>JAJJXG010000022.1:0-600000 GCA_024516215.1 Geopyxis carbonaria | reverse complement strand
CGGGAATGCAATGGTCCCGCAACAGCCGCACCCGCATGTCTCTATGGCTATGGCGCGCGCCATGACCGAGGAGCCCGAGGCTGCCGGTGACCTGAAGCGGAAGCGGAAACGCAACATCAAGCCGAAGGACCCGAATGCGCCCAAAAAGCCAGCGACTCCGTACTTCCTTTTCTGTTCCGCTGGACGTGAAACTGTCAAGAGGGACCTGGGAGCAACCTCGACATTTCAGGATGTGCAGAACGAGCTGAAGGCGAGATGGGAGGCCAACCCCGACAAGCAGGTGAGGAAATTTGCAGATGTCAAACTCCGGATGCAATGCTAACACATTGTGTAGTCGTGGTCTGATTTGTATCAGAAGCTTCTGGCGGACTGGAAGTCGGACAAGGCCAATTATGACGTCAAGAAGGCCGCTGCCCTGGCAGATGATCCAAATGCCGTGCCCCAGCCCCTCAGTCCTGCTGTAGCTTCGGCCCCAGCGGTTCCTGCGAGCTACTCGGGCGGGTTCACAGCGGTCAACCACCCAGCCCCGACTGTTCCCGTCGTGTCAGACGACGACGAAGACGAGGAAATGGCCGACGAGCACGAGGCCGAAGCCGAAGCAGCTGTGCCAGCACCAGCACCCGCCGCGCCAGAACCAGAGGCCGAAGCAGCCGAGCCGGAAGAGACCCCAGAAGACGCATCTAGCGACTCGTCACTCACACCTCCTCCCGAAAAGCCCAAGGCTACTCCCAAGACGCGCAAGCCCAGAGCCACGCCTGCCAAAGCCGCGGCCGCGAAAGCTGCTGCTGCCGCTGCCGCCGCGGCCGCAAAAGACGCCGCAAAAGACGAGGCCCCTGCCCCTGCGCCTGAAACCAAGAAGCGCAAGTCGCGTGCCAAGAAGACGAAGGAGCCCGAGCCCGAGCCCGAAGCTGAGCCTGAAGAGCCCGCCGCCGCCGTCGAGGTCGAGGAAACTCCCAAGCGCAAGGGCCGCAAGCGCAGAAAGAGCGGAAACGAGTAGAGTAGAGTAGAGGAGAGCTTACACAGCGAGGAAAAATGCATGAGATGAGACATGGGCACGGAATAACAAAAATCATAGCATTACGTCTCTTACTACCATTTTCTTTTTTCTTTTTTCGTTTTTCCATCATCTGGGTGTATACGAGTTCCTTTTCTTGCGACGTGAATAGGTGGAATCAAAAAATGGGGAAGGTTTCTTTTTGGGTTTGGATGGAATGAGTGTATGGGTAGGTGGGATGGGGGGATGGGGGGATAGGGTGTAAAAGTGTGCATAATAGGATAGGAAGGCATGGTCGGGGGGTATAATGTATCTAATAGCAAGAAACGAACGCATGCAAGCCAGCAGGCAGTGAATGATGTTCTAGTTCATTGGTGAAGGCATACTGCTAGAGTTCTCGCAGCCTAAAGTTGCCATGATGTTCCTTTAGTACTTGCGCAGTGTTGGAATTGTGAATTCTGCACATTGCATCATTCGGTTTTGGTTCATGTGGGTGCATGCAGGTGTCCTGGCGTCTGTATCATCGCGCCTGTTCCGATTTTGTCTTTCTCTTGCTGCTCACTTGAACTTGCAAAGAACACGATCATGCATTTATTTTCAACACGGAGAGTCTATGATTGAAGTATACAGTGGATGTCGACGCCGGCCGGCACTTTGGTGGCCTGTCTACACTTGACCTCATAACGAATACAGTCATACTTCCGTCTCCTGGCGTCTCATCGCCCTTATTCTGATATTCGGTTTCTCTTCCTGTTCACTCAAACTTACAATGAACACGGCCATACGTCCACCACCAACACGAGGGAGTCTAACTGAAGTAGTGGATTTCGAAGCAGACTTTTATAGACTCGACTCCACAGCTGAACGTCAACCACCGTGGAGTGCCCGGCCTCTTTGTGCAGCATACAACCTCCACCACTCAACCAGTCTATTCAGGAATACCGGTTATACCAATTATTTCATGGAGTACCCGGTCTACTCCCGTGGCTGGACCGGAATAGATGTCGTTTGATGTGTGCAGTATTGGCGTCACGCAACCTTAATCGCCAGCCTGAACTCAAGCACTATTTGCTTCCTAGTCTGAACTTAATCTCTCTCAAAAACTTACACATCACACGATTACATCCATCCGTCTTTACTAGACCTCTGTCGTCTAACATGCAGGACTGGACGAGTGAGCCAGCGTGCCGCGGCAGATTCCGGAGGGCCCTTATCAATAACCCCGCGTTCTTGGATAATGTGCCTGAATAGTGTTCGATAGCAGCTATACCCACCACCCACTCCCTCCCTCCCATCTCCTCGAGCGAGCGCTACCCACTTATCCATCTCAATTGCACGCAGCACAGTTACAGCTAGCAGCAATTGACAGCTATGCATCTCGTACCTAGAGAGGTTCGTCTCCTCGTGTCGTCTGAAATGGGATCGCTGACATGTCATGCAATTGATAGCTCGACAAGCTCCTCATCTCGCAGATCGGCAACCTCGCGCAGCGCCGGCTCGCGCGCGGCGTCCGGCTGAACCAAACAGAAGCCACAGTGCGCCCGCCTCACCACCCTCCGCCTTGCCGCCCGCCCTGCTAACTTCACTCCACCCGCAGGCCCTAATCTCCTCCCAACTCCAAGAGTTGATCCGCGATGGCACGCACACCGTCGCCGCACTCATGGCGCACGGCAAAACCCTCCTCGGGCGGCAACACGTCCTCCCGGAAGTCCCGGGCGCGCTGCACAGCATCCAGGTCGAGGGCACGTTCCGCGACGGCACCTATCTCGTTACCGTGCACGACCCGATTTGCAGCGACACCGAGGATTTGACGGCGGCGCTGTACGGGTCGTTCCTCCCGATTCCGGACCCCTCGCTGTTTCCGGCGCACCCGGCGGAGGTGTATGAACCGTCCGCGCAGCCGGGCGCGGTGGTGGCCGTGAAGGGATATGTCACGCTGAACGACCAGCCCGGCCGCGGGAGGCGGAAGTTGAAGGTCACAAATAAGGGCGACCGCCCGGTACAGGTCGGGAGCCATTATCATTTCACCGAGACCAACCCGCTACTGGAGTTCGACCGCGTGCAGGCGTACGGCTGTCGACTCGACATCGCCGCCGGCACCGCCGTGCGGTTCGAGCCGGGCGACGCGAAGATCGTGCAACTGGTTGAAATCGGCGGCGCGCGGATCGTCAGCGGCGGGAACGGCATCGCGCCGGGCCGCGTAGACTTGGGGCGCGTGGAGGAGCTGTTGAGCCGGCTCAAAATGGGGGGGTTCGCGCATGTCGATGCGCCTCTGCATCCGGCAGAGGAGTTGATGGCAGTGCGCATGGCACGGGATGCGTATGCGGCGATGTATGGCCCGCGGGAGGGCGATATGGTCAGGCTAGGGGATACGGAGCTGTGGGTGTGTGTTGAACGGGATTATACCGTCGCGGGCGAGGAGTGTGCGTTTGGCGGCGGAAAGACGCTGCGTGAGGGGATGGGGCAGGCGAGTGGGCGCACGGATCAGGAGTGCTTGGATTTGGTTATTACGAATGCGCTGGTCGTGGATTGGACGGGTATTTATAAGGCGGATGTAGGTGTTAAGGATGGGTTTATTGTGGGCATTGGAAAGGCCGGGAATCCGGATGTGATGGATGGCGTGACGGTGGGGATGACCGTCGGGAGTAATACGGATGTGATTGCGGCCGAGGGGAAGATTTTGACGTATGGCGGGATGGATTCACATGTGAGTTTGATATTGGGGGGCGGTGATGGTGGCGAGGGCTGACAGCGGCACAGATCCACCTCATCTGCCCGCAACAAGTCGACGAAGCGCTGTCCTCCGGCATCACCACCATGCTCGGCGGCGGCACCGGGCCCTCCACCGGGACCAACGCCACAACCTGCACGCCCTCATCCACCTACATCCGCCAAATGCTGCAGGCCCTCGACACACTCCCTCTCAACTTCGGCATCACAGGCAAAGGCAACGACTCCTCCCCCGCCGGTCTCGAAGAACAATGCGCCGCCGGCGTCGTCGGCTTAAAACTCCACGAAGACTGGGGCACCACCCCCGCCGCCATCGACACGTGCCTGAGCGTCTGCGACGACTTCGACGTGCAGTGCCTGATCCACACCGACACGCTCAACGAGTCCGGCTTCGTCGAGCAGACGATCGGCGCCTTCCGCGGGCGCACAATCCACACCTACCACACCGAGGGCGCGGGCGGCGGGCACGCACCCGACATCATCAGCGTCGTCGAGCACCCGAACGTGCTCCCCTCCAGCACCAACCCCACGCGCCCCTACACGCGCAACACGCTCGACGAGCATCTCGACATGCTGATGGTGTGCCACCACCTGTCACGGCACATCCCGGAGGACGTCGCGTTCGCCGAGAGCCGCATCAGGGCGGAGACCATCGCGGCGGAAGACGTGCTGCACGACATCGGCGCCATCAGCATGATGTCCTCCGACTCCCAAGCCATGGGGCGGGCCGGCGAGGTGATCACGCGCACCTGGAAGACCGCGCACAAGAACAAGCTCCAGCGCGGCCCGCTGCCGGAAGACGAAGGCACGGGTGCGGACAACTTCCGCGTGCGTCGCTACGTCGCGAAGTACACCGTCAACCCCGCGATCGCGCACGGCATGGCGCACGTGATCGGGCACATCGCGCCGAAGAAGCTCGCGGACCTCGTACTCTGGCACCCGGCACGCTTTGGCGCGAAGCCCGACATGGTCCTAAAGGCCGGACTGATCGCGTGGGCGCAGATGGGCGACGCGAATGCGAGCATCCCGAGCGTGCAGCCCGTGATCGGGAGACGCATGTTTGGCGCGAGCGTCCCCGCTGCGGCGGTGACGTTTGTGAGCGAGTATAGTCTTGAGAGTGGGGTGATTGCGAGCTATGGGTTGAAGAAACGGGTTGAGGTGGTGAGGGGGTGCAGGACCGTTGGGAAGCGGGATATGAAGCTGAATGATGCGATGCCGAAGATGCGCGTGGACCCCGAGAGTTATCAGGTCGAGGCGGATGGCGTGCTGTGCACCGCTGAGCCGAGTGACACGCTGCCGTTGACGCAGGGGCATTATTTGTTTTAGCTGGTGCGGTGTGATATTGACACTGTGGTTTTTGGTCACGTGCGCGCGAGTGACTACAGGTGCTAAGAGTATTATTTGTGCCACTAAACTTCCACTATGAAGTTACTAGATCTAATGTGTGCCGGTCCGTAAAAATGCAACATGAACGCCTCCCAGACCGCACTCCAAACTAACCCAAACTCGAAACATGTTCATGTATGTCTACAATTAATAGTTCCGCTACCGCTTTCCCAGATCGTTTTTTTTGACCCACAGATCCCACGTCCCAGCGCGTCTATAACGGTGTCTGCCCACCATCGTCCTCATCGTCATCCTCCTCTCCAGCCGCCGCCGCTCCCTGGCCATCCGCCGCATCATTCGCCAGCACCTCAGCGTCAAACAGCGCCTGATCCCACGCCCTCTCAACCGCGCCGTGCTTGCGGTACGTCGCCGACAGCTCCTTGATAACACTCTGGCTAATGGCGCTGCGGTTGCGCAGATACCACAGCGGCGTGTCGCCCAGCCGGCTGCGGCGGTTCACATCAGCACCGTTCCGGATCAGCAGCTCGAGCATCTGTGTAGTCGTGGCCTGAAGAAGCGGCGTCCCGACCACGCCGCTGCTGCGCGTCGCGCTCTGGGCGTTGACGTCTGCACCTGCTGTGAGAAGCAGCTGCGTGATCTCGACGTGGTTGTGGAAGATGCTGCTGCGCAGCGGCGTGCGGCACTGGTGGTCGCAGCCGCTCTCCTCCAGCGCCGCCCCGGCCTTGACGAGCGCGTCCGTGATGGCGAGGTGCTTGTGCTCGATTGCGATGAGGAGGGGTGTGGGGGTGCCGTTCTTTTCGTTGCGGGGCTGGCGGAGGTTGGGGTCGGCGCCGTGCGAGAGCAGGAGCTGCACGGACGCTAGGTTGCCGTGACGTGCGGCGTACCAGAGGGCCGGGCGGCCGTGTGCGTCGAGCGTGTTGGGGCGTGCGCCGCGGTCGAGGCAGGCGCGCACGCGGGCTGTGACCACGTCGTGGGCGGGGAGGTCGCGGGGGCTGGGGCGGGGGCCGGGGCGGGGGCGGGTGCTGGCTTTGGCGAGACGCGGCGACTTGCGTGGCGTGGTGTGGAAGGGCGTGAGGACTCTGTACGTGTGGGCCGTCTGCAGCTGGTAGGTGGCGATGGCGGAGTCGGAGAGGAGGTGCATCAGCTTGCAGGTGCACGACCACGACATGAGTTCGCGCCGCCCCAGCAGGTTTTGGATCATCTGCAGCAGCTCGTTCGGAAGGACGGTGATGCTGTCGGGCCGGAAGGCTTTGGAGCCGAAGATGGAGACCAGCGGGCATGGCATGGGCGGCGGGCACGGCATGGGCGGGGGGGGCGAGGAGGCCTGCGTGGTGTCGTCGGAGACGTCGGAGTTTGGCCAGCGGGAGGCTTCGGGTCTGATGATCATCATCAGGGTGTGATGGTCGACGGGGTTTTCCGCCCAGTACTGTAAGGCCGTTGCTCTAGTGATCGTCATCGTGGAGAGAATAGGTGTCAGGCTGTAGGTTGAGTTGAGTTATAGAAGAGATCGTCGAATCGGGCTGTAGGTTGAGTTGAGTTATGGAAAGAGATAGTCGAACGAGAAAGAGATTCTCCAGATAAAGTGGTGATGATGACGAGGAGGAGGAGGCTGGAAAAAGTTTGCTGTATGGCGGGGTAGGTGCTCAGTGGCATCAATGGGCGTAGAAGGGCTGTCTGCCTGCTGGCAGGCTGAATGCAAAACAATTGGTCCCATTTCCCCATTTGCCTTGAATCCAAGAGCCACAGCCCTGCGGCCCGAATCCACTCTGGAGCCTGCAGCCCGCTGCGCTGCACTGCCGCGTTTAAACTCTGCAGCACTACAGTCATTTGCTGTGGAGTGCCGCTTTTAAGCTCCGCTCGGGCCGCCTCGTACATTCCACATGCAAGCTTTTTGCACCAAAGCCACCGACGCTCGGACCGAAAGCTTGCTGGAGTTTCGGCATATATACTTTTTGTCGTGATATATATCTTCTCTCCGACGCCGAGAATGGGCTGGAGCAGGGCGGATGGGCCTTTGTAAGTCGACATCGTGCAGTCGTGTCGTGGAGTTGTCAAAGTCGATGGTCAAGCCGTACATACGAGTCATGCAGCTGCAGCTTGTGGGGTTGCCTGCAGGACATCAAACTTGCGGAAGTCTACTAGCCGGTACGGTCCCATTCTACTGGTTCGACACGTCCCGCCAGAGTGTCTGGCCGTGCCGTCATCGATGACTGGCTACCGGCATATCATCTACAGATTTGTTGGGAAGAGACTGCTATTCAACACGGCTGTGATTGTGATATATCGTGAGTTGCGTCTGTCGTGTTGCCTGACGTATTTGCAAGCCACTCAGACGTATGGGAGAAGGGCCAATGGGCACACTCGAAGTAAGGGTATAAATAATGCAGACCTTATTCAAAGACCACCGGATCGCAGCCAATAAGTCAACGCACCACACCTCAGCCAGCCAGCTCGCTCGAGAACCGGTGCTATAAATAAAACCGGTCATAAGTCATGACAGAGTTTTCCGGACGTCTCCCGCCACCCTGTTCTAGTAATTATGCCTGAGCCTTCCTGAACGGTTCAAACACAGCTGCAGATGCGCTTGGACCTTGCACAGGTGGTGACGTTCATGTTCAACATACTGACACAGATTGTGATTTCGGACTGTGCGGGTGATAGTTGTGAGTAGACTTGGTTAAATATAAAGGGCCCAAGAACGACCCAAAGTCGGAACAGGTATAACACCATTAACTGATACTCCATTACAAGGCACATATCTTCTAGGCCAGCTACTCCCTGATCCATCTACCAGCTCGCCCTCGGATTTTTCATAATCTACGCAGGGTTCTCTAAATATCTACATATTCAGAATATCGAAGTCTTCCGTAGTACATATTTTATTTCGACTACACAAGTTTGTCTGGTACGAGAGAATTCCAATGGCACTGCCATCGAGCACTCCAGACAGATCAAAATAAGGCGTATCAATTTTTGCACAGTCCCACAGCCACATTACGCATTCCCGCCACATTTAGCCACCATCCAACAACAACTCCCGCCAGTTTCAACAATCTCAGTGCCCATCACTCGACCCCAAAAATCCGGAAAAAAAAGCCCCAATTTGTCAGCACCCAACATGGCCCCAATTGGCGTGACGTTCCAGTGATCCGCAGCCAATAATTTGGGGGTAATACACAAGGCGGCAACTGGAAACAGGCTGCTCCTTGAAACAGCGAAAAGTGGTTGCTTGAAAGGCTGCGGCCGTTGTGGTATGTTGCATGCGCGGTTTGACGTTGATACAGAGTGCCCGAGATTCGTCCAATCAGCGGTGGACATCGATTCCCTATGGCTGTGAGCGGCTGGGATCACGGTTTGACTACCCCAACATTCTGCCTGAGCTGCGCAACGTACGACCGTCCTGGCTCCCGGCCACAGCAACTCATGCTCCAATTTCCATCCTTCTCGGGCACCCGATCAATGCCTGATACTCTATGTAGATACAAGCCGTTGAGAGTATGTATTCCAACGTTGAAACCAGCGGTCGATTCCGCGCCAACATGCACTAAATATACTTCTGCCCAGGGCTGCTTGCACGCCAGGGCCCAGACCAACAATGAAGTGGCTGGCAGCGCGCTAGCAGGGGTCGCTGCGGGCCAGCACAGCACCCAATTCGCTAAGCCACCACGGCCAAGAAGCGAGCGCCGATCTGCTGAGCTTAAAGGCGCCGGTGCCTGCTGCTCTGTGCTGTTGACAGATCAACACAACACCATCGCAAACACAGAACATCATCACCACACTCACTCGACACCTCGTATAAACACACACACACACACACATAAACACACACACAAACACATATAAATACACACAATGGGTCTTTCGTACTCGAAGCACTTCGGCGGCCGTCGCTTCGGCTTCGGGTTCTCGGCGAACAAGCACGGCGTGCGTCCGCATGCCCGGTTTACGCTGTGTGGGCTGAGCTGCTTCAAATAGGTATGCTTCCTCCCCATCTCCCCATCTCCCCATCCCATCTCCATCTCCCATCCCCTCCTCATTTCGATCCCCATCCTCTTCTCCAACACGAACAGCTTTAAATAGAGAATCATAGACTAACTATTCACAAGACGCAAACAGCACACCATGACACGATCTTACGATACACGCACGATAATTAATTAAACAACGGACGGGCCTGGATGCGTTACATGTTATTTATTATACACACGGAGTTGAGATGTTACTTTTCGAGCTGGCGCGTGTTTTTGTGCGAGTAGCGGTTGGGAATACCCGCATGTCAGATGGGAGGAATGCTATTACTGTTTCTCTCCACGCGTGCAAAGGTGCTTTACAAGTGATTGCTCGTCTTGTGCCAGATTTTGGTGATGTGTGTTTTGATCGTCGCCCTTCTTTCGCCAGCCACGTTCCAGAACTAGAGGGATGGAGCGCGATTCTTTGTGATAAAAACTATCCCATTTAGAAGAGAGTTGATGTTTGGAAGGCTCGAACTGCTGAAGTTTGGGGGACCCCGTGATAATCTATGTGGAATTGTGGAATGTGATGATTGGTCACGTGTATCTGCTACTTCTTACTCTAAATCTAGCTCTGTCTACGCTACGAAATATAGGCAGGCATATAGCTAGTATACACTGCCGCTCGTAAAGGTGAGTGTGGTATAATATCTGCTCGAGACGGCGATGAAGATCTTGAACTGTTCTTGAACAACATCTTTGTAGGCTCTGAGCAGATTTTGAAAGTGCCGTTTTTGGGCGAGTAATGCGCGGCGTAGTAGATACTAAAACTGAAGTTTTCCGTTTTCCTAGCACAGGTCAAATACATGTGCGTAACCCACATCCCATCATGATATCCATTCCGGCTCGAACCGCTGTGTTTTTGCGTATTAGGTGTAGGCCGAGCATCCCCCATTGCAGCATTCATAACCCCCCGAACCCAATGTGCCCCCGAACCCAATATCCCAATATACCCACCGCGCCAGTATTCACCTCACGACTGCGGTATCCTTTGCTTGCTCAGCTGCAAATAAATGCGATTAATCCGCGTCTGCAGAGCCTGCAACGCCGCTGTCCACCGCCCCACGTCAGCCCTCTCTCCTCTCCACTCTCCTCTCTCCCCTTCCCCTCTCACCTGCCCCTTTCTCCCTCACTCGGACCACTCACCATTAACAGCCGCCAACCGCTTCGTCGTCCCAGCGAGCTTCACCACCGTCCCCCGCAGCGACGGCGGATCGGTGGTATCGAGATACCGCTGCAGCTCTGCCCGTGTCCACTGTCAGCAAGCGCATGGCGTAGAGGAGGGAGATAGGCAGAGGGGAAGGGGTACGCACGCGAGACAAGCCGCTCAAGCTCGCCCGACAGCTCCTGTTGCGCGAGGTACACGGCGCTGAGCTTGTCGGTCGTGAGCCGCACGGTCGGGTCGAGCAGGGCCTTGATCCCCGTCGCGAGCGGGTCGGAGGTGGCGGAGGTCTCGGAGAGCTCGGGGGTGGGGGAGACGCTGTCGAGGAGGGCGGCGGGAGGGGCGGACATTGTGGTTGTGCTTGTCGTGTGGTGGGGTGGGAGGAGAGGTGCACTGAGGCTCGTGCGGACTACAACAACTCACGGTTTGCTTGGAGATCTGGCACCGTGCACACCACCACCACGCACGCCGGCCATGATCAAGAGCATCTTCTTTGCGCACTTCCACCCTGATAAGGGTATTCCACCTCTGCAGCACCTACGTGTTGGCTAGCACGGCTAACCCGTGCAGGCCCGCAGGTGCTCCACCAAGTCCCCGACGGCTCTATCACGCCCTCCTCCTCCCCCTCCGACCCGCCGCCGCTGCTCGACTTCGAATCCATCAGCGAGTACATAATCCCCAAACAACAGCTCTGCGAGCGCCTCGTCACGCTCTCCACCCCCTCCGGCTACCGCCTCCTCGGCTACCCGGTGTGCCTGTTCGACCGCCGCTACGAGCGCAACGAGTACATCTTCAACTTCGCCATCGTGCTCTCGCGCACGTCCGAGTTCAGCGTATACAAGTCCGTCGTGCGCAAGCTCGCCAAGCTGTTCAAAGCGCTCGAGGAGCAGAGCGGGTTCCTGAGCAACGAGGTGACGCGGGCCGGCGTGTATGCGTTGATTGAGCAGGTCCTCGAGGACCTGAATAATTACAGCGAGTGCATGATCCCGATCGACGAGAGCAACACCATCAACATCAAGCTGTTTCCCACGTACGCGCCGCCGCCGCCGGTGCGCGCGTGGCACGTGCCCGTGTCGACGGTGGAGCTGGGCGCGCACATGGACGTCAACTGGGACCTGACGATGCAGCGCATCGTGCCGCACATCGACGGCATCAACAGCGTGCGGCGCATCTCGGAGCTCGCGGACGCGGACCCGAAGCTCACGAAAAAGGCGATCGCGCACCTGCTGTACTACGGCTGTCTGATCATGGTCGACGTGTTCCAGTTCTCCGCGGTGTATGCCGTGACCGCGGAGCTGGGGTCGCTGATCGCAGACGCGCCGATGCAGGCCGAGTGCACGGCCTACATCGCCGCGAGCGCGGAGAGCTTTCGACCGCCGTTTGCGCGCGTGTTTGCGCTGTACAGCAGCTTGGCGCAGGGGCTGACGCTGAAACGGTGGGTTATGGAGAATGCGACGAGTTTGAGAGGGATTGATATTAGGCGCTTTATTGCGTTTGGCGTGGTGAAGGGGTTTGTGTATAGGAGCCATAAGTGGCCGGTGGCGGTGGGGAAGGCGGCGGTGGAGAGTGTGCCGCCGATGTTGAGGCCGTATGTGAAGGGCGGCTGCTGCTGTGATGAAATTTGTACGGAGCTGCAGATGAGTGAGCGCGAGGTGCTGGAGGCGCTGCGGGGGAAGGATGTGATGATTGTGCACCGGTAGGGGGTGTGGGGCGGCGGCGGTGGTGGTGTGGGAGACGATGGGAAAGAGCTGTGACAGTGGGCGGCGGGGCGGGCTGGCGTTAGGGGTGCTTCACGGGAGTTTGACTATTGAATTGGAGCGTACATAATATTTACAGTGCACTACCCACGTTTGCTACACGGGACAAACTGTGTGCTGCGGAAACTTTGGAAATTGCGCACGTCCACCATTGTAGGAGCCACCGCACCTTTTGATCTAAACATCCTACAGCGTAGCACGGCAGAGAGACGGGAGTGTGGCCAGCTTTGGTAAACCGCTGTTGTAATGGATTAGCGGTTGGCGTTGCGGGGACATGGCAGTGTCAATGCAGAAGCATGGTGCCTTCTAGAACGGCAAACATCAGCAGGAACCTGAGCCGCGTTTCAAAAACAGCTTTCCCCATACAAGTCCCATCCTGAAGGTCTACTGTCACCCTGGCGCCATCAGAAAAGGTTGCACTGGAGCAGTTGTGTTCTGAAGCTGATCATGGCAGTGTTTAGATATGCTTGCAGGACACCACGGTACAAAAATTGTATGAGGACTGTATAACTTAATCAAAAAGTAATAAAAATTTACTCAAAATTTGTATAGATTACACTCCAATCCTGATAAAGTCAGTATGTTTCGCTTACTTACAAGATCGGAAACTGTATAAAGTCATTTCTTAAAAACAAAACTGTATAAACTTTTCATATATGAATAAAAATAAAATAAATACTCGGACAATATTTGAATAAATTGCGACTGAATACTTCTCAACATTATATCTTTCAATTTTATTCAGATGTCTTTCATGTAAATAGCTAGATCTAGAGTCATCTGAATACATAAATACGGATGCAATCAATTCTAAGTCTCAGCTTAGTAATCGGCGCTATATCCTGCCCATATTGTCCTTGCGCGTTCCCCCTGAATTGCCCCTTTTACTGGAACAATCATGAGTCGCGTCAGGATGCTCTTCTTCTGTTTTTACCTTCGCTAATCCATCGCTTCCCTCCCATCCTCCCATCCTCCCATACTCCGTCTTCCTTCCGGATTCCCGATCCAATCCTCACGCCGTCAGTCATACTCAAGATGCACCCGCCGGTGTCAACTTGCACCCGCCGGTCGAGTCCTCGAGTCCGCCTACCCTACAGCCGTTGAGATCGAGTCCGCCTACGCTGTCAGCACTCTATTCATACTCAAGATGCACCCACCGGTGTCAACTTGCACCCGCCGGTCGAGTCCTCGAGTCCGCCTACCCTACGCCGCCGAGTCCGAGTCCTCGAGTCCGCCTACCCTACGCCGTCGAGTCCGAGTCCTCGAGTCCGCCTACCCTACGCCGCCGAGGCCGAGTCGTCGAGTCCGCCTACCCTACAGCCGTTGAGATCGAGTCCGCCTACGCTGTCAGCACTCTATTCGTCGGCCAGGGGCTGCCTACACCGTCAGTCATACTCTATTCGTCGGTCAGGGGTTGCCTAGGCCGTCATTCATACTCAATTCATCGCCGGTGTCAACTTGCACCCGCCTGTCGAGTCGTCGAGTCCGCCTACCCTACGCCGCCGAGGCCGAGTCGTCGAGTCCGCCTACCCTACAGCCGTTGAGATCGAGTCCGCCTACGCTGTCAGCACTCTATTCGTCGGCCAGGGGCTGCCTACACCGTCAGTCATACTCTATTCGTCGGTCAGGGGTTGCCTAGGCCGTCATTCATACTCAATTCATCGCCGGTGTCAACTTGCACCCGCCTGTCGAGTCCTCGAGTCCGCCTACCCTACGCCGCCGAGTCCGAGTCCTCGAGTCCGCCTACCCTACAGCCGTTGAGATCGAGTCCGCCTACGCTGTCAGCACTCTATTCATACTCAAGATGCACCCGCCGGTGTCAACTTGCACCCGCCGGTCGAGTCCTCGAGTCCGCCTACCCTACAGCCCTGCCCCTTTCTTTCTCTTATAGAAGAACTCTTTAGCTGCAATTGTGTGCCCTTCACTGCAAGTCAGAACCGTGCTCGTTAGACTGGTGATGTGGTATGCTCTTACATGCGACAGATGTTCCTCTTTTGTTTCTTTCTTTCTATTAGAAGAACCACTTTAGCTGCAATTGTGTGCCCTTCACTGCAAGTCAGAACCGTGCTCGTTAGACTGGTGATGTGGTATGCTCTTACATGCGACAGATGTTCCTCTTTTGTTTCTTTCTTTCTATTAGAAGAACCACTTTAGCTGCAATTGTGTGCCCTTCACTGCAAGTCAGAACCGTGCTCATTAGACTGGTGATGTGGTATGCTCTTACATGCGACAGATGTTCCTCTTTTGTTTCTTTCTTTCTATTAGAAGAACCACTTTAGCTGCAATTATGTGCCCTTCACTGCAAGTCAGAACCGTGCTCGTTAGACTGGTGATGTGGTATGCTCTTACATGCGACAGATGTTCCTCTTTTGTTTCTTTCTTTCTATTAGAAGAACCACTTTAGCTGCAATTGTGTGCCCTTCACTGCAAGTCAGAACCGTGCTCGTTAGACTGGTGAATTGGTATGCTCTTACATGCAACAGATGTGCTTCTGGTTTTTTTTTCTTTCTATTAGGTGAACTCTTAAGCTGCAATCGTCATGCCCTTCACTGCAAGTCAGAACCGTGCTCGTTAGACTGGTGATGTGGTATGCTCTTACATGCGACGGATGTTCCTCTTTTGTTCCCTTCTTTCTATCAAGAGAACTCTTTAGCTGCAATTGTGTGCCCTTCAGTGCAAGTCAGAACCGTGCTCGTTAGACTGCTGATGTGGTATGCTTTTATATGTAACGGATGTTCTGCTGTTTTCTGTTTTCATTGACGATGGGTCTTGAGCCATTCAATGTATATCCATTACGGTAAGCAAGAATCGAATTGGTTAAACCACATGGGTAGCTAATGGTTGCTTGCTTGGCTATAAAACGATTCAGCAGCCAAGATTATTGTAACGTGTTGCATATTGCAAGTGCAACAGCAGAGTATTGCTTTTCTTCTAACTTTGTTCTTGCCCTGATACCAACCCCACTGTTCAATCAATAACGGATTCCAATGTCGACACTTTTTGTACCTACTATCTGCGATTGCTCAATTCATCCTTACAATCATGTTGTTAAAACCCAAGCTTCATGGAATCGTCATATTGCTAGAAAACAAGAAGACGTCATTGAGGCAAACCTGGCTGGACCGAGACAAGTCGAGCAACTACCAACTACACAATCAATTATCCAACCGGTATACAATCTTCCATCACGGCAAGAACTCAGTTTTCAACCAAGATTTATTCCAATTCAAACCCTGCAGGCTGATGTTATATTGCCAATAAACACAGCGCACCAATCAATAAATCTACAAGCCCGTGCTGACAGCGACGATAACGAGTTGACAAATGGTGTACAAGATGCGCACAGTGCATTTGCCCCACATTTCATTGATATTCAATCTGAAAGTGTAGACAATTCAGGTCCAATAGAAGAAAGAAGAGATATAAGGTCTTCTGAAATGGAACTGCAACCCGGATTCGTTGATATCATATCTGAAGATGAAGATGATTTGGATTCAACACATCAATACGATATAATGGCCTCGCAAATTGATCTGGCGAACTCCGTCAATGATAGTGATGCTGAATGTCCTACACCTTTACATAAACATTATATCGGCTTGAACGGAGACATTGCTATGAACTCTTCGGACACCAACTCGTTGAACGATAAACTACCTCCAGGAACAAAGGTTGTCCAACAAGCCCTTGAAGACCAGTTGGAATTTACATATGAATCTGCCTCAGACATTGAGCCAACGGGCCAAACACTGATTGGTTATGTTGATTCTGACAAAGAGCTGGAAGCTTTCAACACTGATTTGTCGCAGGAGACTACTAGTGTTTCTAGTGAAGAGGAACCCAATACTGTGTTGGAAGATAATCCGGAGTTTGACTATTCAAACCCTCACTGTGAGCCATTGAATTCTACTGAAACCCTGATGCTTTCTTTACAAAGTACATATGTAAAATACCATACTCAACGGGAATGCATAAGAGAGATTCACGAAGCTCACAAAGCAGCAAATATAAGATCGTTTGACTATCGCAAGGTTGAAAAACTGATGGAAAATTTAACAAAAGTTGAGCCACGATGCTTTGATTGTTGCCCCAAATCATGTATGAGCTATGCAATGTACCCTGATCTCGAAGCATGCAAGTACTGTAATCATCCAAGATATAGAGAGATTCATGTACGGAAAGTTACAAAAAAAAACCGCAACATTGAAACCAACCGGGAATCTTGGGCGACTTATGAGCTTCGTGATCCAACACATTCTTTGAAATTAATGTGGAGCGATAAAGCAACAGCATGCACCATGACACGTTATCCATATTCTGTACTTGAATTATTCAAGGAAACAGGAGCACGCAGCGATTATTGGACAAGTGAGATACATTCGCTACTACTGTTAAAGGGTGAAACGCCATGTTGAATTTAAGCATTTATCAGAAAATAAGCTAACTCATGCTATATATAGGTTTATTCAAGTCAGATTCGGATATGGCATTCTTTCTTAGTACCGATGGAGTTCAGGTTTTTTGCGCAGAAGTATGACACAGCCGCGTCATGCACGCTTACATTTTAATAGGTTTTTAAATCGAGAGGAAAGAATTTTTCAATCACTCCAATAATTCTTATCAATTTGAATCTTCCTCCTAGTATACGTTACAAACGAAGACATGTAATGGTTATTGGATTTATACCCGGACCAAAGGAGCCAAAAGAAATAGATTCCTTTCTATATCCGATGGTTCAAGATTTTCTAAAATTAGGAAAAGGTATAAATGTTCAACAGAAGCTGGTGACACTATTGAAAAAGGCTATGTATTGTTTGACGTACAGTCTCATGAGAAAGCTTGAAGCAACGAAACAATATCTATACAAGCTCTCTGGTGATCCTGAATGTTTTACACACAACATATCTGTCTTGAAGATTGCGCTAATCGAATATTTTCTAATTGAATGTTACAGGGGTTTCTGCGTATAACGCTAATCGAAAGTCAACTTTTACTTTGTTTGCACATATTACAATAATTGGTGCTGACATGGTTGGCCGAAGCAAAGTTTGTCCTAATATTTGATGTGATGGTTTGGTGTTGACCTTATTCATAGATCATGCGAACATTGGGCAATCGGGCTTATCAATACTGCGAGTATTGTTTTGCAAGAGGAGTTTGGAACTCTGCAATATATTGTCCTTTTGAATCTCCCATAGATTTACCAGAGAACCAACAGAGGCATCATAACATTGACCGTGATAATTTGAAAATGCGATCGCATGAAGAGTGGTTAGAGGCAGCAAATCATATTACCAGGCAGATGTGCCAGAAATGTTCCGCAAAGTTTGGTATCAGGCAAAAATCGATTTTATTTCAATTGGACTCAATCATATTTCCTTGCAGCTTTCCTCCTGATATCATGCATTTATTTTTTGAAGGTATACTACCGGCTCTTTTCAGACACTACCGTGGGGTTTTTTTTCGAAGCAAGCAAAAGACAAAATTTCTCTCCAATAAGCCCGAGATTGAGCCTGTTCAACAGCTTAAGCATAAGCAAATGCGTCAAAAAATCACAACTGATCCGTCTGTTGCTGATACAATTCCTTTTGTCAATCAACCAAATGCAGACTTGAACAATTCTTCCAGCGTTGAACCATTTTCAACTTCGGGATATGTATTGGAGGACGACAACATAGAGCATGTGGATGCTAGCGACTTAGAAGATTCAGATTCACAAATGTGGGTACTCTGTGTCAACTTGTGTTTAACTATCACTGACATGCCGTTAAGTCAATCTGACCGTGTTTCTGACAACGCTCCCCGGGCTAATTCAGATACATCACGGAAACCCACAAGTATTGTCATACCTCCGCTTGCAAAATTTGTGAAAACTGATGATCCCTGGAATATACCACCAGAAGACTGGAATCGTGTAGGCCAGGCCTTTGAAGATAATAAAAATACATTCCCACCAGCGTTTGGGGATGCTTTAAGAGATTTCAGACTGTATTGCCATGAGCTCAAAGCTGCCGAATGGAAATCTATAGGATTACTGATTGCACCGATTTTTCTAAAAAGCCTATTACCCAAAGAAGACTATGATGGATTCTGCTTGCTGATTGACACACTTGATTTACTTACTTCATTTCACACTAATGAAAACGATCTAGCAAAAGTAAAGCGGAAGTTAACTTTGTTTTCTATTTATTATGAGGATCGGTTTTACCACAGATCTTATGATCGTGTGCGGGTATGTTTGCCAATATTTCATCAAATGATACATATCCCGGATGCTTTGAAGTGGACAGGACCTCTTTACGTCTATGCACAATGGTGCATGGAAAGAATATGCGGTTTAATGGCTCGGACTGCAAAGTCACGTTCTGCCGCAAACTTAAACATGGCACGGGTAAACCGGCTTGTGGAACAGCAAAATCACTTTCCTTATGTTTTACCAAAACCTACTCGGGAATATGGCAATGACCATGCCACAGACAATGAATGTGATGAGGATGCAGATGGACTTATACAATTAGCAAGACTTTTGGCTCGTCGCGCCAATCGACCAGTAAAGCTACGTAAACCTGTCACTGCATTAGTTAACCCTAGAGTAGCTTTCAAGGGGCCTTGCCGGCCTTATTCGCTGAGATTTTCGGAATTAAGTTGTCTCAAAACTTTTTTCAATACATTCATGGTAGTACCAGTTGAAAATGAAGACTTGAGGATTAATATCGATACAAGTTTGACAAAGATTCCTACGAATGTTATTAAATGGTCAGCAGGTGTCTACCCAGAGACAAATTTAGACAATGGTCAAGAGGAAATGTTTACCGTGGTGGGGACAACTATGGTTCGATCTAACGCTAGACGGTCCACTGCCTGGGTGGAATTTTCGTCACCCATTGACGCAATCGGTGAACAGGAAGGTAATTTTTGTTTCACTCAGTTTCAAAACTCACTGACAAAAGGAAGATGACCCAGCAACACAACGGTTGTTAGGTGAGGTCAAGTTCTTTTTCAGTATAGTTATCGATGAGTGTACGTATCATCTTGCGTATATTCAAACTTACAATGTTGGATCTGAAGATCGGTTGAGGTATTACGAGGGCGAGGGCAAGTATGAGGTGATTGATGCTGGATGGATTGAAGAGCAAGTTGGATTATTCAAATGGAATGGCAAACGGTACGTAATGAGACAGAGTGGCTCATTATTTCCAGAATCAAAGCAAGCCACAACAGATACACAATCAAATGACGAGGATCTTTATAATTAATAGCTTGTGGGAGCAGCATTTTTTTTTGTGCTGCAAGAATAGCAAAATCACAAACAAACGGTAGATACACCAATTTATTTACTATCGAAAATAAAATGAGGATTGATATCTATCTGGAAATAACATGTAAAATAAAGGTGATTTGTTTAATTTTTTCAAGCATTAAATAAAGTTGCTTTGTATGACTCTTGGTTGCTCTGGTAATGAACCTGAAGTTTTTCTTGTGTTTCATTTGCGTCTCCTTCCTTCACCTCACAACACCTCTCACAGATTGACCGATCCATCATCAACTCTTGTAACAAGTTTTCCCCCCGTATAGTTCGCACTTTTCGTTAAAATGTCTACTACTGCACTGGATCCCGTTGCACTCCAGCAAGCTTTGGCTTATATTCTTGCCAATCCCGCTCTGTTAGTAGGCAACTCTGAATTGGTTTCAAAAGGTTCACAGATCTCAGCTTTGCAGTCTAGTGTGTTTTCTCCTTCTACAAATGACTACATGTCCTATAGTTGGTAACATTCTAACATAGGCTTTGGCGGCTCTACTTTACCAATGCATTCAGTGATTGAAAACGATACCGCAGAATCTCAACAACCATTACTTCCGCCATCTTTTTTGTCTAGTACCACCAATTCACCACCTTCGATGCCTTTAGAATCTACCTCAGCTCTTGCTGGAATTGAATCTAGCGAGCCCATTGAAGACATGACAAGTACAAATTCAAACATTGCTTTCCCAACAAGTCCTATGTTCAGTCGCAAGCTGCTTCTTAGCAAAAAGAAGAAACAGAAACTCAAAGTATATCCTGAGCCTGATTGTACAAAGGAGAATGCCGAACAAATTGTCAAGCTACGGGCCGGCAAAACTCATAAGGGAGGTGATAAATCATGGCGATATTTTGTTAATATTGCAATGGGTGTTAACCCCTTCAACCGTAGTGCAGTGCAGGCTCGCCGAAAGGAGGTCAGTGAGGCAGCATTTTTGAGGCGCTGGTCCTTGAACAAAAATTGGACCAGTTTTGACCGTGAGAAAGTGTGGAAACCTCTTGCAGCTAGTTTGCATGCAGATTTTTCGAAGAAGTACAATTGGTCTCGCATTTTGACAGAAGAGGTCATGAAGTTAGTCTGCGAGGATAATGTCCGAAATGGTAGAATCAAGGCCGAACAAGACTCTTTGGATGAGGACGAGACCTCACAGGAAATATCTGTTTCAAGGAAACGCAAGTTTATCTCTGCTCCTGCAGGGCCGTCAACTCAAAAAAAGATTTATTTGCGGACTCCGAAGATTTCCCGAGAGGCAATTGTCAGCATCAGTGATATCACCGGCAATACAGACAATACCGACACCCCCATCAATGTTGCAACAGCCGTACCTGCTGCTACTACCACCAACACTAATGATACCACTCATATTGCCCATACCCAACCTATGATGGCCAAATCTGGTGGCATTCCCATTGGCATATCTGACTCTGTGGATCTGACTAGGTCTACTGGCCGCAGCCTAGGGCCTACATCTTCTAGCAGCCGTGTTAACTCTAAACGTGTTCCACTGCTACCTACTTCTGAAAAACATTCACTTTTGGCTGGAAAGCGCCCACCGTCTGACATCGACTCATTGGTTACAAAAGAAAAGAGTGTTGAGCATTCGTCACTACAGTTATCAGTCCAAAAACAGGCTCAGTCCAAGCCCTCATTGTTCCTGCCGGTTCAAGTTGATATTCTCACATCTCAAGCTATATGGGCTGTTCACTTTGATGGTGTTGCATCCTATCGATTGCCTTTATCATTGGAATTTAAGCGGTTTCTTGCCTTTTTAAAAAGACAGTCTGCATGGACTGCAGATGAATTTCTTTACTATCAACCTTTGGATCAAGAGACTAGTGAATGGTGTTCTCTACGGTTTCCTAAAGAATATTCTGCAGCCAAAAAACGTTTTGTCAAAAGCGGGATTTGGGTTAAAGTTGTCAGCAAGGAATGGGTTGAAGCTGAGGAGGAAGAAGAGATTTCTGAGCTTGTTTGATCCATTCCTTACTAATTATTATTGTAATGCTTCAATGAATGCTGACTGTACATCAGACTCGTACCCCTCTTCCATTTCCTCACCAGGAACGGCTTATTGGAATTGATGAAATTCACAAAATAGTATTGAAGAAGCATTTACTAGCTCAACCGGACAAATTGCCGCATGAAACTCGTGAGGAAGCTATGACTACGGAGGCTCAACTGGATGAATTACTATCGGAAAACAGTGAAAAAACGTCAACTGGGCAAAAAGACTCCCCAATATCAGGTAGTGATGAATCTTTGACTTCTGTTTCTGAGCATGCTACAGCTCCGAATACTACTTTATTATCCTCAAATGGAATCTCAAATCTTCTGACCCCACCGGATACACCTTCAAAGACTTCAGTTGTATCCGTGGTATGTATTGAATTATGCACATATCACGATAGCTAACAAATATAGGATGGTAATGTTAATACCAACGGAACAGATGAACTAGTGGTTTGTGACCAAGTATGTTCTTGTCTACAAATGCTGATGCTGACATGTGTATCTAAGTCTGATCATGATTCACCCAACTCTGTCATCTCTACCCCAGCCCTAACGGCTAGGGTAACCAGGGCCACTGGAAAATCAAAGGTAAGGGTACACAAGTCCAATCAGTCAAAAAGACCTAACTTGACATGATTATTGCACAGATAATCAAAACAGCCCCAGCGTCAAATGTAATGTCTAATCTAATTCTTGATAATGATAGTGTATTTAACTAAAAATTATAACAGGTTACTAAAGGAAAAAAGTCAATTGTGAAGACGCCAAAGGTAACTACTTGGTCTTAATACTCAAGGTTACCAATTCTAATAAAAAGCACATACAGGAACCACCGGCCGTACAGTTAAAGAATACTCAGACCAGAGGAAAATCTGTCATAATGCAAACTACGGATGGAAAACTTGTTGATGCGTCGGAAGTTGCAAGTCTTGCGGCATCGCTGAATCAAACGCAAGCTACACGATCTGGACGTCAAGTTAGGAAGGGTGAGAAAGTTTTAAAAAATAATATGCACATTGCGGAAAAGCTTCTTACTAAAGCACTGAAGTTGTCAAACGAAGATAATCGTACCGCTAGACTTTTCACCTGTCGGAAATTAAAAGAATTATTACAATAGTAGTATGTTGGTAGTAATTGTCATTTACAACTATGTTACTAACTGTTGGCAGTTTTGTAACACAATTTTTGATATTGTGTTGATATCACCAAATAACCCGACTGTATGTTTCTTTCATTAGTGATTGCATGCTTAGATATGTGCTCATATATGTTTTAGGAGTATATATCCGATGTTGCACATGATGGTGTCAATCGATAATTGCCTTCAATTTACTCTACTAAAAGTATGTATGAAAACACCTGGGGTAATACGTTAACTATGGCACAAGGCTTACTCAATATACTACTAGTAGACAAACTTAACATTTTTTCATACTTCATTGTATAGTTAGGCAAGACCGGTGATGTGGTAGAAAATTATTAGAAACTCAATCTGTGGTCGTGTATGAAATTGCATTAGTAGATACTAGATCTATACAAATGAATAGAATATACAATATGCATCAATAAAAATCTATACATCTGACATTGTAGAATGCATATTTCAGCCATGTTACTTATACTGTCTGTAGCCGGGTAGGTTATTCAGAATATGTATAGTTAATAAAGTTCAACTGAATATAGTATACATATATTTAAGTATAAGTTACACATCCACAGTATGAACGGCTGCACTAAAAATCCGAATAACCTATACCATGTTGCGGATGTTTAAGTTACTCAGAAAAATCCGAATAAACTATTCTTGTAAATTTTATCCAGATTAATTGTACCGTGGTGAGGAGGTGTGTGCAGAGATGGAGGTGGATATGACATAGCTAAGTATATGGAACTGCGGAGGAAGGTCTGGGGTATATGGGTGCCAGCCTTCGTTAAGTAAAACTTGTCAAGGCATGAAGCGTCGGTCAGTCACTCGAACAGGATACTCTCAGGATACTCTCCGACACTGTCGACTCTGGAATTCGATAACCCGTTACCTTATGAATTCCGCTCTTGACCGTCTGCGCTATTTGCCATAGCTTTCAAGTATCAAGGACGCCTAGTAGTTGCTCCTACGTAAACGTTGCATTGAAGACTGTAGATTGTGCTCCATTTTTATAAACTCCAGCGCTCATGGAAGACGTTTGGTAGAAGACGTTCTGATAGAGACAATGGCCACTGTTTTACCTATTTCGAGCAGCGGCTACAAGATACGGTCTGCAGATGAACCATAGCTGCGGAAAGAAGTGAGGAACCTTCTGCCTCAGTTAAAACTCTACCAACGGTTCAATCTTGCTCTCCGTCGTGCTCTAGGCCCACAATACTACTTACTTATTTTGGGTGAAGTGACGCTTCGCAGTTTTGACCTAGGAACTTTAAGGGCCATGCATAGCCTATAGGGATAACTTAAGACTGTGTTGTGGCTCCAGTCCGCCAGGATCTAGGAAACAGTGAAAGACTGAAATAACTCCCCATGCTCAACATACTTGGCTTTAAGACCAATGGCACGACTGTAATAGAACAGGACGTTGGGATGTTGGATGAGGTCAAGAATATTTGGCCTGTAAGAGGCGAACGGGCTACCAGTCTGGAATATCGATAGCTCTACGGATAGATTTGAACTCCGTGTACGCGGTATCGGAGCGACGGGTAGTGGGACTGTTGTTGGTTGAATTGAAATGTGAGCAAACGGGGTTTTAACACCGCGGTCAACGAGTACACAAGTTTGAGTATTCTGGTGGAGTGAGTATTTGTGATTTCATGCGAAATTGCGTACACAAAGGTTTGGGGCATTGGATTGTTTTGACTGGCACCAGTACGTATGCCAATGCGGGTTAGACAGAGGGCGCGGCTTTCCCCTCCGTTTTTGTAGGAAAGGGCATGGCATAGCCCTTCAACCACCTCAGCCACGATGCCTAACCAGGCGAAAGGCGAGAAGCTGTCCAGTTTTCCGCGTCACCATCAGAAGTCTATACAAAGCTGCGATTCTGTTGCCTAAGCATTTAAAGAGTGTATTCCGTATCCTCTGTCAAAAGCCTGTCTACTTGGTACAATATTGCAGATTGGATACTGGTAACACCCAGGGTGGCCATGTCTTTCTTTCCGGTATCTCTATAGCCTCACCGTAGCACTCTAAATCACAACCGCCGGCAGGCAGGCAGGCAGGCAGGCAGGCGTAAATTTCGCGGTCCTGCGGGAACCCGCGAATCTATAGCACTGTATTGTTTCCAGGGAAGCTTGGGCTTCAAGGCCACCCACTGTGCTGATGTTAGTAACAGGAAATTACATATTGCTGTACTCGATCTCCCACGAGCTGGCTGCGAAGATGAATTCCCTGAGGAACGGCATTGTGTGGCGGTGGTCTTGCAACTGACGTTTGTAAACGGATCTGCAATCGTCAAGTTTTCAGCGAGGATTTTGGGGTCCGCTCAGGAACCAAGACTTCGTTAAAAGTTACAATCGCTCTAGATATACTGTCCATATATAGTGGAAAGGACATAGAATCTGATGAAAACGATGAAGTGATTTCTGTTCTTTACCAAGGCATCAACGGCAACCTTTGTGAAACTAACATATGGAACATGAACATACGTAAATTTTTTCTGTATATTAATATAACGGCCGCATTGATGCCACAAACCGGCTGTGTATGTCCTCTTTAGGTCCAATCCAATCATCCACCAAAACAACCGCGAGTGCGATAATTTGAAATACAACCAAACATCCTTAAACCGATGCATATAAAGCCGATGTCAAGTTTCTATTTGCATCTACCGGCTAAAAGAAAAGGCCTTGAAGCTTTGTATCTTTGCCATTTAATTTAGTGAAGGGTGTGTACCGGCTCTACTAGAAGTAGAATATGGCTGGCTCCATACAAAACCGGCCGTTATATGGCTGGGGCAGCCATATTCCCATACAACGAAAGAAATCCCAGATTTTGCAGCCATATAAACCAGGTAGTTTCGGTGATTTCAAGCAAAAAATCTCTAAGTGCCGACCAGGTATTTATGACAGGTAGTTCCCCACATAAAGCAGTGCCCAGGTATTTCTCGCAGGTAATTCATGCGATGCTCGCTGGTATCTTCCCATAAAAAGCAGTACTCAGGTACTTCTTGCAGGTATCTAGCCAGGTATTTGGCGCTGGTATATCCGGCAGTGGTGGCCTGGGATTTGTGACAGTAGTATCCAGGTATTTGCGCCCTGGTGGGCAGGTATTTGTCTTCATTTAAGCACTAGATCCGCTCTTTTCCTGTCTTCTTGCTCCGTTCCTCGTTCCTGCCACACCAACCTCGCCTAAACACCGTGTTCTGCTGCTTTTGCTTGTAAGTGTCTTTATCTTGAGCTTCCAACCATACTAACCATGCGACACAGTGCCTACAGCGGCCGAGGAATGTACGCTATAACCTTGAGATCGATTATGGTAAGTGCTTCTCCATCTATTAATGCTAAATGAAGAGAGCTGACACCATTTTTTGGTGAGTAGCAGCAGCGTCGACGGCTTCAGCGGGGGCGCCACTAGCATCAACGAGACCGGCAGTGGCGATGGGTGCGAGGTCAGTACTACTAGCAGCAAGGTCGGCGGCAGAGGGTGCAGCAGCCGCGACGGCGGCGGCAGCAACACCGGCGGTACTGGGTGGGGGTGTGGGTGCGGGTGCGCATGCGAGTGCGACTGTGTGGGTCCGTGGGAGCATTCTACTACCTGTATATATAACTGTAATAAACTACCTGCGTTTTCTACCTGCTATGTACCAGCTAAATACCCGTGCAATATGGCTGGCTTTTCTACCAGTATTATACGGCTGGCTTTTCTACCAGCATTATATGGCTGAGTTTTCTACTTGCGTTATATGGAGGCGTCGATTATTGGCCATATAACGCAGGTATTTAGCCATACAAACTTTGTATAGCGGTGGCAGGTAGTTTTTGCAGGTATTTAAATAGGTATATTTAATTTCTAGTAGAGCGGAATTTGTGTTCAGAGCGCTATCGATTCGACTGTTGAGGAATTGTGCGGGAATCGATTGTTGACAGAAGCATGCCACATTAAGGTCACAATGCTACAATCCAATCTTCATAGTTCATCAGGCTAGTACTGCGCTAGTAGATAGAAGAGGTAATGTGTATACAATTTTGAAAGGACACAATAAGCTTGACTTTTCGTGTAAGAGCTCTCCGACATTTCCTTCAAAACTCACTCGCTTTTGGCGAGTGACGTAGAGTGCCACGTCTCTAGGAAGTTGATGTCTGATACGAGATTTGTAATAAAACTTAAATAAGCAACCTTAGTTCCACTGAAATTAACTTTGAGTAGGAAAAGGTTGCATGTAATTATGCTTGTTTTATGGTTACTTAATTAGCACACATTACCATTCCCTGAATCCTGCCCAGGACATGTTCCTCCCACCAAAGCCAAACTACCTGTTCTTGAAACAAGACGCTGTTGTATCCGCACCGGCCATCATTCGATTTGTGACCCATAGGGTCAGATTTCAGGTCATGGCACTCATATTTTCTTATTCTCGGCATCTCACCGTCCAGAATCCATCGTTCATCTCGCCGCCCCCCCAAAACATGCCACTGGGCATATCGACCACCCGCATTCTCTTCATCTCCTAAGCGGCACAGCATCTTCGCGAACATCTATAACCAACCATCGCATAAGAAATTACTAAGAGATGGATTCACCATCCTTGCTAGCCCGCGACAGCAGGCTAACACTCGATTGTGTCTTAAGGCCGGGCAGTATCGGCAAGGGCAACTTATAGAGCTGTATGTATAGACCTTGCTATTGTTTTGACATGCTACACTGTAACAGTATTGGAGTCTGTATACCAGAACCAGACGGTCTGAGATAACTAACACGTGAATTTCACCGCGATTCTCAGAGTATCCGGGCTAACTCGGGATATAGTCTAGATCGAGGACGATATCTCAATTCAACGAGTCGGAAAGATCACACATGTTTACGATCTGGGGTTGTCTCGTTCTCAGACTTTTGGATCAAAAAAGCTTTTTTTGGGTGGGGGTTGTTTTTTGTTTTGAAAGCTACTAGTTGCACGAGGATTGAAGGAACTTGTATTCTTTTGAATTGATTGACTGTGTAGAAGCATAAATATGTTGACGTCTAGACGCTATTTACACAAATAGCGTATTTCCGAACTCTCAGATCCGAGTGACTTCAGCAGATACCAAAGATTAGTCATCTATCAATTATGTAGATCTGTTACGTTCGTTTCCACTAAGGACCCTTGAAAATATAAATAGCATCTGCCCCCGTACTAGAGTCTAGTACTCACATCTGCGCTCTCGGTCTAGAATTACTCGTATACCACATATGTTACCCGGATTGTAAATTTATAGCCATTGAGCGAAATTCCCGCAGTTTTTGCAGTAAGACTTTATTCGGACAATTTAGGCACGCGAATGATTCTGAACCAAGCGAGCAGTAGCGCAGTGATCATTATCGAGACAAAAAAACAGCCTGATCGATCCTGCACGCTGCATACTTGCACGACCGCCTAAGCCACCGTAGGCTGTAGCCCCCCTCTAATCACCCCCGTTGCGAGGAGGAATGCCAAACTCACATGACTCGCGGGCGGGAGTGTCACACGCGCGGGCCAGCGCGGTCCGTCCTAAACGTATGTGTGTATGTATTTAATAATTACATGTACATATCGGAGGGGGGGGGGTAGGGGGAGAAGGGGATGAGGATGGGGGCGGGTGGCAAAAGGTTCGTGCACACGCTGCATCGTATGGGATGCATACCGTGCATAAGGCCACAACGGCGCGGCCGGCGGACGGCGGACAAATGGCATGACCTGTCAGCAAGCCACACCGCTAGCGCTGCGCCGACTCGGACGGGCCGGAGGTACGTATGTGCGCGCTGTGCCATGGCCGAAGTGAAATGGCCCCCCGTTCCCCGTCGCCCCCGACAGCGTCCACAGGGGTTCACCGTCACCGTACGTTAAGTTGGATGCTGCTGCTGATGATCGATCTGCGGATTTGCGATGCCGCCTCGCCAGGGAGCGGGCGCGCTCGTGAGGCCAATGGGAGCAGGCGAAGGGCGGTGGTGCCGATGGTCGAGGGGACGGGGATCACGAGGGACACGTCGGTCGGTTACGGGGGGTTAGTACTTGTCGGGTAGTGATGGACAGCGGGACAAGTGTGCGAAAGCTGGAGTTCGTGCCGCCGCCGCCTCAGGGACCCTCACGCTACACAGAGTGGCGATTTGCAAGTGCAAGGCGGAATCGCAACGCGAGAAAACCTGGGTTGGTCGAGGCATGGCGAGTGATTGACAATGCACTAAGGTACTTGTAGGTTCGTTCGCAAGAACCCTCGTCCCTGCATACAGTACAAGCGAGGTGGCTTTTCAGGGCGGGTATCAGGCATCGATCTCAGCTGAAAACCGTCCCCATCATCCATGGCTCGGTTTGAAACGGATATGTATGCTTTCCATCCTGCAGATTTTGGATCAACGTTACAACAGTTTCTCGGAAGCCGGAAACATCAATAACTGTTGCTCAACATATGTCACGTACGTATGTTTAGAGTATACTTAGATAGATAGGGATTCTTCAACGGCTTTATCCCTGCACAACTTGCAGCACTGTGATTTGCTTCCTGTTACAAGCAAGATCCAGGTCCACCACGATTCGCCATGCATGAAAGACGCGAAACACTAAGTGTATCGTGCGTCCAAAGTTTGGAGTCGAGCTCTGTGGGCAGGGGATTCCTGGCCCAAAGACAATCTTGCGTATTGTATCCCAGGGTCACATCATATAACTCATGATATATATCAACAAACCGGGACCAGTATTTAGTGCAGTCCTTAGTAAAACCTAAGCTTTTGTTGCAAATAATTGCTATACGGGCGTTGCAGTTCATGGTTTATTTCCGAGTGAGACAAGCCGAGGCTTGTGTAATTGAAACAATTTCTTCCTGCATGCTCCAACGTGTGCATCGGGACTTGCGAATATGTGTCTGCGGCACTGCCGCTGCCAGACACGAGGTTTTGTTGAGTCGGAAGTGCTTCTGTGGCTGTCCATGTCTAAGACAGCAACTGGTGGTAGGTACTATCGGACTGCGTGGAAATAAGGAAGCAGCGATCCGGCAAAGAATACGTCAGGCTGTCAGCTGCACAAGGGCAAATTAAAGATGTCCGAATTGACTCATGAAGTACTGGTTTGACTTTGCAGAAGGTTGGCATAAGCTCTAGTTTGAGAATATTATATTGGACCTGCAGAGAGGTTCGGTGTAAACACGGGAATCATCCAGTGACTATCCGCAGCTTTAGTTCGAGATGCCGAGAAACTTTTGAGCAAATCAATCATCAGACAGACTAAAAAGTCTTAGTGGTCGGGAAATAAATCCGTGCTACCATATATAACTATGCCATCTCCGTTCCTGTACTCGTACATGCGGAATTGTACGAATATATCGATCTCGCTATGTGTTCAAATCGGGAATCACCATGTATGTGTGACTGATCGATGACAACCCTGCAGTACTCTTTTGCCAAACTATCCAAGGCGATTAAGCCTGAAGAAGGAAGAGTGCCAACTGTCATTCAATAGCCACCTTGGCTAGTAAGACTCATCAGAGCGGCCTTGGAGGGTCGGAAGTCTGTTTGTAGCCTGGCTCAATCATGTAGGTATGGTTTAATTGATTAGATGAGGGCTTAGTGAACCTTTCTATCCATGAGACCGAAAAATTACGGTACAATTGAGGTTGTCCCCTGATCACATGGATATGGTGCCTACCTGCGCGTAATACATTATGCAGGACGGGAAGATCCTTTCTAGGCTTGTTTTCGGACCTGTTGCTTGTGGTTATATCTTCAGCCTTATCTTCAATCAATCGTCGGCTCCATTGACTGAAACCTCACTATGTCCGAGCAGCAGGAGGGTAAGTACAAGCAAAGACAATACGTCCAATTGATGCTGCAAGGGGCCAATTCCTGTTTCCTTTGGTCCTGCATACTGCCAAACAACGCCTTATTGGCCGAAGCACGCTGACCGGCTAGCTGCTGTGCTAGAATTTGTAATAAATGTTGCAACTTCTCTCTCGTTTTCTGCTGTTCGGCCGTCGCGAGAAAATATGCCGGCACCGGATCTTGATTGCGGCTCCGGTATTACCCCGCTCTCCCCGTGTTCTTGCATTGCAGGATATTACATGCAGCGGGCCAGTGGCAGACGCAGATAGGGTAGTTTTTTTTTCGCGCGGTTTCTTTCTCAACCACACCCTGGCCTAGGCCGTTTCTTCACAGGGGAGCAGAGTATCTAACGCGCATAACCAACATCAGCAAGTCAACGGAGTGAGCAATGGGAGGGGAGCAGAGGGGTCGGATGGGATTCTTGGAAGCGATGCAAGTAAAGCGTTGAGATGCCGTTTCGCACGTATGTGCATCTCCCGTGATGAGGAGACACTGCACAGCTGGCTGGGAGGAGTCAGGATGGATAAAGGAAGGGGGGCAGACGACTGTGCTGGATCGCTTGATGAAGTGGTCTCTCAATATTTGCCGGTGGGGGCCGGCCGCGCATGTCGTCAGTGGTCGGATCCTCTCGTGTGTCTCTGGCTGTCTGCCAGCAGACGGCTGCAGCGAGGGTGGCATCCAGCCGGTGGAAGGGAAGTCGACGACCAGCGATTATTTACCCCGCGGCAATTTCGAACCGCCGAGGTGCTTCTGCCGCCGGGCGGCTGTCGAGTCATGGGGGTGTGTTAAGCACTTTAGGTGCAGCTGCCTGCCGCTACCCCAGCCAGATTAACAATACCCTAGCCGCGCATGGACGGTACACGCCACGCGTCGGAAGCGGGAAGTGCATACTAATATATACTGGGGGACAACTTAGAGCGGGCGTCAGGGGTACAGGATATACATCGGAAGTGGGCGATGAGGCCAGCTCAGAACAGCAACAATCGCAGCCGTAGCGTCCTGAGAAAACTCTCCGTTGTCCAGCATCAGCAATTCGCGCCCTCAACTACTGCTGCAGTGAAACACGAACCTCTCTCATTTTCGCCTTTTTGCCCTTCGCTCTCTGCAGTTCACCAGATCTGGACAACGTGCCAACTGAGTTGTCCTCCTCCTTGCTACCCCTCCCCTCCACTTCCACTTCCACGTCCCCCTTCGCTCAGCCAGAGAACTTGGAAGGAGGGCGCTTGCTCCGTAAGTAGTTGAGCCCACAGTCGTAGATCGGGTAATAAACACTGCGTTAGACAAGAGTGCAGTGAAGAAGGAGGTCGGCGTAGTTGAGGGCTCTGCAGTGTATCTCTGCACAGTCTGTATGTTCGCATAAATTTGAAAGCTGTCATTCGCTATCGTTATCATCAGCTGATTTTGCATTCATGCATGCAAGACCGCTTGACCATGCGAAGCAGCACACAAGTGCACACTATCACTGGCCGTTCATCGTGCTGCTGCTCCTGGCGATGTGTAGGGAAGAAAATTAAAATTAAAAAAGAACGCATACATCTTCTCCCACACTTGCCTCGGCATTTGCCGTTCATATTTTCGAACTGCAGACGTCGAGCTGGGGAGACCCTATTGAGAGAGATTTGTAAACTACAGTGCCAGAAACAGACTTCCTTATTTTCCGTGATGGTGATGATGACGACGACGACAACCAGGACGCCGCCCCCGCCGGCGAATACGGATGTCTGTATCCCTAAACACTCCACGTCCAAAACCCTCAATCGTTTGACTCTATAGCTAGCCAGCAGTAGAGTAGCGGCGTCACGCCCAGCGGGAGGGCATAAAACGGCGATTTGTAGAATCCGAAAAATCTGCAGTTCAACGCGAGATCGTCTAGTTGTATCTGGCAAAACCATTAAACCCCACACCACCACCCCACCGGCCATGCAGAACGACCGCAGCGGTCATCATTCAAGCTTCGTGTTTCATTAAAACGGAAGATCGGTGGTTTTTTTTTGTTGTCGCTAGTGCAATCTCGATCTAAGCTCCTTGCATCTTGCACGTGGGTCCAGATCAATAAGGCCGTTTCTCTCCGTCGTCCGCAGTCCAGAATAAACAAATAAATAAATAATACTAAGAAAACAAAAATGGAGACGATGGCGGCGAGTTGACCTCAACGCGTGCCAGGTGAACGTGGAAACAACCGAAGGGGAAGACAGGGGTGGCATGGATGATGGGGGGATCCCCACACACGACAGATCAGAGCGTTGAAACGTAAACGCATGTCCGGGCTGACACTGATATTTTGATATGTTTAGGCACATGTACATTTATGTATGTACTTTGGTACATTTAGAAGGTCTAATTCATGCAATAATGCACTATGAAGTAACATTACGTATTTGCTCACAGGACCACAGGAGCACCAGACAGAGCACTGGTATTTTGAGTGTAATCAAATTATTATTTCTTGATAGTAGTAACAACCCCTCTCACGGGGCGAAAATGAACTCGATATTGAAGCTAGGGACTATGTATGAAAAAAATCGGTAACACATATTGGAGCCAAGCTTAAACCCGGATGGTCCGTGATCTTGAGAAGACTCCGATCCGAAACATCTAACCATCGCGTTTAGGAAAGAATAAAGATGCCATTGAACTTCCCACAGTATTCCAATCCGAACCACATGAAACAGAAGAATCCTATGCACAAAAGCGTGGTGACCTGACACCACCTCCCTCCCTTAGAATCTAAAAGGCCCATGCCACCACCACCACCACCACAACCCCCTCGCCTCACACACGCGGCACTGCGCACCGGACACAAGCACCTCATATTGTCGGCCAGTATCAAGACGATATGCCGACCTTAATGAATTCCAGGAGGCAGTAGTTGCCTTTTGCCTACTTGCTACGAAGAGCGCTGCAGTGTCCGTGTGTGGCCTGTCCTGCCGTGGTCGCCTCTGAAAGGAAAAAGCGCCGTGCCGAGAGATTTGGGCATGCAGGTTCTTGCTGCGTTCGTATGCGATCCCTTAGCATGAGGGCGAAGAAAAAACGAAGGAAAACTAAAAGACTGAAGAAGGAAATAAAAACAAGACAAAATTGACACCGGATACACCCTAGTTTTAAGTTTTAAGTATTAGCGGTGTTTATTCATCTCCACGCAGCGGCGGCCGTTAAGGTTTATAATAAGCTTACCAGGAAAAACAAAAAAGTACCAGTTGCGCCAGTCCCAATTAACCCCCCACCATGATGACAGAAACAAAAAAGAAAAGAACTTCGTCCCCCCCGCATTGGCTTGTCTAGGGTTGTTTTTGTTCAGGAGCCTAGACCGTCACGTTCGCATTCGTCGCAACAATAGTCTTGATGGACTTCTTTCTCCCTATATACAGCACATCTGCCGCTTGTCGTCCGTGCAGTTGCGCAGGTGACCGTTGAGACGAGGTTATGTCCGCAAGTGTACGTTTGGGTGAATCGGACGCACATGTTGATTTGTGAGAGTTGTGTGAAGGTTTTGTTATGTGAAGGTGAAGTTGGTGTCAAGCTATGGAAAGCTTATGTTTATCGTGTGATTGGACGACGACGAAACAGGTGTGTAGGAAGTAGATGTGATCAAGTACTAGTAGATGTGAAGTAGAAGGTGGGATATGAGGATTGAGATGTGGATTTGGAGGAGGGAATGCGAGGTAGTTGTAGTAGGAGGAGGGTCGTATGTTGCTGACGATAAACAGTAAGACTCGACGCGGCTTCTAGCTATCAACCGTCAACATCCAGCAGCAAGTAACGACTTTTATAGATTAACGTACTTTCAAGCTGTCCACTGCCCTACTAGCGTTAGGGGGGTGGTTGGACAAGGATACAGGAAGATCGCCCGGGAGCACAGAGATGTTCTAAGAGTGTAAGACGTTGGCTCCACAATCTGATAGGTCCACGCCTTCACCAACCCAGCACTAATGCGCGAGCTGTAGCGAAGAAAGTCCGGCGCAAAAAAAAAGCGACACTACACACGGATGCGAGACTCGAAGTTCGACAAAGTGGAGAAAAAAGGGTACATGCGATACAGTACAGGTATACTAACAAATGCCTAGAACCGGAGAAACCGTAAGAGTAACCGTGCCGCGTAGCTAACCTGTGGCTTTGTCGAGTCCGATTATTTAACTTACAACTGCTGCAGAGCTGGCAACTGGCTCAGCTCTGACGCTTCATGTTTGATACAGACGATAGACTAAGGAAGTACCCGAGTCAAATCGATCGTGTGAGCGGCAACCGGCCCGTTTTCTTTTTTTGTTTACATATGTCTTTGGGCATCAAGACGTAGCATGCAATTGATTTGTTATTACTCTCGTGACAAATCTGGCCTTGCTTGCTGAAATGAGTATTCGGTCACAGTTTTGTTTATTTGGCCCTTATTTCCGAAGACTGAGCTTGATTTACATTACGACCGGTGGTGTTTGAGCAAATAGGTAGATTCATGTACATCAGTGGGGGAGGAGCGTCGAGGGTGTGGAGGGTGAACCTTGGAGAAATAATACTTTTGCAATAAATAGAGTACAGCCCCAGATTTGACCCAGGAGCTACACCCACGGAGTACTCTACATCCATCCCCCCGTGCCAATAATCCCTCTCAGGGCCTGGTTGAGCAAGAGAGACAGCCATGACAGTGCATAGAAGAGGCGGAGACCGGAGGGTGTCCACAAAGCTACATACTAGCAAAGTACGTTACGCAGGGATTTCTATTTAGTAAATAGTAGCTAGGCAAAAGCTTTGACGTCCACGCGCACCCACCCTCTCCGCTATGGCTAGCCCTAGGGGTAGCCAGGCATCGCGAGGGTAACAGATAGGCGTACATACATATTTTTTTCTGTATACATAAACTATCGCCGTGTATGGCCTGCGCTCCATGACAACCATCTCCCTATGAAATGCGCCATTTTAGGATGTCCTCGGAGCCTAATAAGTACATAGTATGTACGTGCTAGGTACTTCAGCGGTGCTGATGCTGAAATCAGCACCTGTTGACTACTACTCCGCTGCGCACTGCTGCTTAGACTTCTCAGGTTCAACACTCCACTTCTTACTACCAAGGCCTCTACCGTGGGGGCTACCTTCGTCGTCTACATCCACCATTTCGATCTTGCCAGTAACGTAAGGCATCATTCCCGGCACATAATTCTCGTCCCTCTCACCGAACACAACACAAAAAAGCACATCTTTGTTGCAATTGTATGAACAGCGGTCATCCGAACAAAGCAAAGATAAAAATTCGAGTTGCAGAAATATTTTTTGCAGGCAACTTAGTCTGGGGATAGAGTGGAGAACAACAGTCGAAAAAGAAGAAATTACAGCAACAGAAAAAAAAAAAGTAAACGATTGACACACAAGAAAGAAATGAAGAGAACACGAGCGAACCAACAGCAGGGACATTGTGGTCCACTGCTCGGTGCAGAAGAGATATGCAGCTAAGGTCCGCACCATTTGTCGTCTCTTGTCCCACAATGCCAAAGACAGTAACAATCACGATTTGCGCCTTTCCGTCGCCCGCTAGTTAGGCCATCCCTCAGGTGTTTACAGGCTCTCTTTTGGTGCTCGCACTCTCTACTTTCTAGGGTGTGTATCTTTAGACAGCAAGTTCAACGGAGCTAGATGTTAAGCGCGCCGCCACCAGTAGTTGCAAAGCTGCCATGCATCGATTTGGCTATGAGCAATCAATTCTTAGCTGAATCTTCTCAGGGCCCTTGTGTCCAGTGGTGCGTGCATCCTGTGGAAATGTCAAACCCCATCACAGACCAAGCGTTGTAGCACATCAACGGGTCCCTGCAAGGCGATCATCTCCCACCCTCAAATCTGCAACCACTGACCAGCCACAAACTCATTTATACTTGTAGCCAGCTTTCAAGGTCTCTATGTCTCTTTACGGATTCCAAATAATATCTAACTAATTTTAGACAGTCAATGGGGACACTAGACCACCCTAAGCCGTGCCGTAGACATAGGCCACGCAACTTTTCCGCTTTTTACCTTCGTACTACTCTTGCTATGGAGTAGGAGCTTGAGTGGTTATACTTCTAGTATCAAAGTTGATTGCCACAGGGACACCCGTCTAAAAATGGGCTGGTCTTATAATCCATGACCCGAACTAAAACATGATCATTGCGCAATTCCGTTATACCCCACATCCTACGAAGGGAGATTCACAAATGTCAGCACAAAGACTCCGAGATCGTCGCTCTGGTGGCTTGAAAGGAAGGAGGGTAACCAAAAATCACTGTCACAATCGCTATATATCGACGATTTGATATATGGGCAGTCACACATCCCACAAGATATATCCCTAATTGATTTGGCATGGTCATGCATGCTGCATTGGATGACTCATCTATCCAGCTAGATACGTTTCTAGATAACCTGGCATGAAGAAATTCTCCGTATTACATGTCGTTAAACGCTCGTCGGGTATTGAGTACTGGAATCGTCCAAGGTTAACCCCCCCTCTTTCTGATGAAGAATGTTCGATTCGCCGTTAAACGTCAGGATCGCCTTACCATGCAAGGAACCCCCGACCTGACAGCCAGCGTCGATGGGGTATTTTTCTGTGGGGAGAGAAACAACAGGAAACTACACCCTGACGCATTTCGTCCAATATGTACATTCATGTACACCCTTCCACTGCCATCACCACCCTTCCACGCCTTATATGTCACGGTGCGGTGCGTAATGATGTGACTGGGCATTGAACCTGCATATATACCTCTGTGGTACTAAACGCGCAACATCTCAAGCTGCCTTACCGGGCGATGGTTCGGCAGCCCCTACCTGGAAGATGCTTGTCTGCACCCCTCCATTTACAGTTCGAACGCTTCTAGCGCCATTCTCTCTGACCGAGTATCCTCACTTCGAAGCATTTTCGAAGACTCCCGGACGCTTCGGCAGCGCTCGGCAGAGCGGGTAAAAGGCCACGCGATATGGTTTATTATGCCGTCGATATTCTTAGGAGTGGGAGCAGGGCAAGATGACCAGATTCTGGGCGGAAGCACTGCACCGTAACATATCCCAGTGTCAATGCATTGCATGCAACTTCAGTCAGAAGTTATACCGGCTCGGGCTGAACATGCTGTAGTGATTACTGTTATTGTTTGACAACGACGAATGATCAATTTTTGTTCCTTTTTCCTTGTCCACACACATATTTTGGCCGGTACTTTTACTGAGGGCACATTACAGACCTAGGTATTGCAACCTGAACTATCTTGTGAAGCATTGTCGCAACGTGGGCAAAAAAACTAGTGCAGCGGCTACCTCCTCGTGAATCGGGAACTCCGGCCATGTCCTCTGTGAAACGTTTCTTGTTCCTCACACCCTCTAAAAAATAGGCTATCACATATAGAGATACACACGGGGGGTCATTTGTGGGGCAATCCCTTCCAGCCACGAGTCTGAAGCGAATCGATAAGGAGTTTTTAGGCCTTGTGCATCGATGATATGCAGGCTCGGGAAGACCTAGCAATAACGTGTGCGGATGTGCACTGCACGTGTGGATGTCGTCAGATGTTTTGCCTGTACAACATCGCGAAATATACCATCGCCAACTCTCCAACAACATGAGTACTAGCGTTGCTATTTTTCTCGTTAGTCAATGTGGGTGTTGAGTTTGTGTGCTCTATCTTTTAGTTGGTTGCATTGGAAGCACCGAGGGGCTAGTCCTATCGATTGATTGGGGAAAATCTACAGAGTTTCTGTTGTGTGTGCAACCAATGGCATAAGGCGTGAAAACCGGTGTTGAGATAGTAGGCGAGATATCACATACCATGCTGAATGGGATGTCCAGGCAGGGTGTTTTTATGTTGTGATATGTGTTTGAACACATATGTAGGAAACAGAGCTGTGCGTCCACACCGGACCAGGCATTCTTACCTCCGTAAAAAAAGAATGCCTTAGATATCTACTTGTGTTTATTTTAGAGCTTTGGGCAGCCAAACCACCTGATCCTCTCGTGTCTTTTTGTGTTTTACCTTGACCGTGTTATGTAACTAATCAACATGCCTGGTGGTCCGGCCGTTCCAACTCACTTCACAAGGTGTAATACGGCGAAGTCGGCTGCCGGTCGTCGACATCGCGCTTGCCCTAACCTTTCGTCCTCCCGTGACAACCAGCCAATTCGCTTCCCTCCGGGAGATCCTGAATCAAACACTGCGGCCTGCATCACATCGCAGTTTAAACAAGCCCGCTCCTACTCTAGCCTACAAGTAGGCGAGCAAGGTTCGGCGGCTCGTGACCAGTCGGCCTCTCCATAGCTTGGTGGGGTTTGTGCGCCCATCGATCCAAACGAAAGTCTGTCTGGGTACATATCGCCAGCAGGTGAGCACGATTTAATCGAGCAAGTCAAACGTCGCTCCTTCGGCCATAGAGGCAGATCTGAGGATGGCCACCGTGCCGACACAGGTTACGGAGTACAGCTCGAGATTACAAACGCGTGCCCACCCTCCTGCGCCCGCATGGATGAACACGCTCCCGAGTCGTATGCACATGCGAGGTACGGCGCGGCGGTTTTTATTTTTGTGTTGGTGGTCAACGCAAGGTACGCCCGCCGCCAGGCCGACTGTCGTGATCAGGGCAACCGGGGACACCCATGCTGGTGATTCGAGGGAAGGGGGATCAGCATATTGCGCCCACCTATACACTCGTACATGTGCACCCAGAGGCTTAGGTCCATGTATTAGAACTCTAAATACGAAGGAGGCCGGCGGCGCGGGGTCATGTTGAACGAGACGCCGTGGTGCCGAGTAGAGTAGAGTTGAGCGAACGGTAAAGGTTTACCCATAATCGAAGTACAAGCATCACCCTCCGGTTCTGGTACGTATAGTCAAGTAGTGTTAGGCCAAACTAAAACTACCTACCTTCCGCAACCTGCAAATTAACAACCAGAGTGTAAACGCCCGTCCGTCACAAACACGGTGAGCTAAGCGCTCTACTCAGCCAAACAACCATCATGGGCCTCACGGGCGAACCGGGGTTTGTGGGCCGCAATTTTGGTTTCAAATTGGCCATGGGCAAGGGCTTTAAACCGTGGGGCTTCCATAACGGCCGCTCAAAATCATGCTTCAAAAGCATTGCGGTATATTATAAAAGGCTTGATTATAAGACGGGCCGGCAACCATGGTCATATTTATAAGCGTACCTGGATTGGTAATTAACGGGTATGTGGCTGATTCAAATAGGTATTTTGTATATCTGGCGGGAGTAATACATAAAGGGTATCTCTGGATAATTTCTACCGAATCAGCTCTGCCTTGGTTACTCAGTCAAAGTTGCCGGTTTCAGTGAATGGCTCGGCCAATAATAATTAATTAAGGAGGAATGGAAAAAGCAAATACAACGTTGTGTACCTAAGTTGGTTAACTTGCACACACTCTCTGCAACAGAAGCCCGTCCGGTATCCGTACGTATGCACTCGAAAGATCCGAGCCTTGAAACATACCAATTGTAAATAGAAAACAAAAACAATACAGACAGACAGCTTTAATTCGTGGATCTATTATATGCACAACCTCCAATTTTATGCAGATGTGTCCCAATTGTTCTGTAGTCAGTCAGGAGCCTGTGTTTTCTATGGTCGCATAGTATGGTTTGACAGACTAGTTTTTCTGCCTGCATAAAAAAAAACAATACACCTAGACCAGGCAGTATTATCTACATACAGGCGGACCCTAAAGTAAGTGAGAAATCGTCATAGTTTCCGTTATTAAACATTGCTTTTTTTTTTCCTTCGCGGGAGAGCCGCCGCATTGCAGCATGATCTCTAACGCTTCAAAGCCACCAAACTAAGGCTGTAGGTCCACTTTCGCATATTTTGCCCAAGTGCCAACACTTATACGTGTAAGGCGTTGAGTGGAATCAAGTAGTGCATATTGCACAAGTTTGTACAATGGCCAATCCGATTTTCGGCCGGGTTAAGCGCGTTATGCAGTCATTAGGTATCATTCATATTTTGGGTTAGGGTTTTGTTGTATCCGAGAAAACCACAATATGTCACTCGGGTAACATAGTGAGTGGACATATTTTGCAGGACATGTAAAAGCGGTAAACCCGTCTTTAGTTACAGGGATGTAACATTAAAAATCTTTAGGCTCGTATCCGCTACAGGCGGGCATAATGCCATTCGAAATGCAAGAACGTTGGAAAATGGTTTCGTACAGACGATATGCATGACGCTATTGCATCATCCGAGTTCCCTATGTACCTGTGTCAACAACGAAGTTCTCGATCACTCATCGGTCCGTGATTCTTGGGGATTGGAGGGCCAGAGGTTAGCTTCCATTGGGTTGAAGTGCAAAAATAGAGATTTGCCACCCAACATCAACAGGCATCCAGCATTGCATGCATGAAGTAGTCCAAACCGAGCAAATCATCTCTAGCGGCGCGTCCCTCCGCTTCGTTGAGGCCGCCTCATATGGTTTACGTCTCATATACTTGCATGATCTAGCGAGTTTCAACCATGGCCTAGTTGCTGATCTTTCATATGTATGCCGGAGATCACAGATTTCACCCTTTGACGAGTGTGGGGTGATAGTGGCGGTTTCACGACATGGACTGATCTTGGTTTGAGCTGCGTCTTATCTGCTGCAAGAGTTAGTGAACCGTTGGTTACAATTTTTTGCATACCATCAAAATCACGCAAGGCGTTTCCAACAGAGTTATGTAATATGTACAACTTTATGAAAAGAGATCCCAGTGCATTGCATAATATATCTGCATGGGACCGTTCATTCTAAACGAACCCCGGAAGGACTGAAGAACCATGCATGGATGGAGCTTTCTTTGACGCCGAAGGCGATCCGCTATCACGAGGTCTATCGTACTTCTGTCTTTGGTACCCAGAGAAAATCAAAGCATGATTTGTAGAACTCTTGGCCACATGAAGCCAGCTGGCTCGCTTCTTTTTCGACGATAAAAGACATGGTTGAAAGTTTGTATAGACAATAATAGTTTGAGTATGTATTTCATGAGCAAACATGACTTTGAACTATGTTAAGGATGTCTAGGATCTATGGTTTTGGTGATGAAGCTAGAAGGAACTGTCTGGCTTTTGTGATGTGTCCTTGTTTGGAAGCAAAACTCTCGGGCACCTCTGCTAGTACCTGTGAATGATTGACCACATAAAGAGAATATGACACGTCTTTCACTGTATGTTGCACGTGCAAATTTTGAAGTGACAGCTTTTTGATTCCTGAGTGTTGGCATTGGCTAAATATTTCTAGGAGTAAGGTTAAGTGCTATCGTAACGCTCTCGTTTCTCAGCTCCTGCAGCTCGTGGGCTTATTGAAACTATATCTGAACTCTCCGAATAGGCCTGGTTGAATTACCTCTGCTCATTGCTCTCGGCAGTTGATGTATCAAACAATTATTTAGCCAGGTAAGTTCCCGCTCACAGAATTTTATCAGAAATTTTTGATCTGTAACATATGACCACCAAATAGGGATCATGATAACCGGTTATATCAAGCTCATAGGGACCACGATACGCCACGTGAGGTCTGGGATCATACGGTGAACCGAACCTAAAATTGGCACCGTATTTCTCTATTATAGCGTATACCCAGCGATAGTTGGCTGTAGAGAACCAGGGTCTTGGTTTCCAAGTCACCGGCCGCCGTTACCGCAATCTCTAGGTGGTCCGATTTCCGAGATGAGAGAGCGAATATCAAAAACATAGGATCTCGGTAGATGATTGATAGTGGCACACCAATATATCTCAGTCTCATAGGAGTTGACCGTTATCAAGCTCACACGTGGCCCCGGGACAACTTAAGCCCGTCAACGAGATCTAGGTAGTTTAGTACACATCAATTCTACTAGATGAGCTGTCTTACGACTACGAAGTTTGAAAGCGGCACAGAATCAATAGGTTTTTGAAAATGTAGTGATTGTTTGTGTTTTTGAGGTATATTTTACGTTCTAACATTTAGTGAGATTTATGCCACCGCTAGTATCCTGCTGGCCCCTTTGGGCCAGCATATTTAGAAACACTATCGAGCTTGATTCTCTCATCAGGTAGAACCGTGCAGAAGTGCTTGCTCTCGGTTTCGAACTTTTCGTCAATAAAAGAAGTCCTATGTAGATATAGTCGAATAGTTCGTTTCTTTAGTCCCCGTATAAGCTAGTCGGTTGACTTTTAAGGTACTCGGTGTAGTACATACTTACAGGAAGTGAATTGAAAGTGAAGAAGACAGAACAGCGGGGTGGAAATTTCCATCAATGAAATGCCAAGGCTTGGATTCACAATTCACAACCCGACCGATCTAAAGTACGAGTACTCCACACTAATATTTTGCTATCAAATATGGGCGCCTACTAGAATCAAACTTACTCAACGCTATAGGGCTATACATTGTATCAAGGGTTTTTGATCTCGACAAATTGTGAGCCGGGCCGCCAACTACAGACTCAAATACAAGACCTGCAGAACGATGAGTTGTGCACATCACAAGATGTATATTCAGCGTCGGTGAAACCCTGTGCCGGAGTTTTATCAACATTCCCTTTAGTCGATGCTCCGGACGGTTGTCCGCCGACCGGGCTGCTGCACAAGGACGTCCGGCGCGGCGTGGCGCTATGCACCTCCACATTATGCGGCTACGTGTGTACAGCGCACGATCCTCCACCACCTCCTGTTCACCGCATATGCATATCGACCCGCGCGTAAACTTCAATTACCGCAGCCATCGTCGCTTCGAACGGCCCGCACGAGTCAGGCGGAGCCGGAACCAAGTCTGCTGCACAAAGTATCTGTGGTTAAAAGTACGATGTCGGGATGTAGCGTGCGTATCTCACTAAAATCAGCTTGAGCGTATTGCAAGGCCTACCACCTGTCAGGGAAATGCAGATATAAAAAGCTTAAACCATCATTTCGCAATTCAAATTAGCCTAGAATCTATAATTGTTTTTTTCTGCCAGGTTTCACAGGTCGACCCGCGATCTAGTCAACATGCGTATTTTCAACTTTCATGAGTCCCTATTTGAGTACTATCTCCTAGTCATGGACTAATGATTCACTTAAAACATAAGCTAGGGAGATTTACAATATATATAATGACATATAATGCGCAATGCACTATAATAAGACGTACAAATACTTACGTAAAGACTCTTTGAAGTTCAGTGAAATCTGGACCGTGAAGATCAAAGTTTTAGATCAAATTTATCTCCTCGTGATAAGTATGAAGATATCGCAAACTAAGTGGAATAAACTAGAGCTAGCTAGCAACAATATACATGTTTACTGCCAGATGTTGCCTCTTTTAAAGAATTCTTATATAAAAATAGCGTCTCAAACTAAGAACTGAAAAGTTAAAACGTAACAATCACTATATATACAGATATTAACACGACTTCTTCATGAATCAATCAACTGTCTATCATACCGGAGTACGGAAATATAAGGCTTGCTCATTCGTTGAACCACTTCGGGTGTCAGTAATAGTTGTTTCATGGGCTATTTATCAGTCATCTTGTTAATACTTGTCAAGTTTCATCAGGTGTCTTAGTCTTCGTGTATGTTACTCAAATGAATAAATAAGAATAGCTATATATGAACAACACCCGTTGATCAGTGATATGTACACATGGACCACTGGACATTGGTGACATGCTCTGTATCACGTTACATCACTCGCCCTGGAATTATCGGCAGCCCACATTCTGCCAATCCTTTGTCTCGCCCAGCAGACCCATAGCTACTTAATCCGAGATTTCCTCATTCTTCGGTGGATTAACGAATATTACCCGATATACCATGCACAGTACGTACGAGTAATTTTTGGATCTAGCAAAAATATCCGGTTGGGCACGAGACAAACCAGTCCCCACACAAACCATAGACCCGGGGTTGCGAGTTCAAAATACGTAAACTACGTATGAGACTGATAATAAGTTATAAGGGGACCACAGTGCACGAAAGACCAGACTAGAGGCCTACCTTAAAGAATACTCATGAGAAAACAACACCATTCAGCATACACAGATAGCGCAAAACAAGAGTACCTATGGGATAATAGCAGCGACATTATCAAATGAACAACTTCAATCAATCATTATAGAGAGGGGATACTTCCTTGGAAAATAAGGAGGCCTTATTGGTTGCAGACTGCTTGGCTTTGGCCAAAATATTAGATTTGTTGTAAATAAAATACTAGAGACAAGACCATTATTGGAGTCGACTTCCAGACGACTATCTACAGGATGAAACATTGTAAGATCGGGCAAGCATAGATGATAGCGATCAGATTTCGAAAAGCAATAAAAACTGTGTAGCATACATAATGCGGAACTAACACAAGACAATGACTAAATTGCATGTAAGTTTCAGACTGTTAACATGAAGAATCAACTTGATGAAGAAACAGGATATCGAATCAGAACTAGAGAATATGAATTAGCGGTACGATTAAGCCCGCTCGGAATATGCACACATCATGTAGAAGCAGTGTAAATACTAGATAGATGCGAGATATCCACTTCGTAGCTCAATGCGAGAGTAAATTGAGTTACGCTATGGCACATGATGTGAAAAAATATATAAGACCCGCAAGGTCTAGAATTGATTCCAACAATATATACTGTTTTACTACTTCAGCGACTCCAACAAGATACATGTTGATTTGGGCTTTAAAAAAGCGACCGCAAATAGATTTACTTTACATACAGATGCATAATGTCACCACCACCCCACAAAGACATGAAGAAAACAATGCTACGGTATCACACCCCATGTAGTATACACAAAACAGAAAAAGCCACTCCCGGCTCCCTTGAGTACTCCAGCGCTTCTTCTCAACTGTCCACCCCTGTCCCCTGGGCTTCCAAGATCTAGACAGTACGTAAATCCTTCCCAGAATGTCTAAAAACAGAAAAAAAAATAGATTCCTTTCTTTGCTCTTTCTCTTCCGCTAAATCCATAGTCAGTGAGGCATTCCCCACCCGGGCTGTCCGTCCCCCCAAATCCCATTTGGCGGCATTCCAACCCCACCGTCCGGCTGCTGCTGTGGCTGTGCTGGCACGGGGCGCCCGCCATTCTGCCGTATCCGCTCCTCCTCATCACGGCGGCGACGTGCGGCGGCCTGTTGACGGTACTGGCGGTAGTAGACCAGCGCGGCAACAGCGCCAGCAAGCATCAGGATGACTATGCTCTCAGCAAGGTCCTCCTCGTAGCCTTCGTCAAAGTACTCATCGCCAGGGAGGTGAGCATCGACACCAAGTGCTTCATCTTCCTCCAGCTCGGCGTTTTGTGCAGCGGCGGCCTGATACCAATTTGTAATAAATTCACGGAAGGTAAGGCGTGGCTTTTTGTCGGTGTCGGGTGGGCCTATGTCGTTGACGCCGCCGTGGGTGATGACGTTCCAGAAGCTGCGCACGCGGAGCTTAAGGAGTGAGAGGGTGACGGGAAGATATGCTTCACCATTGGTCTCGAAGGCGGCGTCATATGAGCGCTTAGCAAGATGGAAGTCCTGTGCCATACCAATACCATTTTCATGCATCCAGCCGAGGTTCCAGAGTGCCTGGGCGGAAGCCTGGTGCTCGGAGGCAGCAAGATAGCAAGAGGCAGCTTTCTCGGGGTCGGCTTCAGCGCCAATTCCCGCCAGATAGTAGTCACCCATTTTGACAAGAGAGTCAGTATTAGCTTGTTTAGCGGAGCGCGTCCAGTAGATGAGTGCAAGCTCTTGGTCGGCCTTAGAAATGGTCTTTCCAGGGCGGCCAGTGAGGATTTCGGCGAGTGGCAGAGCGGAGCGGGCGGCATCCAAAAGGTAGGCAACGTTAGCCTGACCCGACTCGTAACCTTGCTCGGCCGCCATCATGTAGCCGATGATGGCGCTCTCAGTATCGCCAGCGGCATAGCGAGCATTAGCCCAGGCAAGAGGCGATTGCAGGTCTTCAACTTTTTCGGACACTATCTTATAGTAAGCTGTTGCAAGACCACAGGAACGCTCCTTATTAGTTCCAGCATTGTTGATCTCAGCAAGATAGTAGAAAGCTTCTACATTCCCGTGGCGTGCGGCCAGTTCTAAGTACCGTTTTGCAAGATCAAGCTCAGAGTTCTCCAGGAGAATCTTGGCCAAGTTGACCTGGGCTGCAGGAAGGTCCTGGTTTGTGGCTGAACGGAACATGGTAGTAGCTGTCTGTCGGTTGATTTCACGTCCAAAGCCGTACAGATGCATGTAACCCATACCATTAACAGAGTTGGCATCACCGGTTGAAATACCGCGTGTGAACCATCTGGCGGCAGCCTTGAAGTCCTGTCTCCCAGCTTCACCACGAAGAGCCATGGTGCCCAAGTAACCAGCTGCTTTACCAGCCCATTTCTCGAAGTTCGGAGGTCCACTAGCTATAACTTTTCCGTCCCGCCAATGCTGCCGGGCCACACTTTCGAAATATCCTTTAGCCCTCACAACGTCTCTGGGAATATTACGAGAACCGTCATAATAAAGCTTTCCTAGCGAGAATGTCTCGGCCAGCGATCCCTTGCGTGCTAGGAGCTCTAGGTATTCCACAATGTCGCCTACGTCCTTCGCCGAATCAAGTGTTGATCGTTGCCGCAAACCATTCAAACCGGACGAAATAGCAGACGCGCCCTCGCCATATACACCACCTTCGTCATCAGCTAACCGGTAGGTGTGCCTCTGAATGTTATGGCCTCCAGGTGGGCCAGACTCATACCAGTTCATGGCCTTCTCGGCCACTCGTCGGTAGTAGTACGCTGCCTCTTCGCAATGCCGGGGTGTCCCAATGCCCGTGTAGTGGCGGAATGCAATCGTCATTTCCGAACGCGTATTCCCATTTAGCGCCGCGAACGTGTGATACAGCAATGCCTTGGCCTGGTCTCTCTCCACGCCACCCCCAACTCCGGTGGCATACATAAACCCAACCATATTCTGAGCCGTCGAATTTCCATTCAGATCTGCCAGCTCCTTATACCGCGTAAATGCCGTCTTGTAGTCCCGAGGGTGGCTCCAGTTTCCGTAGAAGTTCATTTCGGCAAGTAGAAATATCGCATCTTCGTTCTTTGTGAGCCCACGGGCCCCCTCCAGCTTTTCAACTGCAGTGCGCAGCTTGCGACCATGTGCGCCACCGACGGGCTTTACGGCGGGCTCTTCGAGAGATTCCGGCGTGTGCCAGAGTAGCATCTGCTTTGTGAAGAACCAGAGGGTAGATACAAGGCCCTTGGAGACGGACTGTTGGGAGGTGGAGGGAGCGGCATTGAGGGAGCGTAGTATGGCCCGAGCTTCGCCTACGAGATTCGATGCTTCTGCAAGCTTACGTAGGTCTTCGGCACTTTTGGGCGGTGGTGGAGGTATTGCTGTTGTGTCGAGGGCTGTGGTTTGTGGCTCGTCGGGATATTCGTCGGGTGTATAGTAGCCGTCGTCAATGTCAATTTCGTCGCGAGCTACTACTGCGGTTACAAGAAGCACAGCTCCTAGGTGTGTGGGGGTAGATGTGAGCACATATCACCCAAAGAACAATAAGAGTGTGGTGGTAGTGGCTGGCTACCTATGAGCATCCATAATCGTGGCGTCGTCAACCTCATGGTTTATATGTGTGTGTGGTGGTATCAATCAGGAGAACTAACAGGGACACCTTCAAAGGTTCAGGGGAATAGTGTGGTGCGCTTATGGTACAGGCACAGAGTTCGTGGAGGGAGTCATTCGCAGGCGGGGTGTTTAGGTGGTGTTTGATTTCGAGTGCGCTGAGAACACCTTGACGGTGTTGTTAAGATGCGGCTGTTGCTTGGTGATTCACGGGATCAGGCCTGACGCAACCGTGGCAAGTTCTGCGACATCACCCATGGGCACTCGCTTACGAAGCTCAAGCTTGAGCATGCTTGAAGGGTATGATACTCCAAGGGTTTTATACGGCTCATTCTTTCTTAAATCATATCTTGTAGTTTTTGTAAGCATGTAGAAAAGGTCCAAGTCCAAAAAAAAACTCTAAATTCTACCGCAACCAGAAGAAAATACAATCCTTTAACGCCAGTATCTCGCTGCATCATTCATGAATATTCTAGTACGGTTTAAACCTCCTCTTTTTGTCCTTCTTCTCCCTTGGAGACTGTACTTGTGGCGTCCACCCATCAGGCCTCCAAACCATGATTCTTCCGTCCTCGCCGGCCGTATAAACAGCACCAGTAGCCTCATCCACTAGCAGGCTCCTCACTATCTCTCCACTGTGCACACCAATAAACTCATAACTCATGTTTCTTTGCGCGCCCAATTCCCAGTCCTCCACATTATCTCCTTCTCTTGTCAATGGAACTAGCTTAAGATTGCTCTTTTCATAGCTTCCAGCAGCCACCAACGCCCCATATTCACGCCTTAGCACATCTACCACATACTCGCAACCCAAAGTTGTCCTCACATCTCCAAATATCTTGCTCGGGACGTCGCGGTACTCTCCTTCCACCGGAGGATTCTCATAGAACCCATACACACCCAGCTGCTCATCATGGCTCATCGCCCAAATCTCTGGTGCCTTTGTGGGGGATGCCTCCACGAATCCGGCATGATGGATGCTGCTACCATGGTTCAAGACCTGTACCAGCGCCTCTTCGTCGTCTGTTGTGCCTGAGTCGGCCGGCGCAGGGGGAGTGCGCAGGTCATAGACATTCACCAGTGCATCGGTACTACCACTCAAGAGCAGGTGTGGAATCCTAGGGTGGAACCGAAGTTCGGTAACATCGTCGTTGTGTGATTCGGTGTAGCGCACCTTGGGCGTTTTGGGAGTGCGAACATCCCAGAGCAGGACGTCGCCGCCAGCGTGGGTATTTTCGGGGCGCTCAGTACCGACAGCCACGATTCCTGTATCGGGGTTTATAGCAAGTGAGAGAATAGGATGTGTGCTACCAGTGTTGCTAAGAACAACCGTGGGTTCATTTTCGGACAGCCGAGTATCCCAAATCTTCACCAGCCCATCGCGTCCGGCAGTGGCGAGAACATACTCAGAAACGGTTGTGAGGCTGGTGACGCCTAGGTTGTGGGTATTAAGGATTGTAGAATGTACTGAGAGTCTCCTGGGGTCGAAGATGCGAAGGGAGTCATCCGAGGCTATGGCAGCAAGAGCAGAGGATGAGGCCCGAACGACCGAGTATATATAAGAGCCATCGGGTGTTGAGAGGTTGGTTGTCGCGGTGCTACTGATTGTTGTTGTTGATGTTGCCATCTTTATTTTTTCTGTAAATTTTTGGTGGGGTTGATGTTATGGTTCCGGGTTAGGGGTGCTCACTAGCAGGATAAGCCTCTCTTAAAGTAGCATCGGATCGAAGTATCAAGTTCACACAATTAGGACTGCTGTGGAACTTGTAATATAGTGGTTAAATCTATCTGAATCGAGTTCTAGATTGTAGAGTGCTCATGCAATTTAAACCCTACATCAACATGCCACAATCCAACTAGATAGCCTTGTAGACAGTACGAGTACATGCACTGAGGACACATCACAATAGTTGTAAAGTTCAAGTGATCTCGCTAATTTATAGCTGCATACAATTATGCACTTCGCAGTGGTTGAAGAACGCTTATCACGGTCGATGAGGTGGGCTGGAAACTGTAGTATGTGATCGGTAATAATGTCACGGAAACTCAAACGTCACTCTGTTAGGTAATAAAGTAGTACAGACCTTTATTGAAACCAAACGCACGCAAAAAAGAACAAATGTGAACAAATAGCCGCAACACTCCCAACCCAACCATGTCTTTCAAGTGATGTCCGAAAAAGTTAAAGCAATTGTTCGCCCTTTTCCGTTGTTCATTAAGAAGTAAACCCCTAGGAGAAAGAAACCTGGGATTTGCGTTGTGTATATTACACCAATTGACCAAAGTCCCACGTCTAAAGAATCGCCGTTCTCTTTACAATCACAAATACACCTCTCACAATTATTCGCATTAAGTAGAGAACTTGCGAGTGAGCTTGGCAATGACTATAGAACATGTTAGAATTTATTCGAGTTTTGGTCAAATTTCAAGATGTAGAACGTACCATGAAGGGCAACGACACTGAAGATGAAACCCAAGCTCAGAACCAACACGATGACGGGGTCGACTTTCAGGCCAGGAGACTCGTCGGTGTACAGCTCTGTTGATCCAGGTCAGTGTGTGATACTTTGAAAGATGCGCCCCAATGATAATCGCTTTCCCGATGTTATGGTTCCCACAGAAAACAGTGTTCGAGTCACTTAGAAAGCCCCATGGTTGTGTGACATTAAAACTCCAATCATGGGATCTCCTAAGGTCTCTCCTGGAACAATCAATAGGAGGATGAACGTACTGAGCATGGTGCTCGAGCTACCACCAGCGCCAGCAGCCCTAGTTGAGCTGGGTCTCTGGTTTGCCTGCTGAGCCGCCCGGTCCTGGGCCGCACGACGGCGGATCGCAGTCTTAGGACCGCCTGGGGGAGTTGGGGATGCAGTGCGTGAGATTTTTGTTTCCGAGCCAGAGACGGCGGGAGAATCAGGGCGTGGTGACGACTGTTTGTCGAGAAAAGCATTCGTTAGCTGGAGCTCACATCGCGAGAAAAGGGGTGACAGGCTGGCCCATTAAAGATAATGGAGAGAGCTATGTGCAAACGAACCATTGTGAATTTGTAATTAGACTCGAAAAAGGTAGATTGTAAAGAGTGAAGGAGGGTGGTAGACTGTCAGGAGTTCTGAGTAAGTTCAGCAAAGGAAGATTGCTTTCGTCGCGATGGCTATTAGGCTGGGCAGAGGCCACATCGACAGTTGCACATTTGGGCTAACGTGGCGTACTTGCAGGGTTCAGCCACACTTTCTCCAATCACGCATGTCCCCCAGCGACAGCTGTGCCAACAAGTCGTATTGTGATAAATCTGGGGAAAGTCTTATACTAAATTTTGGTACCAACGCGTAGGACTTTATTTCTGATTTTTGAGTTTATTTCATAATTATTCACAATTCAATAATCAACCCAATCACTTGGGGATCTACAGATTTGTCTTGAATAGGGTCATTGTGCCTCGATTCTTGATCTGGCAAAAGGTATTTGTTTGGTTCCGGTTTACCATTGAGACCGTTCTGAAAGAATGAAATTTCATACAGTAAAAGAACAAGAAAAGCGACCAGGAAATCAAGAGAAAACAAGAAAGACCCGTTTTGTTTTGTTTCGTGAATTCCCGAAATATCCATTGCTTTTATCAAACAGACAACCCGCCCCAACTCCCGAGACACGCCATCATCCTCCCGACCCATCCTACGAACCCAGATCGAAGAATTAAGCGAAAGTGGTTGGTCTCCTTGCGGCAAAGATCTTTCCCTTGTTCTTGGACACACGGTGGGGCATGGGGAACTTGAGGTCCTTGGACAACAGCTGCTTGATGTAAGGACGTCTGATGGATTCGGTCTTCTCAACTTCCACAACCTTCAAGATCTGTTTTTTGCATCAGCTCCTGCTTATAGTCACAGCTATCCAGAAAGAGCTTACGTGGATGGATCGGAACCGGGAGCGATGGCGGGCAGCCATATCTTGGTAGAGAGTGTCGACGGCATCTGTGCGGGACATCTCACGGTACTCCTTGTACATGTTGTGGGTACCTGAGCGAGAGTCGTACCGGATCCAGATACCGAAGTTCTTGACCTTGGTGGGTCTCTTCTCGTGGACCTATGTTCTCCGTTAATTTACATACTTTCTCTCTATGAGCATCTGGAAGCACATACGACGTGAAGGGACACGATCTCTCCAGCACTCTTCTTGACCTTTCGCAGCTTCTTCAAGAAGTACCAGAAGCGGGACTTTGCGACCACCACATTGGGCGCAAAGAGCTTCATCTTGTAGAGCTTAGGGGTGGGCTCCACCTCCGAGGGAAGCTTGCGGCCAATGACCAGGTACTCTTGAAGGCGACCTGTAATCAAAATCCATCAGTTGACTTGTTCATGTATGTACACTCGAAAATTTCGGCATTTTGGCGATTGTGCAGGTGGTGACAGCATATCGATATCGAAGCAACAGCAGTAGCAGCAGGCCTCTGTCCCAATCTCCACATCCCTAAACATAGCGTATATTCCCAAACCAAACAAGTCCTCCACTGCCACTGTAGCTGCTTTCATTCCCATCGATACGCCCCACCACATACACAATCTTCAAGCCCGAATCGGAAGCGCGGAAACGTACCCATTCTGTTCGAGGTTAGTGAACCGTAAATAACTTCCTAGGGAATTCGTCTTAGTGATTTACTCACGTTGATTATGTCGTCGATCGGTCGTCGGTGGTCGTATGTTGTCGATGGTCGGTTGTTGCTGGGCGTATGGTTTCTCACAACTTCGCACAATCGGCGTTGAGTTCCCGCGATTGTGGGGGGGACTGCTAGCCAAGCTAAGGTTTCAACCCTAAAATCCAACGCACAAATTGTGCGACTGTTACCCGGGCTTCACGTACTCTCATTCTGACGTCAATTCACCCTCGATTTGTTTTAAGGATATGTTTCTGAGACTCGGGCCCCGAATTTGGGGAATCTAGGATTGTAGTTGTATAAACTACAACGCGTGTTGGTGTAGTGGTCGAGGCAAAAGAAGATCACTGCTCGAGAAAAAAATTTACGTTTCACAACACCAAAGATCCTAGTTCCGCCGCGACTCTCCAAGTTCAACACCACATACCTGAGCTACTAAATTCAGTTTTGAGCACTTGATACGGGTTCAGACTGTTATAAAATGCAATCCTTCGTCGGTTTCACTAATCGAAATGCACAATGACGCTATTGGCCTTGTGCCTTATTCTGTGCAGTCTGTGGATGTCTGAATCACATAATCTCGTTGCACCATCGATAAAATTGTATTTCAGCGCTGGTCATCAAAGTGTATTGCAATAACCGAAACACAACTATCACCAGATTATAGTATACTGTTGAACGCACATCTGCATGTGTAATCACGCGTTTTTTTACAAAGAGAGCAGGCATGCGGAATCTTTCCTCTTAAAACGTTCACTTCGTTAAGTGAGCAGCGCAGTTAAGTTGAAAGTTTCACATGCTGTGGCCGCTATTATGACCGCGTAAGATGTGCTTTCTCACGCGGAATAAACTCCCGGCATTACTTTATATGTTATAATGTACTCTATAGCTTCCTAAGCGGGTGAGCATGTTGTAATCCATATTGGCAATGTTTCAAAATCGATTTCGTCTTAAGAAGTTGTTTGGGCACATGAGTTCACATCTCCAACAGAACATGTTCCAGTCACGTGTCGAACCTCACTGACATCACATGTGCGCACGGGCCGCCCTGCTAACCTCAAAAGCTTAACCGCACACTCACGATCCACCACTGCAGCACACCGAACCTTCACAATGTCGACAACTCCCAACCAGCCGTCTCTGAAGCGGCGACGATACGAGGAATCGACGGCCAGACTCTCCAAGCCCTTCCGTTCACCATTGATAAAGAGACCCGATGGCACACCAACCAAAAGCGTTGGCGAGACACCAAGCCCAGCCAGCAGAGCTCTCGCAGCAAGGGCCACGGCAACGACTCCTATAACGCAGAGGAAACGAATACCCACGCCCCCGCTTTTCAACGCAACTCCAAAGACCCTTTTTCCCAGTCGTCGCCCCCTAAGTTCGCCACTAGCTCCCTCCGATCCCGAAATCCACGCAGCACAAAAACGGGCTGCCGAGCTTCAGGCCCAGATCCGATCGACAAAGCAAGCGCTCGAGCTCGCTCAGCAGGCGGCAAAGCTCGAATCCTCGGGGGAAGATGTTGTACTAGAGGGGGAAGTGTGGAAATGGCGGCTCGCGTCGCGAGCCGCTGCCGAAACGCTGTTTGGAATCGCCACAGACCGTGTGAACAAGATGGGAGGTCCCAACAACGATGGATGGAAGAGCTTGTTTGGTATGGGGAAGAAGCGGAACTGGGATAGCTACGAAGATCAGGCAGAGAAGAGGACCTATTCTGAGTACGACGACGAGGGAATAGGGGGCGAGGACGAGAGGGAACAGGAGGAGAAAAAGGCCGCCGAGCCAGACGAGGAATGGGGGATGGGAACTATGCTGAAGGGCTTGGGTATCCCGGATACGATGCTGGGATGGAACCGTGATACCGATAGCTGGATTGATATCGACGAGATGGTCTGATCGACATACCCACATCATATAAAGGGAACGATGTGAGATTGCGGTTTCTTTGCGTATTTTTCGTTGCATTTTCAATGGCATATACCGCGGCGCGCTGGAGTTTGCAGGTTTCTTAGTAGAAAGGGGGTTTCGGATAGTTGCTCAGTTTAGGACGGTTGTTTGTGATACATGGTGTTTCTAAAATAATAGTTTTCTTATAGACAAAAAGCACAAACATGGTATGTGCAAAATAGCTTAGCACATACATATACAAACAATATATAATGTAATTGATACCTCAGGTGCTGGTCAGGTGTATGTTCAAATGAGTGCCAAAGGGCACTTCAAGTCTGAATAGTCATGGACGCCAATATTAGAGTACATCTCCGTATCAAACCACCCCGGGGTTTACGAAGATCCCTATTACTGACACCTTATCCTAGTGTCCATTCCAAACTCCTCCACCCTATAAACACAACCATGCACCCTAGAAGTGGCACCAGACACCCGCCCAAGATCTTGGGGTAGCTTGTGATGGTCAGTTTCCAGGGTCGAGATTGCGTGGCGGGTGGATGTAGATGGAGTTTGCGAGATGTTTAAGGTTGTGGGTGGCGGGTCCGGATATAACATGAAGATCATGGAGTGAAGACTGTATTTCACCAGTCAAGATTGGGTAGTGTCTTTTGAGAAAGATGTAGAGTATGAAGAGCTTGTTAAGAATAACATGCTTGTTTCCTTAGGGAAGGTGTACATGCATACTCATATCGCGGATATGTTTAGATCTGCCAGACCTGCGAACCAGCCCGCCCCACCGACAGCACTGTTGCACCTTTACAGGCGACGAAGGCAAAAGTTCAACACGTTCTTCGCAGCCGGCTCTCATCATGCAGCCTGCTGGTCACCTATGCCTGTTAGTGCGCCCCTCTGGACTATCAGTATTGACACCCCCCGCCTAGAGACAAGCACGTTACAGGCAGCAAACGAAATCCGGGCTAGATTTTACATGTACATGTACGCATCTCGGTCAAGTGCTATGAGAAATCAACAACGTCATGGTAGTACGAGTACACGATTGAACAGATCTTCCACTTAGATATTCCGCATCTGGATATTAGCTATTGTTATCTAAATCCCCCATCAAGCATGGAGACGGTACGCTTGGTGGGTCGGTTGGTAAATCGTGTACAGTAGCAAGAAAAGGGGTTCAAATCAAATTATATTAGTGGTATTATCTACCGTTTTCCCAGTGATTCTTGATGGTGAAAAAAACAGTCTGAAAATGACTGTAGCATTAATACCATTCTAAAATGCGACCAAAACGTTTCAATCTGGCCCCCTCAGATTTTAGTATGATGAAGCAGGAGTGGATCGACCGAATATGTTGCTTTCAAAGTCCAGTGCATGACTTGTGAATGAGTGGAATTTCTGACTTGCGATTGATACCCACTTTCGGAAGGGTCGGAAGGGTCCTTTTGAAATCCTCTGAGCTGAGCGTGGCGTCTTTCGGACGCTTCTTCGGAACCTAGAAGATAGAATCACTTCTGTCGATTCGGCCATCCAGTTTCTCTGTTCGGACAACTTCTGAATCTTGGTGCCGTCATCGAATCGGGAACCCTTGCACGAACGCACCCTTACCATTTGTTACTCCGTCTTCTGAATTTGGGTCTTTGTTCTTTCATTTTTTATCTTCACCCACACACCGAAAGGCCGCAAAATACTCGCCGCCACGGTACATCTTACCTACCGCTCAGCGCCGGTCTGCTCGAGATCCTATCCACAAAGCGTGATGCGGGGTGATGCGCATCTTCTAAATGCAATTTGGCAATTCGAGAAATATGCCACTGTACACTGCGGGGCGAAATATGGACAGATTTATATCCCGCCGATAGCCCGCACAGCGAGATTCTATGGCTATGACTGGTAAGGCTGCAGTGCAGAGCTCACATGCTTCTGTGACCGTCCACTGCTGTTCCGATACCCACAGGCTGCGTCCACCGAAGAGTCGTCGGCGGCTTCCCGCAGCGTGAAAGGTTTGCCCGCGGAGACGTTTTCTGCGAGGGGGAAGAAGAAGAGCAGCGAGATACGACCACAAGGGTTTCTAGACCATTTAATGGCCTTATCAATGGTAGAAACTACCAAAGCTTGAGGTCTCTAGGCAATGGTAGAGCCGGTGCGGCTGCTAGTCGAGACGGCGCAGGTCGTCATGAACCGTTCTAGACTTGTTCAAGATCCACTGACATTGTGATGTTTCTGTCGGTGCTGAAGGATGCGATCTGGGGGGTTCTGGAAGAGCTAGTGAAAGATAAAGTTTGTGCTGTTTTGGTTATTTTCATTTGGGAGTGGTGTTGGAGACATCTGGATCAGATATGCCGGCTTTCTAGAGGCGACGGTGGGAGTGATGCTGGAGATAGTAGGTAAAAGTTGGGTGGAGGATTTTCATGTCGACGTCTGAACATGGTTGTATTATGATGATGCTGAATGCGTACGACAATCCATTCAGCTGCAGAGTTCTTATTAACTTTCGTATCTCTCAGTATAATCAATTGCCATACCTTATTCATGTTTTCTGTGTTGTACTCTTTGAGTAAAACGAATACTATCGTGTGAACTTATCGAACGTGAGAACCAAAGCAGCGAATCCACCCTTCGTCCACCCAGACACAACACAACCCATTCTCCCAGATTCCTTCAGATTCCTTCAGATTCTCCCAGGTATCACTCCCTCACCCACTCCCCCTTCTGCCCCCCTTCCCCTAAATCTGACCTACCGAAGGCGCAACCAAAACAAACAGGTATACGGCAGTTCCCCCTCCTGCCCGGTGCCGTGCCATGCAAGCACACACACACGACCTCACTCGCCCCTCGCCCCTCGCCCCCGTCCCCGTCTCCATCCCCTTCTGCCGAAGACCACAGTAAGAAAAACGATCACGGTACCCGCGGCTATTCTCCTCCTCTTCCTCGGTGTCTGTCTGCACCCCACCACCGATCCGTCCGACCGCCATCCAGCCATCCCATCCAGTGAAACCCATCCAGCCCTCCAAACCAAGGCAGAGCATGGGACGAACTCCCCAAACCCCCAGTTCGACCCGGCGCCCAAGGGGTGGTGTGGCAGATTGCGCCTACAGGGCCCGGGGTGCTTGTCTCTCTCCCTCGCTCTTTCAAATCTGGGGACGGCAGTGGAAGTGTTTGTGGTTATCGCACACACACGCAAACGTACCGGACTATCGACAATCTATGTCTGCAGCTGGCATGCGGGCTCCCGGTAGTTGCAGTGCGGGGCCGGGGCCCGCGTGAAACAGGGCGTCCGGATTAATTCTGCCCTGCTGCATATCATGCTGATAGCGCTGCGCGGCCGGCCAGTGGCAGGGTGGGAGTGTCGATGCGGATCCGGGTGGGGAGTCGGCCGCTGCCGCTGCCGCGGTGTAGGTACAGTACGTATGTCGCAGAGGATTCGGACTCGGGGGAACTGGGCTTGGGCGACTTCGGGCGATTATGGAGCAATTGGGGTCCGGTGCGTGTGGTGACGGGTCATGATTCATAATCCGCATGGTATGGAAGCTGCTGGAGTCGAGTCGACACCGGTGACGTCCGCAACACAGTCACGCCCGTCCATACACAGCTCCGTACAGTGCAGCGCCGACATTGATTCCTCGTGTTGCATCGTATATCCGCGCTCCGTTCGCACCCGTCGCCTGCACCTCCCATTCGGGGGCGTCCGCAAGGCCGCAAGCGCCGGCAGCCTCCGGGGGCGGCCTTCATCCCTCCCTACCCTTCCCTAGCAGCTGCTTATCGATTACCTACACCTCGTCTGCCGCCGCCGGGTTTCCCCAGGATCAGGCCAGGAGTGCGCCCACTCCGGCAGCAGACGACGATGCAAATGCAACCGATCATACGAGATTTGCGCCAGGATTGCGTTGGGGCTGGCTGGGGGCGCCCGGGTTTTGGCGGGCTTCCGTTCGGCCACTGCATTACCGAAGGCCTTGCCTGACGTACGGTGCACACACGGTGGCGGGAATAATCTATTCATGGGGTTTGAAGATGGCGTGGTTCGTACAGTATGGAAGAGAATTTTTTGCGGTGAGGCAATGGGGTCGCGGCTCGCCTGGGGGGAGGGTTTGATAGGTACCCGTGTGTACATGCACCTTGGGGGTAGGTAGCAGACAGCATGTAGACGGACCCTGGGAATCCTCAGCGCCGTCAAAAAGAAGTTTGGGCAGGGTCCGGATAATTGGTATGGTAAACAGCGCTGTCGTGTAGCTAGGCTTTGTTTCAACCTCCACGGATCTCAAAATAGGCAAGAAACCCAACAGGCAGTCTACTCTAGTCCTTCCAGCCCTCCAGTCAGTCAGTCAGTCAGTCACCAGTCATGTCAATTCAGGTCCGTCGAGTCCTACGCCGGAAATAAGTCAACCCACCCACGATGGCTTTTTGCCCATTTCTATTTCCTGGTGACCTGCAGCACTAGCAGCTTCGCGCCCACCTCCATACTCCGATATCCCAACAACCAGTGCACAACCACAACCACAGCTACATACGAAGAAGCAGAAACAGCAGAAAAAGAAGCCGCCGTCGAACTTTTCACAAAAAGCAGGGTGTGCGTGCGTGTGTAGGCCAGGAGTTTGACCCGATAGGCCGTGCCGGATCTTGCAACACCAGCTCCAGCACCTGCGCACAATTCTTTTTCGGTTCTGTTCGTTCTTCTGTCTCACTGCAGCCGCGGTTCGGGGATTGCGTGTAATGCACTCGCAGAAGCTTCGTTTCGTTTCGTTTCTTCTTCTTGTGCAGCTTTTCCTTTTTGCTCCTGTTCTTGTTTCTTTTCCTGCGCCGTTTCTTGGAGAGCACATATGTTTGCAGAGGCACGAGTACATATTTCTGTAGAGCTCACGAGTACACACATACATGATACATGGCAGCTTCCACCGCAGCCGCGGCGCCATCGCAATCGACTCGATCGCGGCGCTCGATATCCCCGCGGGCTTTCGTTGCAGAATCTGCTCAGTTTATACACTTTCCTTCTTCCTCTGCGTCCTCTTCTTTTTCCGCCTCCTGACTGGCCGGGCTGCAGCTGTAAGACTTTTGCGTTGCAGTAGCCCGGCGGCGGCGTCGCTCGCTGTGCGCGCTACAGAACGGCCTACATGAAATCTTGTCCTGCGCTGCCTGCCTGCGTGCAACCGGGCCCAATCCGCGCGCATGCCAGGCAGGCAGGCAGAATTTTTCGGTCGCTTCGCTGCAACTCTGCGCCGCCAAAAGCAAATATGCAAAGAAAAGCTGCGGTTTCTGCTGCAGGACAAGCTCCAGAGGCAAAAGAAATATGATGCGAGGTGTGCAGAGGGAGAGGCAGAGAGGGTGCGAGGTTGGAAGGTTCGCCAAGACGCCGCGGCCGCATCTCTGCTATCTCTTAGCTACAGTAGAGTACATGAGACATCAGAAGTGCGCAGGCCGGCCGCAGAATCCAGCGCGGCAGTTTGCGCTCGTATTTGTTATCAGGCCTGCTACGAGGTGGCGATGGTGATCTGGCCAAACGAAACAAACCCACCCCAGGCCAGACCGGACCAAGCCAGACCAGCGCGGGCCAAGAGATGGGTTAAGCTTCGCTGCTAGATCCAGCCATACGTGTAACCCTCGTCGGCGTTTAACAAACAAGTGTGGGGTGAATCTGCGGGGTGCAGGGAGCTCCTGGCCGTGAAGCGTCGACACCGGATTTTGGTACGCGACGGCCGCGAAACAGGTGTGGTGGATGGAGGGAGGGCAAGGTGAGAACACCGTACTGCAACGACGACGTTGACGTAGAGACTGGCGAATTGCTACACCACCATTGAGATGGATGAGACCAATTGAGGTTGGGGTGCAGACGGGAGGTGTGTACGGTTGATCACGCGTGACGCGGTGGTAGCGGTGGTTGCGATTATGATTAGAGTATGATGATGGTGGTGGTGGTGGTTGCGGTGTCGGTGGGTTGTTGAGTGGTAGTGGTAATGGTGTATGGATCCGTAATCACCTCTCCTCTCCCAATGGACTTTCCCACTGCATCCGCTTTCCTTTTTTTCCAAGGCGCACGCAAAATTCGCAGATCTATCTGTCGGTCGCCGTAGCTCCACAGCCAGATTTGTGTAATCTCCCTCCCAACGCCCTCAGCAAACACATCCATACCTGCCAAGCACAACACGTACAAACATTCCTCACCGCGATATCTCCAAGCCGGCCTTGGTGTTTCGCCCAGCACGGAGGATTATGTCCTTTGGATCGCCCCCGGCGCCGCGCGCGACCTGGCTGCCTTCTTCTCCAAAGGCACCCAGCGAGGCCGCGGCGCACATGCAGTTTTCGGCGTGCGTGCGTCCCATTTAGACTACTTGCGACATGGATGTCGTGAGGCCTGGTGGTTGGAGCCCCGAAGCACCCCCGGCGTGCGAGCGCGCCTCGATTGCTGCCCAATTGATAAGCAGCGTGTTGGGTGCCCGCTAGGAGGTACGTGGGCAACATAGCATAGCACCATAGGTACTGGTTGGTACACACGTTCAAATAGGCAAGAATTGCAGCATCGCGAGCGTTGCGGTGGTGTTGGACGGCGTACGAGGCGTCTGGGCACGGAGGGTGTGGTGATACTGCGCCGTTTCTGGTATTTCGTTTTTGCAGCGCAGGCTTGGGAGACGAGACGACGCGGATGTTGGGGATCTGCGGGTGGGCACGTGGCCCCTCACCGCACCACCATCACCACCATCACGGTCATAGTCTACAGAAACTAGGTTTCGTTGAGGAGCAGGACGTCAGTAGAGTAGATTCGGCAGGCAGCTGCGGGAGGCAGGACCGCCCCCGCGAAATGCAGGCCTCTCGTCGTCACCCTGCGAATTCCATTGTGTCCAGAAATACGCATGTTACGGATTGTGTATGGATGGATACGAGACGTCTGGGGGGTGTGAGTGCCATTGGAGCGTCGAGCAGGATGGATGTAGAGTTATCAATTTATCCGGATAACGAACGATCGCTCGCTCGCTCGCTCGACGAGACGTCCTGGGAAAAGGAAAGAAACACGCATGATGCATGCATGCCCAAACCGGCAGGGTGGAATTGACCAATTTTTTTCTTTCAAAACCCTTCCTCGCGACCGCACTCTACAAGTGGTGGTTTCGTGCTGTTACATCATCTGGCGAATCTGCCGATGGAGGGCGCGCTCTGTTTCAACGTCGCCAGTCAAGCTTAAGTTTTTAGGTTCGGAGTGTCTGGGGGGGAGTGCCGGGGGGGGATGGATGGCATGGCAGGGCCTCAGCTGAGCCCTTCGCAAGGTGCAGTGCTACGCCGGATCTGAGATTTTACGCGGGACGCCGCCAATGGCAGCCCCGAATCTGGCAGCTTTATCTCAACCTTCTTCTTCTTGACTCAGTTTTTTTTTTTTTTTTGTTGCAGGTTCTGCTGATGGCCATGGGGAGGGTGATGGGGATGATGGGGATGATGGGGATGATGGCGGTGGCGGGTCTGGATGCTGGCGATCTGCGCTACCTGGGCGATGCGAATCCAATCCAACACGACAAAACAGAAAACAACATGGCAGAACATATCGCCGCCTTGCTCCTCCTGCTCGCTCTCGTCGCTGCCCACACACACTCCTTTCTTCTCCCACACCCCTCCCCTCCCAACCAAGCCTTCTGTCTCTGCTGCTTCTGCCTGAGCGCGGACCCATCTCGCAGTCCCATCAGTGCTAGCAGCCAGCGCTGCATCGCAGGAACTGCCGCGATACAACACGGGGGCGGTCTGGCGACCGTCTCGTTGGTGGTTGGCCATGACCTGCCCCCAAACCCAAAATAAAAACAAAATAAAAGCAAAATAGAAGCGGGCTAGTTAAGCTTTCCAGTGGCGCGCGATAGCAGAGCAGCGCGACGAAAGAAGCCTTTCTTGTCCTACGCGGCGGCGTCGATAGTTCGATGGGGGCCACAGCACGCAGCTGTCGTCCTCTCTCACCCTCGCCCTCCCTCCGCGGCCGTGATCTGATCTGCCTGCCATGCCAGCGTCGTGGTCTTGGGAGCCGTCGAAAGTCGTGATCGCCTGCAGCACGCATGCAGCGAGGCAAGGGATCCTGTCTCCCTACTCTATCTCTGCTGCTGCCCCCCGTCGCCCTTCCCCCCGCAGGGGACGGGAGGAGGCGGTTAACAGAGATAAAGTTGTGTTTTAGGTGTGGGCATCGCCGGCACGGGCTGCTGCCGGGCTCGGCGCTGCTGGGCGGCGCTAGCGCACACCAAGCATTTCGTCCTGCCGCACGCAAAAAACGCCCAGATCTATGAGGCAGGGGGTGCCGCGCTGGATGCTAGATCAGACTGACTGACTGAGATATGATACAGCCCACCCCGCGGCCGAACAGGGGGGGAGGGACGACTAAACACCATCGTCGGATTTACAGAGATAGACCCGGCGCTGCTGCTGCTGGCCCTCCCTGAAGCGTCGTAGCAGCAGCCCGAGTCGCTGCCTGCGAAACGAAGGCCCGGCCGCCCGGGGTCACGCCCGCGGAGTCGGAGTTGGGGGGTGGGAATCCATAGAGTAATAATATTGTAGAGGAGAGCTATGCGTACACCACACCGCGTCAGAGGGTTGGCAGTGCGATGTGCCGGCCTTTCGACATGGCAGGAAGGTGTCGTGCTCGGTGCCCTCTCTCTCGCACTCACAGGCTCGTCGACTGGGATGCCGTAGCTACGGAGTACGAGTACGTGCTGCCCTGCTTGCTTGCTTGGGCTTTGTCTATCTGCGTGCGCGGTCCGGCCGTCATACACCTTGGTGGCAGCAAGTACTCGTACTCCGTCGACCACTCGCGCTCGTTGCCCTACCATGTAGACATACATCACTTCGGAGCTATATTTCGCCTTCCTTCAGCTGCACCTGGCTGGGGAGGGGTGGGGCCCAGAGGCAACTTTTTCTATTTTCTGCGTTCGATCTGTCCGCGTGGGTGCTCAGCGCTGCTGTCTGGAGGCTCAATTAGGGTTATCAGTTTCGACGTCACTGCAGCCCGGTGTGGGTTGGGAAAAGATTATCCTTTCAGATAACGAGACGTGATTGGGGGCGGCCGGCCGGCCAATGGGCTCGACTCCTTGTCCCGCGTGGGACGGGGTTAGAGCGAGTCCACCACCACTCCCACCACCGCTGCCTGCACCACCACCGCGCCAGGTCTGGACTGGAGGAGCTGCCTGCGAAGCTGTATGGTAACGTTATTAGGTACTGTTGTACCTGGTCGGTCACCAGTCCTGGCGAGACGTCGGCGTCGATTGGGTGCCCAGATATCCATCCACCCTCCACATTCGCGTCCCCCCCAACCCAATTCCCGTGTGTTTTTCTGCTCGAGCTGGATTATGGAGCGCCTGCAAATCTCCCCAATGCTGTTGCTGCTGCGTCATGCGAATCACCAAGCCGCAGCGTGATATGCTCGGGGCAATGCAATGGCCAGCAGAAGCAGACGTCGCATTCCTACAGGCTGCCCGCCAGAAAAGAAGGGTCCCCCCCAAGCCAGGTTTCGCGGAGCAAAAGCTTGGGATGGGCCGAAAGAAGCAAAGAAGGCGTCGGTGACCAAACCGATGGGACCTGCTGGAATTTTCCAAGAGTTGATGCTGCACGCTAGCTGGTACGTACTCTAAACCAAACCTTCTCGCGGACGGGGAGGTGGAGGTGGTGGGTGGTGGTGGGCTGTTCGCCTCCGGCCCACAGACCCACCGGAGGTAGCAGGTGGTAGCCCTGCCCTGCCCTGCACCTGCTGCCCACCATCGTCTACCACCCCCCGGAGTGATTTGCAATTGGGGATCACGGCGACGCTGGGGGGCTAGGCTGCGTTGGGGCGGTAGCGTGGACCGCCTGGCGGCCGGCGGAAAGTGTATATAAGGTCACCCCTCCACCCCTCTTCTTGCCATCAACCCAAACCAACCTCGCAGCACATCCACATCCACACACTCGCAACTCAGCACTCCTCCTCCACTACACACCACACTCCCTGCCTCACCGCTTCACACACAAACACACACACTCGCAATGTCTACTGAGAACTTCTCCATCCACACCGCCGCCGCCGCCGGCATCAGACGGCCAAGCACCTTCCTCTGCCTGGCGCCCATCCACTCCGCCAGCTTCCCCAAGGGCCCCAACTCCCCCACCGTGGCACCCACCGCCATCGCCGAGCCCGTCGAGGAGGCCCCGCTGCACGTCTGCAACCACTGCGGATCCAAGCTGCCACCCCCATCGCCCGAGATGAAGCCCTCTGCTCCCCTCGTCCGCGCTGACAGCGTCGGCTCCCTCAACGCCCCCAACAAGAAGCGCTTCCTCAAGCTCGGCCCCGTATTCTGGGGCGGCAACGCCGGTGACGACGACTACGCTGTTGCCCTCGAGGACTAGACTCCCCGCCTGCTCCTGCAAACAATACAAACAAAAAAATCTACAAAAGCCTACTCTAAAGGCAACAAAAAAAATGTTTTAAAAGTGCATCAGGTCTCGAGCCGGGTTTCGTCTCCAACGGAGTTCAGTCAGCTTTTTGTTTTTCCTTATCTTGTGTCTGTAACTTTTTTTCTTTATCTTTTTATGCGGCGGGTTTTCGGGTTTCTGCACGGGTGTGCATTCGGTTGTGCGAGTTCTCTTTGGGTTGCAATTGTGCTGGGTAATCATGGGGGTTCAAGTTTCGATATTAGGAGTTTTACTGTGTGCAAGTCGGATCAAAAACAGTTGGGAATGTCGGGTTTATTACTTTCTTCTTCTATATAAATAGCTTGTGAGCCGGAAAATACCAAACTTCGACTTTTATTTTTTCACGAAACAAAGTTCCTTGAGTGTGCGCATGTGACTTCAAAATCATGACGGCGATATTGGGTGACTTCTGGTGACGCAGAACCCATCCACAATCCGGTTTTGCCATCACCCCATAAATATAAAGTTATTGTTATTATTATTACAATCGCTATTATGCCTCCTGCACACCATCTTACATACCTCCGCAGAAACACTCGCATCAACCGGGCCATACCACACAGCCTTTATTGCTGTGGTGGAGCGCACGCTCGCTCGCAGACGTTGCAATCGCATCGCATCCTTGGGGCAAGCACACCCACAAGGAAGGCGCGAGCGACGCTCAAAGCTTGGCGCTGCACGGCGGCTAGATTTGGTTTCGATGCTCGCTTCCGGCACCTGGGGTATCCGTACGTACAACTTAAATTTTGCTATGTGTCTGTGTCTGGGACGTTCTGGTATGTTTTATAGCTTATCTTATGGCTCGACGCGGACATTTTGGGTGTGGTGACGGGACGCGACGGCGGACGAGCCGATGTCCGCGGACGGCGCCGAGTAAGAGACGGTGCAGCGGGCGGCGAAGGCTAGGGCTAGCAGTGGCGTCGTGGTCGTTGTCATTTGTTGTTGTCGTGGTTGCGGTTGTTGTTGTTTTTGTTTTTTGGGCGGTGGGTTCGTTATCTCCACCAAAAGTTGATGGTATGATAGCGGTATGACTGATGCAATTATGGCAAAGAAAGGCCGTGCACGGGTTGCGTTAGTTAGGGTTTGTGGGCTAGTGGTGGATGGGCCAATCATGGGGGAGCACTGCGAAGGGTTGTGTTGAATGGGCTGGGCAGGGGGTGGAGTTTTTGGGCACGGATGCGGGGGGGGGATGCGAGTGATATGTCGAATGCTCAGAATTTTAGCAGTCAGCACTGGGTGACTGTTTTCTTCTTGTTCCATAAGGTTTTTGTTTCTTGGTGGTTTTGGAAAGCTCTCGTTTCGAGAATTTGCATATTATCGCGGTCTAATGAAGAGGCATAGTCTTGTTCCCAGCCGGACGCAATCCACAATGTTAATTCGTCACCTTGCGCAACACGGTCAACAATAAATACCACTGTCTGGGCACGAGACGAGACTGGAAGGAACGAGGAAAAATCCTTATCTATCTTCTCTAAAAACACTATTATAATAACGTAATCCATATATCTAACCTTCTCTGAATCAACTATTATGTAACACCGTGGTAATCGGCTCTTCTGTAGTTTTGCTCGAGTGATTCTCGAGAATTTTCGGTCGGCTCAACAATTCTATACGTATTGGTTTTGAGGATCTGGGAAGCATGTAAGCCCAGTCAGGTGCAAGTCACCCGGGGATTATGAGATGGATTCTGGGGATATTGCTTTGGAGACTTAAGGGCGTTTATGTGGTATTCAGAGTGAAGGTTGGTGAAAATATTTCTGCTCGTCTCAATGGTGACAGAGTATTGTATGCTCTCTGTCCAGTGACATGCAAATAACTATACTATCGTTTTAAAGTTCTATATAGATCTTATACATCAAAATTGCTGTTGCATGAAATTTCGAAAGGTCACCAGGTTCGAATCCTGTATCAGCCGGTATCCATCCAGACGAGTCCATCTTAATCATGGTGATTAGGTTCAGCAATACAATGAGTCTGTAGTAAAGAAGCTATTTTCTGGAAGTACTTGGCACAGATAATTGCACCAAGCTCAGATAAGCTTTGGAAGCTATGCATGCCAGATTGCTCCGACTATCGAGTTGCCAATTGCTATACGATGATTCCAATTCACAAATGTCCATAGCAGACGGTAGTGTTTGACTGGAGTAGAGAAGACGATCTATATTTTCAATATGGCTTCTCCATGCCTCTCGTTCAATCTAATCAAGCTTCGTAGTATCCGATGTATCCCCTTTGTAAAACACAAGGCTCTGACAATAGTTTCTGAACAAAGTAATAAGCCTTTCTTTCTGATAACTTTCCCTGAGATTCTGAAATTAATGATGCAGGATAAGAATAGCCTAAGGACCTGTTCAGCAGCCATGTGCAGTTTTTGAAGGAAAAAAAGATCTATGGTCCAACTCGATCGTTCGGCAGCCATGTGCTAAACTCCCCCAAACCGAACCGTTTCTGTTCGGAAGCAATATGCATTGAACATAATTTTGTCCTGAGGATGTTTGGGTGGTATCCTACATAATTGCCGTAAACAATGTGTTGACTGCACATGGCTTCCGGATGGTTGCCGAACGGAATTGGTCCTATGTTTCCATATCTCGGATTTTTGGCACGCAGCACATGGCTGCTGAACAGACTTTTCACTTCATGTGTTCCCATGTTCCAACGGCTCCAATTTTGGTGGTAGCACATAGCTGCGGAATGGACCCTGATAAAAGGAAGAGTAAGAGAATTATGCAGTTTTGCTTTTTCTAAGCATATGTTCTAGAGTTATGAGAGTAGTTGCGGATCGGCCATTCGCTGTAGAAAACTTGTGTGCCATCATATATTAACATAACGACTCGAAGTAGTCTCTGATAGATAGTGACGTGGTATGGGAACTGCGCATATATAAAGAGTAGTCGCCAGCCTGTAGGTCCTTTTGTTTTCTAGTTCTGGCTGAGAGAAACATTGTCGTTTGGTGATATTGAAACCTGGACATCAGTTTATTCATCCGTTTTGCGTCACCAGCTATATTAGGCCATATATTTCCCTCATCCTTCTGTTCCCCGTTCTTTAGAGCAGTGAGTATCCTGTCTACAGACTTTAATCTGAAGTGAAATGATGAGCTGTTAAAGCGCATAATGAATTTTGAAAATGTTTGATGTTGGGCGCTTCAGAGGTCTATGAAACTTGGACCTGAGGGATCCATTTTTGGCCATCTGCTTCAGAATATGCATATGCACGAACGGGCCGCTTTTGTGAGCCCGGTTGTTGGCGCTGCCACGTCAAATGTCAGGTACCCTATCACGACCCCACCTTCTCCTATTGTTGACCTCTCATCTTCTAAGAAAGTTCTTTCGTGGTCGGACTACAGCTTTTAAAGCTTCAGGGCAGTCGGTTGCAATTACATCACGTGCGTTCGTTGTCGTCCATGGATTTATCGATCACCGCAACCAGCATCCCCCAGGCGGAAGTTGACCGAAGCAAGGGCTGCAAAATAAGCGGGCTTTGCAAGGTTGAACCTGACGATTTTGTTCTGTTCACCAAGCCTCAATTGGCCGGTGCTGAATTTTGAGCATTGTGTTTTGCCAACCTCGCATCGACAGTCAGAACGCGCCCTAGGCCTCCCAACTGATCGGCCTTAGAGAGATAAAGAGAGGTGATTAGCACTCTGGGGTGTAGGTTAGTAAGAAGCCTAATCTCAATTCCCCAGTAAACACATGTATTCGGACCGATAAATTGTTGAGTTATAGCCGAAGCGTGCGCAGCGGTAGCATGATAGGGGTTGCTTTAGAGCTTGTCGGGGGACAATCGACAAGCGGGTTGGTGAAGGGGGTGCAAAAGACGACACCTAGGGAAGGGGTCCAAAAGAGGCTCGCGCCAGTGTGCGGGCGCGTGCTCACTCGGCCAAAGAAACTCACCGTGCCGCCTCTGGAATTCGAAGTTGTGTTGGACAAAAGTCCAGACAGACACACACGATTTCGGTTAACGGCCAATAACGGCCTCGCAGATTCCTCCGTGACAATTGTAACGTTGTTCCTTTCGTGGGTAACCAACCAAGAGTTCAGCATGCTTGTATTAGGAAGTCGCATTGTCATGGCAATTTTAAGGCTTGTCGACAGGCTCCAGGGAGCGGCCATTGGAAAGGGAGGCCAGACCAGCTAGCAGTAATTTATGCAACATGCACACCAGGCCAGGCAGCAGTTGTGTAGTTTCCGCCTCCATGATAATCAAGGCTTCAACAATCACTAGAATTGTAAGAATTTTGAAACCCAATATCAAGTTCTGCGCGCGGCTGTCGTGTAGTCAGAAAGTGAGTTTTGAGTTAGGCGCTTGGACCCGAGACTAGAACTCAACCTGGTTGACAGATTGAACAATTGATTTCTCCAAACTCTGTGTGTACTCCGTAATTAATATCGCTTCGAAAATGCACATTACAGATAGTGAACTTCAGTGGGATCATTTCGATGATTAGTCACGCATAGCCAGAATTGAGTCATTTCTGGGAGTACAGGTATTCGTACAACTGGTTGCTCATGTATTTTCATGTACTTGGAACGAATGAAAGGCTGAGATTGAAAGGGTTTGTAAAGAGCAACAAGTGTGCCTTATGCCTACCCCAATTCTGCAGCTCTTCTGTCTATCGGTTCTGTGGCAAACGCAAACAAGGCAGCAGCAGCAGCAGCAGCAGCAGAAACTGTCTGTATGTCTGCGTTGCTTCGGCATTCGCTTTATGCAGGGAATAACAACATGAACTGCAGCCTGCACTCACTCATGACCAACATCTTAATTTTTTTGAGAAGATCCGATCCAGCATTGTGTGCGTGTGCCCTCTCGCAGACAAATTGCCCAGTTATTCTGTGTCGATATCCGTGAGTAGAGAGAATAGAAGAACATCACAAATGGAAGAGAAGAGATCATGCTATCGTTCTACCCTTTCTATGACTATCATTATGTACTCTCAGTCCAGTTCTGCACATTCCTAGCAGATACCTGCAGATAATTCGGGGTGTCGTTGACAAACAAAAATAAAATAAATCAAAAAAGGATTCAGCCATCCACCCATAGCCTGCACTGGTGTCTTCTGCTCTCTCGCGTACCCTACCAAAGTGGTGAAGCGTGATGCACCACCACCAAAGTGCCGCTCCCTTGAGAGCCACAGAGCATCGAGAGCCAGTCGCCGTCGCATGGGTGAAAGCGTCTGCCATTCACAATTGCACCCCATCATCCTTCTCGCCTGCACCAGCGGTTCGATCTTCCTTCTCTAGTGTGTGTAGGAGAGTCTCGACATCTTTGCCCCAACTCTACACATATCGCGAGTCGCGTCGGTCGGTCGGTCAGTCGGTCGGTCGCAACTCCAGAACTGCTGCTGTGCTGACTCCTCGTTTCGCCTGAGTGTTCTCTTTCGGTCAAGAGGAGGGTCAGTGAGATCTAACCCAGCCCCCGAATAGTTTACGGTCGTTTTTAGCCGTAGTTGTTCGCTGCCAACACTCCGAGGAGAGAGGTCTACCAAGCGCCGCCAACGGACCGCTCATTAAACTTCCCTACCACTCCATCAACCGCACTGTTCCACCATCTCCCATCACCTCCACGACCCCCATTACCACCACCATCCTCTTTGTCCACCACCAACACCACCGGCTGCCCTCCGCCCGCATCTCCTTCCTGCCGCGATCGTCAACTCGATATCGTGCAAAGTCTCCTCCTGCGGATTCCATTTTCAAGGGCTTTCTTGCACTGACGGAAGTGCGCGGTCGGAGGTGCTTGCTCGCCGGAGGTCCATTCCGTACTTTTCGATCGTCGATCTATCGGCCTATTTTTTTTTAATTGCAAAAGAGATCTCGACGTAGAAAGACTTCATTCCTTAATTCTACTCGAATTTTCCCTTCGTTCTTCATATTACTTTTAGGGGTAAAAAAGGCGCAGGCGTACGGTAAATTAAATGGAACCGGACTCGAGCAAGATTCCTCAGCCTCAGAACGGGAACGTGATGGCAGCCGCAACTTCTAATTCCACTGCACCGCCGACTGCGGAGGTCGTGAAAGCCGAAAACCAGCCAGGTTGGTGTCCCTATTTATTTATTTTCTATACTGGCCCTATTTGAATTGTTCCGTGTTTCGCTTTTTTACTTTCCGAAAAAGCTGCATACATAAATGCACGCGATGTCTTGGAAACCTTATTCATTGGCTAGGCTAACACTGCCCATAGATACGAACAGTCAATCGGCTGTGCCCCTCTCTGGGCCAACTCCACCTGCACGAAGCTCGTCCATGGTTTCCGCAGCTCTTAACACTCCTTCTCCTGAAAACCCTTCATCAAGTTCTACAAAGCCCCTTTCGACCGAAGCGACCGCAGGCCCGACTAATACTACCACCGTTGCCCCCACAATGCAAAATTCATCACTAGCAGTTCCCGAGCGGACATCCTCCACGAAAGTTTCATCATCGCCTACATCTACTGCCACCACTGAGAACAAGGTAACCAGTGATAACGCATCCACTGCCAGTAAAAGAAAGCGACGACGAAAAGAAGGAGATGACAACACGAATGGCGCAAAGTCTGCCCCACGGACGCGTAAACAAGGAGGTATGAGCCGGTTGTTCACCGTATTCCTATGCTGCCGGAAAGGATCTACTTCCGAGGATGACACACAACCCGCGTCTCGTGAAGTCCCTACAAAGCGCGAGTCTACAGCCCCTCGAATGGCATCGCCTGTTCCAAAAGACACCATTGGCAAATCTTCGCAAAAAGACAGCGGCATTGGAGGGTCAAAAGAGGCTGTCGAGACAGAGAAGGTACAGGAGGAGATTATCGATGAGAAAAAAGCGGCGCCGATAACGCCAGCTCCTATAACACTTGCATCACCCGAGAAGTCGGAAGATACAGTAAAGGCAGCAGAGCGATCATCGTTTGGCGCACCTGTAGTGCAAACCGCTACGAGCGACAGTGAAGGAGATGAAAAAGGCGTTGCTCAGCCTGCGCCAATTACTGTCTCTATTCAATCTCCCACCCCAACCGTTACACGAGGGGAAGACACAGGACCACCACCAGAGGCTCCATTCCCACCCGAGCCCTCTCGGTCTGATGACACCGACCTAACCGATGCAGACACCGTGGATGAGGATGCTGAGGCTAGAGCACGACGGAGGGAGGAAGCAGCGCAGATCGCCTTGCCGACTACTTCTGGGTCAGAGAAGCAAGCAATCCAGACATCAGGAAGCGAAGAAGAATCACAAGCATCTCACGATGGAGCTCTTACACAATCCCCGACAGCAGCAGAAAGAGAGCGACAGCAGTGGCTTCTCCCTCCTCTCCGTCCGGAATTTGAAGGCAAGAAGTGTCTGGTCCTCGATCTGGATGAGACGTTAGTGCACAGTAGCTTCAAAGTACTACCCATTCTATCGTTGTGGCACCCGAAAAATAATAACGTTCGATTAGCTATTACATCAAGCAGATTTCACAATACCCGTTGAGATTGAAGGGACATTTCATAATGTGTATGTCATCAAAAGACCTGGGGTAGATCAGTTCATGAAGAGAGTTGGCGAGCTATACGAAGTGGTTGTATTTACAGCTTCGGTCTCTAAGGTTGGCGCAATTACTGAAACAATACTACATGTATATGAAGCTAATAATTTCTACAATAGTACGGTGACCCATTGTTGGACCAGCTTGACATTCACCATGTCGTCCACCATAGATTATTCCGGGAAAGTTGCTTCAACCACCAGGGTAACTATGTTAAGGTATGGAATACTGGGTATCCAATTGTGTCGACGCTTATACTGACCGCCTGTAGGATCTTTCCCAACTTGGCCGAGACCTAAAAGATACCATTATCATCGATAACTCGCCCACCAGTTACATTTTCCATCCCCAGCATGCCGTTCCAATTAGCAGCTGGTTTTCAGATGCTCACGATAACGAGCTTTTGGACCTAATACCAGTATTAGAGGATCTAGCAACGCAGGACGTGAAGGATGTGAGCTTAGTCTTGGATGTATCTTTGTAAAAGCACGCAGATACAGGGTATCGCGGCGGATATTCGCCTAATTAATCTCCAAATGGTTTATTCGGAATAATTGATTTCATGGGGTTTTCATTTAATAGCAAGACTCAGTAATTATTGACCATACAGGTGCTTTTGCGGAGCATTGTTGAAGGAGTCTGCCGGATTGGAAGCATATTGCCTGGAGACAAAAGCACATACGTGAACGTGTTGATTGGGGAGCGCAGAAGGACGTTTTTCTGTTCACATCAAGAGGTTCGGAGCGAGAGAATTAGCCTCTTGGGGATATTATTTTGCCTTTTCCCCTTTACCTTTTGTTCCTTCCATTAATGGTGTTCTTGTTTTTTTTGATTCATTCTGAGTTTGACTGGAAGTTGCCATCTTGCAAACATGGTCTTTTTTAGGTTTTGAGACAAGATGTTCGGGTGTTCTTTTTTACCTTTTTTGCTTCACAGCGCCTGGTCGGACTATTTTCAAACTTGGTTCCTTCTGCAACTTTCCGTTTTCCTTTGTATAACCTGTAGTACTCTGTTGATTCGCGTGTGTGAACTGTTTTTTTTTTCATTTCTGTACCTTTTGCCTTCGTTGTGTTGACGCCTGCAAACATCCTATCCTTTGAATATTTTGTGTTCTCTTTAAAATACCACTCTCTTTTGTCTTTCGGCCTTGTGTTCTTAGTGATTGTTGTTTTCTCTTTTGTTGTCTGTCATGGGTGAGCTCTATTTACCGGGCTCAATTTGGGGAAACAAAAAAGGGAAACGTGATTCTTTATTTTACATCTTCTCTTCTTTTCTTCCCACCTTTCCATAATTTCTTCTCTGCACCTCCCCCTAAACTCTACTACTTACTTACCTACCTACCTCCTAGTTAAATGCACAACCTTTTTTTTTTCTCTTCGTCGAGATCTGATCATGAATGACTCTTCTTCAAAGCGCACACACATCATACCTAGGTACTCTCAAAGGAACTGGACCACGCATGTGTGATGATGTCTAGTTTTATTTGTAGCATATTTTTGTTGTGTTGTGATGTAAATAAGTGGAAACAAAGCATATCTTTCTTGCTGCTCTCTGCGTGTGCAGTCGTTGTTGTTTGTGGCTTGTCTTTTTGAATTGCGCGAGTAACGAGCATTGTCGAAGGCATAACTATACACCAAGAAGTAATGGGAAATTTGCATGGGATTATACACTGTAGCATAGCAAACGGAATTGAGAATGGAATTACCGTACTCGTACACTCGTTGTGAAGGACTGGATTTGTGATCAGAGTACATCACTCGACCATCCATCGATCCCCACCACAATGTTAAAATTTCCTTGTAGTTGCATGTATTATTTCTCCTGTGACTTTGGTTCTTCTCTTCATGTGCATACTGAAGATATTCAGCCTCCCTGAAAGTTTTTCCAGATGGTAGACTCTGGAGCTTCTGCGTATATATCGGATGCAGCACCCGTGGCTTTTGTGGAACCCGTCGGGTTTGATCAATGTCGGTAGGATAGCTGCTTAAGCCCAAGATTTTTGATTAAATGATGCCAAATCCGAAGGGCCAGACCACTGTTGAATACCGCAAGGCTCCAATAAATGAGTAATCCAAAGCTGTACAAATATCCAGTGGTGTGCCTTGTTGGGGGTATGCACAATGTCCGGTGCATTGTTATTTTCTGTCCTTAGTGTGTGATTTGTAAACGTTTCAGTCGCCAATATCAAGACCTGGCTGGTATAGTATCTTGGACCTGTTGGTAGCTAAACAAGTTGCCATCCTGAGAAGATGCGGGGTTATTCCACTTTTCTGTTATAAAGTGCGAGTACCAAGACCAAGCCATCACTCGCCGAGTACCTTGTGGCGCTGATGGCTTGCGCAGCTAGCACAATGTAGCATACAACGAGACTAGGTATTTTAATTTGCTATGTTTAGCCTGTCTGTATGCTGTTTATATGCTTCTGTTAGTCATGGCAAGCACGCAGATCAGGAAACACTTATAGCAAGAATCCAGTAGCTGGGTCCAGGAAAAATGGCAATTACAAGTAGCTTTCTGTAAGAGCGCTGTAGTAGCTGGACCTAACGAATAGTATACGAAAACTTAGGAGTCGCAGGGAATGTGTAATCGTAAGGAAGAGGCGTGGGGTAGTGTGTAGCAGCGAATCGCGAATACGCCTTTTTTTGTAACAGTGGTAGCTTTTGGACGGCGGAGTCTGCGGCCGCGTTGAATATTGCTGCTGTGTGGGAAGTTACGTAAATTCATGGGAGTATTCAGGACGGCGGTATTGTAACTTTGTGTAACTCACGAGTCTCGTAGGAAATGGGCATGTCAAGCCGATACAGTATCACCGAGTGATTGCAAATGCGAAGCTAATTAGTGGCGAGGAGGCGAGGAGCGGACGAAGCTTTCTAGACGCTGTATTGTTGAATTGAGGGAATATCATGAGCTTTTTTGGATTGGTATAACCAAGTAGCTGCATCGAGAATCAAGCTTCGAAGGTTGGGTTATTGGATTCACAATTCAAAAAGTCAAGATGTGATGAAATATGTTCAAGTAGATATTTATGTTTGTAGTACATGCTATTCGTTTCGCAATTCATTTGAAACCCAAAGTTTCCTCCAAGCTCTATGCACCACACTGAATCTTGTTCCTGCCATGTACCGCATGGTAGCGATAGTATTTATAATAGTATATTGACAGTCAGTTTAGAATATGTTATCCCCCTGTAGATGTTGGTTCCTTTGTGGAATTGCCAATCGTATCGGTATGAGGGTTATGTATGGTTGGATGCCAGTGTGGTGTAGATGTAAGTGTAACGCTTAGGAGAATAGAAGCATCTAAGGATAGATGCCAATGAGCGAGCCGAAGCGATGATGAGCTTGTGTTATACGAATAGACTTCTATATGTTAGCACATCAGTTTCAATCAGAGGCGGAGAAGATAATTACCTATTCTGCAAGAGTTTTAGACACCCAAGTCTCAGCAGTAGCTACTCCCATACACCAACCACCCCCCAATGCAGTCTCGAACACGAAAAACAGCAGTTCGGACTCAGTCTCACGAATAGTCAGTCTGGCATTGGGAGATGGCCGGATCAAGGCACTGCTAAGACTGTATAATAATTGGGACTCTGTGCAGGTACGTGGTAGATATGGTCGATGAAACTGGTAGAGATTGTGGTTCATCTACTTCAGAGAGATATTAGTGTACTCTGCGAGTGATAGTGATTAGGGTACCTACTTGATGAAATACCAGACGGGATGAAGCTAGACTTCAGGATATTGTATAGTAGCTGAGACGTTCATAGAGTGTGGTCATTATTGTTCACAGGATAGACTGTGTTATCTATAAGTAAAAGTGTCCAGCAGAAGTAGCTGCGAGTCAACGCCATGGTGAAATTGTAGTATACTGCAAGAGTTTTGTTGGCACCCACGCACACCCATATCTCTCAGCAGTGTTATTCCCGTACACCGGCCATCCACCAATGCAGTCTCGAACGCGAACAAGAGCAGTTCGGACCCAGGCTCACGAACGGTCAGGCTGACACTGGAGGATGACCGGATCAAGGCACTACTGAGATTGTATGGTAGTTGGGCCTCTATGCAGGTTGTTGATGGGGGTAGATGTAATGGTAGATAGTATCGGTGGAGATTGAATTAGGTGTTATCTGTTTCAGAGAGCTGGTTAGTGTGCGAGTGTGGGGTCGTGATTGGATTAGGGAACGCACCTAATGAAATACTTTGTATGTATGTGTGGACAGCTGGGATGATGATAGAGTTGCTGTGTGGAAAGCAATCGAGTTCCATGATTTGTTCCGACCGGGTACTTAAGGTGGATGTTCATTGAGTGGTTGGTTTGTTGAGTAGTTGTTGGTAACTGAGAGTGTTCGTCGATAGCTATACACCATATGGTGAGCGAAGCCAGAAACGCCAAGACTAGTAAAGGCTGAGGATTCAGTCTCCGTTGTTTCTTCAACTAGGTCCTCAAACTGGATCGTTGAGTGGTTGTTTGGTTGAGTAGTTGGTAATTGAGAGTGTTCATCCATAGCTGTAGACAATCCAACTTATAAGGTGAGCAAGTCCAGACATGCCAAGACAAGTAAAGGCTAGCTGGGCTGAAGATTGCGTCTCCATTATCCAACTGGGTCCTTGAGGTGGATCGTTGGGTAGTTGGGTAGTTGGTTGAGTGGTGGTGGTTAACTGAGAGTGTTTGACAGCTGCAGGAAATACAACTTATGCTGAGCGAGGCCAGAAGCGCCAAGACGAGTCAAGGCAAGCTTGGCTGAGGATTGAGCCCAGAGTGTTTTTTCTACTAGATCGGTAGAGTGGAACGCCGGGTGGTTGTGTTGTTGGTTGGTGTTGATGAAAGATGAGTTTGTTCATCCACACCAGAGCTCAGTATTTATGGAAGCCAGAAAGTGCCAGCCTAACAGAGCCCAAGAAACGCCAAGATGAGCAAAAAGTTGGTCTGGGTTGAGGGTTGAGGCTCCATTATTTTTCTTACCAGGTCGGTAGAGTGGAACGTCGGGTGGTTGAGTGGTTGTTTGGTCTTGATGAAAGATGTGGTTGTTGCCGTTCACGAGCTCCGTATTTATTTGGCAGAAAAGCGAGAGCCTAACAGAGCACACCGCAGCCCAACGAGTCCCAAAGCCCAGCAAACATAAAAACAGCCCAGAACCTACATGTACATACGCTTCTTACGGTAGTAAAAAAAGGTCGGATGTAGAAGTTTTAGAGTTGTGTAGTGACGTGACAGCTTAGCATCTTAGAGATATCACTGCTGCAAACATTTTCAGTGTTTTGTTCACGACGTCTGATCAACAATCAAAAATATCATGGAACTGAGGAAACAGTTCAATTCCACCGAAACCGAGTGACCACCGATCAAAAATCACTGGGGAAACAGTGTCAAAAGTAATCCAGTCGGACAGTTTACTCGACCGTTTTGCTGAAATTGTTTGCCATAGTCTATAACTGCTAAAAATAGTAGCCACAGAAGTGCAAAAGAATACACTCAGCCCCACGCGGGGGTCGAACCCGCAACCTTGAGATTAAGAGTCTCACGCTCTACCGATTGAGCTAGCGAGGCTGTTTGATACACTGTGTCTCACTCGCGCCGCTATGTTGTCTATCGTTGCGTTCATTCAACCAGCGTCGGAGGTTGGCGAACGACGCATGTAGGTTTGCACCCCCAACTCTGCTGTGCTTCCGGCCGACAAAGAGGATGTTAAAACATGCAAATTACATCACATAGAAGTTTGGATCTCTGAACCCCGCATTCCTAAGCCTTTCTTGCAGTTAAATCGAGAAAGAAGAAGCGGAAGCAGCGCCGCATACACAATGTCATCCGTGAAGCGTCGTTGGCGCAGAAACCACTCAATCACGATTCACTCTGCGAAGACTGCCAACTCCGGCTTGGCCTTCAGCATTCCAAAGGAACGAGGTGGTGTCTGTGTGTGTCCAGTTGTCGGCGGCCAGGTCATGTTGTTCATATGCTTCTGCTGGCGTTCTCAAAGAACCGTTCTTGTGTTTTTACGGTTGAACTACAGCTTTCGAATGTTGAATATAGCACAGCTGCACCGGTGGTCATTCGGGGTTGTGGTCATTTTTCACTCATATTTCTCTGCTTGCTCCAGCATATCGTTTGGTTACATAATCACGTCTTAAAGAAATATTCTTTTGTTCATCCCCGATAGGTATATCAACTTTTACTGCTACGATACTTCATCTCGCTTGTACCACCCAACCAAACAGCGAGACCGCATCAAGAACGCCCATACCACCGTGTAACAATATCGGTATCCTATGATCGGCATCATATTATTATGTAAAACCAAGTGACTGCCAGAAAGCCTAACCATCTACAAGATCGAGAAGTTCCAGGTGTGGTGGGCGGCTACCACGCCATCAGCTACCGAACCCACGCCAGCAATGGGATTTGATTGGAGTTGAAGATCTTTGTTTCTGCCAGGTGGGGAGGTGATGGTCCCGCCCAGCGTCGGGTCAGCCTTGCGGTGCAGGGTAGTTGCATTTAAGCTTCTCCATACGAGGACCAGCAGGGATGGTGCAGCACACCCCATCGTTGCACCACGCTCACCACGCTCATCACTGCTATCACCAGTCACACAGTGCACCACTGCATCCTACGTCTTATTCATGGCCCGTGTATACGTGCTTACAGTAACACAGCGAGAAAAACGCCTAACTTCGGTTTTGCAGCGAGGAATATATAGCACCGCAAAGTTCGCTGATGTTCACAATGCAGAACACACACAAACATGTTTCTTCGCCCAAGATCCGAATCAGCGCCTGTCGTGACCATTGATCCGCCGTCACGGCCCATCACACCGGCCACGCATCCGCAGCATCCGTCTGCGGAACCAGCCTCGACCGTCCACCTCTCACCGACGCTATCCCACACCTCCACCTTCTCCGATGCCTCTTCCAGCTACTCCGACATCTCGTCGGCCTCCTCCCGCACCCTGACCCCCTCAACCCTCTACCACCTCTACCGCCCCAACGAGGGCGACATAACAGTCCACACCGTCCCGGACTCCACCATAAAAGCCTCGCATCCCAAGCCCGCCTCCACAACACACTGGTGGCAGAAGGCAGACCCCTCCGCCCCTCCAAAACTCAAGCTCGGCGACCCCGCCACCGACCCGCGCTCCGCCGCCTACTACATGCACGCGCCAACGCTGTGGGGCCACGTCCCGCCGCGCACGCTGCGCCTCGGCGGCCGCAAGGACGCGCCGGTCGTGTGTCTGATCGACGGCGACATGTCGTGGCGGCGGTGGAAGCTCGACTTTGCGGCCCCGGCGTGCAAGAAACCGCGGGGGGCCCCGATGCGCGCCGACACGACGCCGGCGCCGCTGCAGTCGCTGAACGACCCCGGCGTGATGGACCCGCGCGGCGTGCAAACCGCACGCTACCCCCTGCGCTCGTGGTCGCTGCCCGGCGAGAGCGGCAAGGCGTGGGCGCGCGAGCAGCGGGCGCGGCGGCGCACCGGCGTCGAGATCCCGGACGCGTGTCTTCCGCGGGCGCCGGACGAGGCGGCGATCCCGCCGCACCTCCGCGTGACGGATGGTGATGATGCGTGCGTGCTGCTGCTGGTGTGGAACGGGTGGTGGACGCGCGAGTATGCGTTTGCGGTGCGCGGCGTGCAGATGCGGTGGAAGGGCACGGGGACGGTGCGGGATGAGAAGAAGTACTGGGGCAGCTGGTGTCGGTATAATCATCTCAAGCTGGTGGCGTACCTCCCTGACGCCGATTCTGAGTTCGTGGAGAGGGAGAGGTGGGAGAAGGAGAAGGAGAAGGTGGGGGTCTTAAAGCGGATCCGGTCCGTCGCGAGTTTCCGCTCTGGTGTGAGCGACGCCGGGAGCGGGAGCGGGAGCGAGAGGGACGAGGCGCTGTCGGGGTGCCGTCCCGTCTTGCTGGCGAAATACACGTGCATCTGGGCCAACCGCAAAGCCGGGCGACTGGTGGTGTATGAGCCCGGCCTGGAAGAGGTTGCGGCGGCGGGACTGGCGGCGCGGAAGGAAAGCAGGAAGGGGCAGGAGGAGGTGCAGGAGGAGGAGGTGGTGGAAACGGTGGAAACAGCGACAGAACGCCTAAGACACGTCGTTGTTGCTACCGCGCTGTGTATGCTGCAGGGCGAGAAGGAGAAGCGGGATACGCTCAGGGCTATCGCGGAGGGGGCGGCGGGGGCGGGGGGCGGCGGGTGAGGCGGGGGCCCAAAAGTATCTAGTGGAGAAAGTTGTAATATCTTGAGACGGGATATGTAAAGCTGGCATATAAATCACAAGACATCGGCTTTGGGAACCGGGTTGAGTTCATAACGCAAAGTATTCTAGGCAGACTCGAAAAATCTTATCCACCGTATTAAAAATATGTTGGGATATACCAAACTATGAAACCATGCAGTGAAACGTTGTTCTGCCAAAGTTTATTGAGTGAGGTCCGTAGATTCTAGATTCAACCTCAGTTAGTATATGGACACCGGCACGTGTGGTGCTTACTGAATGAGATGGCTAAACATGTACGGATTCTCATCTTCTAATTTCAACGGCTCGTTATTTCTTATCTGGAGCCACATGAGGTCAAATGATATACGTGTTCGATTTTGATGGACGACGGCTTGCTTCCAGAAGACGAGCAATCAGGGCGTGAGGTAAATTTAATATTGGACGTACTTATTATTCCGATTAGTGCAGAATGATAATCCAGCCAACGGGCCTGATATCGCTATTTCCTGCAGTCGCCATGAGCGCCACTCCCCAAGCTCCAGAGCGCTATCGCCATCAGTCGCCTGAATACGTGCCACATCTGCCTGAATGCGCGGCTCCAGGGTCGCAGCCAACCCACCCACTGCCCAGCAGCGCGGACATCGGGCGAATCGCCGGAGCTAACATCGAAACACAAGTCTACTTCTCCAACCGCATTCCCCCCATCTCCAGCGCCGCACGGGTTCAGCGTGACGGTCGGGTCGCCACGACCGCCGACCAAATTCTCCGGCCGCCGCACAACCTGCAGCGCAGCATCATAGGCAGACCTGAAAGTCGCCAGCCGGCGCCGGGTGTAACGGATAAAGTGCGCGGGACGGGTGGGATAAATCGGCGGCACTAGAGGTGCTAGAGGCTCTTTTTGGGAGCCAAGCATGGACGGTACCCCACGCACCCATGCCGCCGGAGTCTGCCCCTCCATGATGCTTGTTTTGCAGGGCTAGCAGCAGGTTGGTGGGAGGAAACACGAAGACGGGCGTGGAAGGAGGGGGCGCGGGAGAGCACATGTGGGGTACCTGGGGAGTACTTAAGCCGTTGGAATATCCCAACTCATCCTCCGCAAACCTTATACTTTTTGCGATCACCCCATCTCGTACTCATCTACAAACATGGTTGCCACTCCTACTATCAAGCTCAATGACGGCCGGGAGATGCCGCAGGTCGGGTGAGTGGTGCATGATTCTAGCTATCGAGAATGGAGACTGATTTTGGGGCAGTTTCGGTCTGTGGAAGGTCCCCACCGAGACCGCGGCTGAGACTGTCTACAACGCCATCAAGACTGGCTACAGATTGTTTGACGGTGCTTTTGGTATGTGATTTTCTGCTGCGGGGTAGATGGTTTGAGTTGGGCATGGCTGATGTGTGTGCAGACTACGGCAATGAGAAGGAGTGTGGTCAGGGCGTGAAGCGTGCCATTGATGAGGGTATCGTGAAGCGTGAGGACCTCTTCATCGTGTCCAAGCTGTGGAACACCTTCCACGAGAAGGAGCGTGTCGAGCCCATCTGCCGGCAACAGCTCGAGTGGTGGGGTCTCGAGTCCGTCTCCCCTTCCCCGCCACCATTGCAACCCCCTTCTAACCTCCCCGCAGATACTTCGACCTCTTCCTGATCCACTTCCCCGTCGCGCTCGAATACGTCGACCCCGCCAAGAGCTACCCCTCGGGCTGGAACACGCTCGACGGCGCCGTCAAGCAGGCGCGCGCGCCCATCCAGGAGACGTGGCACGCAATGGAATCCCTCGTCGACACGGGCCTCACCAAGTCCATCGGCGTCTCCAACTTCCAGGGCGCACTCCTGATGGACCTGCTGCGGTACGCGCGCATCCGCCCGGCCACCCTGCAGATCGAACACCACCCCTACCTCACGCAGCCGCGCCTCGTCGAGCTCGCCGGCGCCGAGGGCATCGCCATCACCGCCTACTCCAGCTTCGGCCCGCAGAGCTTCGTCGAGCTGGACTGGGACAAGGCCAAGGACTGCCCGCGCCTGTTCGACCACGAGACGGTCAAGGCCATCGCCGACAAGCACGGCAAGACGCCGGCGCAGATCTTGCTGCGGTGGGCGACGCAGCGCGGGATTGCCGTGATTCCGAAGTCGAACAGCCAGGGACGCTTGCAGCAGAACTTGGAGGTGTGTGACTTTGATATGACGGAGGAGGAGGTGAAGAGTATTTCGGACTTGGACCGCGGACTGCGGTTCAATAACCCGTCGGATTACTTGGGGACGTTGCATATCTTTGCGTAAATGTAATGAAAAAAGAGGAGTGTGGGGATTGCATGTATCATTGTCTGTGAATAATGCCAGGTTTTGAACGTGTAACTTGAGTTCCTGTGATTGAGTGTAAACCAGAGTTGCAACTGGCACATGCCCAATACTATTTATTGAAACCCACTATTACTATGAAGGTTTTCTGATAGCCAATGCAGAACCCCAAATCCAACACCCATCCAAAAGCCAACAGGCTGAAAACACCCTTCTCCAAAACAGCCCTCAAATTCCAGCCCAACAATTTTCCACATCATCAATTTCTGTAATTTCCTACCAGTTCCTGCAAACAAACCAACAGCCGTTACAACGGCCTCCACACTCCCAACGCCCCCCGCGTTTCGAGTCTCCCGCCCACATCCCTCACTCGCGTTTCCACGTGCGCCAAGCTCCGGCTCCCTGGCCCGTGCTCTGCCCCCATCCGCCGTGGCACATCCCCAACACCCAACACCTCCCCGCGTCACCATCTCCGCCACAGCCTCTGCCCAACACCCACACGCCTGCTCCTCCTCCTCCTCCTTCAACGACGACGAAGATGTCTTTCTAGTACTGCTCCCCTCCTATCCCCCCTCCGCCCCCTTGCACCTGCTAACGCCCGCCACAGCGCCGCAGTCCGCACCGCCCTCACCACGCAAGACGGCCCAGCACTGGGCACGCTCTTCAACCCGCGCTCGCCGACGCACGCGCAGTCCTTCGCCTACTCCTCCAACCACGCCGCCATCCTCTCCACCGTGCGCTCCGAGCTGCTCCCCGCCCGCAGCGCCTCCGGCCTCCCCTCAAAAGCCATGGACACGCTCATCGACGCCGTCGCCGCACTCTGGGAGGTGGTATACGAGCTCGAGCGCGGCGCACTGGAGCCAGCGCCGGGGTACTGGGCGCGCGCGTACCGGCAGCAGCGCGAGCTGATGGCGCTGGTGGTGCGCGGGTTCGGCAGCGCGGGCTGGCCGTGCTGGTGTCTGCCGGTGCTGTATGAGGGGTGTCGCGCGCTGACGGAGCTGGCGGTGGCGGCGGATGCGGAGGAGGCGGAGGGGCGGGCGAAGGAGGCCGGGAGGGCGCTGGGGAGACAGAAGGCCGAGAAGGCGGAGAACCTCGAGGAGGCGGCGCGGCAGTTGAATCGCGCGTTTACGCTGTGCCTCAGTGATCGTGCGCCGCTGGAGGAGAGCAGGAAGTGGGGGACGTACTACATCGTCAACCTGCTGTTCAAGACGTACTTCAAGGTAGGCTGCCCCGCCGCTGCCGACACCGGGAGACAGACAGCTGACTGATACAGTTGAACGCAATCACGCTCAGCAAGAACGTCCTCCGCGCCCTCAAGGCGGTCAGCACAGACATGCCGGCGCTCTCGCTCTTCCCCAAGTCCCACATCGTAACGTTCAAATACTACGTCGGCGTCATCTCCTTCCTCGACGAAGACTACGTCGCCGCCGAAGAATCGCTCACAACCGCCCTCCGCCTGTCCCCCCGCGCATCGCCGAACCAGGAGCTGATCCTGACCTACCTGATCCCCGCGCACCTCATGACCACCCACCAACTCCCCTCACAATCCACCTTCGCCGCACACCCCCGCCTCGCCCCCCTCTTCGCCCCAATCGCGGCCGCCATCCGCGCCGGCAACCTCCTCGCCTTCGAGCGCGCCCTCGCCGCCCACGAAGACACGTTCGTGCGCCGGCGCATCTACCTCACGCTCGAGCGCGCGCGCGACATCTGTCTGCGCAACCTGTTCCGGCGCGTGTTCGTCCTCGGCGGGCGCAAGACGCGGATCAGTGTTGAGGAGTTTCGGCGGGCGATGGGGTTCAGTTTGGCGGGCAAGGAGGGGGGGACGCGGAAGGAGGTCGAGCCGGAGGAGGTGGAGTGTTTGCTGGCTGGCATGGTGTATAAGGGGCTTATGAAGGGGTATATCAGCCGTGAGAAGGGGATGGTGGTGTTGAGTGGGAGTAATGCGTTTCCGGGGACGGGACTGTAGGGGAGGACAGGGAGGGGGGATGTGATGGGGATTGGGGGCGGGGTTGTAGATGTTATGGAATCTATGTGGAATGAATTGCTTGCTTCATGCAGATATCACCCGCTCGCTTCACACACAATGGGATCAAACACAGCCGTGAAATGATTCCTCAAGAAGATACTATTCAGTAATTTGCCTTTGATTCTATATTACATATTTCGCACTAAATCGCAAGAATATTATAATGATGTCTACACGACAAACGCCTCTCGCCGACGTACCAGCCAGGCCACCTCAATCCCCCACAGCAACGATATCAAAAACAGTAATTATGATGATGATGAGGGTGATGATGCTGGTGGTGATGGTGATGGTACATGCAAAAAGATTCTATCCAAACCAACATGGATGATAACAATATCAAAAACGCCCACATGCGAACACAACCAAAAAAATATCCCCCTCAAGTTCCTGTATCCCCTCCCTTTCATGGACACAGACTCCTTCTAGCTCCTAGAAGACAACTTATGGTAAGCCAGATATGCCCCAAAAAGGCACCAGAACCCAATTCCAACAATCTTACCGGAACCCCGGAAACACCGCGCGCACGCCGCGCCGCCACCTTCCCAGCCTTCGCTCCTCCTCCTCAACCTGCACCACCATCGTCGCCGTCGCCCCGGGCGGCCGGCTGCGGTGCTGCATCTCCCGCATCTCAACAGTACTCTGCCCGCCCGCCGCAGCCGGCGCGAGCCGCCGCCGCCCGGTGAGGCGCGCCCACAGGCCGCGCACGCCGCCGCCGCTGGTGCCTTCGGCGCGGCGCTGCTGCACCTCGAGGCGCCGCCGGAGCGTGCGTTCGCGGCGCACGGTGGCGTTGGTGAGGCTGGGCGGGACGTAGCCCTTGGGGAGTACGGATTTCTTGCATAGTGGGCAGAGGCTGCTCTGGGCTTCCAGGAAGGAGTCGATGCATGCTGGGTGGAAGATGTGGTGGCAGCTGAGCTCGCGGACTGTGGTGACGTGCGAGGTGAAGTCGTCGAGGCAGATGGAGCAGCTGGGTTGGTCGTATTCCTTTGAGTTTGGGGGGAGGGCGTCGGGGCGGTGGAGCGAGGGCGATGGTGGGAGAGGAGGCGAGGGCGGACAGAGCGCGGGCGTGCTGGGGACGGCGACGTAGGTGCGGAGTGGGATTTTCTCCAGATACTTACGCGGCACCAAGAGGCGTTTGATCCCGAGAGCTTCGAGATCGACTTCGCCAGCTGCCACACGTCGGCGGAGGGCCATGCGCCGGCGGATCTGGATGATGTGCATGGCGATCGAGGTGAGCGAAAGGAGCACGAGGAGCACACCGAGGACAATGAGGAGGAACAGCCAGAGGCCGGGCAAGGCGGCGGCCTTTCCATTCGAGATCTTGACGTACAGTCGACCTGAGCCGGTATTATTATGACTGTCGGTCAGCGAGACATCATTTCTCGAAAAGTCGGCGTAGTGATCCATCAGTTTGGTGCCCTCAAGCCCGCGCACGGCGTAGATGGGGAATGGGTAGTGACTGAACGATGTGCCGGACCAGTCAGGGTCCTTTTTTGATGGAATGGACTGGATCATGTCGCGTGAGTAGAAGAGGAAGCCTTTAATAGAGGGAGCACGGTCTGAGGCTGCCATGTTGAGGAGCTCACGGTTGCATTTGGGGCTGCTCCACGGCCCAAATCCAATTGTGTCATAGTTGGCGTGGTCAAGCCCGTCCACTAGGTCGGTTGCATTGAAAGGGACCGTTATGTTTGTACACGTCGATGTGCGCGAAAGAGTGGGAAAGTGGAGAAGTCCGTCGATTTTCGCGCCCCTTGCGAGCCCACCTCTGTGTAGATTTATGATGTTGGGGTCGAAGGCTTCAATCTCGAAGGTAGGATGTGCATCGTCGAGCTGTATAATTGTTTAGAAGCTGAGCTCGGATAGTGTGAAGCAATGGGCCGGCAATACCTTTGGCTCGGAGAGCTGTGAAAGCTTATCTGGCGTGTACTGGAGCGGATCCGGGAAAACAAGCACGGATGCACGGATGGCTGTAGGTGCAAGGCATGATAGTTAATAACGATGCACAAGGGTGAGGATGAGAATAATTATAACATGATCTTCAAGCAGGGCAGAGCAACGGGTATCAACAAAGAGTGGAGAGTGGGGATTGGGGAGTGGGGAATGGGAGTGGAAATGCGGGTGTTGAGGATGGCCACCGGCAGAATGCAAGCAAAATAGAAGGACCTACATGTAGTTGCCATTTCCGGCAAGGATCGATTAAAACAGAACCAGCAGCAGCAGCAGCTGTGTGTCGCTTTCAGTCCGCCGCCTCTTTCGCTTCCCTCTTCCTCTTCTCCCTCCGGTCCTCCACGAGCCTAGAATAGAGGCGATATCAATTATGTCCAACGACGCGAAACACGAGCAATAACGATTCCGGGGATGGTGACTCTGATCGGCAGCTGTTCCTGCTGTGATACACGGCCGTTGCGGGTGGTGGTGGCAGTGATGGTGGTGGTGGTGGGTGCAGAGCAGCAGGTCTGCCGAACAAACCCAAATGTTGTCCTCCGGAGCACAATCGGTCTGCAACGAGTGTTGATAGGGCGGATACGTGCCTACGGGCGTGCTGAGCCGTGAGGTATCTGGCTGTTTGATCGTGTTTGCGGGGCTATACGAGGGCGAAGGGCGGAATATCGTCGGAAATGGGCAAGCGATATATAGTCTACTGTGGTTGTCGTTTCGGTCGTGAAGTGCTGCAGGAAAGCACCGGCGTAGTGCTGTTAGAGCTGTCAGAATTCAAGATGCTAGATGCGACGATAAGTGGTGGTAGCAGTATGTAGCAGCAGTAAGACGTACGCGCACTGACTGAACTGAACGGACCACGGCACCGCACGAAGGTGATGCGAGAGGCGTGTGTCTTTTTTTCCTTTTGGTCTTGCCTGTCTTGTCCAGTCTTGTGTGTCTTGTCTCCTCTGGTGGCTATGCAGCAGCTGTCATGAGCAATAATATACCAAGAACCAGAACTACTCTCGATACTGCCATGGCTGTCGATCTGTATGTCTCTCTGTGGTGTTCTAGTTTCTATTGTCTTTCGCAGGTCTACAGACACACACAAGAGCAGAGATGCACAAACACACAGGCCGATAACCCGGCTTTGGAGACACGCCCTCTCGCCGTTCTGCCCTCTCTCTGCTCGCAGCGAAATTTGCGTCGCTGCATCTTGGCCATGGCCATGGCACGTCGACGCCCGTTTCGTGCGCCCCTCTGGTGGGTTTAGCTGTCTCGGCCGTTCTTGGCTCGTCTTGGCGTTTCGCGAGGCAGCAGCAGCAGCACCAGCCTGTCGCCCAGAGCTCGACACCCCGACCTTGCAGCCTCATCGTCGCTAAGCCCGTCCGTCACCCTTTCACGCGGCAATCACTGGCCGACAAGTTTACATGAATAACTAAATACTAGTTGGCCCCAGACCTCTAACACCAGTCCACCCCGTCGCAGACCAGCGTGCCCCTTTAATACGAACGGGCTCGCCTCGCGTCACGCGCAAACTCTCGCCGCGAAATGTCGACCAAGGGCTCAAAGGGCAAGGGCAAGTCGCGCGGGGGAGGTGCCCAGCGACATTCGCGCAGCCGCAACACAACACCAGCGTCGGGCTCAGTTTTGTCCGCGGATACGATGCTTTCTATGGACGGGACAAAACCTTCGTACGAAGACACCATGGCTAGCCATAATATTACCGACAATTCGCCAATCCCCAGCTCGGCTTCGCTGAAATCGCTAGGGGAGGACCTGCGCAGCTTTAGGGATTCGGCAAAGAACACCAGCAAACAGATGGATCGCTCTATGAGGGAACTGCAGATGCGGATTGAGCGGAAAAAGAACGAGAACGCGGCCGCAGCCGTGGCGGAACAGGAGCTACAGGAGCGGTCCCGCAAGGCTGCGGCCGCCGAAGACGCCGAGCGCAAAGAAAAGTCGAAGAAGAAGAAAGTGGTCAAGGCCGAAGCGGGCGATAATAAACGTCCACCAGTTGTCGGCGCGCACAAAGCTACTGGCCAAGGACCGCACAACGACATAGTTGCTCAACGTTCGTGACATCCCCACACCTTCCCCGCTGTTCCACTACCCCCCCCCCTCCCCCCACACTACCTAAAATGCTGACCCTAGAAAAAGGCGAGAAGAAGCAGAAGGCAAACATGAAGGCTGAGAGTCCCGAGGTCAAACGCAACGACAGCGATTCGCCCGCCGAGTTACCAGACGATACCGAACACCAACCTCCGCCGGCTGCTCCTTACGTCGTGTTCGAGCCCCTTGAAGACGACCCAGCCATCTACGAGATTCCGGCTGTGACAGATCAGACATCTTACGAGGATAAGGCAAAAGCATTTGCTGTAGCAAGGTTTCCTGCCGATGACTTAGGATCGTTGATACCTGGCGACCCCCCAGACGAGGATTTTAGTAAAACCAAGCCTGCGAATCAAGTTGCCATCAACACATTCAATTCCTACATCGAACCCTATTACCGTTCATTCTCGGAGGAGGACCTAGCTTTCTTGCGGGAGCGCGGCGATAGAGTTGGACCCTACATCATGCCAAAGCTCGGTCGTCACTACTCTGAAGTGTGGGCCGAAGAAGACGGTGCTTCTTCCTTTGCAACACCTGCTCCACCTACAAATAGTCACAACAACCGTTCGGCGAACCAACCTAGAGGTAAGCCTGAGGATATCAATGACGAAACGTTAGACAAGGAAGATGTCTCTTGCGGACCACTACTCTCTCGTGTTCTTGCAGCCATGATGGTAGAGCCGGAGGACTCTGAGAGTGATACGCAGAATCAGACCAACGGAGATTCAACTCCTGCACCATCGAAGCCCTCTGCTACGACCCTTCCAGGCACGTCAGAGATAAATTGGAAGGTTCCTGTCGGGAAGGCGGACTACGCAACCCTCGAGGAACGTATGAAGCGAGAGATGGTCTACGTCGGCCTACTGGATCCTGCCCAAGACATCGACTTCGACAATTCCGAGGACGACGAGGTCTCTGCTCGTCTACGACTGCTACAGCGTCAATTAAAAGAACAATCAATTGTTAACGGGGCTCGCAAAGCCCGGATAGCAGAACTCCTCAAGGAGCAGATGGCGTACCAAGAGTACGTCACAATACTGGACGACTTGGACAAACAGGTAGGCCCCTTGCGCGCTCTTCCCATGATTTTCAAAACACTAAGCAGGTTGCTAAATAAAAGCTGTATTCGCACTGGATCAAGGTCGAACAAGCATACTCCAAGCGCTCAAGGAACATGAAGGCCACGAAAAAGAAGAAGAACGTGCCCAATGGCGCCGGTGTGGCCCAGGCTCGCATCGGCATCGGCGAGCAAGCTCGTATGCTGATGGAACGTCGCAAGCGCTGGGTGCAAACCATTGGGCCCGTCTTCGACAGCGACCTGACCGTGCTGCCCGACAGCACCATCTTCAGCCGGCTCGAAGAACTTCTCGAGCTAGAAAAGCAGGGTGCACTCGAGATCGACGAATAGACTCACCACCGCCAACATCAACCACCATCATTTTTTTTCTTCTCGGCGTAGGAGCAAAAATATGAGCACCATATGTACAGTTTTTGTTTAGTGGGATTTCTGTCTGCGTGTTTTTTCTTTTGGCGTAACATGGAGGTCTGTTTTGCGAATGGGTTGGGGAAATATTGGGCCCGGCGTAGAAATATACGAACTGGGGTTTCTTCTTAAAACTGTATATCAATAGGTTCTCAGTGTTCTGCAATTGCTGTGTGTATGTACTCGTAACTATTTACTTGATACCAATATCAAATGACTAATCCTGGCCTGACCCTTCCGGAGTTTGTCGGCAGTCGGGCGGTTACAAATCAGAAATTTGCACCTTGGCGGAATTAATGACGTCTTGCCGTTATCCACCGTCCGCCAAACCTCCAATCCACCCAATCCCTTGAATCCCTTGACCTTCCTGCTCCTCCATCCCTCTCAATTGCACCACTCACCACATCCACCATGTTCTCCCGCACCGCCTTCACCACCCTCCGCTGCGCGCGCACCGGCAGCAGCACTCCCCTCAAATCAAACCTCCGCCGCTACGCCACCGCGCCAGAGCCCAAATCCTCCTCATCCGGCCTCTTTGTCGGCATCGGCGCGCTCGCCGCCGCCGCCGCAGGCGGCTACTACTACTACACCACCACTAGCGTCGCCGCGCCCCTCCCCCCCGCCATCCCCACACTCACCGGCGACGGCTCCTGGATCGACCTGCCGCTCACCCACTCCGAGCAGCTCTCGTCCAACACCAAGCTCCTGCGCTTCGCACTTCCCACACCGGACCACGTCTCGGGCATGAGCGTCGCCTCGTGCCTGCTGACGAAATACAAGGGCCCCAACGACGCAAAGCCGACGATCCGCCCGTACACCCCCATTTCGGACGTTGACCAGCGCGGGCACATGGACCTGATCGTCAAGGCGTACCCCAACGGCCCGATGAGCACGCACATGCACGAGATGGCGCCGGAGCAGCGGCTGGCGTTCAAGGGCCCGCTGGTGAAGTACGCGTGGGAGGCCAACAAGCACGATCACGTCGCGTTCATCGCCGGCGGCACCGGTATCACGCCGATGTACCAGATCGCGAAGGCCATCTTCAGCAATCCCGAGGACAAGACGAAGGTCACGCTCGTGTTCGGCAACCTCTCGGAGAAGGACATCCTGCTGAAGAAGGAGTGGGAGGTGCTCGAGAACACGTACCCGCAGCGCTGCAAGGTGTTCTACGTGCTCGACAAGGCGCCCGAGGGCTCTGGCTGGGCGACCGAGGGGCGTGTGACGAAGGAGCTGCTGAAGACTGTGCTCCCCGAGCCGGGCAGCGGGAACAACAAGATCTTCGTGTGCGGCCCGCCGGGTATGTACAAGGCCATCTCTGGCACCAAGAAGTCGCCGAGCGACCAGGGCGAGCTGGCGGGGATGCTGAAGGAGCTGGGATACAAGAAGGAGGATGTGTTCAAGTTTTAGATGTCACGTATATCCGACGATAGATGATTTGGGACCGCGAATACCTACTTGTACTTAGACGTATTGAGAGCACGATACCTGTTTGTACTTAGATGTATTGGAGCGTAAGCAATGAACGTTATGGTTATGACATGACATAATATGAGGTGCCTGGAGTGCTATTCCACACCTACTGTGGTGTAGACCCGTCACGCCACTCTAATAAACAAGTCCTACACTCCCCGCCTCGCTCTCCACATTCCACATATCCACGCCGGTTATCGGTACGCCGATAAGACCACCACTGCACTCCCCTGGTGCCTGTGCAGGGTACACAGCCACCCTGCACCATCCCAGCACCACCACCACCACCCACCACCCACCACAGCACGTTCCGGTGAGCGAGCAAGGCGATGTCAGGTAAGTAAGCAGCCATTCAGCCGCAAGGTTGCTGGCGTTCTATATACAGATATTTTAGAGTAGAGTGTAGGACTTGGCGCATACAGCGGCTGGCGGGGCTGAATCAATATTTATATAGAGTACACAGTCGTACCAGTAGACTTTCTTCGAGTATGGTCGTACGGGTATTTTACATTCAGGCAATGAGGCAATGCAGGTCGAGGAGGCGTAGGAGTAGGTTTCCGCTGTAAAGCATACCCAAAGTATGCCTTGACAAGCACACTTTACAAAGGTCCGCCATATGCATACCAGAAATCGACATGACGAAACAATACCCACACTTCCCATCCTCCACTTCCACGAACCCCGTATCCTACCCCCAACAAACTCTAAACATACCCCTACAACGGCGCGCAAGTTCTCAACGTAACCCACAAACAGTGCCACCCAGGTCCCACCCAGGCAATTGCGGCTTGGAAATCGACACGTTGGACACGTTTCCGGGCCTGCGCCGCTGTCAGACGTGTAAGTTGTTTAAAGCAACATCTCAAGGCATGGCATGGCATGGCATTGGTACCATCACTCGCATGCGCAGTGTTCTCCGTACAACCAACCAACCAGCCGTCGTACGGCCGCAACCGGAGGACTGTCGCCCGCCAGCGAATTCCCAACATTCCTCAGGCACCCGAGATCGTCAGGACCCGCAAGTGTTATTACAATGCAATGATGTATATGAAGTGCTTCAATATCGTGACTAAATTATTGTATGTGCCTGCTATGTTGCAGAGATTCTATCTAAGATGCATGTATAAAATTCTAAAATAACCCTGTACACCGTTTTCCCTTTTGTCCCGTAAAAAAAATGAGCGAACCTCCCACTCGCCGCGCTGAACATGCTCCGTTAAAATTCATTGATGCCGTGAAAACCCCCATACCTGTGTTGCCATAACCGTGAAATAAGGAGAGTGAAATAAACGCCGGTAAGATAACGCCGTCCTAGAAGAGCCCCGTAAAAAACAAATGAGAGTCGAATCGAGTTGTTGGTGGGAGCCAGCTCCCGATCATGCGATAATAAAGAATCCAATTGCGACGACCACCACGCCTATTGCTGCCGTACTAGCAGCCTTTACGCCAGCTGCTATGCTCTGTTCATCTGCGCACTGTTCCTTGGTCTTTCCTGATGCTTCGCAGTTGGTCGTGCTGTTTTCGGCGGCATTGGCCGCGCCCAACGTTCCGTTCACTACCACCGTCCATATGTCGTTGATTGGCCACATCTTGACGTTCGTAGAAAGGTCCTTCGAGGTTGAGGAAAGAGCCTCGTACATGACTTTCCAATATCCCTTATCCTGCTGCTCGTTGCAGCCGCAGAGTGCGTCGACAGTGCAGAGGCATCTGACTGGAAAGTATCCACTTGTATTGTTCTTCTTGATACTTGAAGGGATTTCTGTGTCCATAGATTCATTGGCTGTAAGGCGATGCCTCCAGTCGTAGCCGTTCGTAGGGGTATCCTGAGCACCTAGGCCTGATATGAAAGATGAATTCTGTAAGACGGCTGGCACACCCGAGGCGGTTTTTGAGTTTATGGTTGAGTTGAAAGTTGTGCTGTTATCGGCGCCACCGCTGTGAAAGCCATTGAAGCGGGCCTCTTCGAGAAAGCTGGCGAAGGTGCTGGCCGTAGACGCCAGGGCAGCCAAGATAAGAAACGGTATCGTGGCGACGAGCATCGTGTCCTTTTGGTGAGAGAAAATGGATGAATGTATTAGGTGTCGACAGTAAGAAACGTGCCTTTGTTTTTTTTGTAGCACTGGGGGACTGCGTAAGATTATATGGGGAAGGGTTTTTCTTTTTCTGAAACAGCGCAAATACCAGCTGCGGTCTGTTGCTGGGGTGCCTTTATAAAGGCTTCTCGAAGAATGGAAAGAAGGCAAAGTAAGAAAGGCGAAAACGATTCCTTTTCCCCACCAAAGAGAGGACGCGCTGCTCCTCCAAGCAAACCTGACGTAACCCCCAGCCAGGTGGTAGTGTTGTTTCAGAGTCTTGATACCTTCCCCTTCTGGTTGATGCGGGAGGGCTATAATTGTTTATTATTAGCGACGGTGAAGCAACTGCAAGGCTCACACCGACTTTTCAACCTCTCGAGTATCGGACGCGGTTAAATGTAGAGTACGGTAAGACAGCCTTGGTTAACCGTTCCCGCAGATCTGCATAAATTACACGGTGGTCAGTGTCGCCGCATGTGTTTAGACGCCGGATACATCAACCGGATTTTAATACCAAGCACAAGACGAAAATCTTGCCAATCTGAAAACACATTAGACTCATTTATTTGACTCATCAAAGTCACCGGACGAGAGATAATACTTCCGAAATTCACTTAATTCAGATTAAGGCCCACTGTGGGTTCTCGGAGATCTCCCAACAGGAATCTTTCACACAAGGCCGAAAACGAGGGCGTCAATTATTGGGCACTATCGTGTGGCTTACGGTGGAAGTAGCGTCGAAAAAGCTGCAGCTGCAGGAAGAAAAGCCACGGACGGGTCAAATATGCAAGGAATCAAAAAAATAATGCGGATGAATCAAAACTCTCTGTTGCAAATTTGTTAGCTCGATGATGGTATTTTTGTTGCATCGATTGGAATAACAGACAACATCAACTAGACCATCAAAATTGCAATACTTGAACACTCTGATCTCCCTGCAAACATCACTCCGAGGGTGGTCGGGGAAGTTTCAGAAAACAAAACAAAATGTCGGTCTGGGGCGAGGAGGCGAGGTCGAGGGTGGTTCTCAGATGACCTGATGTCAAATTTCAAAAAATTAACACCTTGAACCCTAACATCCTAATGTCACTTTCGTTTAGTCTGCGTGGCCTGTACAACTTTTGCAACAGCAAGATCCTTGATTATGAGAACGAATTGCGACGCCATTCAACCGCCACTGGCGCGCAGGAATCAATTGCACAGAGATTCAAAGACGTCTCAGTTGAATTTAAGCTAATGGTCTTACATTCTTGCGATGGAAATTTACAGCTCAATACTTTAACCGCGTGGTTGTGCATAGGAGGTGGATTACTGTTGCTGACAAAAGTCTAATGCAAGATGAGCGGTTATTGACAATGATGAGCCCGACGTCTCTACATATCAACGAGGCAACCGGATGACAGGACATAATCCGCTTATCAAAAGTGAGAACTATAACATCGCGTAGTAAGGGGCTTCTTTCTCTGCTGTCATTCAGATCAAGCCATATAACCAGCCGCCCAAACATGAACTCGTTCAAAAGATTGCGACCTTGGCTGCATAAACCGTGTGGGGGGTGTAGGAGATCGAGCGCCTCCAGAATTACATATGCATGGATAAAACACGAATTTCCATAGTCATCAATAGCCCTTGAGTCTCGCTCATCCCTGGATCAAGCCCGAGTTTCATGTTGAGCCTTGAACTTTGCTGCGCATTTTTAGAGGGCCATAACCAGTCACCGGCCATCGTGGTACAAACTATCATATTCTATGCACATGTTTGGAGGCTGAGACATGCACCTACCTTAATGTTCGTGCACGGAACTGGGTGCTTTCTTCCTACACAAACAAATGTTTCTGTAGTACAGACTCCCAGGGATTGAAGCATTACCTCGAACGATGGATTATGTAAGTGATCTGCACACATGGTCAGTATTGATAGATCTGCATATTACGAACACACTAGCTACATACACGACTCGCACAGCCTCTTCATAGTGGGGTCAGTTTAAATCCAACTACTCATTTCCCCGTGACAACAGCCGTTCTATTATCAAGAAACCCACTGGTAACGGCAATAGTAACGACCACCAATGGTTGTAACCTGCAACGTACCATGACGAATCCATCGACCCGCATATCAACACGTACGCAGTTGTGCGCAACCTTAAGTTAGGATAAGATTCTATGCTTCCCCATAAGCCACTATGTGCGGGGTAGTTACGCGTATCTCAAGGGCTAAGACATCAACGAGTGGTGGCAAGGCGATTGTCGATTCTATCGCTATCGGTAGCTAAATATAGCGAATACTAATGGTTACTAATATGGGGCAGTACAGGCAATATCATTCATCAGAACACAAGTGTGCAAATTGCATTCCATGGAAGTCTGTTCGTTACATCATGGTTTCTCACCATCAATACATATAGTAGCCATACATCTCTTTTGGCTATATGGAAAATTCACGCCTCAGATGAAAAAGCTTATGAAAGATAAAATTTGTTTCAGCCCTAAGAAATATGTTTATGGATACTATGAAACGCATGAATCAGGCATCTGGCCCATTAGACCTCAATCAAATTCGGAACGTATGGAAGGCAGGCAGGCGATAAAAATTATATCTAAGACTGGCGAGGAATTTATTGCACTTGAACAGGAGGTATGGCAAAGGTTTTTAAAATTACAGCATGAACCTTTACTTGTAATAATAACGATAAAACCGGGGCGATGTAACCCGGTAAAATAGGAGACTGGTACGGAAGACTTAAACTAGATAGTAAAGGCATATTTCGAACAGAAACATGATCTTTTAGCTTATCTGGATCGATAATATATAATAGATACGATGTATTTAGTTTTATCGTACAAAATCTCATAGTCCTGATTATTTCCCGTGCCGAGAGACCCGTGGTCCGTAGGATACCAATGTAACAGGTTTGTTTAGAAAGCTATATCATCATAAAATTGATTCATTTCTCCCTCAATCTATTCTCAAGTTTTTGAAACTCTGGGTAAGGTTTTTCTTCCCAACACTACTTGGAGTATCTAGTTGGTTGGCCATTGCAATCTTTCGCTGACTCTTTTTCTCCTCAACAAACGCCAGTTTCTTCAGTGTATTCATCATGTCATCACCGTCTGTATGCGATCTGGCCTTGCGTTGGGGGGTCGTCGGGGGATAGCTTTCCGTCTCGCTTTCCGCCTTCTGTTGCTTGGTAGGTTTGGTATCATCCACGTTCGATTCTGGTGTCTCATCATGTTGAGTGGTCATCTCTTCAAGCTTCTCAGTTATGCCGGTGCTGCTTGCCATTGTAGATAGTCGTTAACGTAGTTGAAAGCAAAACTAATGGGAAGTCAGAAGCTTTTAAGGAGATGACTGAGAATGTATTGTACCGCTACGTTCTTAGCGCGTTTCTCTGTTTGTTTGATGCAAACTTTGATGTTTGTTTGTGCTCCGGTGGAATGTTGTCTTGGCATGCGTTGGTAGATGTTGGCAGGCGCTTTTGGACGGCTACTTGCTGCACATCTATTAAACTCTATTTGTAGAGTACATTGAATCATCTTCAACATTCAATTCCTTCGATCTTCAAACCTCGTCTCCTTCAAACCCAGTTGCTAATTTGCACACAGGGATCCAGTACAACAAATACGATTCCTGTAAAGGATACTTTGGGATGGCCAAAAAGCGAACATCCAGTTACTAGAGGCTGCATCTTATTTCGCGTGATAATGAGTATAAAAAGCTATTTGAACTAGAATTATACTGATGAAAACACACATATTGCATGTGACGGGTTCTCTTTTGAACACCGATGAAGATGTACTAACCATACGAGTTACAGGTAGCATATTGACTGTAGATCAGACCGTACGAGTATCCAGTATATACATTGGGTCATGTAGGATATTTTAGTTTATTAGTCATGACAGAGAACAATATTCATCAATCGGCACTGTGGCGCAATGGTAGCGCGTTGGCTTCCGATGCCAGAGGCTGCAGGTTCGAGTCCTGCCAGTGTCGAAATCTTTTGCTGTCCTCGTCTACGAGGTTGCTTTTTCACACCGGTAAGGTCTGGATACCGGAGGTGTGGTCAATATGCTTGGGGGAACCTAATTTGAGATTTTTCTCAGCGTAGGTGCTTGAGATGTGTTTAGCGATAGTATTTCATCACCGCTAGTTTAAATAACGAAGTCTAACAGAGTATCAAAAGGCCCTCCCATTACCATTAGAGGGCAAATCTACCTTGATGATTTTTGGACATTTGGAATGTGTTCAGAAATGTGATTAGTCTTGATAATGGGTGAGATACTATGATGAAAACATCGATTACCTAATCTCGCCGCCCCTTCTGATCTTTGGCAAAACCATTTCCTACTAGCTACACAATTCTAAGTACTAGTTTTCTTCCAGAGTATAGCCTTTTTTTTTCTTCAACAAGACCAAGTATTGTCTACATATACGGTCACTCGTAGAGCCCGAGTGAGATCTTTTGACCGCCTGAATAATCCCGCCCACCCCAACAACACCCACAACGTCATCCGGCGTCATAACAAATAAGCCACCGACTGTTATAGCAGCCAATCACTCCGAACCGTGGGTCACACCTGTGGAAAAGGGGCGCTGGGACCACGGCCGGCCGGTGGAATAAGACTTCCACGACTGCCGTCTCCGGGTTCTGGTGCAGTTAGGGCTACCGCCCGTCACACGTGGCAGCGCCATAATGCATGCCACGGCGCCGGCCGGATGCCCTCTCGGTCGCCCGCCCCGCCTCTCGCCCTCGCAAATCTTTCCAGACGAAAAAGACACCTGTAAATTATATCGCACATCACGGCATGCATGCGCGACATCTGCAACGATGACCCGGTTGAGAAGGTGTGGCGCGCCTGATGCGGGGAATGTCCGGGGTCGCGGGGGGGCATGCAATCAATTGGAACATTAAACTTGGAAATAAACACACTGCGCAAATAAAATTAAAAAATAATTCTGTAGGCACAGGTGTGCAAGTATGTAGGTACCTCCCTTTTTTCCTTATGTACTCCTGAGGCGTGCAGACGACGCTTGTTTGGGTCGGGCTTACTCTACTTATATTGTATTGCACAATTGGGAGGTTTTTGATTTGACGTGCGCCAGCGCTGCTGTTGTGCACCGTCGCTGTGGCCGTCGGTACCGGTGGTGCACATTGTTTGCCTGTGACGTCCGTACCAGAGCGCAGTTTGAGACACATGCCGTGTGCGTGCACCATGCCACACGGAGCTCGTTAAGGCCAGCCAGTATTTTCTGCCTACTACAGGTAGATTATTTCGTGCAGCTGGCGAAGCTGCTTCGAAGACCGTACAAAGCAGCTCAGAAGCATCTGGGTCCCAAAGTTATTTCTCCGTAAGCCACATACGAACCTGCATGTCTTTCAAATAACCCGAAGATCAGCTCTGGGTGACTGAAGGACAAAGACTTCACAGGTCTGCAGATAAATGCTGAATATCGTCAAAACCCTAACCTTAAGACGTGTGATGGAATGTACCGACAGACAGGAGCTAATTTAACATGTACACGGCGAGTACGGTGAAAGTGGTACATGCATCCCACCGGGCCTTCTGTTCTAGTTGCTGTGTACCTTTTCTTTGTTTATTTGGGTCGTATTGTGTGCTATGCGAGTAAACTTTGACCAGGGCGTCACACAGCATACTCCCAAATGAAATAAATAACCTCTTCCTGGCCCCTTCAGCAGCCATATTAGACCGACCCCGCTTGTCGAATGCCGAAGCTCTCGGGATGATCCTTGGATCGGTTTATTTCAACAGAGTAACTCCGAGACAAGATATAAAACTCCTAGAAAGCCTTGACTATGCTCATGGACTTTGGCGATGCAATGCAAGACCTCTCGCCACAGGGCCGCTGGGCCGCAGCATTGGTTTTGTTTCACAATAAGCCGTTCAACGATGTGCATACGCATGAAATGTGATTCGTATGTATGCACATTACTACTCACAGTTTCATACGCTAGCTTTTGCTAGATTGATAGGTTAGGATGAGAGTTCCGTGCGAGCCTGAAGAATTTCTCACTTGAAGTCTATATTATCCATGTTATTTCGGCTGCCGGTAACTCTCCACTTTCTCAATAATTGCTCATAGGTTTGGTCTTGGCCTCATATGATGGTGACGCGTAGTGGTAATAAGAGCTATTGGTGGCCAGTTCAATGTACTGCGCGGAAGCGTATCAACTCATAGATTAATTGCCAATTTGCTGTAGCCAAGTGCTCGAAAATCCCCACCTCTAGCTTTTCAGAGCTCTGACTCGGGTTATTCCGAAGTCAACAAAGCTTATCGAGGGTTGTTTTACTGAACATGTTAGATCATTCAGCTACCACAAACACGGATGATGTAACACACTTGCGGGAGCAGGCTTCATAGTCTATGTACGATGTGCATTAGCAGTATTCGAGTGGTTAGGCAAGGTTGGGTATGCGCAGACGGTGTGCTGATGGTCTAGATGCCTACTGCTATGGTAAGTCTAGTCCTGCCCCAGATATCTAACGCGGCATCTGGCGTTATCAACTTATCCTTCGACTCCTTCATCGCCTCATGAACCACAAGAATTCAGGGAACGGCCATCGGTTCCGCCGTCTGTTTCACTTTTGCCGCAGGGTCCAGTGGTTTAGCTTGGTAAAAAGGCCGACAGCTCTGACACCCGCCGTTCGTTCGATCGTGTCATTTTGGCCGATCCTAGACCGATCGAACGTTACCGTTCTGCACCAGTCACCTGAAATTTCATCCCAATCAAACAGGCACACATAGTTCTAGTCCTGGCGCTAAGTACTTCTTAATAGTCCGTCGCAAAGTTAGCTACATAGAAGTCACTATTCAAGGCGGTTGAGGCGCAAAAGATAAATAGACGATGCAAGCACTAGTAGAGATTAATACCTGAACCATCAGCTCAGTCAGCTAGATAGTTGTAAGATAACATGTAGATCGTCACGATATTAGAAACAACCGGGCCGTAGCTGACGAACTTCTCATGTGTTTGAAAACCCCCACTTCATAGCCGGACCATTATTCGCCGAGCGCCGAACCTGAAACCTCAACGGTGTTACCCTCAAAGGTGCTTCTAGCGAACATCTCAGTGTTTGCTGTCTGCCTGGCCAGGTCGCAGCCAGCTCGCCAGTACTAGCATTCGCCCGGAGTCCGGGTCCCCATCCGAAGTACACGCACTCTACAATAGACTTCTCGGATTTGCAGGTCATAGATCCGGATCTTCAATCGCTACAACCCATCTATCCATTTTCCTTTTTCCTTATGAAGCTGTCTCAGTTCCGGGGACCAGAAACCAATGCCAACCTCGCGTAGCAGGTCTCACTAGCTTATCCGCCTGGCTGGAGCCCATCACGGCAGTTGGCCGGCCGTTGGGGCATGCGTATGCACAGGGTGCCGCTACAAGGCAACATTAAGCCGCCCAATCTTTTCCTTTCCTTTCGTTCGGCATGACTTTAGTGGTGTGCTTCTAGGATATATGCCCTCATTAGAGGAGTGGGGGATGATTACTTGCAGAAACGATCATAATTCAATTACATCCGGAAGTAGTTACTTATACATGTGTTTGCTCCGTAGGTTGTTGATAGTGATATGATGAAGAGTCTAGGGATCAAGCGGAAGTTGCCGGACTATTTGCAGGGGTTACTTTTTACACAGCATAACGGATTTTTTGTAAACGCAATCCATAATCAATTTGAGGATTTATGCCGATTGGTTGCGCCACACTTGATCCGGTCGGTAAGCGATCAAATGAACCCTTATGATGCTTGCTTAACGGCTTGGTTTATATGAGTAAGTGCCATTTTTTTATACCAAGATCTCTGTTGGCCAGTCTAAGCAAGTTGAGATAACCCCATATTATTGATCTATGGTCTGCCCTAACTGAATGATCCCATAACATTTATTGAACATAAAATCTTCACGGGTTTCTCCAGAACCGACCGAAACTGCTAAAGGTACTCACCGTACTAGAACCCCTGGTGATTGAACCATCTCGTTCTTAACAGCTACAACCAGATTGAATCTGCATTGCGTAAAACCTCTTCCGGCAATAATATGCTATGTGAAATACCATCCAACGAGGCCAGGTAGTTAATTGCCCTAGTTCCGCTGAATGAGAACCCGGCCTGTTCAGCGGCAATCCCGAAGAAGTCCAAAGCTTTCCCCTAGAACACGAACCGCTTAGTCTTTGGAAGGCAGCATTCTACTGCCATTATGAAGCTTGTCAAAGTTAGTTTGAGATTCTTTTGTTGCTGCAATGATGCAGGGGTTCATATTTGCACGAACTCAGCCATGACTGCTACGATGACCCAGAGTCAACAAGGCTGAGCAAATTCTGCTTAAAGCCTGCAAGAGCTAGATGAGTTGTCATTAGGAGCAAACAAAACATATCATTTCAACCTAGATATTCTCCAAACAGTACAGGTTTTGCATTTTTTGAGGCTGCGGCATAATAGTGTTTCCATATGATGTGAACACCCAAAATGAAACAACACTGGCTAGTGTTCTCAAAGTTATTCGGAAAGCTAAAGCTGCATGCAACGTGCCCTTGCAGCATGGCTCATGTATTCAGGAGTATATATGAATTTCATGACACTAGTAGTAGGATAGTGAGGCAATGCCTCGGGATTTAGCCGAATCAAAGAGGTTTCCATCAGTGAATGATTAGAAACGAACAACTGTGAATAATGCTGGTTATGAAACAATGTGGTTGCTCTCCGAAAGATATGAGCTAGCTTTGGACCTTAGCTTAGAGCTCAAGTACGTACAGCACATCGTCTTATATAACGGATACCACAAATAGTAAAGACGAGACCAAACCATGGCTAATATTTAATCATAATATAATCGTACTATTCGTCTCGCTGGACGCCTATAATCGCAATGTTTACGGAAAATTAAGGATCTTCCTCGGCTCATATATTTTACTCGTGTGTACGAGTGCTTGGTCATCACAACTAGGTGACGTCCGTGAGAAGTATTCGGTATCTCAGGCATAAGTTCAGAGCAATCGTTCCATTACTTTTGCATGCAACGCGTACGACTGTACTCTGCATTCATTCCATATTGTGATCCTCACCAGCTTCCCGATAAATCCGATGCCGACAGAATGAGCTAAACATCATGCATCATCGTTGCCGTAGGCTATAGTAAGGAGGGCCTGGTAAGCGCACCGTCCCACCAGCGTGGCGCGCCCGGAACGTTAACCGGAGCCCTAATTTCTCTTAACCTTCCGGCATTTTTGTTTGAGTCTAGGCTAGGCCGTTTATCCATGATGACTTGATGACTGTACTCCACACAGTAGACCCTGGCATGCCGGTAGTGAGTAACCCCAGATATTTTTTGTGGAATGGAGACCAATGACGGATTTTAAGGGCGCAAGAACCGTATTCCCAAGGCTATTTCGTCATAGAAGCACTCATTCTACCCGAGTAACATATTTCATGAATCTTGTGTAAAGCATTGATTACTTTGTAGCACATCTGAGTATTTCTAGTCACTTTGTGCCCGAGTCGAGGGCTAAATGTTCCCAGAAGAAGAATGTGACGAACTCTACAATAGGAAGTCCCAGAAAGTACCTACAGTAGAATCTGAGGTACCTAGGTATCAGAAATCACTAGGAAGGATCACAACTATGATCCTAGTTCAGGGAATCCAGCCATGGTTAGAGCTCTTATCCACCTCATCAAGGGCGGGTAGGAGAACGGCGAGAGCAAGGTATCCCTATATCAGATGATTGAAAAAATCTGCCCCTGGTTTTCTTCTTCATACCAATCCATTATTAGAGCCTTGTCTCAAATAAACCCTACGCATTCTCCTGGAAAAGCAATGTCAACCCCATCTGCTGACAATACATGACAGCGGCTTCAGCAGACCTTGACCCGGAAATCCTTCTGAATGAAGTGGACCCCTGGGATCAGAGCTGATCCGAGTCGCTCATTTACTACGATATCATTGGCCCGAGCGTATCGTTGAGCTACCCGCTGTCACATAGCCGAGCATTAGTCTAACCTCCGGACTTCTTGACGATGATCATCTTCCAGGAGATGGCAGTTGAGCTTTATTTTTTTTGAACAGCTGTTTCCAGGGGAGCCTTCCTACCCTGTAACATTTGACGGGTGATACCACATTGCACATAGATGAAAGGAATTGCGTAGCGATGATGCGGACATTCCTTCTGCTCCGTATATTGATTGAACTGCCCTCCGAGGTTTCCAGTTCCGTGGATCATTTTGGGATGCTGGATAATAACTGAACAAACGAAAAACCAACTGCCGAGCTAGGGGGCTGCAAGGTACAAGCTTGGATACTCTATATATACAGACAGCTCCTGCAACATGAGAGACACCTGTGCCGACTGCAGGGCGGAGAATAATTTGAATCACACGGGTGCAACCATAATGGCTGTAGCAGATCCCATTATCCTGAGAAGATCTCCTTTTCTTGTAATCTAAGTTCGTCTATTCAAAAAAGAAGCTGGGGATCGTTGATCATGATCCCCCACGGGAACTTAGTGTTGTCATATGCTACCGGATTTCGAGTAGATAAACACCTGCCCTGGTAAACTCTCTCTCCACAGCCGAATTCCACAAACAGTCGTGCAGAATATAATCCATTATTCCTACTGTGTCTTCCCAAAGGTGTCAAATATAACCATACACTCCGTGCCGGCCCGAAGACACAATCCCGTGTCTATTTTGAACATGCAGGTGCATAAGCCAAGATACACGAGGGTATACGTCGGCAATGTGCGGGTTTATAGTACCAGAAACTGAAACGAGGCTGCCAAAATACAGGAATTCATTTCCGAGCCCAAATTTTTAACGTGCCACAGTTGAAAGTTTAATTCTGATTTGTAAAGGGTTTGGGCGGTCCGGTAACCTATAAGGCATAATGCCGAATAATGGCAGAACAAAAGTATTTTGTGCAGCTGTCAAACGAGTATCCTGAAGAATTAAACACAGGGTTGGGCCTTTTCCGATGCTGCGGAGCTTCTCTCCTGATAGCTGCATCACAAACACGGTACACATAGAAAGTTCTCAGAGAGATCAAAATTAAAAAAGGCAAGAAGGAAGGAGCAAAACTTCAACTGGAATGCTGAGAAAGAACATCTCGGAGAGATGTCAAAACAGGCAAAATTTCCCTGATTCTTTACCCGGTAGTTGAGCCTACATCCCATGTTTGTATGCTGCTTTCCCACCTGCACCTTCCTATCGGTAAATCCGTTGACCCGAGCCCGGCACACGTCCATCACACCTTCCAATCATGCCTTGATGCTCCGAAGGCTGAGGGACAAGCCGTGAATCGTCGGTACCGGGCTTTTTATATTAGCCCCCACCGGCACATCGATCGACTCGGCCTGAGCCGTTGAATAATTTTATGCACTTGCCAACTCCAGTGGCATTTGTAAGAAAACGCTCCAGAACCGCCCGCCCCACTCGAGACCGAGGACCAGAGTCGGTCTATTCATAGGAATCCGATACGGATTCCGAGATTAGGTAGGAGTGCCTCCCGAAGAACCCAGGATAAGACGTGCGTCCAAGTGTGCATCGTGGATTCCCGACCGTAGCATCGTGAAGAATTTAAAAGAGTAACGTTACTAACAGAGACGGACAGATAGTGTACCGCTCATTGGTGGGAATAGACATTCCATTCAAAAACAGAGGCTACATGCGGGTTGGTGATGAGTCGGAAGTGTGAATTCCAAAGAGTCAGTCTGGGTACTCCTGTAACAGATTTGCGGCGAGTCTTCCGTTCCGAATTCTTCACCAGGGATTACCCTCTGTTGATTTCCATCCTGATAGCTCTTGGTGAGGTATATAAAATCAATACGCACATGCCCTCTAGCAAACGTACGGTACGTGTGCGATATCTGGTGTGGACCCAGGTCTTGCCGCTGTATGAGGTCGATCGCTTCGGGCATCTCTGTAAAGCTTGTCGTTGGCGAAGTTGAACCATGGTAGACGATGTCTGAGAGCAGCCTCCGGGTTAGAAGGCATGAAGATGGTGCACAGGGCAGTAGGATAGGGTTGGACAAAAGCAGCAGGCCATAATAGTGCTATGTTAGTAATCAACCATGCAAGACGGATTCGGTAAAAGTGCAAGTGGTGATAATTTGAAAAAAAAGTAAAACAGATATGAGACTTTGTTTATCTTGCGATCCGATAGATGACTTCTCCAAGATCTATTTGATGCGATGGTATCCGAAAATTAGATATCTGCCTTGTCGAAATAGCATATTTTATTTTATTTTTTTGAGTGCATTTTAGGGGGTTCGATTCGATTAGGTGCAACCGTTCGAGCGGTGTTCCTAGCATTAAAATTAAGCAGGTAGCATGCAGCAGTTTCTTCAGGACTGTCTCCGTGGAAATTCGAGAGGGAGTAGTAGCAATTTACGGGAAGGGGGGCAGCACCGTTGTGTCACAATCATAGAAACATGTTACACACAAATTTCAACCAGCTGCCAAATGATTTGGCAATCTGCAACCCGATACAATCTTACCGTGCTGATTTCAAACCATCGAGAAAAACTCGTGATACGGGTTGTCGCTGCACTGCTTCGATCAGGCCCTCATTGTCTGCTCATGCGCATTTTTATACCATTTTTCTGCTTCTTCTGATCTGCTTCTCGATCTTTTTTTCCCTCAAAATTCTTCTGTCTCTCGTCTCTGACTCCCGGCAGTCGAGCCATCCGAGCAGATGGACCTGCACTGCATGGCAGTAAGCAGTCTGCAACTGATGCCTGCAGGCTTTCTCAACGAACTGAGGTGTCGGCCACGACGATCGATTGGTGCAGCGCTGCGTTGGGTGGCCCCACCGTTATTGCTTTTTTCGGGCGAACCCAGCAGCTTGGTACCGCCCGCCAGAATGTGAGACCCAAAACCAAAGGACGGCCCCCAACCTCAAACGCGTTTGCGCAGCTACAGAAATTCGATGGCCGATGATGTGTTGCCTACATCGTACCCCGGCCTCGCTGAATCGCGAAGCCCGTCTCGTCATGTGCAAAGGTAACCACTCGGGTAGGCTGATGATGGGGTCCATCCATCGCATCGACCATCCCCAGATACAAAGACGTAACGTCCAGCGGCCGCTTCATTTCCCCACACCCTTGGCCCGGTCATCACTGCAGCATCGTCGCCATATATCGGACTTCATCATATTACAAAAACTCTCTCTCGCACTGCGCAAAACTTCGCAAAAAGCCTGAACCCCACCTGCGCGAAAAGTCCGGCGGCGGTAAGTCTCGACTTTCCGCAGTTCTGGTTACGGTATGCAGCCACTTCACCGTCCATAGGGTTGCCTCCGTGCCCTGTGGTGCAGAAATTCCCAGAAGTGCGGGGCCAACCCAGTGTTCCCGACAAGTGCTGCAGGCCTTCTGCAGGTTAATATCACCACAGTCCAGGGTATCATGGCTTATTGGTCTGCTGCACGCTGCGTGCAGGTCCCAGAAGAGCATCCGCTTTCCTTTTCGTTGCAATTCGCCCGACGCTGTTCCCAGCCAAGCGGTGTGGTGCAGCAAGATCGCGAGGTCCGGTCCAGGGTACCGCAGCACACACAGCAGCTAGCAGTGGTGAGAAGGGCCATGATTTGAAGAATTGCAGTAGAAGGCGTGTGTTGCTAAGGAGTAGCTGCATCATGTATGTAGCAACCATGCCGGGTTATCTACCGACAACACGGTCATAAGCAGCGAAGAGGGAAAAACTCTGGAAATAATTGGGCGTGCTGCGCTGCGGACAACGATCATCAGTCGATGCAGACCGAATTGCCATGAGAACAAAAGCAGAACGGGACCCAGGCACCCAGGAAGCAGAACCTCTGGCTAACGGAACGGGGGGGGAATGAGGCGTTATGTCGGTGTTGTTCAGTTGTTCAGTTGTTCAGTTTTATTTTTAATTAAATTTCTTTCTTTTTCCTTTTTCGCATTTATTTTTTGCGCCCGTTTCTGTAAAAATATGCGCTTGCTTCGAATTTATGCAAATTGCTGTAATTTATATCAAGTGCGACCTTACATATATTAAGTGCACTGTCGACGATGGGAGCAGTTCGCGGACACGATACCTAGATCGTGCACGACGACACAAGTGAACCGCTTGGTTGGTGTGCTGGCAAGTGCAGCCAAAGCGCGCCATGGTGGAAGGTTGGCCTGGGTTGGAGACTTGGGAGTGGTTTTGCAGCAGTGCAGTTGCAGTGTGCAGTGAGTGGAGTGCAGTGCAGTGCAGTTGATCGTAATGTAGAATTTTCGCCCAAAATACCGGTATTTTGGGTGCAGAATATACCACAAATAGGTATTTTTTCTCAAAAAATGCAATGATTTCCACATTTTTTTCTTTCTTTTTCTCTTTCTTTCTTTTCTATTTTCTGTTATTCTGTTTTCTGTTTTTTTTTTCCCGCTTGCACGCATCCACATGCACAAGAACACACGCTATGTCAGTCCGGGCAAGGCCGTGGTGCAGAGCCATCACCAGCACGCCCTTCACGCCTTCTGACCAGCACCAGCTCCACCGTTGCCGCTTCCACTTCCACCATCACCACACCCTGCGTTCGGAAAAGGGAGGCAGCCCGTAGATGGTTGTGCCCTGAGAAAAGGCGGGGGTCTTGGATGGAGCGAGCGAAGACAGGGCGGCCATCCCGGCACTATGGTTTGGGTTGAAGGTTCCGCACCTCCCTTAGCAGAACCAGTCAGCGCACCCCTACCGAGCTCCCTCAAGTCTGAGGGCCTTGTACTTATCCACCACACACACTCCCTTCCACCCCCCCCTTATCACTTCATCTCCCGCCGCTTCTCACTCAATTCCTCACGCTGTTCGCCCACTTGTTGTTCCCTGAAAACCTCCCCCTGCCCTGCCATCATTCTGCCTTTCTGCCACACAGTCCACCACCCACCATCACCCCCCCCCCCCCCCACACACACATACGCACATACAGCAACAGTCAGAACAGACGAGACAGAAAGAAGAAATCAGAGAAGAGAGAGGGAAATCCACAATCCATCCGCAGCCATCATCCAACCATCTGTGTACCCGTCAAAACACGTACCGCACCGCACTACCACTCAACGGGATCTAATTAAGAGAGAGAAGCCCCGAGACCGCTTGCACTGCACTGCACTGCTCGTCGCTGTTCGCAATTGCGATCCAGATCCATCCATCCATCTATCCTTCCATCGTCCAACCCCACCCAGCACAGAACTGTTCTACCTGCCCGTCTCTGCTGAGCTCTCCCACCCCCCCCGGCTCCGCTGTTGTTGTGATCCGGCCGTCATCCATCATCCACGCACTTTTGTCCTACCGACCCTTCCGCTTGGGAAAGGAGTAAAATAGCTTCCATCGCCCATATATAAGGCAACCTCCTAGTTCATGCCATTTTTCGAAAATTTCTAGCACCCGACCTCGAAAAATCATCATCACTGCGCCCTCCCACCACTACCACCATGGCATACCCTGGGTACGCATTCTCTCTCTTACCTATGCAGCATAGCTGCCCGCTGTGCGCACTGCATACTAACAGTGCTTGCGCTCTACAGAAGTCCCGACTCTTACGAATACGAAAATGGAAGACGATACCATGGATATCGTGGCGGGGCATACATGTATCCTAACGATGAGGTTTGTTGCTCCCGTCCAGGTCGCGCGCCCACCCACCCTCATAGGGCTGACGCGAATGAACGAACCTGTAGAAAGAGCAAGACCGCCTCGATATTTTCCACAAGATTTTCCTCGTAGCACGCAGCGGAGTGCTCCACAGAACGCCAATCACACGGAATTATTCACCAACACGAATACTCGACCTCGGCACAGGTACTGGAATCTGGGCTATTGAGATGGCTGAGTATGCAACACCCACACCACAATTGCTATAGCTAGGGGAGCTCAGCTGACGTGACGAATTGTAGTAAATACCCAGACGCCGAAGTAATAGGAACCGACCTGTCCTTGATTCAGCCCAAATGGTAAATTCCAACGAAATCCCTCACATAATCAGTAACCTAACAGAATATAGGATTCCCCGGAATCTCCGCTTCCAGATTGCGGATTTTGAGAGCGAGTGGACGCTCGGCAAAGACTCGTTTGATTTGATCCATTTACGGATAGGAATTGGCAGCATCTCGAGCTACCCAGCTCTCTTTAGACGGGTATTTCAGTAAGCTACCCCATCTTGGCCACTACAGCCAAATTATATGCTTCTGAAAGCAAAGTTTGAATCCAAAGCTGACTGATAAACTAGGCATCTTAAGCCGGGCTACGGATGGTTCGAATACGTCGACATCGACATCAATGCGGTTTCAGACGATGGAACATTAACTCGTCAGCACGCAATGTCGCGATGGCAGCAAATATTGATGGATTCCACGGCTAGAGCCGGGAAGCCTTTAGCTTACGAGCACCGGACGGGTCAATTCTTGAGAGAGGCTGGATTTGTCGACATTCAAGAGGTGGTTCTGAAGCTTCCTTTGAACCCATGGCCTGCAGACCCGTACATGAAGGACTGTGGCCGTTGGTATAATCTGGGAATGTCGGAGGGCCTGGAAGGATTCTCTCTTGGTCCGATGTGCAGAGTATTGAACTGGTCCACCGAGGATGTTCAAGCTTTTCTCAAGGATGTGCAAAAAGAGATGAACTCGAAGGCAATCCACGCATACAGCAACGTGTAAGATTTCCAGTCCTTGTTTCATATTCCGGAGCTTGGCTGACATGATATTTTAGGCACATCTGGATTGCTCGACGGCCGTCGCCCTGATAATATCGGAGCAGTAATATCTAGATGATGAAACGACTTTATGAAACAAAAAAACATCGGGATTGTATATTGGACAACAATCATGATATGGGATGGTTAGAATTAACGGAGTTTTTGCTGTTGGAATTAGTTTTGTGAGATATCCCTACTATTAAGTACGTTTCTTTTCGGGTTATCTTTCTACCGCAGCTGGTTTTCGGTATTGAGTCTGAAGCGGTGGATCTGGTCTTGATGGGTTTTTTGGGCGTCACTTTTGGGTGCTATTGACCAGGTCCTGCTCATGCAAAAAGCTGTGGGGGGTTTCTGTCTATTTTGGGGAAGGGGTTTCTCTTGTCAACAACATGGCGAGCGATGTGCGTGCATATTGCGTCTCGTTTGTACTCTTTATGCTGTTCCTATATTGGTTGTATTCGGAGAGTACGTTTTCTTTTCTCAACGGGAGTTGGGCGGTATTTCCTCTTTTCTCTTCGAATTCTCTCAACTTAACTCACTACCCAAGTTATTTTATTTTCCTTTCCTTTTTTAACTGTATTTTGTGCTGTGTTATCTCATCATATATGCCTTCATGTATATCGGCGTTTACTCTGTATAGTCTTGTGTTTTTCTTTTATACTGTGTTGATTTCATTGACTCTATCAGCTATAACTTTGTTGTTGGAAGCTTCTTTTGTGGAATTAGGTATATTAATAACTATACCTATGCACCCATCATATCATACGACAGCGTACATAGCTCTTTGTAGCTACCTACTACTACTATTACTACTACTACTACCTACCAGTGCACCTCACCAGTGTTTCCATCAAAAAACCCTGACGTTTTCCATCATCATCTTGGCTGTTGCTGTTGCTACCCAACGGCCTGCATTTACACTTTTCCTGTGAGCTCTGCTATACAATGCGCCACCAAACGTACGTACCGCGCCCCAGGGGCATGGATCCGGGCCCACGTCCAGCCCGTCACGCGGATTCCTTGGGATCCCGATCCCTGGGATGCCATCGACGAGCCTGCAAAACTCAAAGCGCCGAAAAAGAAAAACCGCACAACACCGCACAAGACGTGAGTACTCTACATATTGCACAAGGCAACCGCACTGCGCCAAGGGCCCTCCACCGTGCCACCCCCCCCTCCCTCCGTCTCTAGCCAGTTGGCACCGGGAATCCAATTCAATGGATGTATTGGAGCTGGGTGGTTTCGTTGGTGCTCCCTGTGCACCCTCTCCTCTGGTACGTGCTGGCCGGTGCTGCTTCGGGCATCGATAGCCATGACGGCACCCCCCACAGTCCTTTATTACGTCCCCCCCCCCGACAAAGCGCAGTTGGGGCAGGCGCCGCCCGCCCGGTACCGGACGGCCGCCACCATCTAGCCTTTCGCCGTGCGGCTCGCGCGAGACGAAGCGAGCACTGGCGCCACTGCCGCAACCGGACGGCGTGGCGTGACTGGATGAGTCAGGGTCGCGGGGTCGCGCGGGAGTGCAACTGGTTGCATGGCGGGGAGGGAGGCGTTGTGCGGTAGTGGTGGCGGCCGGCCGGCGGCGGGGCGCTGCGGCCGGCGGCCGGGAATGGATGGATGGGAAATGGGGAATGGGGCAGGCCTGTGTGGAACATATAACAGCACCCCGTATCGCCAGGCCGGGGTGCGGGGGGACGACGGAGATGGGAGCGACGTCCTGCCGTGCCCCCCTCCCCCTCCTCTGCGAAGGATATATCACAAACGCGATATGCATCGCGCATCCAGCTCATCTGCATGCATTGCCATCACCAGTAGTACGTCCTTGCGTCATCTCGAGAGTACTGTTGTCCCACCACCACCATCACTGTACGCTATAGCGCCCCAGATATATGGATGGACACCCCGTATCCCACGTGCGCGCCAGATCTAGATCCGGCGCGTGCGGGTGCACCAAGATCGAGCAGGCGGGGGCGTAACCACACGTCTGCGGCCGCCGCGCCGGAGGGGGGTTGATGGGGTTTAGTAATGCTAAATTGAAAGTGGGCGGTGTGCGATGTGATATGGATGTGATATGAGGGGGGCTGTGGAACATGTAATTTGCTATTTGTAATGTGATATGAGCTGTGCGGTGTGCGGTGTGCGGTGTACGCTGTGAGGTGTGAGGTGGATTGGGATGTGGGATGTGATATTGCTTTCCGGTGCCTCTGCCCTCCCGACCCCATGTCCCCGGGTCGGGGCTGCTAAGCAGCGGCCACCCAGGCCGTCCCTTCCACTGCCCCCCCCACCACCGCTACCAAGCTATATCCGGCCCTGCGGGCGGCAGCGGGTGCTGGCAGAAAGCACTATCCAAAACTAGCCCACTCACAGGCCGGTTCGAGCTGCCTATCGCGAGCACGGCCTGGGGGCGTAGAGTGGCGACGGGATAGTGGGGCAGGATTGGAGGGCCGGTGGGGTGGGGGATAGAGGACCTGGATGTAGGGATGCTCTAGGCCCTGCGCTGAAAGGTGTGGCCGAGGAGATGCGGATACCCGTCGGCCAGTTGGTGGCTGAGACAGTTATGCACACAGATACACACGATACATCATATACAGATACACAGATACAGAGCTACAGAGCTACAGCGAGGACGTACACAGATCGTGTAGCACAGCTAGTGGTTCAGAGTGGAGATGAGATGTAACTATCCGTATATAGGCAGACAAAGACAGACAGGGACGGAGACGAGAGACATGGATCTGGCACTCCGATAGCGGTCTGACATGGTGGGGCACTGGGCCGTGGCCGGGGACCTGTATGGCGGTAGCTATGTCTCATTGTACGCACTCGTATACCAGCGACTTAGCACAAAGCACAAACACATACACAAATACACAAATACAGGTACTGAGACATAGAAAGTACAAGTACAAGTACAAGCAGATCGAGTACAAGTAGACCGCAGATCGAGTACACCCACCCCAACGTACGTCTGGCACGGCGAAACCCGGCCGGTGATTTTGGACTACTACCTACGCCGCAAACACCATACACTCCATCCATAGCATCTCTCGCCACCCCAATCCCAATCCCAATCCCAATCCCAATCCCCAATTCCCAATATCGCCACCGCATCCACCTCCCCCATCCGAGCTGCACAGTGATATCGCATGACCCCAGCACGGCACGCTCCGCCGTCCACGCCTCCACGCTTCCACGCCTACGCCGCAAGCGCTTATCCGCTACAACTTATTTATAACAGTGCTTCATGGTACATATTGGTACATATTGGAATAACGACCAGCACGTGCTAGCCAGCCAGCTAACAAACGTATTAATAATTGGGGGCGGGTTTGAAAAAGAGCGTTATATTGACTAGCTAGGGCTTGTTGCATGTATCCGTTTGTATGTACTAGACGCGGCGGGGGCGGGGGCGGCGGTGGTGGTGATGGTGGTGCAGACCGTCGAATCAGCGTGCAGTACGTCAAGTAGCTACTGAGCACTGCATCCAGAACGGACGGGGTAGGGTGGTGGAATCGCCGGGCTGGCAGCGACATGACGGGAGGTTGGGCGCATGGAACATCCCATATGCACCGATGCTGCGTTCGAAAGCGTGGTCCAATATCTACGTAACAAGTACGATTGCGGATAGGCGTGTTCCCGTTCAAAGCAGATCTAGGGAAGAAAGGGAACCAGGTGCTGCAGACAGCCGTAATAACGGATGCCCCAAAAAGGGCGGTGGGTTGCACAGTTTGGTTTTCAATTCATGGAGAATTTTTTTAAAACGTCTGGTTTTTTATTACAGCTACAAAATCGGATCGTGTACTTTCTTTTGAAAAAAAAAAAATACACAATACAAAAAAGAAATTGTATAGCAAACAGACATTTTACATGTTTAGGAATCGAAAGCTCTTCGGAAATGAGCAATCAAAACATAATCTTGAGAAGAAAATCGCAAAAACCTTGACAGAGGGAAGAAAAGAAGAGACCAAAATTAGGCTCTAAGCTATGAAAAGAGATGTGGGTATCATGATGGGCTCGTGGCTAGAAAAAGTAAAAGAACAAGGTCAGGGAAACCCAAAAAAACATGCTAGCGAAACGACCCATAGAACCGGAACTCTTTTGGAGGGATAAAAAAAAGAAAATAAACAGGAGTATAACCATGTATGTAAGGTGAAGGGCATAATGCGTAAGGATAATGGTCGTGGTACCGTAATCTTTATGCTTGCTGGGATTCCCCAGCATTCTGTCCTAGTTTAATACCAGCACGTTCAGTATTGCAGTCCGCTCTCCACGACCTGATCAGTTTCGCGGTCTGCAAAAGAGTTTCCTGGGCATCCAGCGCGGATCGTTCGGCCCGGATTGCAAGTAACCTGGAATCTAGAACAGCATCCTCAAGCTTCTTTGCGTGCTTCATAACATCCCGATATGATTGCTCCGCCAAACCGACATGGACGGCTGTCTGTTCGCAGGTGGTTTGCGTGTCCGCAGTTTTCACGACGGTATCCACAAAGAGTGTACACAAGGCCATCATCTTGTCTCTGTTTTCATGGTTGGGCTCGGTGCGTGCCTCTTCAATAAGCCTCATACAGACGGCGACCGGATTTTGCTCTCTGTCTTCCTTACTGGGAGACTCTTCAAGAGTAGGGACGTTTTTGGAGTAATACCGTCCATCCAGAGTAGTGAAACCATCACTGTCCTTCTTAAGGGGCTGCTTAGAATCAAGTGCCTTCACTAGCTTATCGACATCTTCTTGAGAAATCTTGAAGTGCTCGTCGGGTGAGGTGACTTGGTTCGCAGGAGTGATAGGTTCTTGCACAGTCTTATGAGGTTGTGGTGTCCTGCTTCGGGATAGTCTACTCGCTGCCCTGCTGGCTGCTCTGCTGGCTACTCTGCTGGCCGCTCTACCAGCAGTCCCAAAGATGCTTCCTGTGGTACTGTTGCGTCTATTCCTTCCTGGAGACGTGTTTCTGTCAGACTTCAGCCAGGTCGAGATGGTATTGACAATTCCAGAGTTCCGCTTGTTCTCGTTTGTCGTTGGCCTCACGTTTTCTTGACGATCGTCCTCAGGCGAAAGAGGCTGTGAAGTCTTGCGACGAAGCCAGGTGCGTCCAGTGGGCTTTTTCTTGGAAGCTCCTATCCCAGAGATATCTCCCAAAGGATTTCTCTTGTTGAGTTTTCTTGCCTCTGTGCCAGGCCTAGGAGTGTTTGGTTTCATTCCATTGCAATATCCAACACGAGGATTTGGCGTGAGTTTGGCTTTTGGAGGAGTAACCCGGTTGGTCTTTTCGCTTAACGGAGTAATTTTTCTAACCGGAGGGACGCGTGACGTAGGAATTCTAGGTCTATTTGGATTTATTCTTGTTGGTGTAGCGTATACAGTCCTGTTTGCAGCTGAAACCCGACGAGGTGTTCCTGGATATCGCTGAGAACTAAAACTGGTCATCCTTTGGTGGTGGCGGGCCGAAGATGGAAGATTAGGACCAGTTCTGCGTGAAGGTGGAGTCCTCTTCTTTGAAGTGGGTGTCTTGGGTGTAACATTTTGGCTGACTGCCCGAAGTTCCCCACGACTCACGTCCCGAGTGCCTTGAGACCTTGCACTTGAAGCTACCCTTGTAGTAACTCTTGCAGCTCTTCTCTCCTGGTCTTGCATCGTGATAAGTTTCATATCATTGCGAGCTCCAGAGATAGACCTCTCGTTCTCCCTAATGATCCTCTCTGCGGCAGCCTGTTTTATGATAAAAGTATCCGTTTTTACATGCGTGCTGGGCAGAGGCTCTGTCGACTTGTCGACACTCTCCTGGGCGGCCATTCCGTCGTGCGGCACCGAATCACTGCTAGTGGTAGCTGTTTGTTCTTGTTGAGGAAGAGTTGGCTCGGGCGAAGGTTCTTTTCCTTTAGTGTGTTTAAGAATTTTCATTGTCCCTCCAGAAAGACCCATAGCTTGGCTTTCACTTCTCCTATCGGTTGTTTTCTCTAGTGAAGAAACTTCACTGGATACAGGCTCATCGTGAAAATCATCAGGCTGCCTAGGCTGCCTAGGAGATGGAGTTGGGCTCCTTCCTCTAGATCTTGAATAGTATTGAACCCCTTCGATAGTTCCTCTGATGGACCTCTGATTTTTGGAAAAACTTGGAATAGGCTGCCTCTTCCCTTTCTTTACGGTAATTGCATCAGATCTAGAAGTCCCGGCTGTCATACTTGCTCTAATCAATGGAGATTCCGGAAGCTCAAAAGAGGATGGATCAGAGTCCTCTGCAAAAGAGCCTTGGCTGGTAGTACCATATCGAGTTTGTATGACAGTTTGGGTTGAGTCTATCGAAGTACTTCTCAACTTAAACTCTTGTGGGCTTTCATCATACTCAAGCTCAATTTCTCGATCCTGATTCTCAGCTCTCCAACTGTCTTCAGCCTCATGGGTTTCTCGAACAGGGATTGTTATGTCTCTCGTCGAGTTTGGGCTTTCAGAGTTGGGTGTAGAAGTTTGAGAGCGCAGTAGTAGCTTCTCTGGGTCTACAAAACGAGTTGGTTTTGGATATTGAAGAACAGGTGCCTTTCCATTAGAAACCATCCTCGGGGCATCTACGCTTGGAGATCGAGTACCATGTCGAGGAATTTTAGACTTCATGCTACCATTTGATGATGCCGAGCTAATGGAGCGAGCTCTGAAAGTCCCAGGAACATTCAAGTATTTATGAGTTTTCTGAATTAAATTACTATTAGAACGAAACACTGGGGGTTTAACGAATAACAAACCTTTTCCTCTTCCTCGGTATCTTGTTCATCACGTTTCATCATGAAGTATTCGATAGTACTCCCAGAATTCTGTCTCTCTTTATTTTGCGACAGGGACTTCTGAACAAACTCCTCTTTAGCGACCGAGTACGCTTCCTCAAAGTCACGGAGAGAAGTCTCGGTTTCTGCATTACCACAGACCCTGTGTAGATGTTTAAACGTCTTTTCTACACGGATTCTACGATTCATGCCAGTATCTTGTTCTTTGACAAACTGAGAGACATGATAAAAGCGTTCACCCCATTGGTCAAGTGTTTGCGGCTCAGTAATCTGTCTCCAGTTAGCTACTTGTTCGCTACAAAGCACGAGCACAATTCCAGGGGACCATGGGGACAGCTCACCAGCCTAGAGACAGCGAACTCTGAATTATGTCGGGACCGAGCTCGGGACAGCCGGCTCGGCGGATTAGTTGCCATGGCTTTGAGTGAGACTGTATGTCGGCTTCTTAAATAGTTGACCAGCTACACATAAATGGAGTTATCAAACACGGAGATAGTGCTCAATACCCCAGGTAGGGAAAAAAAGAGAGGAGAACGAAGAAGGGTCAACAACTGGGAATGTCAAATTTCTGACGTGAATGATGGTGGGAGAAGTAGGATCACATGCAATGATTCGAAATGTGGCCAAGTCCGCATGCTGCTCCATGAGTCGAATTTAGCCTCCTGTAGAATATTAAGAAGTTTCCGGATTCCGTAGATCTCAGATAGCTTAGCCTGGGCTGCCCAAAAAAAGCGAAATTGTTGGCACTACATATGTGCACACAACCCCAATGTAGATATTGTGACTCCTGGTTACTATCCGTCAGGCCGGGAAGAAATTCTGCATGAATGTATCCTTTTTATGTACATCATTTATTGCTATATGTTACTATGGACTATGAGAGTCCTGATATGGTTTGTGTGTATTTATGTATTGCTTAGAATTCATGAGCCGGGCTAGCTTCAGCATTGACATCTACATCTCATTAGTATCTTCAACTGTATATTGGTGAAACCTACCTAAAACAAACCACACTATATACTACAGAAGTATAGCTAGTAAACATCATGTATTTCTAAGCTCAGAGGTACAGGCACAATGCTGTACACACAGTATCTGACTTGTATTTGCTTTCAAATCAGGGCAAGAGGTTTATATTCTTATTTCGCAGTTCAATATAGAGCTTAATCCGTCAATAGCCATGTACTTATGTTATGTTGAAGTAGCTATTAAACAAATGAATATTCAGATTAGTTCCCACGGCCATGGCCATCATAGACTGGTATGTTTCTCAGTGGTAGCCTTGCCGAGTGCCGGGGGACAGGTGACAGGTGACAGGTGAGGTCGGGGACAACTCGTCGAATATTCTAGAATTCTTCGGGCTGTACATCCGAGAATTCGGCCCATGGTCACTTCGTTAGCTTCGTGGTCGACATTAAGCCGGCTTCATGCCTCGACGACATGGACTCATGTCACGACTGATTTCAGACGAACAGTGTTTTATTTGAATCGAACTAGGTATTTGAAAGTTTGCACTAGCCGTGAAGTTGGGCTTGGATAATGTTTCGTGTTTGGACTCAGCCATTCTGAAAAGAAGAGTTTCTGATGATATCTTGCATACTGGGTGTAATCAATGTTCGGAGAAGGCATATGAATGAAAATAAGGATGCCAAAGAAGACACCTTTCTAAGTTTCCGGTACCGGTGATGAGTTATGTTTTTAGTATCACTCTGCGAGTCGAGAAAATCATCGAAAACTAACACGCATACGTAAGACTATGGCTGAAGTATCTCCGGCTTTGTGTCTCTAGTTGAGGACTACCGTAGTATGAACTTGCGACTGATCTGCGTCCAGAACACGCAACGTTACCTAACCGTTAGCAACACTACGCTTTAATCACAATACTGACTACGCATTTTGGGTATGAGAGTTATGCTCGACTGATTGATAAAATCGCGGCTATCAAAGCCTGGCCTCGCGATATCAACTGGCTATGGGTAAGATGTTTCGACCGATACACCATTCTTGGCCAACTTGTTGACCGATACACCAACGAGTATAGAATATGCCTGGATTACACTGCATAGTTCTTGGACTTTATGAGTCAAAAAATACAAGAATCGTGCTGCGCATTGCCGCATTCGAGCATTACGAGTGAGGATTGTGATGTTGTCGTTGGGCTTCAATTTAAAACTGCGACTGTACGACTAATCGACGAATATACCAAGGAGTCAACCTATATTCTACCTTAAAGTAGTATTTCTAGAAAAATGAAACTAATTCTACTACATTAGTACCTCGAAAGCTTACACTGATGCTCACAAACAGACTTTGCCTACAGCATCATCATCTCTCTGAAGCCCACCGTCATGTGTTTTAATCAAGTCCCCACAGCCCCTTTGCAGCCTCTAACATGTGCAGTCTCCAACATGACCAACATATAATAGCTCAGCCTAGCCAGTCCAACATACTTAAAGTACCTCCTCCCTCTACCAGCTGTACCTAACCATCTCAACTGACCCAAAGATGTCACTCAGCAATGAAGAGGACAGAAAGAACGTGACGCCTGCACAACAACGCGATTGGGACAACCTAATCCGCGAGCTCCAGGCGGAGCACGACAAGGAGCGAGCCGAGAAGATTCGTCTCAAGAACGAGAGAGAGAAGAACGGAGAGCCGCCTGAGAACCCTAAGAAACACGAAGAGGTGGACGAGAACGGCTTCTATACTCGGCCGTTGTTCGGAAAGACCACGCTCGAAGACTGGTGTAAGACGTCTCTGTTGGCTGTGAAAGAGTGAGGTCGGATGCTAATTCGGACGGAATAGGGATTAAAGAACGTGGTACTGGATAGGTGTAACACCGCCTGGGCTCACGGAGGACAGCATTCAACGTGGTTCTTCTTGCACCTAATGCATTGTCTATTTTTTCACTTGTCTTTTTGGTAATTTTGGTACACGGGTCGAGCAAAGTACAACACATCTTGGTGAATCGAATCGGTCAACCAATCCGACGGGGATCCTTAGTATGTTGGTTAGGACAAATAAACCACATTCCACATCTACATATGTGCTTATGATTATGCGTATTGAGTTGATATTCTAGGCGCTACACTAACATTATAGAATATTATTGCTTCCGCCAAAGCTATTTTTCTTCAAAACTTTATCCATTTCGTTCAACGAATCTGATTAAAAATCCTGAAATCTGTGTAGGAACAACGACAGAAGCAAAAATTGCCAACCCTAGGGTTATAAAACTACACGTTGGCATAGCATTTCCTCTTCTGGAACGCTTCTTTTTGCAGATATTGTATTTCTTCTGAAGAATGTTCAATAATATTCGAAATACTCCAAGACTCTGCACCGTTTCGATAAGTCTAATATCAAAACAGAATGGCATTGGCCCGTCTTCATTGATTATCTCTAGGTGATTTTCCAGTAAGACCGTAACAGTAGAGGAAATCTGACCTTCGCCAGGCGTCTATCCCGCGAAGGCTTTCAGTGTTAGAGCGCTCTCTCATTTGTTTGAAAGATTGTAATTCATTTAGATAGTCCATGTCCTTTAGCAAGTTAGAGTAAGATTCCCAGCTACAGGCTCGTTGAAAGTGTTGCTTATTGTGCTCTGTCAGGCCTTGGCGTTTGTGGTGCACTTCCTATCTAGCGCGTTTCTCCATATTCCCCACGCATCACAGCAAACTCTGCTCTTTGATCATGTTCATGGGAACGTTTGGACGTGTTAGCAGAATACTGATTGAAGCTTAGCGGGACGTCGGCTACACTTTGTATGTATCAAATTGTAACAGTCAATACAAGGATAAGTAATTAATTCTGCAAAATACTCAAAATACCTACAACAAATAAGACAATTCTCCAATAACTGAACTTTCGTTATTTCTGATGTTGTGGACTCTGGTGCTCGTGACTTGACGGTATTTACCCGGTCCAAGCCCACAAAGCAGAGCCGCTCTGTGTTGGGGTCCAGGGCTGTAGCCCTAGTTCAGTTGTCACAAGTATCGCCAGACGCACGCACGCCAAATCCCCACCAGCCGCGAGCTTACCGATTTTCTGTAGCGACCCCGACCAGCCAGCATCAACGAGACGACGACGTACGACAAACCGCCAAACAACCTCTAGGTACGTCTCTCCACTTGCCCTCCCCGCCGCCGGCGTCCCGCAAAATTTCGCACCCGTCGAAAATACTCGAACGCTTGACTAACGGCTGAACCTCACAGAAATGGCCCCTCCTAACCCCAAGACCCAGCGGTCAGCTTTGGCTGATGTCGTCGCCCGCGAGTACACCATCCACATGCACAAGAGAATCTTCGGCTGCTCGTTCAAGAAGCGTGCTCCTCAGGCCGTTAAGGAGATCCGGGCTTTCGCTAAGCAGGCCATGGTGGGTTGAATCTGCTTCCAAGTCAATCCTGCACATAGCTTCAGCCGCGGAGGAATATGAGATTCTGTTCGAGGGATGGGCGAAGCTGTGTGGGGAAAGACTGAGACTGCTGGGGCAAAGGCTGATGGATTGAATCAATAGGGTACCGAGGATGTCCGTCTTGACCCTCAGTTGAACAAGGAGATCTGGAAGCAGGGTATCAAGGGTGTCCCATACCGTCTGCGTGTCCGCATTTCGCGTAAGCGTAACGACGAGGAGGGTGCGAAGCACAGGCTGTTTTCGTACGTCCAGGCCGTCAACGTCAAGAACCCCAAGGGTCTCGTCACAACTGTGGTGAGTAGTTATATTATATCTGGCACTTCAGAAATACGGATAACTAACATGAGTTAATAGGTTGAGGACGCGTAAATGGGATGACCGGCGTTGGAGGGATGAGGACGGTTCCGATTTTTTTTTTCTCAATTGTGGATCTTTAAAAAAATTCAAAAGTTCACGGAGCATTCGGTGTACTAGGGTTTTTTTTGTGATTGGATTGATGGGCGGGAATGGCCAAAGAGCATTGCATGTTGTGATTCCAATAATTTCCTACTGCCGAACTGGCATTGCAACTCCTTCCGGACTTGTTTCCGTGGTCTGTGTCGACGGTGTGTGTGCTTCCTGTGATGATTGCTCGATGGACATTGTGATGATACATGGCATGGCACGGGGTCGCAACGTCGTCTCATATTGTAGGTCGCAGGCGATTTTTTTTCTTTCTCTCGCGTGACGATCTTCCAGATATCTTGTCACTCCACCATACTCGATGTTTCCCCTGAAGCTATCAAATAGAAGAAGTCCATATCCATAGGGAATTGTTGCTGTGTTGTCACCCATCTGTGTGCCTGCCACTGCCTGCGCCCCTGTGGTGAAACAGGATATGACATTCGACCGAATCACAGTTTCATCTGCGGTCGGTTCTTCAATTGGCTGGGATAAGGCAGGTCCTTATGGAAAGTACCGATTGCCAATGGTTCCCGCTACGCTCTTGGAGAATTACGTCAAAAACAATATAAAATACTATCGAGCAAACAGTACCTGCTTGATATCATATAACACACTCTAAATACTCTATAGACTCAAAATAGATACATAGTGTACTTTGGTACATTTTTGCAATCTAGAGGAGGGGTAATACCATCGCAGCAGCAGCAGCAGCAGCCCTCGTGGTTCGCGGTCACCCCACAAAAGCACGAGGGCGATAGCGGACATCTGAAGACAGCGCAAGCGGCTGGTACCTGTTGCTGCTCCCTGACATTTACTTCTCCCTCTCCTTCCCCCCTCCCACGCCCAATCACCACTCGCAATTGAGGACTTCTTTGCATGCCAACAGAACTCCCCTCGCCCACCATCCCTCGCAGGGCAACGGCCACCTCATCCAACCAGCTAGCGGGACGCCCCTCGACCAACAGGGCGCAGGTACCAACCAACACCCATGCGCTGCTCGACCAGTCACCAGCGCCCCGCCGCGGCGTGCTTGCTTATGAAGGGGGACCTGCCAACGCAGCGACTTGGGAGAGGATGGAATATCTCTTGAGGACAGGTCCACGACGTCGTCGAGACGGGGATCATCATACTACATACATACCTCTTACAGCTCATCTACCGCCGCGCAAACTTGTTTCCACCCGAAGCTGTGCTGGCTGATTCGAGTCCGAGTCTGTCCGATCTCAGACACTTTTTGATATAAGCACCATGGGCCTGCCAGCCTTCTGCGCCGGAATTCTTCCAGCAAGCATTATCAACACCAAAACCGCCGCCGCCGCCGTCGCCCCCCCGTCTGCGCCGTCCGCTCGCTCCCGCTCCCGCGCCCCCTCCGTCATGAATCTCAAGACCAACCACAACCACAGCGGCGCGCACGCCAGCTCGCTCAATGCCGCGCGCTCGACGGTCGCCACAACGGCCGTCATGATCCCCGCGCTCCTGGCCATCGGCGCCGCGACCTGGCTGTACGACCTCTACTCCTACCGCCGGCGCTACTCGCGCTCCCCCGCCTACCACCCCTCGCTCCTCCTGCGCCCGTCCCCCGCCACAACAGCGCTATCGGACCCCGCCAACCGCATCTTCAACGTGCGCGCGGACCGCAACATCCTCGCATCGGGCCTCATGGACCACTGCCACTTCGACGCCGAGGTCCTCGAGTCCCAATCCCGCCTTATCTGCAAACTCCCGCGCTCGCGCATGAAGGCGATGCTCGAGTTCTTTGTCGGCGTCAAAAAAGAAGTTGACCGCGCACACGGGCTCCTCTCGCCCCTCCCCTACGACACCCCCGACATCCCCGCGCAAGCGGTCGAACGCGAATGGGTCCAGCGCTGCGCCGGCGGGCTCCGCGCCGCTGCCAAAGCCGCCAGCCTGGACCCGGAAATGGCGCGCGAAATGGACACGGCCGGCGCGTTCGAGGTGTGGGAAGTCGTCGTGCGCAACCGCTGCCGCGGCTGGGTCGTCGAGCCGTACCACCTCGAGCTCAACTCGCTCGACGACGACGACGAGATGCCGTTCACGTGGACCAACACGCGCGGCCAGGAGCTGAAGGGCTTTGGCGGGCGCTGGCCGAAGCGCGGCACGACCAGTTTCGCCGGCGTGCGTCGCAGCGTGAGGCCGCCGCTGCCGATGCGACGTCGCAGCACTGGCGGGAGCGGCGGGATGGGCGGGATAAGGAGCCCGAGGCTGCAGAGCAGTGAGTGGGGCGCTGTGGAGCCTGCGGTTGCCCCTGGCGTGGCGGGGGGGTGGGTTGCGGCGGGAAGGGCCAACGGCCTTGGCGGCGTGCCTGAGGGCGGAAGTGGGTGGGAGAGTATTGATGGTGTGAGGAATGTGGATGTGACGGGTGGGGGACGCACGGGGTATGCGGGGTGGGGCAGTGGGAGTCCGAGGACGCAGATGGCGAGTCCGCGCAGTGGGCGCAGCGGATGGGAGGAGGCGCCGCGAAGGACGTGGGGCGATGGAACGGCGTTGTAGAGCCTTATCGACAGTATTTTGGACGCGTTAGATGCACTTTTGCTTGTTTTGTGTATATATTTAGAGGTGGAGGAAGGGGGGATTGGGATGGGATATGGATATGGATATGGGGCATATGGGGGATGGAGGATATGGAGGATGGAGGATATGGAGGATGGGCGATAGGTACGGAATGCGGGCATGGATACGATAGCGACGACGAGGCATGGGCCGCAGGTTTGTCTTTCACAGGCGTATTTCCTTTATCTTTTTCTTTTCTTTACGTCTCACAATACCATAGTAATACACATGCATGCACTCCATCAACCTCCCTTCCAATTTCTGTCTAATAGTTGCAACCCAAGATATTCAAGAATCAATTGACTATGTAACCTGTTCAATAATTGTTCTCAGGCTACTTGCCAGGATATATGTTGTTGCTGACAGGATTCACGACCAGAATTTGTCAACATCTCTAGAATTTATACAGGACGTTTGACACTTGCAGTATCAAACTCATGGTTGCACAAGTATCCTCTCCCTCTCTCCCCCTCTCCCTCTCTCCATCGGCCCCAACTCTCCAGCTCTCTAACCCCGGACCTCCAGCTGTCACCAACTTAATCATACACTCAATCTCCCACCCCCTCACTACTCAATGTCCTTCAATTCCCAATCCCCCCAAATCCCTCCAAGTGACATCTCATGACCCGATGCTCCACATACTGTAGAGTACATGAGCCAAAGTCAATACGGTAGCACAACAGCTAGCACTTGCAACCTGCATCCGCATTCAACCACTCATGGCCCACTGCAACCCACCAACCATGTTGCGACACCACTAGGCAACCGCCGCCTCGCTGCCGTTTTTAGAAACATGGCTTGCCTTTTCAGCCGCGCCGACACGGCGTGCGTCGGTGTCAGTGTCGGTTTCCAGCGTCAGAGCCGGCGTCGGGGTTGGAGACGTGGTGGGTTGTAACACTGTGTGCGGGGGGATAAAAAGAACTGCCTTGCTGCCTCTTTGCATGGTATATCAGAACCTTACCACCCCATGCACGCCAGTAAACACCGCTCCAATCCCACGCACAAATGTCCACCCCCTACCCGCCGCCCACAACGCACACCTACAGCACCACCCCCTACCCCCCGCCCACAACGCACACCTACAGCACCACCCGCACCGGCACGCCCATAACGCTCGACGTCTACACCCCCGCCGCCTCTTCCAAAACCCTCCTCTACTTCCACGGCGGCGGCCTCTTCACCGGCTGCAAGACCGCGCCCCTGCAAGCCCTGCTCTTCACCCAGCTCCACGCCGCCGGCTACACCGTCCTCGTACCGGACTACCGCCTGCTTCTAGAGTCAACGGGGTGGGACCAGCGCGCCGATCTCGCCGGGCTCGAGGCGTGGCTGCTCACGTCCCCTGCCGCCCGCGACCTGAACCTCGATCTGCAGAACCTGGCGGTCGGCGGCGGGAGCGCGGGCGCGTACCTCGCCATGTTGATTCCGGATGTGTGGACCACGCTAAGGCCGCGCGCGGTGCTGTGCTTTTTTGGGATGGTGGATGTCGCCGATGCGTGGTATACGCGGCGGAAGCAGCCGGGCGTGATATGTGCTGGTGTGCCGGTTGATGAGCTGCGGGGGGAGTGGTGGGAGGAGCTGTTCGTGCCCGGCAGGGAGGAGGTGGTGAGTGATCCGGTGGATTTTGTGGGCGAGAGGGCGAGGTTTCGGCTGGTGTTGTGGGTTTTGAGGGAAGGTATGTTGTTTCGCCCCCGCTCCCCTCCTTTGTGATACACAAGATCTGGTGTTTGAATCATGTTTGAATTCAAACGCCGCCACTAGACTAGTGTATCATAGAACCTCCCGAGAGGTTGGAGCTGATGCAGAGCTGCAGGGCTCATTATGGACCTTATATCCGGGCACTGGAACGTCGCCGGCCACTCGGGTCCCAAGCCCGCGGGCGACATCAAGCACCTTACGCCGCTGGAGCTCGTGAAGCCCGGCTATCCGCCGGTCGTGGCTGTCCATGGCGACGCGGACTCGATCGTCCCGATTGAGGGGATGCATCATTTGATGGCGAGATTGGAAGAGGAGGGGGTAGAGGGCAAGTTGCTGGTGGTGCCCGGTGCGGACCATGGATTGCAGCCGGAGGCCAAGTATGCGGAGTATATTGTAGAGTCTGTGGAGAAGCTGGGGAGCTGGATAGTAATCCACTTCATCAAGTAAAGGGGCTGACCGGTTGATACACTCGTGTTCAATATGTGTTTTGACGACCACACATCGATCTCCGACACTACCAATCGAATTTTCAAAAAAAAAAAACACATTGAACTCGAGTTTATTGGTCGATTTCATCAGTCGGTTGACCGAATTAGCCATCAAGATTTGTTATTCTTGACCCGCCGGTTGACCGAGTGATAAAGTCGACTAGTTGATTGGTCAGTAACTCTCAAGATTCCTCATGAGGACAGAATGGCGACCTAAAATCTCCGATTTGTTTGTAGAGAGCACTTGTTTATCGGTCGGAACATGTATAATGTTGCGGAATTCATTTGTCTGCAAAAAACATGAATTAAGACAAGGCTCGTGCATAACTTGAAAGTTGAGATAATATTTACCCAACATGACAAAATGAAGGCATCATGTTTCTCTCCTTCATGACTTTTGGGAATGTCCCGATTCCCTTCTTTTGATATTGCCATCCTCGGCCGCTCCCTCACGAGTGACCTCTAATAGAAAAATAAAATACATGCTCAAGTATTTAGCCAGCAAAAAAGTGGCTTAATCCTTGGAGCAAGTATTTGACCCACAGGTTTTTAGAAGCCGAAAGAAAACATGTATTTGGCCTCATGTAGTTACCCACACAAAAGAAAGCTATGTATTTGACCTCATGTAGTTATCCACACAAAAGAAAGCTACGAACAGAGTGCTTACATTTACACTACTCTTCGCGCAAAACTCGGAGCGACCAAACTTTTGGCCATACATATGACCTCCAATGATCGTAAATACTTGGGTTGATACACGGAAGCTAAGTATTTAACCAGCAATTGTAGATGATGAAATTTTCACTAAGTCGAAATTTGTATGGGAGAAAGCTCATTTTAGAGGGTTATATTGCACATTAACACTGACTTTTCAACAATTACTACCTCATGGTGTAGTGGTATAACAGTGTATTGAGTGTAGAAGCAGACAAAAATCTGCCCTTGGTTGAGGGTTCAAATCTCAGCGGGCGAAGATTTTTTTTTTTTATACATTGTTCAATACCTAGTCAAATACGTTGTTAAATACCCTAATTGGTCAAATACTTGAGTGAACGGAACGGTATTTGGCCGTGTATTAAGCCCATATAAATTTTGCTGGGCAAATACAAGATTTTTGCTGGCTAAATACTTTCATGTATTGTATATTTCGCTAAGTATTAAACTACGTATTTTTTTGTTCTATTAGAGGACGCTTCTATGATTTCCTTCTATTATATTATCTGACTGATGACAGCGTGAGCGATACATTCCAGTATAGTAGAATTTCCCCAGTGCCGAATTCGTATTCCGATATTCTGCAGCTGTTAAACTATTGCACACTAACTGCAAATTCAAGTCTCCGTAGATACCATCACAGAGATATATCATGACGAGTGACATACCTAGCCGATCGACGCTGAATGCCGCCGCCGGCAATTCTACGGATATCGCAGCAGTGACATATACCAAGCTATACTCACGCTATTGTGCATCTTCCGTACGTTGTATCGGACCTTCCAGTTGGGTGGTTCGTATCGCTCATCCTTCATGACGATGGATCATGTTCACGTCCAGCTGAAAACAAGACTGCCAAACCACGGACCCTCCAAACGAAGCCTCATTCCAAGAACGCTACCGGCTCGTCCCAAAAACGGAACTACACCCGGACACTCCGCCCGTCGGTCCCAGCCACGCCGCAGTCCGCTGAGGCCGTGTGGTCGGACCGCTATGGATCCTTTTGGTTAGTGATGTTTCGGCTCCAAAAACCATCACGTGCAGACTATCTCGTAATACCCTAATAAACACGCTCCGAGAAGAATGATGAACCGACCCCGAACAGCGGCCGAATCTAACGCCCCATTGACGCCTAGAATATTCCACGAGCCGCTATGTAGAGTTTCCACATCCAGAAGTACCTGTAGAAACTCACGAAAAGCGGTCTTTTGTTGCCGCTCATGCCTCGAATAGTACTCCCAAAACATCCAAGTTACCCAGTTACCAGGCCGAGAATGCAGGCGGATCTGGTTTGTAAATGGCACCTACGTAGGTTTTGAAGTGTAAACTAACGAGGTTGGACTTGCTTGATGTACTCGTATATAAATTAGTACTGGAACTAGTTTCTGCTGGAGAATTTCAAAGATCGTTGCTCTATGGGGAAATTTATCCAACCAGTACCGGTAGAAGATCCATAGACGGTGCATGTTCACAGTATTTCGCCGCCAGACGGTGTCGCTGGGGCGTATATAATGAGGATATTCCGGAGGCATTCCGTTATACAGCACAGTGGCGCTATTTCAATAATCAAGACCTCATTCAGTGAAATATAAGAAAACTACCGTGCATAAACTTTACCTTTTGTTACAACCACAAGAAAGATTCAGCTCAACTCCTATAGTTCTGGTGTCTATTGTTGATTAAAGAGTTTCCGTAGTTGCAATATTGAATCCCAGAATCCAGGAACCAAAGAATCTCCAACAGTCCAGGAAGTACTCCAAAATCTCACTCGCTCCCCACAGCATTCTATTCATAGCTCCGTCACCAGCCACAGCCACCATGCAATCCAGCCGCCTATATTACCCAGTCCGGTTACACCACCCGCGCCGCCTCCAGTACGTGCCGCACTCAATGCAAAACGTGTTTACAAAAACACTCTACACGTGCAGAGTTTGGTTCCGCAGTCCTGGAATATTGACAGGAGCGATCATAGGAGATAGAGAATGAGGGGCACGAGATTTGACAAGGACCTGTGCCGCAGTTTCATCCCCGGCCAACGTTCCGAGTTTCACACTCTTTGTATAACGCCTCCATTTATAGGCCGGTGATCAAACGTTTGTCCTGGTGTGCGGGGGGCCAAGGAGAATAGCCGCCTTGATTAGGCGCCGTAAGGCGGAGGGCCAGCCTTCTATAAATACTTATGGACTTGTTGTCTTTCTGGAACCTGCGGTTGTCGCTGAGTAGGCGGCAAGCAGAGCCCTGATAACTAATTTGACCTGTAACCATCGTGATCTAGCTGGTTGGACTATCGTGCACTTCTCTCGCTGCTAATATGAGGTGATTGTGCATAAACTACATATCAATTTTTTCCCTACATCCACATCGTGACCTTCTCCGGCGAGCCTTGCATTCCACGCTCAGCTAGTCCATCCTTTCGTACATATGCCAGTAGCTGCCGCCGCCATTATAGAGTTGACGATCAGACAGTTGGTGGCAATAGCCATGATCTGGTCCAATCGTCACTGTCTCATATTCGACATCAACGACTAGATTTACTGATTTCTCTGCATGCTCTGGTCATACCGCCACTATGGTTCCAAGCCTCATGCTCACCGGTAGTCGGTTGCGGCGACTACAACCCCGCAAGGCTGCCGCCACCTCCACTTCTCCGCCACTAATTCTCGACACCACTTCCTCACGTTCTCTCAGGCTTGGTGCGAGGCAGCTGGCTAGTCCTGTGTACGTGTTTCTGCTGTCTCCGGCGCCCCCGCAATGGTTTCTGGCTCCAGCCGTGGAGTAGGTATAGCCACCGATCCTGGGCGTATAAACCGAAACCAGCCATACTGCACCCAGTGGCAGCTCCAAATGCAGGCCATCTCATCGTCGGGTCTGCTTTCCCAGCTGCAGCGGCTCGAAGCCACGCCCTTGTGTATACAGCCGGTTTTTATGCAGCCTGGGCTAACTTTGACAGCTCTTAGGGCCCAAAATCACATTCAAATATCCATTCGACAGATGCTCTAACCCGTCGGCTATCTCCCATTCTTCCCTACGAAGCGAAGACGTGTCAACGGCGATCCCGCACGGGCAGATACGCGCTTTGGGCTACCAGCGGTCGACGCGACTTTTTTTTTGCTTGTTTTCTTTCTTTTCTTTGCCCTCACGCCCCTAGGATCGCGGCTTGGGTTGCTAAGGTCGCCGCGCCGGCGGTGCTTCATGCGGGCACGATGCAGTAGTAACAACGCCGCCAGTGCTTAGCTGAAATCAGCACCCATGGTGGCTAACCGATGTATCAGCAGTAGCAATGGCAGCAGTGGAAGCAGTGGTCGCAGTGGCTTCGTGGTGGCCAGCGAGGTTAGCCCAATGTGCCTCCACGTGGCAGTGCAAGTGAGCGGGGGAGTCTGCATATATGGGGGGAAGCCTTATGCACGTGGGATTTCGGGCTTGACCAAAGGAATCAGGTGGTCCCGAAAACGCAGGCCGATGAGTGGAACTCTATCCGACGGTGAAGGAGGAACCAAGAGCATGTTTCTTGTGGGAACTGGCCAGCTGTAAAGTAGAAACTAATTGAGTGCTCTAGTATTAGTAGTAGTAGTAGTAGTAGAAGTAGTAGGCAACAGTTGGCGGCTCAGAAAACACAGTCGGTCGGCCGGGAGAGTGCGGAAATCGAGGAACCAACAGTATCGTGAAAAAATTGGGGCATGATTCTTGTTTCGCTAACAGAATGGGGGCCGCCGAACGGTCAGAATCGTCTGGCTGTGTTCCTGGATCAGCTCAGTCGTAGAAGAAGTTCACATCGAAGATCGTCGGTAACAGTGCTATTATTGGCCGACGTGTTCCTGACAAACCTCACAAGCTCAACTGGCCGGCTGGGGTTTCAACGAATTGAATGTCCGGGCCTGGTGCGAGGGCGCCCAATTCACACGCCACAGTAAGACATACCGCCCACCAGCCCCCAAGGTTCCTTTTGTGCGAACCAGAGCACACGACGACGCGACGTTGACGTGAAAAGGGTTGGCAGACGTCTGTTCACGACGTCAAGTTAATGGCATGAATTTCGGTCTAGGCAGTGGCCAAAAGCGGGTTTCCGTGCAAATTACCAAAAAAGCAGCATCATCATCATCATCGTCATGTAGTGGTGGTGGTTGAACACGGACGGGACAACCAATTACTCACGGCGACGCGAAGATTGGTGAAGTGAAGTTGGCATTACACGCCAAAGCCACCGAGCAGCTCCCATCACTGATCAGCACAACAACAAGAGCTTCCTCCCGAGATCGCACCACACCCTGTCCGACTTCCCTGACTGATCGCTTCCTCTCCTGGCTTCCTCCACCCGTCATCAGCCCATTGGGGAAGAAAAAGCAAATCCCGTCCCCGCATTCGCCCATTCTAATGCCAGCCTCTTTACTTATTTTTCCTAAGGTGTGTTTTCTGGAAGCAGTAGAAGTGGAGGTGTTATCCTGTTTGGAATTGTTTGGAATTGTTTGGGAGCAAAAAGGATGGCTATATGGCTCGGGTGGACCTATCAAACGCGTGCATAGGTTCGAAAAAAGCGAAAAAAGCTATCTATCATAATAAAGTGGAAAAGTGCTCTGTGCACCCCACTGAATTGCGAGCGGCGACTGCCTGTAGCTGTTCTCCGTTCCTTCAAGCCCGCAGGATGCATGCAGGACGCACGCAGTGCAGGGAACGAAACAAAGTGATTCCAAACCCCGGATGCCGCCTTTTTTTAGGCGTGGACGGCGTGCTAGCTAGGTACCGGTGGGGCGGGGTCGAATGAAAACCGCTCATAGACCACGGAGTTTTCAGGTGGCATATTCCACCACCTATTAGTGCCCACTCTCCTTTGGGATTCGCCAAAGTCCCGTGAAGAAAAGAAACCGAAAACAAGACGCTTTTGAGCACACTGAGCTCTCTGTTCGGATGTATTTGTTTGGCGGGTCCATGTCAGCCCGTCTGAATTAAGCGGAAGAGATTCTGAAAAGGGTAGAGGCTTGTCTTGGCCCTTGATTTCAACTATCAACCCCACGATCTGTCCGCAATTGATAAGCAAACTGGAAACGCCAAGATGCTGGTAAGCTTCTACTGGAGTCCGAGAAGCCACCGAGAGGTCTAATAATCTCCACACTTTCAAGGGAGTTCCCAATTGAGTATTTTCGTCTTTTGTTGAGATCGATTGCGTGTTTATTGTTGAAATGCATTGTACCATGATGTTTCTGCGGGCTATCAATACTCTTGCTCGAGGAACATACGTCTTTGTTCATGCTTCAAGCAGAGCAAGCACACTGCGGCAAGGACCATGGGAAGGTCCAATAAGTTGATTTTGAAACAACACAGCAAGCAAATGCCCTGCTTGCATATGCCAAAAAGAGGCACAATAAGAAGTCCAAGTATCCTTTGCATGGTAAGTACAACTGTCGGTCCGACCCATGGAAGGGAGTAGCGGCCACAGTATCGTCGTCCGCCTGCATTGCATCTCACAACGGCTTTGCGAAACATGGCCAACCTTGGGCTTCCAATCACAAGAGACACCGGTCTTCTTCCCAGAAATAATGTGCCAGGGTGATGAGTGTAAGAAAGAAAAAAAAACGCAATACGGCCGTGCACGAGTGGTAAACCTAGATAAACTGTTGAATTCTGGGCCATAATAAACGCTGATTTCATTCTTCAGACACCCGAGAAGCAGCCTTTGTGATTCTTGAAGGTGAGGAAATACGCGATCGACAGGGCGTTCGTCTGGTCGTCCATTCAAGTGTTGCAGGCCGACACGGTAGTTTAGTTACACCAACAAGTGAGGGGAGAAGGCAAAAAACAAATGTAAAGGGCTGAAGATGAATCATTACGCCGCGATCGACGACGACAACGTTGTTTTGCTTTTCTCGCTGTGCAACTGCGACCAAAATCGAAGCTCAGTTCCAGTCGGCAGCTGCAGCTGGAGCAAAGAACCACACGATGGCAGGGTAACGGGACAGCAAGAACGAGTGGCCTGCGGATATTGGGAATCTGAATTTATGCATGCAAGACGCATGTCCCAATCTCTTTCTGCAGCAGGGCGTGCAGGGAGGGTGGAAGCAAAAATCATTTTTTTCGCTGTCCCCCGGATTATTGTTGGTTGTAAATTTGGATCTTGCCTTGGCGTTTGTTTAGATTGATGTATCACCGACTTCCAACATGTCTCTATCCTCCAATCTTTCCATATGAGCCGCCGAGATAGAATGTAACCGCGCGCCGGGAGGGCTCAGGAACATCTGGTTGACGGAGCTCCCTCATGTGAGTATTGAATTACACACGCGACAACCCCCAAATTGCCATCACCAATTATCTGCAAACATGGTATCCATGTCTGGAGATTAATTTCGCGTGAGATAGAGAGATAAACAAACAATGGGCCACTACCTCATCATCATCATCTTCTTCTTCCTCATGGATGGTTGACTATCTGCTATCCCCCCACCCCCTACCTTGTTGCTCTAAAAGCGGGGAAAAGAACGGTCGGGAACACACTTCCAACCCCCCCCCCTCGTACCAAGGAGAAAAAAAAGGCGTGGTTCCGTAACAACTACAACAACTTATTCAGCGCGATGAAGGATCGTCCGTAGATTGGGCGGATACTCGCTTCCGGCATCTTGTTACAAAAAATCAGGAACAGCTCAACAAGATGCTGCAGGCCAAGTTTACCTTCTCGTTAGTCTCCCGTAGAAGCAGCAGTAGTTCCGCACGGTATGTGCCTAGCACGCTCCGGCTGCTGCTGTTTGCGTTGACGTGAAGAAAGAGGACTGGTGCACTCCCGTAGTCCGGATCTCTGGTTCTTCGGCCGTCGCGGGAGAGTTGAGTGCTTTCGGACATGGTGGTGGCGGCAGGGCAAATCACACACACAAGCACAGCTGTTCACAGCAGCAGGCCTTGGGGGGGGGGAGGGGATGGGGGATGGCTACAGACAGTGAGTGTGCATACATGTACATTGCGCAGGTCTAGACACCTGAGCTGCGGCTGCTGCTATCTGCAGAGACAGCGAGTGTTGTGAACATGCTGTTGTGTTGCTCTGGCATCTGGTCTGCTGCTTTGCTGCTCTGCTTCCACCGCTCCCTTTTTTTTCGGTGCCAGAGATGGCGAGCATCCAAATGGTTGGATCCAAACCAATTTTCGCCAAATGGAGCGTCTGCCCACATCTCACTTCCACCAGACAGGGTGGATTGGCTGGCTGATGTTTCTGAGCCTTTAATGCAAAAGGCTAGCAGTAAAATATGAGTGAGAAACAAACAGCTGGAGAACACCGATAGATAGAGACAGAGACAATACAGACGGATCCAGAATGGTTGAGCATGATGTGCTTGCCTGATTAATGCTTGGATGTCGAAATAGACAAGAAACAATACAGACGGCAGACGCCTCAGTGGCAGTGGCAGTGGTGATAATAATGTCTCTTCGAATTTGACCCCACACACCCAAAAACAAAACAATTCAATAATAATAGTAGATTGATTGTTGGTTATTCCTTCGCGATCTTCTTTCTCTTTCTCTTCTTCTTTTCCCTCTCTCTCACTCTCCCGCTCTCACCCACGGCCTCCTTCCCTCACTCTCCCATCCCCCCCCTACCTCTTCTCTCTCTCTCCTCCTCGTCGGCTGGTGCTGCTGGCGCTGTCGTCTGGTCTGGTTCGTTTTGTGACCCTGGTTCTCTCCCAGCGTGCTGCGCGCCCGACGCTCGTGCCTTTTTGGTTTCCCCACTCCCACCGCTCTTTTGCCCCTTTGAAGTTGGTCATTGTCGCTAGCGCCGTGCCCCGTGCACCTATCTGCTTCCCTCAACTGCTCTCGTGCTGCTCTCTTTTCTTCCATTGTGGATGAGGTTCGAGGCAGTATAATCAACCAGCCTCACCTTCTACACGACTCTATTCACGTCGGCAGCCTGACCTTGTGTAGCAGCAGCAGCAGCAGCAGTTCATATTGACGCGAACGTCGAATTCATTCACGTCGCTCAATCAACCAGTTCGTGTTGGCTCACGAGTTCGGTAGGAACGCAACAGCAGCAGCAACACGTACCGGCATTCAACCTTGAGGTAGGTTCATATTTTCCATTCGTGACCAGTCCAAGCTCCCTCCTTCAGAAAAAAAAAATCCTCGTTCTTGAATTTTGTTGTGCTTGGTCTGGTTCATAAACCTTGAAAATCCACAGAGAGGAATTCTAACTGAACCACAAAAGGCGGGGCTGATCATTCATAGCCTTCCTTAGGTCACCAGTTTACAGCCTCCTTCCTAGACGAACTCGGCGTATTCAACCTTTCATCGGAAAATATCCAGGCGAACTTCATCTGTTCAGTCAAAAAATACCCCGCTGCAGGAATACGTGCCCAGAGCTTCAGCTCACACGTCGTCGCCGTCGTCAGAATAAATATTGTCGGTGGTCAGCTAGGAAATCTCGGGTCGTATTCTCGTTGGAGGAATTCCCTGGGTGGCTGAGAGAAGCAGTCCGGATACGCCACTATCCGAATAGTAGCAACAAATCAAACTATTGCATCCTTTTCGAGAATCTGAGCAGCAGCTTACGGGAGAATTTGTTACTGAGCATTTTTCTTGGTTACTACCAGAAGAAAATAGGCTCTGTCAACCTGTCTGCTATTTTCGTGGAGTGGCTATTTGACACTATTGTCCTATTCTTGTGTTTCTTACTATAGCAGTAAAACCATAGCCTTGGACCCAGCGTTTGTAACGAGAGCACCGCTTTGTCTTTATTATTGCGACCGTTGCCACGACAGAACTGCACACCAGCGGTAAATCCATCATCTCGCCCACCTCTCCCGTCAAGGACCGATCGGCAGGCGACCAAGAAACTGGGATCTATTAACCCCAGGGTTGTCCACCTGCGAACGACGGTTGCTAGTCGTCATCATCTGGGCACCTCGCCATCCGACTCCGCCCCAGCGCCCTCATCTACCCCTCCGTCGCCTAACCTCACCTTTATACCTTTAACTTCGCATTTATCTCGCGTCACTGTCGTCAAAGTTTCTCTACCCCTCCTCACAACCACGACAAAAACCTAACAGCATGACCTCCACCATACCAGTACATCAGTACCATCCTCCGCGGCATCCGCACGCATTTACTCCTACATCAAACCCCAACTACACCACATCGACAAGTTATTATACATCGTCCTCTACATCAACACAGCAAAGCTCATACTGGTCGAACGGCCCGCCGTCATCAGTCTCCACTACATCATCCACACAATCTCCACGAATAAACCCGGGCCTTGCCGCAGCGCAGTTTGTAACAAAACATACTGCGGCAAGACTGCACAAGCGGTCACGCTCGGGTAACAATACGCCAGACGAGATTCCGGACGAGTTGTTTGACGAGGGCTTCTTCTCAGGACCTGGCTCACCACCTACCGTCGACACTCTCTACCAAATCAAACCTACAAAGACAAAGGGCAAGATAAAGCCGTTGCTAATGAAAGTGTCTGGTTCGCGAAGTAACTCTTTAGACCTATCGCGATCAGACGGCGGATTAAACGGTGTTGGTTTGGGTATCTACGATACACAAGGCTACGATTCAAGTGGGATAGACGAAGAAATGTTGGAGACAGCTTTCCCCAAAAGCGCCCGTAGACGGCATGTGCGGAATGTGTCTAACAATAGTGGGAGCTCACCATTACTGATATCGGGTCCTGCAGCGACTCCAGTTCAGCCATTTGCGCACCCTAAAAGACAGCTTCCAAGAAGAGGGGTTTACACCCCCAACGAGTCTAGCGACGGAGAAGATGTGGAGGAGGAGGATGAGGCTGAGACCCGACGGATCGTCCTGTCAGGTTCTATTCCATCTGGACCCCGAGGTGGACTATCGCTCGACACGGGTAGAACCACACCAATGCTTCCACCTAGCACAACAAGCATGACGGATTTACATTCTTACACTCGCGGCCGCGCACCGAGTTCCGAATTCACTTCGCCCATTTCGCCCATTTCGCCAGTCGAGAGCCTTCCCCCCTCTTTGCCCGCATCCGACATCACCACAGGGAAGAAGATCAAGTCGCGAGGACGCATCGCATCATCTCAAAAATCATCCAGCATCCGTGAACCTTCGCCATCTTTTACCGCATCGGTCACAGCTGCCCGGTTAGCTTGGGAGGCGAAGGAGGAAAAGAAAGAAGAGAAGCGAGAGAAAAAGCGACGACGGTCAGAGGCTAAGGGTGAGGAACGAACTGCGTCTCGAACTTCGAACCGGGGACGGGGCAATTCCGGATCCACTGCACAGAGCGTCGGAACCGTATGGAATGCGGATGATCTTGATGCAGATTCGGGATTCCAGGAAAAGCAGGCTGAACGCGACGAGGACGAGGTATACACTGGAAGACGTTACCAAAGACCCCGGGAAACAAAAGAAAACCGTGGAAGAGGAAGGAACGCAACCGGGAAGAAATGGGGAGTCCTCGGAGCCGAAAGGGGTCGCAAGAAGAAGAACGGTGCAAAAAAGCGCTGGTTGGGATTCTTCGTGTGGGTTCGAATCGGCATGGTTCGTCTTGGACGGAAGATGGGCTTCTGATCATGAGACGGTTTTCATGGTTATGTTCTTTGCTTTGTTGTTTTTTTTTCTTTTCGATACGCTACGGTTAGAGGCCGGGTTTGCTTCTTCTGTACACGCTTTCGAAGACTTTCACGGTGGCTACGATATGTTTTTTGAAGACGATTTTCATTTTCTGGCTTTTTTAACGGGTTATTTTGCATGTTTCTTTTGTCTGTCCTTTTTTTACACGGGTTGGGGTTTTATCTTTTTCAGCAATGCTTTTTTTTACGGGTTGGGCTCGCTTCATTCTACCGGTTTTTCTTTCCTTTTTTTGCATGAGGACAAAGGTTTTGTTGTTTTCTCTCTACTATCGCTAGCGGGTTCATCACGGGGTTTGGGTTTGCTGTTTTTTTTCTCGTTTTTTTGGCTGGATGTCTGTTTTTCGCACTGGGGAGCTGAGGCGCGATGGGACGGGATGGAACGGGGAAGGATGGGAGGGACTAACCTGCACCGGCATCTAGGGTTCATTGGGTTGATCAAAGAAGGAGCGCGATCGAAGCTGGAGCTGTTGTAGTGTATGAGTACGTTACAAGACGTTTGGCGATCGATATCTTTTTTCTATCTATCAACAGCAAAAAAGGAACTATCAGAGAGCTGGAAAGGGTGTTTTTTTTGCAGGCGCAGCGCCGCAGAGCAGCGACTTACATATCAGTACTGTACGTTTATACATGTTGTATGTGTTCTGTCTTGTCTGTTTGATCGCAAAATATGATCGCGTTTGCGTCACATAGCTGCATCATGAGGATCAAAAATAAAAAAATTTCAACAATCAAAAAATTTACAATATCAAAATATCCTTGTGCCTACTTTCCTACTTCCTCTGTGTGCCTCTGCCTTTGCCTTCTAAATTGAATGGTCGTGACCGATGACGTGAGAAAACACATGCGCAAATATAAGTTATTTTCGTTTTCGGTCTTCGGCGCGAAACAAACGCGCAGTTCCCTCCCTCCCTCACGTACAGAGCTAGTGGCGAGAGATGAGCTGCGGCATCATGCAATATGACTTTTAAATCTCCCGCCTTCCCTTCCCTCCCTTTCTCTCGACGCACAGAAATGCAGGGTAGACTTTTTTTTTTCCTTTCGAACCTGCTAGCCGGGAATCTGTATGTACCGTCGCGGGGAAACGAAAAAAATTATTTATCTGAGATAGAGAGCATGCAGGGAACACGCGTGGGGGCGTCGTAGATAGGGCGTGGGGCATGGGGCGCGTGCGGGTGCCATGGGGGGGGCGCCGGGTCACGGGTACTGTCCGTACATCGGCGGTCACTCGTGCGGTGCCGTGCGGGGTAGGGGGCGGGTGGTTGGTGCTGAGGGCAGCGTGTTACATCATAGACCGTGTGGCCTGGTTCTAGATGGCCAGTTCCAGCCTTGGGTATCGGTTCTATTTAGATGTGTATGGATGATGGATTAGTGTTTTGCACAGCCACCACCGTCTGTGTGCTTCACGACGTTGTTGATTACGACGACGACCTCGGCGCCTGCGCCTGGCCGCGGTTCGTGATTCGTGAAAGAATTGGCACGACGTCGTAGGGAAGGCAGACATTCGTTATACGATCGTGGTGGCTGTAAGGGAGGCGGCGCGGGCTGTGTTGGGAACTGTGTATGTAGAGGTGCATGCTCGCACGGTTTTGCGGTTCTCGGCTCAAGTGCATACATCTATTGTTGGTGTTTAACATAGGCAGGGGACGGTGCAGCCGGTGCGGGCGATCGCGTCACGTGGACGGTCCGGTCCGGCCCGCGATCTTGGGGGATTGATGAGGTTGGTGAGGCTGGTGAGGTTCAGGCCAGTCAGAGGTTGGTGCATAGACGATCATGTCAGAAAACATGTAATCGGCATGGTCATGCCGGGGTGTAGATCTTGCGGGATCACTCGGGATTTCATGGATTGGGTGTTAGCCAATGGGAAAGGCGACGTGATTCCGGGGTACCGAAGCTACTTGTATGCTTATAATAGAGTATTTTTTATAGCTGTGAATACATGTTTCATGAACCGTATATTCCGCGGAATTTTTAAAATGCTTTGCTGTTGCAGGAATTATGCTTGTAGGATTGCCCGGTGAGCTCTGAATTGGACTTGTGATCAAGTCACCATGTCGTTGTCGATTTGATGGATCCATTATTGCCAAAATGAACGCTGTAGATTGGTAACGGTGAATACAAGGTTGCCCGTTATGCATTTGATGTAATTGAATCGAGCCCGAACATGAGTCACCAGGACTACCCGCCCCCGCCAATTTCCACCCCTCATACCCAATCTGATGACATCAGTATAACCTGAAATGGAAATGTTCAACAATAGTACTGGTACCACCGAGACTGAGGTCGTGAACCTCCGACTGTCAAAAAAGTTCTGCCTGAAGGCCTAGCTCTAGTACTCGAAGGGTCGCAAACGAAGAACCCTGATACCACTGCGTGCATTAGCTATAGGATCGATACAGTCAAATTGAGAACGAGGCTCCAACTTATAAAGAGACAGGCAACTCGATCGGAATCAGAGGTTCGAAATTAAAAAATTATACTGAGATGGGAAGAGCATGCCGGAATTGTTTACCACAGTAGCTGTATACGGCTGCACAAACTACTCCTTCTGTTTTTAAGTTTTGAAAGTGAGTTTTGAGGAACTAAGATCAAAGCGAGTGAATTTTAGTGAGTTGGACTAAACCCTTGCCCTAAATGCACTTTGCCGAACCATTTCTTAGTTCGATGTTTACTCCGACCTCAATCATGTGCATCCTTACTTCATCACGGCTAGTTACGCGCAGTCTTACATTAGAGTGCTTGAACGATAAATTACTCCCAACAATCTTCCCACAGTTGTCATTCTTGTTTACTTGATGTGATGGCAAACTCCTATACAGATTAACCGGCCTAGAATAATCATAGACGCGACTCAGTAAACTCCTGGCACATTGTGCAAGAAGTTACCGCAAATACGAAACTTCATCAAACAAGGGCTTTGGCCAAAATCTCAAACACTGGCATGCAATCTTTCACCATCATTCTTAAAAGACGAAGATCTAAAATTGTCCTTATACCGGAGTTCATCAAAAGAAAAGCTAAAGAATGTTGGAAGATACATTCTGACAGAGGAGGGTTGGCCGATGAGCAGCCCACGAATTTCGCACCAGTGTCAATAGGTCTAGCGAAGAGGCCGATGATTTCAGACATAATCGTATCCCATTCTTCAGACACCAGCCATGATGTCTCTACTGTATCAATACATTAATAGGGCTCCGGATAGAGCACGATATATGATCAACTTGCACAGTGAGGCCTGTGATAGAGTTACAAAAGGGGCCTTGTGAGTAGTTCTAGCTTTCAAATGGCCGATGAAGAAATACATTATAGTAACTACGATTAAAACAAGCAAGATAAGACCTTTTCAAGACAATGAAGAACTATTATGACACCATCTTGACGAAGCCCATATGTGGATCCCTGATCGTGCCTTTCGAGCTATTGGAGATAAATGATATAATCTTTCAAAGAAATGATGAGAGCAAACAGAAACATATGGGTGCCATGCACATGTGAAACATGAAGTGTGGGTCACAAACCCGAATGACCACCAGTGCAGATGGCTGTCTTTCAATATCATTGTATAGTTTTTAAAGTTGCTAGTGTAGCTTCTGACTCTTTTACCGAGCTTAGACAGAACAATTTAGATGTGGTATTATCTTATGTACACAAAGCAGCTCTGACTTCTGAACAGCACTAGTAGTCATCTCTAAAGCCAAATCCCTCATACTTCGGCGGATTATGTTATTGATAAGTCCCCAAGAGATAATTTATGTGGCTCGACAAGTTAATAAAAATTCTGGGCACAAGAAAATAAGCAGTTTAGCAACAAAATATAGGTATTATGATCATTCAACTAAAAACACATGATCTCACTCGTATAAACGAGCTCCAAAAATTACTTCTGATAACCTTTATTAACTTTTAAAGGCTACAGGTCGGAACATAAGGAGCGGGGAGCTGATCGGTTGGGCCGAGTGGCCGGATAGGATGCCAGTTGATTCAGTAGTCGGTCCGAACCGGGTCCAGCATGCAAAATCCACAGGGACCCTGCAGCTTTGCCTGCACGCAGGTCTCTGTGACTGGGTCCTGGACGTAAATTTTCTCTGCACCATCAACCCACCTTTAGTTAATCTCTAGGCTGCCGCCGAGTTCCAGACAGATGCCCTGTGATATCACATGTACATGGATATTCGACTTTCACAGTTCCATCGTTGTCCGCATGGCGCATTTCAGAGGCGCTTCAACATCCAGCAAAGCAGCTTAAAGTCTCAGCCACATATATGAGCGGGGTATGAAGGCCACATGAGTACGTGGCCAGTGAATTCTGCATTTTGCATGATAATTTGCCAGTGGCTACATTGGAAGCGCCTGCACTTGACACTGAATTGAAAAGTGTTGCAGGTTTCAACTGCAAGTCTAGAAAAACCTGTCAACACTGCACAGTCACCGTTAGTCTAGCTGCAATATGGAAGCCCTTTTGAATCGCATTAAGTTCTAACTGCATATTTAGGTCCATATGCATCATCTGAAGGGACGACTTAAACAAGATGCATGTCCGGGCGGGCTTCGTCCGAACCGTTGGGGAAACTTTGACGATGAACCACCTGGCTTCTATCTACTCGGTTGCTTTCGCGCGTAGGCAGTAGTCTTATTCAAATACGTAAGGGCTGTGGCGGTCAGGACCTATATGGGGTGTTCTATGGCTGGGATCCTTACTTTTAAACTTTGGTTGTGTTGGACTTACGGACATAAGCCCAGTCCACCCTTGGCTGGTGTGAAAGGATAGATTACCGGGGTCAAAGCATGCTGATCATTCCGCACTAGATATTGAAATCTAAATGGACTGATTGGTAGGTGCTGTGACGAATATCGAGACCGATGAATACCAAATATCACTTATCTTTCAGAACCGTTGAGTAGGTAACCCGGTTACAATCAAATTCACCCGCTTTGAAATCTCAGCAATGTAACACTCTTTCAATCTACAACCTGGTCAGAGAACCCAGCATTCAGTCTAGGCAGTAGTTAGTGCAACTCGGCGGAGCTCCATATGTGCCACAATTATACAGTACTCTACCAGTTTCCTGAGCTAGATATTATTCAATTCAAGCAAATGGAGTAATTAATATTTTCGAGATCTTAAAAGGACCGACAAAGGGAGGGTCCAAACAAAACAAACCATAGGGTGGACCTCGAATCACGTTGTATCACACGCCCCCACGGTTGGAAACATTCGCTTGATAGTCAGTGCACAAGGCGTCGGCAAGGCTTGTTTTTCTTTCAACAGATACATCGATGTGTTAGAAACCTGGGGAATGGATCGTAATATATGTACGCGCGAGAGCAATCTAATTCTCAGCCCTTTGGCAGTCTGTTGGAATGTGGCTTGTAGGGCATTAATTTCGTCTGTTAAACTTTATTTAGCTATCTCTACCGTTTTTGTTTACAACGGCACGGCGGTTAGAATGAACGGCGGTGGTACATATGGATCATCTCTGGCGCCATATATGAAGTCTGATGGAAAGCCACCAACATCCCACCATCGTTCTGATCGGTGGCGTCGTCGTGTGCGCTTAAACTAACCGGAGGATACCATAATTCTCGCGCGAGTCGACCTCAGGAAAACTAGCCACGATTAACTTTAAGGCGTTAGTACTCTTGGCATGAACATAGGCAAAGCTAACTAGATTTACCACATAATTCCTCTCGCGCGAGCGAAATTTAATTTTTCTTTTTGCCTAAAGTGTTTCTCGATGAAAGGGCACACATCGAGTGGGGGGTTTAAGATTTGATGATGTGTAGGCGTTGGTAATTGGGTGTAGGAATGGACCGTGCACCAGTTGTTTCAATAAAGAAAGACGGCATGTCCTACTACATACGGAGAGTATCCGAGTGGAAGGCACAAACATATGTATATGTTGGATAAAAAAACACATATGATGCGGATTGATCTCGCGCGGGAAATATCGACTACTTCAGATCTGTAACAACGGCACATGACGATCTTACTTTGCTGTCACACAAAAGACGGTTGGAGTTTTGTCAGCTCATCTTTTTCTCGTTATCTGGATATATCCCACAGGTACAATGAATCTCCGGATTGGGGAAAACAAAATTCGGCTAGGCAAGATACTCTAGAGTACAAAGCTCAAGTCAGGAAAAACAGGCCGATATATGAGTGACAGTCTGTGATGCAAGATGTATAACAAATTCCGATACTTGTGTAGAATATACACAGATTGATATATACAGAACGATCTTACCAATTTCAGTGATTTTTACTCAGTCAGTTGCTTTACAGTTGATATATCTATCTTCAAACTATCTAAAAAGTGGCATTTATCACATGAAGTCCCCGAAAGAGATACAGGGCTGGGGTAAATTATTGGGACGCATGAACCACTGATCTGCTGCTTACACTAAGTGTTGGTACTGTACCATAAAAAATCCCCACCAAAAAGTACCGTTTGTGGCTTTTTTGGGATCGCCCTTTCCAATACTTTACCCCGGGACCTTGTACTCGTACTCTACCAGGTCAGGTAGACCCCACAGAGTCGGGAAATCGGTCTCCGTCTGACATAAGTAAGCTGTTTGACATCAGAGTCATACCGGCTTACCAAAGCGGCACAAAAGTGAAGAACCACTCATAAAGTTCAACTTCATTTATCGGTACTATGTACTCTACATAACGTACGATATAATTGCATAATATAAATGACAATAACTATGATTAACTTGATCATAATGATAAACTATCAGAGAGAAGTAATATATATTCTGGTGTTAATAACGCAAGTTCTGTAACAGCAAATGTCGTAAGTGTGGCTCGAGCTCCATTTTTTTGGACTGTACCGGATACTTTGTTTCCGAGCCCTAAGTAATTTGAAAAGCTTCGCCTCGGTCGGCCCGTATCTGGGGGTGCGGTTATGGACGACCATAGCCGTCGGGATCGTCGGGCTTTTTTTCGTCTATATCAACTTCCCGTTATAGGAAACGTCACTGGGCCGGCCCGGGGATCTATGACACATCACAAAACAACTATCTGTCGTTGAATTCACGGACCCTTTTTGTAAAGAATCGTATGAGAAATGCGGCAAGCGGCAGAAATAACCATAAAATACGAGTTATTATGTTGTCTGTCCGTGCACGTCGGTAGACAAATAACCGGGAGTTGTAATCGCCTACGACCTCGTATTACAAAAACGTTACTAACAATCGCTACGTTTGCTACGTAAATAGCTAGCAACAAGTTGGAATAGCAAAGCACCTGCATCTTTCAAACCATGTTCGCTTATCCAAGCCAAACATGTCTCTCGAGTGTCAACTGGGACGTCAAAAGCTTAATATGAGGTTGCTATTCCACAACCGCGGCTCATAAGATCGTCTGTCTCTGCCACCCGGGACATAAATGATGCTCTTCGCTTGCTCGCTTGCCATATCCATATGCATAGTGGATCCGGGTCGGCGGCCGGCTCGACTCCGGGACTCCGTGACTCCATGTAGCCCGCAATATGTGCTCTACATATATGAACACTTCGACAAGGACCCACGGTCTGTGCGTTGACGTTTGAGAATTCTCCAGGGAGCTGGGCCAAGACTCTAGGGCAGTGGACTTCATGTTGACAGCAACACGCCAATCAGGGGTCCAGGGCACGTGCCCGAGAAGAAGGAAAGATCGACATCGCTGCGTGGCAGGGACGGGGTGAAGAAATTTTTCCCACAAATTCGACAGGTTGGTATCAAAATGATCATCTCGATCGAGCATGTGCGTGTACCCGTACATATGCCCCCCCGACGGTTACTCCCGCTGGGGTTTCCTAGACTTCAAGCAATCACCTGTTGTGACGAGACGTCTGCGTGGCCTCGCGGCGCCGAGAGAAGTACTCTAGAATAGCGGACGGCACCGTGCCGCCCTTAGGGTAAATGGATGGATACCGATGTCTCGGAATAAACAACAGACGATCGTCGGAAAAGTCACGGGATGCTGAGTAATGAGGCCCAGATCCGTGGTAGGATATAGTAGGCCTACGGTATGCAATCATAATAAGTGGGATAGTGGTCGGTAATTGCATATCTGTCGTCTTCCTTGTATATTATGCTGTACTTGTGCTGCCTGATATATCGAGTATATTGCTAACTGGATCTGAGTTGGTATTTATTATCTGGCTGGCACCGATGCAGGTCTCAAAGAAAGCGGCTACGAAATCAAAAAATCTCTCTAAATCGCACTCATAGATTTTCCTTGTAATTGTACTCCTAGGTATACCGCCTCACGGAGATTCTTCTTATTCTGCAGTTCAAATCCATTCCTAGTCGCTGTAGTCTAGTTATGCCAGCGTTCTTGCCCACCATACTCAACATGCATCCTAAAAGCATATCCTAGCCTGTGGAACACTCCCTCAACCTCATATCCACCGCCTGCCGATCTCCACACCTCTCCCCAAAGAAATGCCTACGCCCGATCCAACCCTTACGCCTTGCCCCATATTCCTCAGCTTTGCACGTTTAGCCCGAGCTCCACCTACTCCCCGACCTATACCGCTGGCCCCCTCGCCGGGTTGTCACCGTAGAGCCTGTCAAACAACCCCCCCCCACGCTAGGTAATTAAACGCAACCCAACTGCCACTAAAATCCTACGGCCACCTCCTGGAGACGTCTTCGTCGTCGGGGATAGGGTCTAACAACTATGTATGCGAGAGCGACCGACAACCAGCGCGCGGGGATACGAGGGCGGATGCGGATTCCGGTGTCCAATGCGACAACCGTGCGCCGGTGCAGCAGGCCGCCGCCAAGGGCGGGTGGTGGATATATGGAAAGTCTATATGTATGTAAGGGGGTCATGGAGGCCGACCGCGTTGTTGGAAACAACTGGAGATGCGCTGCCAGATTCGGATCAGATAGGAGGAGACGAAAACCGACCTTGCTATGCGCTCGGCATTGATGGACATGCACACAGACGCCGGCGCATCCCAGAAATCAGCGGTACCCTCGTTGCGCGTGTTGGAGGCGTTTTCTTCCAGGATACCTGCTATTTACACACACGGCGAGAAAGTCGGGACACTTTGCCCTTGGGATGAACTGGCCCGCCCCAGATGTGGAGGTGGATACATATCGTGCCGTGGAGAGACAGGGCCGGTACAGGGTGGCCCCGGTATTGAGGTGACAGGTGTGGCCCTCCCTGGAAATACTAAAAAAACGTGGAGCGCCGAGAAACTGGCGAGACGGTGGTCACGACGAGTGTCTGGCAGGGCGACTGAGAAGCACAAGACACTGTCTCAAACGTACGTGGGCCATCTGTCTGGGTAGACGTAACACCACTAAAAGTGGGATGGGATAGATGAGATGAACAGGTTGACTTTGTGATCACGAACGAATTACACCTGACTTCAAATTGGATAGAGAACAGTACTTTATAGTAGTAGTAGCTATCTAAAAATCACTCCCAATAAACACGAATTAAAACTCCGCGCCACCGTAAAAGAAACTCCTATGAAGAACTCCATGTCATGAGCTGCCCTACACGAAAATAAAAATAAAACGCCCCGCTTGCTAAAATAGAACAGTAAAAATATATGCCCCAAGTGTGTGTATGTGTGTGTGTGCTTTGCGATATGTATAAGATAGGTTGGTAACAAGAAAAAGGATATATATGTTATCTGTATACAAAGAGTGGTTAGAATAGAAAAAGATTGTTGTTATTTTTAAGTGTCGCCAGTTGTATTTGGACATGCTAGTGTGCTAGGAGCTGTTGCATGCGTGTGGAAAATGAAAGAAGAAGCGAGAGTTGATGATGGTATGTGTGCTGGTGAAATAGAAATAAAACAGAAGGAATAAGTGCAAGCGCAAGTGCAAGGAAAAAAAATCCGCCCGACTCCGAAACGCAGCCCAGAAGAAAACGAGAAATCTACATCCTCAAAAAACCAGACCAACCCCTCAACACTAGCGAGCTATAATAGAGTGTTCTCTATCTGTAGCTGTTGAAAATCGGGGACCACACCATCCGATCTGTCTCGTCGACACTGTCCGTACGGCAGTGTTTTGGCGTTGTGGGTATTGACGACAGCGCATCATCGTGGGGTTTGAAGCTGTCATTCGACCGCGGGTTCGTTGTTACAGGCGTCCGCTGGCACACCTTGCACCCATTTCCACAGTTACCACTACCACTGCCACTTGCATGGCGAGCCCGCGACGACTCCCGGCGCCCGCTGCGTTGTTCGGACGATGTGCGACGTGCTGGGATTGTTGGGTCGCCCGACTTCTTGCGCAGACGTACTTTGCGGAAGACACGACACACAGGGCCACCGGGGCGCTGCTGATAGCGGCGCATGAGGACTTCGCGACGCAGGCGCTCGATGTCCTCGCGTACAACGGTGGAGGTGATTGTCTCTTCGGTATTGTCGTCGGGTCCGAGGTCGGATTCGGCGAGGAGCAAATCAGAGTTGGTACTGGGTTCGGGTGAGACACGAGCGGTAGACTCGTCGGAGGCTGGGGTGAATGAGCCTATAAGTGGTATCGGGGTGTATTGTGGTGGGGTATGACAGAGGGAAGATTTTTTGTTGTTGTGGAAAGAGGTTGTTAAGCCATCCAGGCGGGTAGCTGCATTCTCTTCATTATGAGCTGATTTTCGATTGCGAGGGTCATCGAGAGCAAGCGGTGAGCGGGCTTTGGCCACGGGCACTGAATCAAGCAGTTGAACGAAATTTAGAGAACATGCTTCGTCCTCGTCGTTCTTGCTGTCGTCTCGGAGAGCACTTTGGGCAGGAGAGCTCATGATCTTCTGCCTCCTCGTCTCCAATAACGGCAGTCTCCAGCTTGGTCTTCTGTCGGGGCGGGCGGAACGCCCGCAATTGAGCTTGGAGGGAGCACTGCTGGTTTGGCCGTCCAGGTAGGTGTGTTGTTGGCGATTCTCCACATAAAGTTCAGAGGGGGGGGGCCACCGGGTGGTTATGTACTGGCTGTAGAGTACATAGAGTTACCAACGCTACGGAAACGAGGCTTTGGGGTTCTTGGTTCATGGGTCTGTCATCCTCTGGGGTCTGTCATACAGAAAAAAGGATCCCGGCAACAGCGGCTGGGCTCCCAAGTAGTCTCCCTGCGGAATTTAGTGTGGTGGGTGTGTGGCGGATGTATTTTGGCTTGGACACTCTCATAGGCGGTGCTTAGGTCCCTTGGGCCTTCTAAGATGTTTAGGACCAGCTACACCGCACCCTTCTTCGTTTCCGACAGGCCTGCTTGGACAGGTCTAACCGCAGATGCAGCTGCAGAACGTCCACCGGTAACATCCCAACCCACATCCCTACACCACATAAGGTTAATCACTTCACGATCACACACACACACAAGTGACAGTCCGGACTCCGGTTGACTGAACAGACGAGAGAGAGGCCTTAGGATTGGGACCGACCTAGCTAAGCTGCTTCTGGTCCGTTATCACGAAGAACGACAGAGATGATCCACATGGTCTCCTTTCGTTCAGTCCTCATCCTTAGCTACACCTACCCCCAAGTCATAAATTGGGTACCTACCAGCTGACCGGACTCACCCGCTCACTCTAGCCAGGTCAACTTATTGAAGTCTTGCTCGGTGTCGCAGGAGACCCGACCGACTGATCTTGCTGTTACCTGTTTAGACATCAATTTCGCAACTATATTTCTTTTCCAGTTCCAGGACAACCGAGCGTTACTCTGCGCATAGGTATAAATTTAGTTCGCCCGGTGACTGTTCGATGTTTCAATATTGTCTGAAGAATTTCTCGGTTGTCCGAATTTAAGTCCTTTGTATGTAGCCCTCGAAGCATTGTTGTCCTCGCATCAATTCTCTTCCTTTCGTGTTCCCTTTCGGCAGATGTACCGACCGACCGGCGTCCGCCGCTAAGCCCCGGGATGGCAATTTTGCTTCAAATGAGACGAGTTCATCCCCGGTGTTGTCCTCAACATGGTTGTCCCTTGCAAACCCGAGAACTAAATCGCATCCACACTCCACACTACTCCACGACTACAGCGTACTCATAATATCAAAGACGTCACAGTGGTGACCATGTATGTCTCCGCTGTTCATAGCGTTTGCAAAAGTATTTTCCCGAGCATGAACGCGTCTTGAAAATGAAAACTACGGCAACCCATTGTCGGTGATAACGAAGAAACCTAGAATCTACCCCTATTCATTCGAATCGCCGTTTGGATTAATTCTGATGTTCGAATTGTCCCTCCCGTGTGGAACCATGTAGATTATGAAAGATAAAGATTGACATGTCTCTCTCTCTTAGCTCTAATAACCCAGGATCCAGGTCTATCTTAATGTCAGATTTATGTACCTGATGATCTTCTTGCAGGTCCCATTGAAAAGAAAACTGATACGGGAAAGATTTGATTGCTGGATTACAATCGAAATTATATTTAGAACCAGAGATCTGGGAATTATATGAAGAATGAGATGTAAACTGCTGTTTGTTTCGCGTGTGTGTATACATATGGCTACTGGCACCTGAGTAGCTATAGGCTGAGTGTGAATTGATTCCCCAAACCAGCTGGCCGGAATCGAGGGGTCATCGGAAATAGCAGAGACCACCCAGTCCATTCGATATTGGATTTCTTAAAGTCTATTGGACAAATTGTGCAAACTGAGAATATCTATGAGCTGTAGTTTCTGCTTTAGACGGGAGTTAGAATCCCTCTAATGTGATAGCTACAAACCCAAAGACGGTATTTCGACCTTTGTTTGGTACATATTAGGTAACAGGGGGATTTATCTAATTGAAGTTAGTATCGACAAATATCTATGTGACGTACGTAGACATATATGAGAAATTTTGTATCATACCCTTAGATTTGTGACTATTCCATAACCAATGGACGCAATCGGTCAGTGCGGTTGTTTCTGATCATGCGGCGTTCTAGAAAAACGGCTTGGTACAATCGGCTACCGAGTCCAAGTCACCGGTACCGTTAGCATGAGCGGGCAACCGGTTCCGACCAATGGCAACCAAAGGACGGCGTGAACCAAATTCTGTCCCGGCTACGAGGGCGAAATTCGGCCAAAGGTTCCGATGGAAAACGAAACGCGCCGCGACGCCGTGTGGCCGTGGTAGAAACCGTGCCTATGGGAGATCGGGATCGATGTGCATTGGGCTTGAATTGAGATCACACTCTAATTACGCCACGAAATTTCGTACCGGCGGTTACTCATAGGTTTTGTTTCGCTTCGATTTGTTTCGCAGCCTTGAGGCGATGCGCACATATGCGTGCGAGCCCACTTACTGACGACTAGTTCATTTTTCCGAAGCTGTGGTCCCTACCGTGATTGGTTTTTTGTATCGAATCCCCATACATAGCCACTGGAAAGAAATGGAACAAGTAGCTGAGATCGAAGCTTGGTATCCAGGTTCAAGTGCTTCTGTAAAAAACTGTCAGAAATCCGTTTCATTACCTCCTAGGCCTGGGATCCTTTGAATGAGGCGATTACCAGAAACCAATCGTATTATAAAGCATTCTGCCTTGGTTTAAATGTGGTTGGAGACAAAACACATGAGAGCTGCATAGAAGACCCTTATCCGAAACTGAAAAATATAGTGGTCGTTTTCTGTCTCGTCTTCACAAACAGTTCCTTCGCACCCAGCATTTACTTCGCAGGCGCAATAGATGAAGCGTAATAAGGATGCCACTAGAAAGGGCTACTTATATGTCCACGGCATATACTTGATCATAAATTGAAACGTTTGTGATTGCCAGGCCGATGGTTTGATGCTAGTCCATACCGCTTCGAGGATGTAGTGATTCCTGAGTATATAGAACAGATTATAAAGGTATTGTAGCGATCGCTTTGTTTTATGTAGCTTAAAGTAGATCTTCGAACCTAGGAAACATCATGAAATCAGCTTTCATGATCACTTGTATTGGTGAAGTCTTTGACATTGGCTTCATATTCAACGACAGAAACGCTAGTGGATGATCAAGAACAAGAGCTTTCATGTAGTACTTCACAGGAGAGGGAATCCATTTCGTTGATGAGGCTTATGAAGTTTGTTTCCAAAGAAGCCCTGTGGTACACGACTTAGGTGTGGGTAAGATAAGTTACCAGGATTAGTACGTGAGATATATCGGCCAAACTGGTAAGATACCTAGGTCCACGATAAAAAGTAGATAAGTCTGGGAACCATGGTAAGTTATTGGTGTCACTCAGTGGATAACTTTACCTCGTGATCCATCGATAAATTACATGGCAACCTATCATGGTCGAACCCGATAAACTTGAATCTGACAGCTTTTGTTGAAGTCTTGCATTTCACCAGGATTCTGCTTCAAGAAGTAAGTCTGCCATAAAAAGTAAACTTAACAACCCCACCATCCATCCATCGCCATCATCGCACCACACACCACCCACCACCACCACCAGCACACCAGGACCACAAGCTGGCACCGCCGGCAACAACAGCACCGCCTGGTAGAGTGCGATAGTTATTACAAAGATGGTCACAACTCTGGTGCGTACGCTGTGATGGTGTCTACAATGGTAACTATGGCAACTCTGATATGATACCGTGCAATGATGGCTAACTACGATGCACGCAGCGAGCTAAACTATGATACATAAGTTGGAGAGATGGCTGATCACGAGACAGAGTTGTATAGTTAGTAGTAATAAAATCACTTTCAATCAAGTAACTTTGCGTTGATCAACGATGTAAACAACTTTAAACATATGTGGATTGAAATAGATAAAAATATCGCTATGTTTCTTGTATATATATCGAAACATTTCGGTAGCATATCAGGTGTTTACCTGGACGGAGCGCATAAAATATCTTGGTGATGAAGATTACTTTACTACTTTAGCATGATAAAATTACCGGTTCGTGCAAGTAACTTACCAAGTGACGCTCGATATCTTTCACCCCGGTAACTTATCGTGAAAAGTTATCGGATTCAAATGTACCACAGGGGAAGTTTCGGGAAGCAAACGGAATGTGGATCGCTAGCTGATCATGTGCACTGTGCGCAAAACCCTAACCTGCTAAATCCGCCATGTAGAATAGAATACGAAACACGAGAAACTGTAGCTCGCAAAATTCTTTAAACAAGTGTAATTTAAGATGAAACTTACGGGATCTAAATTGTAGACAAAGAAGGATCTGCTTTGCCAAGATTTCACATAGTAAATCACTCGCTTGAACATGTCAATCATCTGTTTTGCCGATTCATGAAGTACTTCATTCGAATCGATCCTGCAGGAACCCTCAATCCAAATCGCTAAAATTTAACTAGTAACGAAATTATGTCCCATATATTCCAGCAATATTCTCCAATCGTGTTGTGTAAACAACAATCAGGACCAGATCCCACTGTAGAAACGGATGGATCCAACTTCAGATTCTATGATAGTCGACTCGAAGGCAGGCAAAGTTTCTATCGCTGTTTTGCAAAGAACCTAAATGATTGATCCGAACACCGAATTATCCTGATTGAATCAGTTAACAGCAATCATCAGATATACTCTTCCACCACTCTAGCTGTACTAATTAGCTGACTGAACACAAACACTTGATACTATCTGGTTTTATTCAGCGATAGTTGGTATCGGCCTGTGGAGTATTTCAGGTGATGAAGCACTCAAACGCATCGAGTACTTGAGTCTCAGTCAAACATCCAGCAATCTTGCTTTTCAAGGATAATCAATATATGCTAAGCAGTTTCAGCACACTTGCAGAGTACACAACTGATCAAGTGTCTCTCCTCTGCCCACCCCTAGGTCTGTTTGACTGGCTACCCTGTACCGGAGCGATGAAACCTCAAAATCTGAAGTAATTTACTTCTCCTATTTGTCATAGAGAAGTAATCCATGAGGCAGATAGATATGTCTCGTCTCTAAGTGACATTCTTGGAAACTGTGTGGCGTGACGTGAGTCGATCGATGAGAAGAATTCTACTCCACTACACTCCCTCGTTCGGTTCATGTAAGTAGAGTCCACCGTCCATTAACCATCCAACCTTACTAGCGTCGGAATCGGAATACCGCGATCGATCAAGAAGATACTTGGTCGCTGTGGCTGGTGATTATGTTTGCTCGATGTTGTTTGAAATCTCAGTCTCTAACTACAAGTCGGTAGCAAGTACATACAGCGATGACCAAGGAGCGGACAAATAGTTATATAGAAAGTGTCAGCACCTGGGGCAAACCGAAAAACTAAAACTGTCAAAGTACGACACCACTGACCAAAGCCAGCGGCTTCCTGCATAAGCGGTCACCAGCAGTATCGAAGCCTTATGATCCTGGAGGAAAAACCTTAAATTATCACATCAACAACATTCAAGCGGATATGTGCATACAGAGAAGCCGAAGCCCTACCTACTAGGATCGTTGTAAGCTGGGTGCTTTGGCAAAGGTTAGCTGTTTATCTGATATTACTCTGTAATAATGTATCCCGACTTCACTGAGATGTACTCTTCCTGCTTTACTGTTTGATCGGCTGTGTGCCTCCTGGCCGTTTAGTTGTGACAAAACGAAGTGCTACATTGCTTAGTGGCATGTTTTACAGTGGAGGTTGAGAATGCTGCTTAATCAATCACACAATGATACTGTTTTGTCCTATCTTTCACGAGTGGGTCCCTATGCAAGCTACCAAGCCAGTTTTGTGCATGTATAAATGCATTCATGTATTCGTATCCACATTAACCCGCCCCTCTATCAGAACTTATGAGAATAAAACTCTACAGCCGCTGTGCTTACTTCCGATGTATGCATCTGCAACGATGTTGATACAAAACACCATACAGAAAAACAAAAAAACTCCTGGCCAAAATGTTACAGCACAATCAAACAGACAAAAAACACTAACACAAACAACTTTTGCTGAGAAATAAGTGTTAAGAAATACCCAGCAGCCACCTTAGCCCCCATGGCCACCAGATCCACCCGCGCCGTTTCTCCTGCCCCTCATCGTCTTTAACAGTCATGGCTAGCTCGTCTTCTAGCTCCTCGACGAAGCGGCCCCACTGGCTCACCGCTTCCTCGAGATCGCGAATGCGCGACTCAACCGCGTTGACTTCGTACTCCATACGTGCACCCAGCATCTCGGCTTCGCGGATGGTATCGCGTAGATGCTGCTTTTCGGCCTCGACTTGCAAGCCGCCCTCGCGTTCCGCGACACCTAGTTCGTGTTGTTTACGCGTCACGAGGGATTGCGTGGCCTTAAGGTGTTTGTCAAGGGAGGCACAAGTAGCTTCGAGGGAAGCGATATGTGAAGAGGTCCATTGTTGGAGGGGGTAGTCGGTATCATCGTCGGGGCGTAGGGCAGGAGCGAAGGGAAGGGACCATGAGAGGACAGTATCTTCAGCGAGGGAGAAGGAGAAGCGGCGGGGGAAGAAGTCGTCATTGTGGGAGGAAGGCTGAGTAGCAGGGAAGCTTTTACGGCGGGTCAGGCGCATCGAAGGTCTGTAGGCGGCCGTGGCGGTGGTGTCGGAGGGCTCATCAAGTACGTCTGAGAGACTTTTAAGGGAGGTGTTGGCGGTAGAGGATTCTGGGAAGAATTGTTTGGGGAGCGAGTGTTCCCCAATGCCGCTGCCACTCCATTTTGCATCTCGGATGGAGGTACCGGGGCTTTCGGTGGTAGCTCGTCCGGCGCTTCCTCTTCGTGCTTGGAACTGATCAATCCGTGGACTTGGTGGGGCAGAGGACTTGACATCTGGTTTGGAGTACCTCCGTAGGTGTGCAGGCCGTTGATAATGGTGTGCACCAGCCTGAGCAGCAGCAGCAGAGGTGGTTGATGGTAAGGCGTATTCTTCCTCGAAACTGGAGTCTTTTGTTAAGGTTCGTTGGTGTCCGCCTGAACCACTGCCACGCCCACGGATATAATCGGTTCCTGCTGATATTCCCGACGCTACATCCTTCATTCTCCCTGTCATTGTCTGGATCATTGCCTTTCGTAGATTGGAGACTCCTGTAGGGTCTCTATCGCTATACGATGACGAAAAGGCCATATTTGCCCCGCTTGGGTGACTCTGGTGGCCATGGCTCGTCGTCCCAGCACCAATTATGATCGACGAACGAGGAGATTCAGTTGACTCTCTACTAATTCCTTGCGTTGGTGCTTCATCCCCACTAAGTGATCCACCACCAATGCTATTTCTCCTTGAGGGCGCATTCGATTGAGAGCCAGTGATAACGGTCTTCCTCGGTTTGCCCTGCCACAAATACTTACAGCTCTCACCTGAAATGTGTTGTATAAACTTATCTAAGTCTATAGTTTCTATACTCGTAGCATCTACATTTCCTGAAGTATTTCCTACCGCCCTGGCCGACAGGTCGGCGACCGTTGATCTGATGGCGCGAGGCACAGCGAAGATGTCGCCAGCCCCAGTACTACTGGATTTCATGGTAACACGCTGCAAACGGGCCATTGTCACCCGATCGAGGCGACTTGTTCTGTCGATTCGCTGCTGCCGCTGAAAATGATTGATGGCCTTCTCAAGCTGTGGTAGATCAAACGCATCCTTGGGCGCTGGTGCACCGCATAGACTCAACCTATTCCTAGCCCCCATAAACATGCCCAGCAAAGCTGCGACAGTCGTGGGGCCTAAATTACCATCGTTGGGCTCGACGTTATAGTAATCAGTACCAAACTCAGCCCACCAATCCCGTATACCCTTTTCTGTTATGTCGCACAAAAGTCCATCGGCATATTTAGGATTTAAGGGAAGCTTCTCGAATGTCATTAGTGCGAGCTGACACAGCCTCACAAGCTCAACGACTGCCAAGTAGATGTTTAGTCGATCACTGGTTTTAAACAATTGATGAAACCTGGCCTGGGTTGCATCTGTTGGCACAGCCAAAGATAGCGCACTCCGTCCGGAACATCCCATTCTCTTAAGATCTTCGTTAACGATAAAATCCATGCGTTTCTGTTTTACATCGCCTTCTGGCACAGGGACAACTGTAAACGAGCTCGGGAAGCTTGATAGGTTGGTAACCATCAGGGTACCCAATTCAGTATCTTTAGGGCGAGCACCATATTGTTTCACAGCATCAAAGTACGCCTTGAATCGGACACTCCATTGCTCCTGATCTTTCGGGACCTGTAGAACGCTAACCTGGACGCGATGTGCCTTGTCGCCGGTATACGTTGATATTACGAAGGTGGGGTGGCTGCGCGAGCACGCCCATTGCTCTACAATGTATATCTCGTAGCCAAACAAGGGTTGGTTCCGGCATACCACGGTCGTACAAGTGTCCTCTTCAATGTAGCGGAAGGCAACCTAGAATGAGCGGTTGCATAATTTAGCACTCAGGCCTGGGGGATCTCCAGAGCGTGCAGGGGGGTTCTGGGCTGGATACCGGATCGCAGAATACGAAGTTCTCCTTGTCCCAGACCGATGTTGAAGGAGCAGCCGGACTGCTTATCGACGGGGACTCTACAACGTATTCGCCGAACTGCGGAAGGGCAGATGCATGCTGATGGTTATGCAGTGGCTGCTGTGTCGACCCATTCGGAACGGCCAAGGGTGGCTTCTCTGGGTGCGATGTGAAGTGAAGGTTGCTGGCGTAGGAAGTCGCAGATGCAGGCATCGCCAGCAAACGCCTCGATGGAACGGGTAATCCGCCAGCTAGCGATATGCAGGAGCTGAGCGTTTCGATTTGCCTGTCGCCGGTTGTCGAGTCGAATCAATCGTGTTGTGTGTGCTGAGATCGAAGGGGGTTGTCGGTCGTCTGGGGAAAGTAGTGGTTGCTGTGGAGAAAAGCGGCTAGCTAAGCTCGATGGCCCCTGGGAGCTTTGATTGTGTAGTTTGATGTGGAGGCGAGACACCAAGCGAGAGCAGCACAGGCGTACGTAACTGCAGGGCGGACGAGGCTGACAGAGACGACAGAGGGTGCATGCCGACGGTGCACTGCAAGACGGTGTTGTTCGAGATATCGTCTGAGTGATCGGATTTGAGTGGGGAGAAGGGGGGACAGGGTAGACCAGGAGGTAGGGAGAAGGGCCAAGGGGCGGCTGAAGTTTGATGTGGATGGGTCTAGTTTTGGGTTTTCCAACTTTTGTGTCGACGCTGTAGATTAGCAGATCTTCGACGAAAAAAATATTGTAATGCCTTTCTACAAACATGTGAAATTCGGCATGCAAAGCTTATGGGAATACCTGCATACAAAATCACTCGCTAAACTCGCTTAAACAAACCATCTGCAGTACCACCCGGCGAGCAGATGTGCACTGCAGCGCCAGATAGCGATTATGCCACGAGGTGGTTCAGTTTGCTGATGACAGGTACGCGTTCAAGGTTACTCATCCACTGTGGCATGGGCAAATTTCTATAAAGTTGCAACGCCACCTTCCCGACTACCCCTCCTCCTGGCTTGCGTGGCTGGTGACCAACCTTGTGTGCGCGAATTTCACGAGCAAATCGAGTCATACTACTTTACGTTTGAGGATCTTGAAAATTTCCCGTTCTAAAAATTCCAATATTTGAGCAAGTGCGTACATAGTTGCGTCTTCCATGTGACTGTGTGTCACTGCTAGTCAGCTGACTCGGCTCATATTCATCTAAATTACGCGCAATGCATCAATGCGTATCAACGCACAATATAATGTTGACAGAGTGGCAGATAAGTTGGAGCTTTTATGGGTCAAATCTTGTCAGACTATCAAAAATGAGCGTAGGTTCCTATTTAGTTGTATTTGATGAAGATGCCCCACGGCTATGCAGACCACTAAGCTCCTGCAAGGCTGTACCCCGCCTCAGGCTCTAAGGCATGTTCGCTTCACTATTCAAGAAGACGGTAGCTAAGTTTCTTATCGAATCAGCCGCACCTGCATCTGCAATGTACGCAATCCGTAAAATAAGAAAGTTCCGAAGTTTCGTAGAAGAAAGTCTTTGGCTTTCGATACCAGTTCTGAAACACCCATGCACGCACAAATGTCATGATTACTTGTTCCCGCATCTCTCGGCACACCGAACCATGTTCTAGAAGCTTTGAATACTTTTTAGTGGGAGCCTGGCCAAACATTGAGCGTAGCGGGGGTTTCAGAGAATATCGACTGAAGAAAGTGATGGATTTAGGCGCTGATGTGCGTGCATACTGACCATCAACCCCGCATATGCCTAGTCTCAGGAACTGTATGATCTTGAGGCTGCGGTAATATCACACAAAGAGTAAGAACTCATCTTAGACCTGGTTGAAGCCTTGTAAAGTTCGAATGAACCTGTGCATGTAGCCGACTTCTTTCAGTTGATAGATCTAGGCAGAAGTCATCAGTTTATATAATAGTTCCAGAATGTCGGGAATTTCCCTACTTATTATCAAATAAATGTTTATTGATGGTTAAAAACAACGACGTTGAGTCGACTGTGGGGTGTCGGTAGTGGTGCGTGCGTACGAATACTTGTCCGCCACACCCCTGTAAAAGTGCACAGCCAACTGAGATTCAAGACTTGACTCCTACGTAGTCACATAGTTCCTGATTGATCCCAGCCAAATTTTCACCGACCCTTCGATACGTGGTCCATGATATCTTCAAGTTTGCATGTGCGAAAACAACGGTCAGTACCACCAATCAACTGTACAAACCAACCCAAACCAATTCATAGTACTCTACTGCCGTACGTAAGTTCGTAGTAGTATGCGCACTGACTGCCTTGTCTGTCTGGCTTGCATATATAAAGTTTCGGGCATGCATATGCATAAGATATCAACTTATGTACTCTACAATCTGCCTATCGATATGCATCTTCCTTATGTCGGTGTATTATGTCCTGAAGCCTCCGAAAAGCCGCGATCAACAATGCCCTATTATGTGCGGCAGGAAAGCTTTCCGCCACCTGCATTGCATTGCATGCGTGAAACGTTACACTACGTTGAGTCCTGGACGACGGCCACGACGCATGTCCGGTGGAGCTCCCGACCCCGAAACCGATAGTCCGTGAGTCCTAAGCCCCAAAATTTAATTGACTGAGGTGCGATTTGGAAACGATTGCGCACTGTCACTAGTGGAGAAGCGTCTTAAAGCACGTGGTGTCCGGATTTGGAAACTCGACAACTGAATAGCGTATGACTTAGTTAGTATTCAAGGAAACTCAGGATCATCATCATGAGGCATCGTAGAGTGTAACTGGTCACTTTGTATACGGCGCTGCTAGACGAGGCGGCCCAGTAAAGACCGATTTTGCCCCTGTTCTTCGACAAGGCCTCACGAGGCTGGGTACAAATTAGTGGTATCGGATGAACGGTGAACTTTTTGATACTATTCACAAGAATAGATGCCTTATTCTAGAGCGCTATACAAAACACTCATTACGCAACCCGTGGCCTTCTTGGAAATGATTCGGCAGTTACAATAGCCCAGACACTGTGCCTGAGTGCAACAGCCTGAACTATGCATGAGTCGGAAATACGGATTGCTTGCTGATCGAAAACTACTCAGTATCAAACTCGTCAAACAGTCGCTCGGCCAGACCTAGCTAGGCAGCACTGGTACCTGAGTTTGATGAGGGCGGTAATTCAACTTAAGCGCGGCTAGCTGGCTGCATAATATTCATTTACTATGTATGTACACGATGATTTATGTGGAGGATCTAGAACAACTATATTGTAGAACGCAACTCATAGAAGGCGTGCGCAAGGAGGTACACACGTGGACACGCGGACACGCCACTAAAGCCTATCAGAGCCATGCTAACCGGGCCGGGGGCTGACTCATACAATATCTCATGTCCATATGATATATTGTGAATGTGTACATTAGCAACCACGGACTTTGTCGCTTACACCCGGAATTTCCCTTACTTCCCTGGGGCTTTTCATCTCAGTCGGCCACCAAATCTAGTCATCCTGTGGAGTGAGCGAGACTCGCCAAACGGATATTAAAATAAGGCTCCACTAGCCGACCCGACATGTAGAGTACTTCAATGCGCATAGAATACCCTACATATGTAGAAATTACAAACCAGGGAAAAAGCTTAACCTCCCAGAGAATAGCAAAGCATTATGGCTAAACGAAACAGACGCCGGAATAGCCTGACCCGTTATAGTTTACTGGGAACGGCTAGTGACCATGTTTGTAGCATATAGCGTTACAGCTAGCCTTATACGTGTATAATTATACACAAACACTTTTGTATTCTAGCTATTATAAGTTTGCTTCGAGTGCTATTTTGTTTTAGTTGAGCTGACCGCAGAATCCACCAACAACAACGCCATCGTCGAGCTTGTAGAGAAGAAGGGGTTGTGTCGTCACTTGCGTCACCGGTGAAGTTATAACCGGTCATGGTTTGTGCTCTCCGCCCCCAGGGACGCGCACGACATGATGTGGAGTCTACTGTATCCACGTAGCACACATTACATGAGTCTATTCTCAACGGCCAACCAGGGCAACAGACTTGGACTGAGTAGGCTCTTTATGAGAAACATGTGCTCATGTATGTACATGTACTTACATTGTGCTAATTACTGAGTGTTTCAGGATCGCGCGGCGCCTGGTGCTTTCTAAAAAAACAGCCGCAGAGTTTGTGCAGCTGCAGTAGTCTGACAGTAGACCTGAAGCTGGCGCTGATATGCGGCAGAGCACAAGGCAGTATACGCGCAGCGCCACATCGCCTGAAGCGCTTTTGAGACTAACAGAAGTGGCACGGCGCTACCTAGGCCCCATGCCCTGGGCCCTATGCCCTAATATGACTACACTGGCTATCTTATTAATAGTACCCCAGTAAGATGTGGTATTGATTGACTTTCAGTGCACGGCGATAAGACACAGCCTCACGCACACAGCCTCGTGCCGTAGGAGCGCAGGCTTACACACACCATATGGGATCAAGCTCGACCGTTTTGTGCGTAGTTAAAATAAAAAATAATTATTAAGATCGCCGTTATTGGTGGTGGTCTTTATTATGTTACTTTGCCAGTGGCGTAGAAAACATGTGATGATCGAAAAAACAAAAAAACCAAGATCAAACCGATGCGCCCCCTGGCCCAACTGTGAAGCAAAAAAATAATGACGTGGAGAGAGGAACTGAGTAGAACTAGAAAGAAACAATCTAGAGTAGCTCTCATCGTGGAGTAGAGAAAAGATGAGAACTAATAAGTATGTATATCCAAAGGGGAAAGATCAAACTGAGCAGAGAAGTACCCAAAGACACAACCAAAGAAAATAAAAATAGTGTAGGAAGGAGAACAAATAGCCTGTGTACAGACTGGCAGAATAAGTACCTAATATTTTTCCAAAATAAATAGACGGGAAATAGAAAATTGAAATAGATAGATAAACCATGCATGCACCCAAGCAACAAATCAAAGAACGCCAATTATTCTTCCCGTGTGCCGGCCCCCTTCCTTTCCAAACATCACCTTAATATGGTACCGGTTAACTTGTAGACTCCCCCTAGATCCAAAAAGAAATATCAAAAAATAACTTAAAATCCGAGGTCAACGTATCCATGATCCTGCGCCTCAGATACAGGGGATAGGTGCTGGTGTTGCTGCGGCCAGTTGTCCCCACCACTACCAGCTGCACCAGTTCCAACGCCCAGGTACTGGTCAACCTCTCCATGGCCAGCCCCTGTCAGCCCGCTGATGTTGGGGACGAATGGCGCATATGTCCCTTGCTGGTGCTGGTCGTGGTGTTGCTGAGGATAAAACCCCATATTCATGTCTGAGGCTAAAAGAGCGTTAACGCTCGCAGTATTCTCGGCAGTGGTGTAGGCACTGCTGTTATTGCTGTCGAAAGTGTAATAAGGATGTGCGATTGCGGATGGGCTTAGCTCTGGGTCTTCGTAAGGACTCATCGGGATATTGGGCGGATACTGGGTCTGCCAGCTATTAGTGTGCTCGGGTTTGACGGCAGATAATAGCTCCGTGCCGTCTAGCGAGACGACTGTGGTCACTGGCATGCCATGACTCTGTGGAATCATTGATGGCGAAGAGGCAAATGGGGTGATTTCTCGCCAGACAGCCTTTCCCGGGGCGTTTCCACTCGTCTTCGTGAACTCCCACATGATGATTGCAGATCGTTCCCTGACCCCTAACCCTCCAAGAGCCGTAGAGAACAGCTCTTGCACAACTGTGATACCCTTTATGGCGTCACGGGCATCCTTCTCTCGTCTGCGTTTCAGATTTCCATCATGGCCATCGCCACCCTGCTGCTGATTTGCTGCGGACAGACTAGTATAGAAAGCTGACCAGAAGTCGGACGCAAACGGGAGCTTTAGTTTGCATGTTCCATCTAGATCATTTGCCTGTGGCACGTTTGGATGCGAAAGCTCCCACACCTTCTTCCCTGGTGCGTAGATGCGGGTTACGCACTCCCATGTATGGTTGTCGAAGACGGCGCTTGAAGGTATCGAGACCTCGACCAGGGTACGGAGCTGTGCATCCGAAGGCAAACTTGAGGACAAGAGCGCAATCGAAGTGGATGCGTGTAGAATCGTGCAGTTAGGGTTAAGATCCTCATTTTCCACCAGTTCAGCCACATGTGGGAAACGTGTCCTCCATGCTGGAATGACGTCTAAGTGGACAGCCATTTGCTGAATAGATTCTTGGTGTGCAAGCTTTGTGTAGGTGTGGAAGCAATCCTCAATAATTCCAGAATTTGATATACCAGCTGACATCTCAAAGGCTGTGATTTCTAGACCGGGTGCTGTAAACTGAAAACTAGACTGACTTGCGGATGGCGGAGGGCTGACAAAACCGGTCCCATAGTAATCACCAAGAGGTCCGGATGTATTTGCACGATTACGGGGCAAAGGACGACTGTTCATGCACGGAGTGGGTTCACTTTGCGCAGAAGGAGAACCCGTCTCCATATCCCATTGGTTGTTCTCTGCCTCCCAGGAGGAAGGTTGCTCAACTGTCGTGACATGCTTCATGACTACAGATTTTGTCAATATTACATCTTGATTGGCAAGTAAATGAAGCGGGGTACTCACAGTCAGGATTATTACGGAGAAGACCCTTCAGGACTTGTATATGGCTAGAAACCTGTTTCCGATCCCGTTTTACTCCAGTGACCTTGTAAATGTACTCCGAAATCAACTCATTCCTTCCACATGGCTTCCCTTCCATGGGGAGCTTTCTTCTGCCAATTTTAGGGATTTTTTGGATAGCTATATCGGTCCGTTAGTTAGTTTTCCCCGCTTGAAGTAAAAAAAACAGGTGTACATACCTTCCATGAAGGCCGCCTCCAACTCTTCATCCCAGACACTTGCACCCCGTCCACTTGGGAGATCTCTTCGCTGTCTGGCACGATACTGGCGATAAGGCATCAGGTCTTGAGTATCTAGAGCGCTGTTTGAATCTGAAATCCTCTTTCCAGATCCTCCACTGGAATTCCTCACTATCCTATCAGGTCTGTTCTTCTTTCTTTCAGCCAGTTTTGCTTTAGTTATTCTGGATCCAGATGATAAATGGCCGTCGGTGTCTGAGTTTATCTTGGTGTTAGGTGGGGTTTGATTTGCGTTGTGAGACGTCTCACTGAGGGTTCTTCTGGTTGTAGATGATGTAGATGATAATGGAGAAGTGTTGGAGGAGCCTCTTAAGTGCTTTATATCTGACTGAGATCGAAATAATGTAGGAGGTGCCGCGAGGGAGGAACCGGGGGAGTTTAAGGCGGGCTGGTACAGGCTATGTCCAGAGTAGTGCGTATCAGCTAGGTGCGCAGTTTGCGCAGTGACTAAGGCAGACATATGAGCATGAGAGCTGTCACTGGGCATATGCAGAGATCTCGAAGCCTCCATGATAAAAAAAAAGAACTAATAATGGTAAGAAACAAGAATAAAAATATGACAGATGAGCCGGCAAATAGGCAACGAGGTTTAGGCCGAGATGTAGCTAGGCAAATGGCAAGCAGCGTATCACAGTAATATCCTTGCACTGTCGGTGAAGTGGGGCTGATATTAAGGACTAGTGGTAGATAGTGCCCGAAACTTGAGAAAACCACAGTAGAGGATACTCAAGTTTCTATTCGCTGGATTCGAAAGGATCGTGAAGTATCCGCAAGGCAAAATTCGTATCGAAAGATTGTAGTAAAATTCTTGCAAGGCAACCGAGTAGCTGAAGAATGCAGTAAAAGGAACGGTTGTAAATTGGTAGTGAATGCTGGCCTCAAAGCAAAGAGGTTCAAAGAGCGGAGGAGATATGCTGAGAGAGAGAGGGGGGGAGAGAAATATGACGCGAAAGACAGTGAAAGTAGAGAGTGACTATTATCGACAAGATGCGTGGACAGAAAAGAGAGATCAGAGGACTATTGTTAAATTTCGAACGTACCTGTTGATGATATACAAGTCTTTAGATACCACTTCTCTGAAGAGAGGAGGTGCCTTCTCAATCCAAATTCCTGTGGACGCAGGAGAAGAATGCTCAAGAACGAAGGAGAGGTCGTCTCAACATGCCAAACAGATATGTGCCGGATGGAAGTGGCCAAGACCAAAAAACTCGCGATAAGTGATGCAATTGGGAATGAAGGAGGTGTACGATCTAGCTTCTCCCCGCATACTTAGGTATATTTGCAACTGGCAGCCTCGAGGGGTGGGTGGGGGGGGTAGACAGCTGAGCAACTGAATCATGATCCCCGTGAATATCCCAACCCATGTTAAGAGACAACTCCTCCACACGGACACGCAAGTAGATAAGTCAGAGCATTGGAGTTAGCGACGTTGGGGCCGATGATCCGCAGCAAGGGGTTTACAGTTATGTGCATACGTTGTTGAAGCGATATAGAGTGAGATAGACTAGCCGCCATGGCCATGTGTCAAGGGACTGCCGAGCAAAATTGTGCCACACCTAAACGCTACCCTTGATAAATCGGTATTTTTTTCTGGGAGAAGATGATGATACCCGCTGTGGAGGGTACTACGAAGTATGGTAGTCATAGCTGCTGGAAGGCGAGACGGCCTTCCAAGTTCCAACCTATCAGCAGCCTTCGGTTACAGGAAACCTTGTCTGTTTACTCAACTGTACACACTGGAGCATGTGTACTTGTACCGATAGATTCTAATTACGGCAAGAAATTAAGAAGTAGGCACCAGTACTTCGTGACCTTCGAGTCATGGTCTGCTGGATGACAAACGCCGCTCAAGGATACGACGTTGCTCAGAAAGTGTGTGGTGCGCAAAAACTACTACACCCTTGCTACAAGCACCAGTTCACAATACTTCCGATGCGTCGTGGAACTAGAGAGCTGGACGTTACTAACTAGAACTTAACCTTTTATTTTCACCTAGACTTGTTGGCTATACTTCAAGATGGATTGAGTTACCAGTTGTGAGGTCCAGCTAAGCTATTACCGTAACATGGACCTGCATGCATGCCGCCGCCGCGACATGCGGTGTCGGTGTCGGTGTCGGTGGCGCCCCGCACGTGTGGTGGTGCAGTTCGCATAAGTGTCATACACTATTACGCCAACACGTCAGGTAGAGTGAATGTACTCTACTTGTACATTCATGCACTGGCGATGAGTCGTCTTCCGAGAGCGACCGGCTCTATTTCAGGAATAATAGGCCCGAATTTCGGCGAACCTGACGAGTTCTAATCCTTGTAGACGACCCCTAATGTGGCCACGCCGTGGCACCGTTTTCCTTATGAACATGGCATCTGACAAGACTCCAAGGCCGAGAGCTTTATGCGAGATCCTATAAAACTGTACTGCAACCGAAAGACTCCCAAGGGTCCAACAACAAATACAGGAAAGAAATGCCACTGTGATGTCCTGTATTGCCCTTTCCAGATACGCCCCGATGGACAGTTGTCTCTTGCTTCTTTACTCTAGTTACGTAAAACAACCTCCACTTCCACATGGAAATTTCACTGTTGGCTCTGCCCTGGAGGGCGACTCCGTGTCTGCGATAGTTAGCGATTGTCGATAATCCTGCGAAGGGTAAAACATATCGCCACGATAGCAAGGGCCCGACTTAGCTCAAGATTCCACCAATCCGGCTGGTCCTTCTGTAATCAACCAAACAGTGATCAATTCAGGCGAGGTATTTCCTTTCACCACGACTGCAGAGTCCAATTCTGGTAGCCACTGTTAAGCGCGAAGGTAAGGGCTGGCCATATTTGTGCTCTCCTTCTGTTCTAGCTGTTCGGGCGATTGGAAATCACATAAGCCTGTGTTCATACGTTACAGGCTACTGTTTGATAACTACGTCAATTATCAACGCAGGAGTTTAATATCGAGGACGCTCGCTTATTTCGCCTATTTCATATAGCCCTGGTGGGGGATTGCAAGCAGTCGTGAGGCGGGGTCCATAGTTATCAGATATGCAAGGGGTGTACCGTGGATAGTACTTACTTTGTTCTGTACACGTCAAGGTGGACGCGAACAGCTCTGGCCATGGGTGAACGCGTAAAGTACTTTCCAAAACGTTGCCCCTGAAAATAATAATAGAAGGTTTGTATAGATTCGCCTGATGATAGTTTTCCTTAATGGCGACTCTATTTTCTAATTTTGAGGTACTATCTAGCATCTGTTCATTGAAAAGTTGGTATTCCTGACACGAGTTTTTGTCGAGCTTGGTAGAAAGCTCTCAGTATCCTGCTGTTTCACGATACGTGCAGAAGCGTCTCGGAATATTACTCTTGACAGCGGCTCATGCGACCTGATGATTTGCAGGGACAAACAGTCTGCATGATTCATCCCAACTCCTATTTAACCCCAAGCATCCGAAATAAACCCCATCGCCGGTAGAGGGTGATGCACTTCTGTTTCAACACTAGCCGCAGTGACTAGTCAATCTTTTGACATCACTGCTAATTAATTAGATCTCTAATCACCGAATCCATTGCAGGAGATTTATTTGCGCAGCGATTGGTGATCTTCAATGCACGCAAGGTGCCATAACGATCCAGATCTTTATCGCTTTCTTGAGGAGTATATCTCAATTCAAAGAGAAAGACGCTTCCGGTCCTCGTTTATCGACCTGGGGTTTAGGGATAGAAAATACTAAGCTTGCAATTGATCAGGACCATGTATTTCTCCCAGGGCATGTCGCACACTGTTTGCGCTCGAACAACGCAATAAAGGCCAACTCATAAGAATGGGGGACTGATGTTGTCCAAAGGAGTCTTGTATCAGTGTTGTCGGGAATTGAGCAATGAAATCTAGCGAATGTTAGGTGGCCAGTTCGAGGTGCGGCCGAGGTGATGGCGTTGTTGGCGAGATTTTTGTCAGAGGTGCGCTCTCCGAGCGAATCATCTTGAGACTATCACCACACACTTCTCGGTACATAAAAATGTATACTTTCCGGTACGCACATAGAAGAAAATACTATTAGGAGAAACTGACACGCATCGCCCATCTAAGTTTGCAATGTTCGTTAGATCTCTAGATCTTGAACCTTCACGACGACAGCGACCATGGTTGTGGCCGGCAAGATCTGCACCGCACTGACCACGCAGGCGGAAAATCTGGGCGAAATTCACGCAGATCATTAGTACACGTGCAATCACCTAACTCTCTTGTCGCCTGTCAAGTTAACTGCTCTCCTTCAGACCTCTTTCTTTGCTTCAACAGTTTTTCAAAACGTCAACTTCAGCCATCTGAGAAAGCTTACAGTTTCCGGATCCACGATCGCGAGAGTGAGATTGCTTCCCTACTACTCAAACAAACGCGCTACAATTTCTCAAAAGCCAATGAGACTGATTTAAATTTCCTCTTTGCACATATAAAAACATGAATATTCTCGGTGCGCAACACGAAATCGAGATCTGTCATATCATGAGCACGAGTTATAGGGATAAGTTAGAGCGCAATGATAGGTCAGGTACGTTTGGGCAGATGTAGGAGCTGATATCCCTAACAAGGATCATATTGATGGTAGTGCTCTTCTCTCATTCGTCTATTGAAGACCAGTTTTTGAATCCGGTCAACAATATCACTCGGTCTTACACCGCCAACACACCTCATGGAAACTCACGCCGACTTAATTTAGCTATATTTGATTTTTATGCTCTTCGGAATGAAATAAATAGTTGAATATAATCTAATTGATTGTTTATAGCCAAAATGACGGTAGTATCACAGTGTACAAATTCACTCTGTGAACAAATATGCTTTTCTTGATTATTATCCTTGCTAGGAATTCATTTGGTATTGAAAGCCACTATTTACCAGCTGATTATTTATTTTTGCTTTTCCTATCACATCAACCCCGCATCTTAGCTCAACAAATAAGATGGCTTAAGACCCCACGGCCAAATCACTGGAGTTCAATCGCAGATGCTGACGATGAGTTTCATGCAGGAGTTCGGCTGAACCCGCCCTTATGCATAAATAAGATAACTACAAGCCATCACGTTCTACAGCTTAGCAACGTCAAGGTAGACAATTGCTCTTCCTAGGGGATAAACGAAGCTCCTTTGCGGGCAATTCTACATTAATTACGATCTTCAATGGAATAATGAGGATTCACAACCACGACACGTGATTGATGGTCCAAATCGACTATTCCTACACCGATCGATGTCCCCTAAATCGCGAGCTTTCTTTTCGCAATACAAAAAAACAAATAAGCCATGCAGCATGGCTTGAATCTTCAGCGATTATGCATGCTTCATGTACCTTAGCTGCCATTGCTGGGAATTTATGGTTGAGTCTCGTGTTGTTGGAACAAAGCTGCGGCTGTTGCCCCACAAACACAACTAGAATCACTCGACTGGGATAAGACAACCGAGCCGGCACTTCGGCATGCCGCATAGAGATACAGGGGAGAGACGGCTAGTGTTATCGGTCCGGTGCTGCGGGTGACAGAGCTCCGTCTTTTCTAGGAAAGGACAACCTTTTGAGCGAATTTTTCTTTTTATGATGAGTGTTCTTATTGATCACTCTCGGAAGCTTGAGAAGCTCTTCAAGTTCACCATTTAAATACACAGATTTCTGCAATTTTCATTCGATATCGGGACTATTCGAGACTGCATCATATTACATACATTCATACGTACCTCTCATAGGTCTACGAAGTATCATACGTCTACAATTCAGCATGTCGGAGAATCAACCCGGAATTGGGGATGGTGAGTGCTGATATTCTCCAAAAACAGCTTGATGACCGAGCTGAAGACCGCTTACCAGTCGTTTTTATTGCTATTAAACCAATTGCAAAAATGGCTGTAATTGCCTTAGGCGGTGCGTTCTTTGCGCGAAAGGGTAAGCCGCGTTCACATTCTTTAATAGAAATAAGGCAAATTATAACTATTATGCTTATTCGGCATAGGATTACTTTCACCAGAGGTCTGTAAAGCCAATGCGTCGCTTGTGGTGAACTTTCTACTCCCACTATTGATGTTCTCGACCGTTACCGCCTCTTTCGATTCCGGAAACATGAAATCTTTGGGTGTTCTATTGATAACAGGAACCCTGTACCAAACCATCGGATTGCTGTTTGGTTTCCTTGTGCGGTGGTTTACGCCAGTACCGCGAACTTGGAAAGGTGGCGTTCTTGCCGCGGGTATGCAGGTCCAACCTCAGAACATGCGTAGACCAGGGTGCTAACTTTTACCATAGGCGCCTTTTGTAATTGGGGAGACCTGGTGAGCCAAAAAAGCTCCAAATGAAATATTGTGATTTTAACCCATGTCCTTGAATTGTAGATTATTGCGATTGTGTCAACTCTGGCAAAAAGTTCCCCTTTTGATGGAAAAAAAGATGTATAGATTACGGATAACCTTATAACACAATGACACAATGGCAGCTAATAAAATGGACGTACAGATTGATCGTGGAACAGCCTACGCAGCTATTTTCATGGTTGTTCAGATGCTCGTAATGTATGGTGATTCCTGCTAGCTTTTCATGCAAGTTGTTGAGTGTAATGAAATAGGTTTAATTTGGGTGGCGTTCAATTAATTGAACGTGATTTCACCCTCCAGAATGTACAAGTATCAGATCCGGAACAGGCCCAATCGACTGGGCAGTCTCTCAGGTCCGCGGCCTCGGCGTTAGCCGACAGAACAAGAAAAACAGTAGACCTAGTTTCCCGCAGTACTGCTAGTGTCCGCAATCGACGAGCATCCGGAGTTCAGCGACCTCCGACTGTGCGTCTTTCATGCGAAAATAGCAAGACTACTGTGCAGAAAGAAATAATGGAAACCCCAAACATCCCTGCCCACACATTAAGGAAGAGCACAAATACCCGTTTCTCGGATAACTTGGAATTTGAGCACGCTATCAATGAAGGAGAGGAGGAAACAATAGAGTCACAGGCCCAAACCGCAGTTAATTCTATCAGTTCCCGGGCACCGACTTTGAAGGGGCGTAACTCTCCTGCGAACCCCAGATTGACTCCATTGAAGCGCATGTGGTCATACATGAAGCCGTTCTTGACCCCACCATCATTGTCGCTCATCATTTCATTAATAATAGCAAATGTGTTACCACTAAAGTCACTATTTGTGCGTACAAATTTTGATATGCCAGATGCTCCCGATGCAAAGCCACCACTCGACTTCATAATGGAGATTTGTTCTTTTGGGGGGTTAGCTGTACCTGTTCTTGGAATGACATTACTTGGTGCAGCCCTAGGCAAGTTGAGTCTCAGTAATTTGCCCAAGGGATTCTGGAAAAGCGTGCTGGCTATGGCAATACTGAAATTGGTCATTGGTTGGTAAATTTACTTTAGGCTATACCGAAACTAACAAAATCAAGGCCCAATAATCGGTATTGCATGGACAAAAATGATCGTTAGAACAGGTCTGATTGACCCCGACGACCGGATGCTGCAATTTGTGATGATTATTTGTGCAGGAGGTATGTAAGATCGATTCTATTGAAAACATGTCTCTTATAAAAATTGATAGTGCCGACGGCTACCTCACAGGTCTACATTACAAATATGTTTGCACCTGTTGGTTCAGAAAAGTCTGTTGAGATGTCTGCACTTTCGGCGTAAGTATACTATTAATCTTTATTGAAGCATGTGTTGACATTTTGGTAGGACTTTGCTTGCCCAATACCTCATTAGTAAGTAATCATGCAGACCAACATTCCCCAGTTTCGTGTCGAGCATGCATCAGGAGAGTACCCCTTGCAGCTCTCTCTAGCGGATGTGTGGGGTATTTCTCCAAGAAGACAACTTGTGTCATCGTCACCGTGTCGTCGTCATGCGTCTCTTAGAGACAGACAATAGTGAGATGAATCAAGTATAGTTGAAACTGACGCATTACAGTGCTTCTGACACTGACAGTCCTGGTGTCCTACACATTGATGAATGTGTTGCAGTGAAGCGGGTATTGCAGGTCTAATAAACGTATGATTTGCGCCATTCTCGGTTATTTATCTGGAATGAGTACGGGGTTTAGGAGATTTGCAGTAGGATTGCGTTGAACTTTTCATTTTCACGCACGGCCGTGGCCGGGAACTCGACGACCATTATATGCCTTATGAACAGGGTACTGGAACTCGGATATCGGTACTCTCCTTCAGGTTGAGAGAGGCGTTTGGGGTAAAAGAAAGAAGGGTGTGCACTTTCCCAGTGGGTGAGTTTCGGATAAACCGAGAGAAAACGGGCGGGTTCCAGGGTTAGGGTATATCATGTAGAGTTAAGCCGGCGGAACGGGATAATTGGCAGCAGCATCATAATAATAATAATATAAAGTGATCCACGGTTCCTACGGGTGTACCTGTATTGCGGCCCGTGGTTCCTGGACGATAGACGTGTGTATACGTGTAATTTATTTTTGGGTTGGCCCGACATTGGTACTTTTCTTGTTTCCTGGCGAACAGAAAGTATTCGGACAAGGTTGTGTCGTCAGTTGAGCTTAGCTTCTGCACGCTACTTATGTGCGGCTCGTGAACGGTTCAGCCTCTTCCTCCACCGAACGAACATTCGCTTCTAGCTGTTGACACTCGCCTACACGTTCGTTACAATCCTCCGCCTCTCCTCCGCCTCCCCTCCGCCATCGCCATGACCAACATCGAGAGTCTCTTCAAGGTAAGCGCACGCTGTTTGTCTGCGCAGCCACTGTCGCGTCCCCCGAGAGCTCTATCTGACATTCCGTGCGCGTGATTGGCAGAAACCTGCACTCCCGTCATCCGCCTCCGCATCCACAAAATCATCCAAGAAACGCAAGCTTGCCCCTTCGCACGATCCAGGTACCTCCTACAACATCCTAAAAGTTATCCGACAGCTCAAATGGAATCACATACTGATGTTTGGACATCAGTGGCTGCTTACAAAACCGCAAAACTGGATAACGGCTCCCGATCGGCGAGTGCGGAGGACGAACACGAAGAGGAGGCAGAACCTGCGCCATCATCTCTTCCATCAGATTTCTTCGATACCCAAGAGGAAGATGAAGATGGTGGAAGGTTCTTTGGCGGGGGTGTAACAGAGAAGCAGGTGGAGATTCTAGACTTCATGGACCAACAGGAGAAGGACGAGGCACCGTTAGAGACGATCAATGCCGCTTGGCTACGAAAGAAGGCACTGGGCTTTGAAAAGAAGATTAACAAGAATGCTGAGATGCGGGGAAAGTTTGAGGATGAACCACACAAGTGTGTTACACAGTCCTCCAACCGTACATTCCCGTGATGCCTCTACTGATCATTTATCGTTTATAGATTTATGGCTTCGGAAGAAGAACTAGATACAGAAATCAAAACTTTCTCGATACTTTCGGAACACCCAGAACTCTATGACGAATTTCGAAAACTAGGAACACTGGGGTCCTTAGTTCGGCTGCTTGCCCATGAAAATACGGACATCGCCATTGATGTAGTGGAAGTTATAAGCGAGCTTACAGACGACGAAGTGGAGGCTGAGCCAGAGCAATGGAGCGCGTTGGTCGATGGGATGGTCGAGGAATCATTGTTAGAAATGTTGACACAAAATTTATCGAGGCTCAACGAAGGCAATGAAGCAGATAGAAGTGGGGTATATCACACTCTTAGTATGATCATCATTCGCCGGTGGATATGAATATCGCTAAGGTCTGATAGGCGTATTTGAGAATTTGGCATCTCAACAGTCACTTGCAGAGTTGGTTGTCAAAGAGACGAATATTTTTGCCTGGCTTCTGCAGCGGATCCAGGTTCGAGAATCACCACTATCACAGAATAAGCAGTATTCGGCGGAACTTTTAGCGATTCTCTTACAAACATCACAAGCGAACAGAAAGAAAATTACAGAGCTTGAAGGCGTGGATCTATTTTTACAGTTACTTTCCCCATATCGGAAACGTGACCCGGTAAAAGGTGGAGATGAAGAGGAATTCGTAGAAAACATCTTTGACTGCATAACATGTGTAGTGGATGAGACCGAGGGAAAGTTGAAATTTGTGGAAGCCGAAGGTGTGGAGCTAGCCCTGATTATGTTGCGGGAGGGTAAGATGAGCAAGCCTCGGGCGTTGAGGCTGCTTGACCATGCGATTACCTCTGCGCAAGACGCCACCGTAGCAATGCGGGTGGTTGAGGCGGCGGGGTTGAAGACATTATTTGGAATGTATATGAAAAAGGTACGTTTTCAGCATCCTTAACCGACGATATCCACGACTGATGTTTCTTGGAATGTTTTAGCAAGACACCCCAACAACCGAGCACCTCCTCGGTATTTTTGCCAGTCTGTTACGACTGTTGCCTGCAGACTCGCCGGCGCGCATCAGAACACTGGCGAAATTTGTTGAATCTGACTACGCGAAGATTGGTAGGCTGTTACAGATTCGCTCGGATTATGCCGGTCGGCTCGGTAAAGTTGAACGGGACATTGATGCGCAGAAGACGAAACTCGACAAGGAAGAGCGCGAGGAGATGGAGGAAGAATGGCTGTCACGGCGCCTGGACGCTGGCCTATATGGAGTACAAATTACAGATTTAATTCTGGCCTGGTTATGCGCCGAAGACCACGGAGCAAGAAAACAGATACAGACGCTTCTAAAGGAACAAAAACTCGGAATAGAAGTGGTGCGAAAGACGCTACAGGGTGTGTTCTGCCCCCTCTTTTGCTGGATAATCACATATCGTCAGAGTTAGGAATTTCGCAATTCAAACTAACAGGCTCTCTGCACAGAATCGATCATACTCATGGGAGATGATCTAGACGCCGACCAACGCGAAACGAAAGACATGATGACTACCCTTATTGAATTTGTTGTATAACATCTTTTTAATTTTAACTTTAACTTTATTTGGTTGCCTGGCTAGGCTATTGTGGCTGGTTTATTTAGGGATGGAATATATTAAACATGCCAGATGCTTTTTAATTGTGCCTAATTGTCTACGACCGGGAGTTGGTCGTAGATAATCTGTGGGTGCACACTTGTGAGAGCTGGGGATTGGACGAGAGGCTACAGTGACACATTCACCTGTATATTATCATATGCGCTGATCAATTAAAAGAAAAAACTGGTGTTTTGGATGATTATCATGTAGTTGGTTTAAATAAAGGCTCGAAAGGAATGCAGATATTGCATTCTTCTCCGAATTAGTGCTGTATACTAGCTGTTTAGGCGACGAGTAAATGGCCCACAGGCTTGTTATGGTCGTGACAGTTGCTTTTGTTTCTATTTGCCTCCCGGCACAGCAGAAACATCGCTTACTTTAGATTTGCGCATGAATACCAGGGAGTTGCGCTCTATGAGCTTACTGCTTTAGCGACTCTGGTCGTTACTCATTGAGGGCTCCATGTCGAAGTAAGGACGCAATTTTCGCCTGTGCCTTCCCAACTTTGTCTATTTCTCGCATCCGTATTAGATCCAACTACCAGAGCTCCCCGGTAGGATTTGTAAATACTTGCACTTAAGATGCTTGCAATTAATACAATTTCAACTAATAATACTATTTATTTGCTTAGTTTGGGGCATTAATTGTCCCCTGCTATATTGCCTACTGGGCAGAGTGGTAGACAATGACAACACCAAGGTCGCTGGGAGGTTACACACGACACAAACAAGGATGACGGATGACCCCGCAGTTAGAGCTGGCTGGCTGGCTCGTTGGCGTTATTTGTTGGCTCTTCATCCATACCAAGCCACCAACGCTCACCACCACCACCGACCAACTGCCCGGCCCGAGCCTCTCAAACGGTATTTCCTCAGCGCCCTGTCCTGCCAGCTATTATCCAGCCTCCCTGGACCTGCATACATAGAATTTATCGGCTGCCCTGGCTGGAACTACACTGCCCACCCACCTACCTACCCTATCCCACCTGCCCCGCCCGCCCACCCCCGCCCACAGGCACACACATACACACACACACATACGCGACAATGCCAGACGATGACAAACCTTCCGTTGGTGAGCCGGTGAACGGGGTTCCCGCGACTGAGACAGAGACGACGGATGCAGCTACGACACAGGTCGAGGTGCGACGGCCCGTCGTGGTGAGGGCGCCGACGCAGGCGGAGACTGATGCCGAAGAGAGTGAGCCTGAGGGCCCCCCGCCGGAGGTCATTGAGGATGATGAAGGTATGCTCCCTGTGTCCTTCTACCTACCTAATAGCCCTCCCACTCGCCCACCGTTTGCGGTCCTGACATGCCCGCCCCCCAGACCTCCTCGATGACTACCCCGAAGACACCACCGAGCTCGACCTGATCCACCTGCGCATCCTGTCGATCCCGGCGCTGCGGCTCGAGCGCTTCACGGCGCCGGGGCTCACGAAGCTGTGTCTGCGCCAGAACCGCATCTCGAAGATCGAGGCCCTCGAGCCGCACGCCGAGACGCTCACGGAGCTGGACCTGTACGATAACGCGATCGCGCACATCAACGGCCTCGAGACGCTGACGAAGCTGGAGAACCTCGATCTGAGCTTCAACAGCATCAAGCATATCAAGAGACTGGAGACCTTGAAGGAGCTGGTGAACCTGTATTTTGTCCAGAATCGCATTGCGAGGATCGAGGGGCTTGAGAATGCGACGCGTTTAAAGAACTTGGAGCTCGGTGCGAACCGGATACGCGTGAGTGCTTGCTACTAGGCAGATAGAGGCAAAGAGCTAATATTGTGTGCTGTGCGACTAGACAATTGAGAATATTGGACACCTTGCGGCGCTGGAAGAGTTGTGGTTGGGTAAGAACAAGATCACCGAACTCAAAGTATTTCTCTCAAAACCTAAACATGCAGAAAGGTGCCGCTAACACACTGTAGAACCTCGATTCGCTCAGCAACCTCCGGATCCTCTCGATTCAGTCCAACCGTCTGACGCGCATTCAAGGCCTCGAAAACCTCACCGGCCTCGAAGAGCTATACATCTCCCACAACGCGCTGACCGAGATTTCGGGACTCGACTCCAACGTTCGTTCCCCATCCTCTAAGATGCTTACCACCTTCCCATTTCCCGCCTCCCGGCCCTAGTATTATCTAGCTAACTCTGACGTGTCCAGCGCAAACTCCGCGTCCTTGACGTCTCCAACAACCAGCTCGAGCACCTCACCGGTCTCGCCACCGCCTCCGACGAGCTCGAAGAGGTCTGGGCCAGCACAAACAAGCTGTCGTCGTTCGACGAGGTTGAGAAGGAGCTGCGCTCCAAGGCGAAGCTGGAGACGGTGTACCTCGAGGGCAACCCGCTGCAGCGCACAGCCGGGGCGACATACAGAAATAAAGTTCGGCTTGCGCTGCCACAAATAAGGCAGATTGATGCTAGTAAGTTTTTCCCTCCTGTTGTAGGTTGAGCCGGTGAAATTGGTGATGGTGGCTAACGCCGGAAACAGCGTTTGTTAGATAGAGATAGACGTGGGTGTTCAGGGAGCGGCGAAGGGCGATGGGCGTGCAATGATTATTACACTACACGTATTTTTGTAATACCAAGACTAGGAAAAATTATACATGAGTTTTTTTCTTCATCAATCTGAGAACTGTTCCCATTTTTCTAAACCTTAAAATTTTTTACCACTACATACTACATATGTATTGATGAATGGGGTGGAGATGGATGTTGGTGAGTGCCAGCAAACGGCGGCACCGATCCTGATTCCTGAATCCCCCGGCGAGTGATGTGCCATGCCCCCTAATTTAGCTCCCGCCCAGGGATCGCTAGTCCGTGCTGCTACGTCTGTCCATGTGTCAATTCCAGACGCTTCCAAAAATTTCCCCAGCGCCACCATTCCCCGTGCCAGCTCAACATCCCCCCTCCAGCAGCATGATCACCCACGCCCTCGACCTCCCCCCCCTCCACTCCCGCCCCGCCGCCGCTTCGCTGCTCGCCATCCTGTCCTCGCTGACCCTCGCCCAGCCCTCATGGGACACCAGCGACGACGGCAACGACAGTGATGGGTTCCTGGTCATACCGGGCACCGAGAAATGGCTCACCTCCATCATCGCATCCCCACTGGCCTGGCTCGATGCGGACACGCAGGACGCTGTCCGTGACGCCGCCGCTGCACGCCTTGCGGAGCGATGCGGGCGCACTGCGTGTCCGGAGGTGGTTCGGACGTTCCGTGTCCCACGGCGGGTGTGCAGTAAGGGGGCATCGGACCCGGTGAACTCAGGGGACTCGGTGAACTCATCGGCGGGCTCGTCCGGAGTTTCAACACCGGCCCTAACCGACTCCTCGCCGGATTTGAAGCTTGAGCTGGGGTCGCTGGAGCCGGAGCTGGAAGACGTCTTGATCACGCTGCACGAGCCGTCGCTGACCGCCGACAACCTCGGCCTCAAGACGTGGGGCAGCGCCTACGCTCTCGCACGGATCCTACACGCCCTCCCACTCTCACTCCCGGCAGGCACACGCGCGCTCGAGCTTGGCGCCGGGACGGGACTCGTCGGGCTCGCGGCGGCGTGTGTGATCCCGGAGTTGCGCAGTGTGTTGCTGACGGATCTGCCGGAGATCGTGCCGAATCTGGCACGGAATGTGGCGGCGAATGAGACTCCGGAGGGCGTGGAGGTGGGGGCGGAGGTGTTGGATTGGGCGGAGGACGCAGAGGAGGATGGTGGGGCAGGCGAGGGGGAGAAGTGGGGGCTGGTGCTGGCCGCGGATCCGTTGTATAGCCCGGAACACCCGAAGTTGTTGGTAGGCGTGTTGAGGAGGGTGCTGGGGAGGGGTGGGGTGGCGGTGGTGGCGCTGCCGGAGAGGGAGGGATATGGGGGTGAGAGGGAGGAGTTTAGAAACCGCATGGAGCAGGCGGGATTGGTGGAGAGGCGGGGCGGGAGCGTGGAGGGGAGGGATGATTGGGGGGTTTTCGGATGCCGGTGGGGCATTTGGGGGTGGCGAGGGGAGGATGATGGGATTGAGGTGGGGGCATAGAGGCACGGTGTACGTGATAGACTAGACGGTATAGACATAGAAACATGAGACAACTGTAAGCACTAGATGGTGGATAGACTTAGAGAATCGACATACCCCGGCGCATAGATCAGCACTCGCATGGCTTCTTGGACTATTTACATGTGCATCCCTGCGAGCTCTTCACATGTAACTCCATCAGTAGACCATCTCAAGATTTACAGACCTATAGCAGGTCGCAGATAAGCCTGTGACCGAGTTCGTGGACTCCTGAAAGTCCACCAGACAGTGTCTGTCTGGTCGTACAGTCTGCCCTTGAAAGCAATATTGATTAGATATTCTGGTTGACCGACAGCCAAAATTTACCTCGGTCCTTCCATTATCCTGATCTTCCACCAGCAAACTATAAATAATTTCCTCTATCAACGCACGAGCGTGAAATGACTGCCGCTACAATGATATCCTCAATCAGTAGCATCCAACCGAGCAGAAAGTTATCTGTACAACATGTCACCGACCCCACCGCCAGACAATACATAAATCTTCAAACTATAATACGAAAACCATGGTATGCGGAGTACCTAGGCGACTCTGCATAGTATGGGAGGCCTGCTTGCATTGTTCAGGCTTCAGCTAGATGGCGGCGGTGGTGGCGGCGGTGGTGGTGGTTGGTGGGCTCCCCGTCTCCCGGAAATGGGGTACTTCACGGGGTACTGCAACGCACGGTTAAAAACACTGCACGGGCATGTATCTCGCCAGCTGCACGCGCGGGGCGCGCCATCGACCCACCGTTTTCCGGCAATCGTCGTGCATCTGTGTGTGTATATGTTCTCGCTGAGGTTTCAGACACTCCGCGTGCTTACTGAATGTTTCGGTTGACCGGAGAGCTGCGAGGGGGCGAGGGAGCTATAGAGCTATTATGTATAGCTGAGTATATCACTAGTCGTTTCTTCACCCCGCTCTTTTCCGGCGGCGGGGAATGGCGGAAATGATGACATATCCCTAGAGTCTAGGTCGAGGTTTTGGTTTCAACGGCTGTAATAGATTGTGTATTATAGGGCTTTTGGTACGTATTATAGGGCCTCTGGCGCATTATCAGTGATGTGGTGTGGTCTTAAGACAGACTTTATATATCAGGGAGCTAGGGCGGTGGACGGGAATGGTACCTATGACGCCTGTTCCTGGTATTAATCTTTGTCAGATTGCGGATCTGGATATCGACAATAGACGGCACAGAGCACGTGGTCTGTTTAAACCCCGACACCGACATCGACAACGGCGCCGGCACAGACCGGTACTGCTCTTAGTTGCGTGCATCAGATATATGAGAAATTCGCGAGGGTGTGCGTCAAAACGGGCACAGTCGCTGTGCCGCTGGTCAGTGCAAGAGATCGGCAGGGTTCAGTGCTGTGCCTGCATTGGCACCGCTCTGGCGGATTCGAGGAGTGGTTACGCTATTACTTGTAAGTTGGGTGTGAGCACGGCTTGGTGGATCGGTGGGCTGCGGTTGTGGCGGCTGTGGGCGTGGATGCTTGCGGCATGTGTGATAATGACCTGGTGGTATTGCTGTGGGTTGGGTCACGAGCTGGGTCTGGGAGTGGGTAGGGTTGGAGATGGATCACGGAGTCTGTTGAAGAGAAGCAAGCAGAATAATGCGAGTGCTATGAACACGTGAAATGTGACGTATAATACACAAAACCGAATGACCACCGGTGCAGATGCACTAAATTCAACATGTAGGTCAATTGGCTGGTTCAAGAAAGATCCTGACGGTATACTGAGACATTTCCGGTAGCGATTTCGAGCTGTCTCTAGAAACTGGCTACACTGCAAATGCACAAGTCAAATTAATCCAGGTAAGCTATAGCTCTGAACTCAATCAACACAGTCTATATACTGGGACACTTAATTTGAAACATTCTTGAAAAATGCACAACATGAAGCACCTCTAGACCGCTATGGGAAGCGTTCCACTCGATATATTGACATACATGACTGATAATATTGAACAATTTATCGGCCGGCAAACAAGTGCAGCACCAGGTAATCTCTCAGCCGGAACACAAGTATGCATGCATGTCTCAAGCTATCGTCTGTAGCTGTTCCACAGGAATATCCGATATATCACCCGGCGTCGACTCGTCATCAATTGTCCTGAACCTCCGACTGGAATGTACACCATTTTCCAGAAACGTCGAAAGGCCAGCTGATAGGGTTGGTGATCCCCCACGCCCATCGTACGCGTACCTTATTTTTGGGAAAGAGTACCGACCGCAAACGGCAAGTTGATAGGGCTGAAACAGACCGGACACTTCTCGTGCGTTATGATGTATGCCTAATTTTGGAGCCCGAAGAAGATGAGATGGGATGAGATGGGCTGGAATGGATGGTCGGCTGGGAGTAGGGCTGGCTGGGAATGGATGCTGGACGGAAGGAATGTTGGATATATTGGGATATAGATCGAGTGCGTGGAGGCGTAGTGTGGTGTGGTGTGGCGGTGGTGATGTTGTTGATAGTGTGGTGTAGGTGGACAGGGGGTGGGGGCCGTCTGCGGGAATGCAACGGGCTCTGCATTCCGGTTGAGGCTGTAGGTCGGAAGACATCTTTACTGCTATCAATACTCTCTATGAGTGTATTATCGGCTGAGTGTGGAGATTGTATGCTTCCATTGAGCAGCGGCGCAATATGGCTTGGGCAGAGCTATAATGTTTGTGGTAATCAAAGAATGAAAGGAACATGCTTGATAAACATGAGCTATATGTACGGCCTGGTTTTTGATGTTTACCGACTCGGATGTTTGTGTATATATCTTCTGGACTATAGTAAGCAGCTTTCATGGAGTGACCATGTATGTACAAACCTTGAGGTGGGGGCTTAGGTGAAATATCACTCGAAATTTTGCTCGTAGACTTGACGCGACATGAGTGAGAATCGATGCGCGAGACTATTGAATGAACTGTGGAACGCTCGCTATTGATACCGAGAGGCCTGGTCTGATTCATTGTGCGTACGGGTGTTCGTTGAGAGAGTGTGCTGTAACGGCGACGAGTGATCACCGATGACACGCCGTGGCCGCTCAGCGGTCTCGGCTATTTCCGACACCGCCAAACCCTGCAAAAAAAACTGCAAAAACTACAGTACCCGGGATTCCCGCATGGTCACCCACTGCAGTACTAACCGGGCGATAACATGCTTAAATAGGGCTGAGCGGACGGGAAGCCTTGTGTTCATGTTTCTATGACCGTAGCTGACATCATTTGGTTTCTTAAGCATATCATGTGCACTGTGCATCGAGTGATCGATTCTGATCGTAGAAAAGTATAGATAAACAGCAACAAAGGTAGTGGCTATTCAGGGCATGTGCTTGTGCATTTACCGCGAAGTCTCTCTCGAAAGTGTATAGTCTTGAGCTGTAAACTGTATTTTAATATAAATGATGGAAACCCCTTCAAATGGTGAATGAGTGACATTGTGTGCAGGTGTTTTAAGGTTACCCACTCTCGAGTCTCAAGTGACCATGGGTCGACTTCACGCATGGAAAAGAATTGCTAAAACCTCAGGCTTCAATATAACCGCTACGGTACTCGACATCACCAGACTACATATAGATTTTCTTCGCTAGTACTGCATTAGAAAAATCGATATTTAATAAACAGTTTTCGATCAACATTAAACTTCCCAGCCAACACTCCAGCATCCAATACTCAAGCTCGCCCATTAATCGTACAAGCACAGAGATCTATCAATCTACTTCTTAGCGCACTGTATTCTTCCGCCCGCCGTCTAACTTTCCACTCCCATCCTCTAATACCAACAAGGCCCAGCCGGCTCACAATCTAAACTCTCACATTAGCCTCTCCACAGCCTTTCAAAAATGTTCTCTCGAGTAAGAGCAACTTACACACTCGCCCCACAGAGGCATCATATAGAATCTTGTCCGCACTGACACACTGGCAGTTCTGCGCCGCCAGCTCTTCGAGGAGCCGCTCGCATTTGCGCGACTTGTTGTTGCCCTTCCCAAACCACTCTTCGCACAGCGCTCTAGCCGCGGAGAGCTCGGCGCGCGGGCACCAGCGCTTTTGAAGGGTTGCGGGGGCGGCGATGGGGGCTGGGGTTGCAGCTGCCAGGGCGGCGACGGAAAGAGTGAGGAGGATTGTGGTGAGTTGCATGTTGCTAGTTGTAGTGGCAGTTGTGATTGTCGATCGTTGAGTTGGTGATGGTGATGGTCGTGATAGCAGTGGGGTCGAAGGTGGGGTCTTTATACGCTTCTAAACCCCTTATTGAATCCAAAGTGGTTGTACAGATATTCAAGTCGTCGTTGTGATAGGGGCCGTTCGAATTTGGCCCCCCACCTACGGGTTCGTTCTGTAATTCCCGAACAAGCTCTCGCAGTTACATTGGTCACACCGTACACGGCAGAAGAACGCCGAAAGGCTTCTAGAACTGACCTGCTGCACCACCCCGTCGCACGCGAGCCACACGAGACTCGGAATTGTGGACTATTGCATACTAGTTGGCATTGGATTTAGCCAACTCGGACATGCATAACATATCAAAGATCTTAAAGCCCACGTCGAGACAAGTACTTCAGTCTGGCCCCATGGGGGATGCATATACATATGCGCCGGTGCACCGTCAACGTCGCACTGCGGATATTCTGACAGCTCATGTCGTGCATCCTTCAGCCAGTGCTCCCCTGACTCGCTTAGATACGGGGTAAATGGTCTGCAGAGGACGAGTTTCCTCGGATGTTTTTTTAGGAGAACGACCTGCTAGATAAGTGGGGTCTGCAGGAATGAGGGGTTGTGGGACAAAGCGCTTCTGAGATTGGTTTGGAGGTGTATTGTTCTGGAACATTCACTCTCATGATATTATATGGACTGATAGCTGCTCGCACCTGATTCTGCACGGATCGATTGAATTTACGGAGTATGCCCAGAATGACCCTGCTGAAAATAAATGCCCAATGGCCTTGATGTGCCCTCATTGTGCTGCCCAAGGGCACCCTCCTTTCGCCCGCCCATTTGCCCTTCTCCGGCCCGGGGCGCCCTCTGGCCACAAAATAACCTCCGGCCACAAAACAAATCTCCGACCCAGGGCTAGAAAAAACATCTGGCCACAAAACTTAACTTTACATAAACGGTCGGCGGGATGGTGTCCTAGGAGGACTACAGGAGGGTGCTCTGTCAGGCGGTCGGCGGGAGGGTTTATGAGAAGAGGAGACGTGTGAGCGGGGCGACGGTCGATTCAAGGGTGAGGATGCGGAGCTCGAGAGGGGAGGGGGGGGGCGTTGGGGGGGGCATTGGGGGTGGTGGTATTGGTGGTGGTGGTGGTGGCGGGATGGGATGGGATGGGATGGGATGTGGCAGTGGCCGTGTGGGGGTGTGAGGGCGAGGGTGGGGTGGGATGGGGCGGGCCGTGTTATGCGGTGAGGAAGGTAGACGGGGAGGCCAACTCGAGGTGGAGGTGGTGGTGGTGCTGGCGCACGTGGCGAGTTGGAGACGCGGTCATGGGTTTGCAACGGTCCGGTCTGGGGTCAGACTATGCGGCCATGGTGCACTCTATATCCCCGCAAATATCCGCCCCGCCACCCCTCTCCCTCGCCCGCCTCTTCTCCGGCAACAGTTGACTGTACGCACATGGTGGAATGTGTCGTCGTGCAACATCTGCACTGCTGATCACTCGAGTTTGAAAAGTTTATGATTAGTCATTGTGACTCTTTCCTGTCGGCCTTTTGCCTTTTGCTTCCTTCTCTCTTACACACTCTTGTAATCAAGCAATACAATTACCTTTTATGATTCACTTTCATGATATTATACTGGCTGCTAGCTGCTCGCACCTGATTCTACACGGATCGATTGAATTTAGCTATCTTCGTATATTAGTTAAGAATCCTGGGAGGTGAAGTTGTATTGTCTTGTGCCCAGCCCAGTTGTTCTCGCTAAACCACAGTACCTCATACTTCGGCGGTTTTTGTAATCAGCAAGCCGCCGAGGAACGAGGTGTGCGTGGCTTGACAGGTAGATAAAAGTATAGGTACGAGAGAAGAAATTCTAGTATCGAATGAACACAAGAGCGCAAAGACATAGATAGGGTGTGTCAAACATGAACTCGAACGTTGGCCGCAGGAATGCCCCTCAAAAGCCACACGTGGAACATACTCGTATCTACACCGCCCAAAGCTCTTTCAAATGATGTCTGCCATAGTAGATATCATGGTGCAGATCTATGTTGCAATTATGTGTATTTTTGCCTGCACTGCAACCTTCGCAATAATCCCGAGACCGTCCGAGTGATCGAGACTACATTAGTCATTAATTGAGACTACATTAGTCATTAATTTGCGCTAAAATTTGTGTGTATGTGTGGTGTGTGATCGCATGCCTCGTCCTTGTTTTGCTTCAGCTCTTCTGAATGAGAAGTATGCAAAGCTCCATAATACAATTATGCTGCTATTGACCGTGGCTGATGTTCAATGTGGTCAATTTAGAGGGGCACAAGGATTTCGAAGCAGGGTTCTCTTGAAGGATTCGCTGGATTCAAGCCGTAACAGGAAGTGTATTGCCTGTCGCAAGGTTGATTCCTGTGCTGATTTTTGCAGAATTAATGGGTTTGCAGTTACTAGAAACACACAAGTGACATTTGTGGGATGGGGTTGAAAACAGATTTTGCAAGGTTACAGAGCATTTCGAGCAGGATCAGACACTCTTCTACCAACACTGTACGCCTCGACGATTGAAGCATCTTCTACATCCTACCTACACATACTTCAGCCATAATCAACGAAATCTGGTGTGAGACGCCGAAATGGCTTGGAGAGCCGAAGTGAGTCGACTGCAAGGCTTTCAATTCAATTAGCAGGCGAAGAAAACCCTAGCTTTGGGTCCGCCCCTCTTCTAGAAAACACAAAAGACAAAACTATGGCGACATGAACGGCAAACCCGGATCGATTTCTGGCCCAACCAGGTGAGTAGTATACGAGTACAACACATCAATAGTAATCAGGCACTTATGCGTACTAAAGATTTCATACCTTTCCTGTTGAATACTAGAAAGATTGCATAAGAGGATCTGTCATGAAATATTTCCGGGTATTTAGTTGATAAAATTCGATGAGAAAGACGCGATTTCTTATACTAGGTCTCGAAATGTGTGTTTTGAGTAGGCTTCGATGTAATAAAGTTCGCTAACTTCTGTGCAGTGTCTCAGCTGCATAAGCTGACTAACGGGGTGGATTTGCAAGCTATTATCTCGCATGCAATGTCTCGAGCGAGGTTCGCGCAATGTCGATGGACAGCACTCCGGCCATTCTGACAAACATGCGCTTTTCTGTGGCACGAATTAATCTCCACTGCATGCTTTGAAACTCTATCCTTGCATCATCGGGCTTCGAAATGAACGATGCATGAACGAGAACTGCGACCTGAAATAACGTCAATGCTCTTTTTTTACAAATGAAGAAAGAATAAAGGAGAAATACACGTTGGATCAGTTTGAAAAAATACGTCGTACCAGATTGATTCGAATAAGATCAAAATCTCGTTTAACGCTAGAAAACTGAGAAAACCATGAACACCGCTCTTTACAAACATATTCAAACAGTTTGTCATATTTGCTTTGTTAAAACTATTATGACAAATCCACACTAAAGTCGATGCATTTTTGACTTGCATACCTACCGTGATTTTCTGCGCAGGCGTCTTTAAAGCAGGGCGGCAAATCTGCCTGGGTATCGTCGTCATCGCCAACCAGGCCTGCGGGATCTTCAGACGGCAGACCCCACTCAACGGTTCCTGGTGCATCACATGGTCGTCTCTTTTTCGAACCAACTCACCTCCAAACCCAAACTTCGAGTCTTCGAGTATGAGCCCATGATAACAGCTGTTCGTTGTCACTTTTCTTATCTCGACCAGAGACCTTTCTTTATCTCTAGCAAGCCGCCGCCAACGCCTGCAATATTTCAAAGACATCCACCCAGTTCTGGAATTTTGATCTGGACCGAACCATTCTCAGCTGAAAGAGGAGCTCTCCCAGTCTTCATGAGAGAAGGTGGTCACGTTGGTTCCGTCGTTTAGTTGTGTTGGCAGTGCTAGCCATCGGGCCGTCTAAGATAGGTGGAATTAAAAGCAAAGGAAAAAAAGAAACATGTGTAGCGCTCGGAGACTTTACTGCGCATGAAGGAGCTGCTTTTTCCAACTTTGATGTTTGTAAACGCCAACGGGACTCGTCGCTGTTGGAGTTTGAGTTGTCCGACCAACTATACCTACTGGAAAAAGACTCTGTTATCCCTTGCGTTTTGATTCAACTCCTTTTGGCCAGCAACGCGCATTAAGAAGCCTGGAAATATTGCTGGACGAATAAGTGATATTTTAGTTTTGAAGAACAATTGTCCCTGGTTTTAGGGCTGACAAATTTTTCAACCGAGTTGCGTTGACAAGAAGGTAATTTTTCGCTTTTCTTCTCAAAACAGACTAAACAAAAAGAACCTGGAGGCTTTCCTCAAACATACAAGGTCTCTTGCAAACGAGATGTTTGGATAAGAATTTTTCTACAGTTCGGTAAAAAAACAGTCAGCACTGAAAATTGTCAACCCCTTCGATGCATGATTCAACCAAAAGAGTTCCATTTGTGGACGTCCCTAGTTTATGTGGAATATCGAGAAGCGCGTCAAACAGCAGGAAAGCCGAACACGAGTTGAAAATGCTTTTTCCGGGAACTATCATGAGAACTAGTTTAGTCAGAGTCTTATATGACGATTAAATTCTGCGGATCATCCCGTAGAGGCGCCGTCAACGTCGTGTCGGTAAATCCGTTCCTCAGACTAGAATTTCCCGCAAGACAAGTCGTGCATGCGAATCTATCAGCCATCAACTATTCGCATGGAACATCTCAAAGCGGCTTGGATTGACGAATATGCGGCTCTTCTATATGTCAACAACCATCGCGTTCCATCTATCCACGTGTTTCTTGCTCGAAATTACAGCTGAGGAGTCAGCCCTAAGTTAGGCAGCAAGGGCACTAGTCTATATATAGACATCGTGCGCAGTTTTCGGTCCAGTTATTTTCTTCAAAGTAGATACACACCACCCTTGGTACCTTTATCTATCAGAAGCCAAGGAGTCCAAGAAGTTTGTATATTGTTGGCAGCCGGCATAGCCTTGTTCGTTGTTGTGTTTGCGTTACACACGCTGTAGCACAGTGTTGCACGGAGTAAAGTCTCAATCGGTAGAAACACCACTGTGTGACCAACGAAGTCGAATGAACAACACCGCAATATAAAGAAGGAAAAGAAAAAAATCATGCATTCTATCCATAGATGCATATTGCCCTACATAGGACCGAATCTTCGCGGGGGTATTCACCACAGATAGAGATCTGCAAGGTGGTTGGCCAGGTTACACCAAGCCAGGGTTCAGTGGCAGTTGTGCTTTAAATCCGAAGATAGGGGATGTATAGACGTCCGAGCTTCACAACGTCTCTGACGTCTCTGATCCATAGATATCGGTAATTTTCCATTATGTTTCCCGGTCTTCGGTCTCACCTACCTGAAAATTATCCGGCGCATGTAAGTATATTATCTCACCACAGTTGTCATGTTATATTTGAAAGAAAATGAAAACGGAAAACAATGTTTTATGTACTTACAAAAAAGCTCTCTGAACAACGGAAACATAGAGGGTGGCGCTGGGGGGCGTTATTAGTTAAGATCTGTAGCCCTCCCGAGTGCGCGCGGACGGACCGTTGCAAGTGGTGGGAATGACAGGACGCGGACGTCTGCACTAGTAGGCAACTGGATCTACCCTTAGGATAAACGGCAGGCTGCGAAGATCGCACTTCGCTACCGCAGATCGACGAGGGGATGGGGGTTCTTTTCTATCTGCAAGACTACGCTCCCTCATGAGGCTCTAGAACCGTGAGCACGTCGTGAGCGTGAAGCTGCTGTTCAACTGCAGCAGACACGACTAACTCGCCTTCGCGTTCAGAGGTGTGAGTTGGGATGCTTCTAATGGAGCCCATAAATAATACACTGATAACGCGTCAGCGTGGGCATGATCGTTTTGGGCAAAAGGACCGAACCGCGCGGGCACCTGCAGCCAGTCGTATTTTGGCGAGACGGGTGCATAATCTGGTATACCAAGGATAAGGCGCGGACGGTGCCGGAAAAACTCTTCGGGGAGGGCTGCGGCACCGGAACGCCTCTCGGAAGACAGTCTGATTTTTTTTCTTTTCTGTGAGACAGAATCTGAGAAGGCTTTCCCAGGATGGCGGATTAGTATGCGAGATGATCCGAGACTTGCAGACGTTGAAGTTTAGTAGGATTGTCCGGCTTCTTTTCTCTCACTTATTTTCTTTGGTGTCTTAGAGATAAGGCTAGGCCAACACAGAGCATGAAACAAGCTACATCAATGATAGGTGGTAGCTACATACACCACTAGAGCATTGTATCAATTCCAAAACAGACCAAGACCCCGATGAATCTTTTCAGTGGTTACAGATATTCACAATTAATCATCATCATGCATGGCTGGCCTTCTGTCCGGGTACTGGGGATTCGCAAGCTGGGATCAATTTGTTTGTTTGTTTCAATTCGCGGTCCCAGCAGTGCTTTATCTCGCCTTCTCGGATGTAACACTGCCCTTGCGGCAAATCATTTCTTTTTATATCGTGTTTGTCCCATGGCGTGGGCGGTATAATTGAGCACTGTAAGTACGTATGTAGCTTACCAGATGAGCTTTTGGAGCAGACCCTGCGTATCTATCCTTGCCAGCCGAACGAATAGCGTTATCGGGACGAAGTTATAGGGTCCACTCTAACAGATCAATGCCGCTCATCCTGCAAAGAGCCGACGGATGCTCAAGTTTCCAAGCTTCTAGAGTCACTGCCCTGGGAAACCCCCACAGCTGCGCATGTGGGGGCACAATACGACTGGACAGGATGAAAGATTCCCATGGCTGGACGAGAAGTAAGGTTGGAAAGCACCACGCTCGCTACAACATGGCGGGTAGTATAGGAAAGCTTACCATGTACTGAGCCGGATAACCTTTCATCCCGGTCCCAGGAGTCGTCTCGCTGCCATACTCACCACGTAGCAGACTGGATCTCTACTTACACAAAGAGACGCCGTGCTAAGTACGGAACTACGTGATGGAAAACTGGAGATGCCGTGCTTTCCACCTTGTGCTTTTTTCGCGCCGAACTCTGTGTTGGACGATCTTGCAAAAGAAAACTTCCTCCCGTACGAGACCGAAGTTGCCCAAATAAACCACGTATCAAACGCTAATAGCCCGTGGATAGTGATCAGCGAGTTGTTGCATAGCAATGGTGCTAGAGACATCAGTAGTAGGGAAAAGCCTCTATTTTGTTTCTGCCCGTCAGCCTACAGCAGCTTCGTCGTGGCATACGCCGAAATCGGATCGACAGGTAAGGCTGAGTGCTTCGATCTTGTCTTCTCTTCTCTCTTTGTTCCCACATTGGTAAGAGCTAGCGGAGCGTGCCTCGACTCCCCGAACACCGAGTGTCCAGCACGCAACATGCAAACTTTCTGGGCGAGCACGACAGCCAATCAAGGGGTGCTCTCTTTCTTATCTTGGTGGTTAGCATTTGGTTGGCGGTTTTTCCGAGACATGTCTGGGGCTAGGGCCCCCTCCGAGCAGCTCCTCCGCCGCCGCCAAAGGTCTTCCCTGACATGCCGAGATATATCTAATTTCAACACCGCGGCGAGAGTAACAACAACCAGGCCAAAGTCTCTCTGTCCCTGGAAAAAGAGTTTTACGCTTTTGGGGGCTGCCACTCACCAGAGAGCACTCACACATGGCGCCAGAACAAACTCTGATATCAACCCCGGCCTGGGCCCGTTGGCGTACGGGTCGATGCATGTCATGACACTGGTGGTCCAGGAGATAGTGACCACCGTCTTCGATGCATGCAAACCAAGCTCTGCCATGGCATGCCGTGCGTGCCAGCCCTCAGCTGAAATCAATCCCACACAGCTGTATGCACCGATGGCGACTCGACAATGTATGTCTGGGCCGACAACCAGCTCCAGCAGCCGCAGAAGAAGCTACCGAGAGCCACGTTCCGCCAGCGCTGGAACCGCATCGACTCAGCACGACGATCGAGCGAGCCAGCCGGCCCCAGCGACGTGTTCCAGGCAGCCCTCCCCCCCGCGCTCTATTTTGGGCCGCAGGTGTGCCTGCCGCTGCGGTGGCTGGGCCTGATGCCTATCACCCCCGGACGCATTGGCAACCCGCCCGTGTGCGTGCGTGTGGAGCGTGGCTGCCCGGCGTTGGGGACTGTAGACATATACCGCAGGCCTCGCGTCCTTGTCCAGCACCCAGCACCCAGCATCATCTTCTACGTGCGCTCTCACCCTCTGCTCTGCTCCCTCCCTCACACCTCTCCATGGAGCGCCCACGCCGGCCAATGATGCTCCTCCTCTCCGCCCTGGCCCTCCTGGCCACCGCTGTCACGGCCCTGCGATACGACCCCGCGCAGGTCGGCTTCAATCTGAACGAGAACAAGACGGCCGTCAACCCGCTGGACTACTGGGGCGAGTGGCCAGACCACAAGTATCAACCTTCGCCCGAGAACTGGCGCTTCCCGTTCTACACGCTCTTTTTGGATCGGTTTGTGAACGGCGATCCGTCCAATGATGATGCGAATGGCACCGTGTTTGAGTATGATATGATGAGCAACCAGCTGCGCCATGGCGGCGACGTGAAGGGCCTGGTCGACACGCTGGACTATCTGCAGGGAATGGGCATTAAGGTATGTTTGTTTTGTTTGTGTTTTGTGGCGGGCATATGCTTTCGTGTTTGCTCTGCATGCGTGTGCTTGGATATTTGCTCAAAAATATCCTGAGCTCTATTGTATTTGTTTGGGGTTTGTGGCGGGCATATGCTTTCATGTTTGCCTTGCATTCTTGTGTCTGGGCCAAGCATCCTCTGTCTGCTGTATTTGTTTTTCTGGGAGTATCCCAAATCCTTCAGCCTTAGTGGCGGCATATCAGGCGTCTATAACACGCGCTGCACAAATATGATTGACGAACGCAACCGCTGACCACTCCGACAGGGCCTCTACCTCAGCGGCAGCCCCCTCGTTAACGAGCCATGGAGCTCCGACGGCTTCAGCCCGCTGGACCTGACCCTGCTCGACCGCCACTTTGGCCGCATCCAGGACTGGCGCGACGCAATCGACGAGATCCACCGACGCGGGATGTACGTGATTGTCGAGAACACGTTTGCCACGTAAGACCTACCTCCCCCCATCCTAACAAACTATTGCAAAAAGCAGAGACTGACAGCGGCGACGGCGGCGTTGAATAGTATGGGCGATCTTTTCGGCTTCGAGGGATACCTCAACGAAAGCACGCCGTTCAACTTCCGCGAGCACAACGCGGTGTGGAAGAAGTCGCGGCGCTACCATGATTTTCACGTGGCCGAGACGGAGGAGTTCGAGGACTGCGAGTACCCGCGCTTCTGGACGGCGGGCGGCGAGCGCGTCGGCCGCAACGTCACGGACCTGATGAAGGGATGCCGCAAGAGCGAGTTCGACCAAGTAAGTTTCTCCCTCCGCGTACCTAAATCGCATAGAACTCGCCACCGCAGAAGTAGCCGCAGCGTGATCAAAAATATCTGACAGCGGTGATCACAGTACGGCGACATCGCGGCCTTCGGCAACTACCCCGAATGGCAGCGCCAACTCTCAAAGTTCGCCTTCGTGCAAGACCGCCTGCGCGAGTGGGACCCACGGGTGCTTGCAAAGATCATGCACTTCTCGTGCATCTTCGTCGGCATGCTCGACATCGACGGCTTCCGCATCGACAAAGCGCTCCAAGTGACCGTCGACGCGCAGGGCGAGTTCAGCGACCACATGCGCCAGTGCGCCAAAAAGCTCGGAAAAGACAACTTCTATATTCCTGGCGAGGTGGTGAGCGGAAACGCTTTCTCCGCGATCTATATGGGACGCGGAAAGGAACCCGCGATGGCGGTGAAGGATGTGAAGGAGGCGATTATGATGACGAATCGCACGGATGAGGATCTGTTTATACGAGAGGATTCGAAGGCGGCGCTTGATGGCGTGGCGTTTCATTATTCGATTTATCGCGGGCTGACGCGGTTTCTCGGGTACGTTCTTTCTGTCTTTCCAGCCGGCGGTCGGGCGGCGGCGGCGGCGGCGGCGGCGGGCATACAGCGGGCATACTAACACGGGTATATAACAGACTCGACGGTGAATTCGCCGCCGAACAGGACACGCCGGTGAACTGGGTCGAAGCGTGGGACACAATCCTGAAGACCAACGACCTCGTCAACGCCAACACCGGGCTCTTCGATCCGCGGCACATGTACGGCGCGTCGAACCAGGACGTCTTCCGCTGGCCGGCGCTCAAAAACGGCACCGCAAAGCAGGCGCTCGCCTACTACATCATCACGCTCGTGCTCCCCGGCGTGCCGATGATGGTCTGGGGCGAGGAGCAGAACATGTACGTCTTCGACAACACCGCGAACAACTACATCTTCGGGCGGCAGCCCATGACCTCCGCGCTCGCGTGGCAGACGCACGGGTGCTACCGCTTGGGCGGGCCGAAGTACTTCGACTTCCCGCTCGACAAGGCGCTGTACGGGTGTCTCGACGACGGCGTGAGTCGCGACCAGCGTGACCCGTCGCACCCGATGCGCGGGCTCATCAAGGGCATGTACGAAATGCGCGAACACTACCCGGTGCTCAACGACGGCTACTACCTGCAGCAGCTCAGTAACCAAACATGGGACATCTACCTGCCAGGCTCCGGCGACACGCGCACCGAGACCGGCCTCTGGAGCGTCCTCCGCTCGCGCTACGAGGGCGTGCAGAACTTTGCCGGCGCAGGCATGGGCAACCAGAGCGTATGGCTCGTGTACGGCAACCAGGACACGCCCAAGAACTACCAGTTCAACTGCAGCGACGCCAAAGAAGCACTGTTGGCGCCGTTCGACGCCGGCACGACCGTCCGGAACCTGTTCTACCCGTACGACGAGTACACGCTCACCAACAGCAGCACCAAGTTCGGCTTCGAGGGCAGCGACGAGTTCTCGGGGTGCCTCGACAGCCTCGCGATGGAGGCGTGGGGGTTCAAAGCCTTCGTGCCCGCGGAGAAACACGTGGCGCTGCGGCCGACGCTGACGCGCTTCGTCCCCGGCCACGACGCGCGCCTGCTGTCCACCGTCGGCCCCGCCGAGACCGAGACGCTGCGCATCGAGCTGCACTTCTCGGCGCAGATGAACTGCGACAGCATCACCGCGTCGCTCACGCTCAACTCGACGACGCACTCCGGCGTCGCCCCCGCGCTGGACACGGGCAGCGTGAGTTGTCGCACGCTGGACTTCACCGACATCACTGCGCACGTCGGCGAGCGCCCGACGCGCTTCATCTACACCGCGGACCTGCGCGGCGTCGCGAACGGCGTGCACGCCGTCACTGTGGCCAATGCGACCAGCAGCGATGACAACCTCACCAACGCCGTGGACCGGTTTATGTTCCGTATCGGCCAGGCCGAGAACGTGGTCGTGTTCCCGCGCGCGGCGAATTATAGCAGTACGTTGCTGCATCGCGACGAGGGGAACGGGTCACTGTGGGTGCAGCACGCCGCGGCGGGGGCGGATCGCTGGCGGTACACGCTGAACTGGGGCTCGACGTACAGCGACTGGCTGCCGTACACTGGAGGAAATAGTACGTTGGCGCCGAAGGAGTGGTCCGGCACGGCGCAGCAGGATTGGAAGGGGGAACATGTGCAGGTACAGTACTGGTCCCGCATCGCAGGTTCATCCGCACACATGGTCTCTGGCGACCTTGCCGCCCCGTCCGCCCCCGCGGCACGTCGGTTCCCGCACCTCTTCCTGCACGGCCCCTTCAACTCCTACGGCTTCGACGCGGGCCTGCACAACGCCATGACGCCCCCCTCCGCGCACTCCACGAAATGGAAATTCAACTTCAACGCCGAGTGGCCGGCGTACTTCGCGCTCAACGCGTGGGGCATCAACCCGGACGGGCAGCCCGACGCGTCGATGGTGCTCGGCGACGTCGACAACGACCGCGTGCTCGACCGCATCCCCCCTCTCAGTCTGCTCAAGAACGTGATCAACATCACCGCGATCCCGCAGTACCCCTACTTGGCGTACCGGCTGGAGGTGGATGACGCCACGTATGCGTACGAGCTCGTCCCCGTGGGCAGCGCAAAGGGGCAGATGGTGCTGTACCTGCTGCTCGCGCTGCTGCCGGTGCTGACGGGCGCGCTGGCGGTGTGGGCGTTCAAGACCAGCTTCTACCAGGTCAAGTTCAACCGCCGCGGCGTCGACGACCACGGCGCGCTGGCGGACTCAGTGTTCCCGCCCGCGTTCCGGCGCAAGGTGCGCGCGCTGCTCCCAGCGGCGCTCACCTCCGCCAACTCCTCCGACGCCTCCGCCGGCGTCGTCTCCACCGCGCTCGCGGCCGACGAGGGCGCGCCGCACCGCCGCACGGTGCTCATCGCCACGATGGAGTACGACATCGAGGACTGGGCGATCCGCATCAAGATCGGCGGGCTCGGCGTGATGGCGCAGCTGATGGGCAAGAACCTCGGGCACCAGGACCTGATCTGGGTGGTGCCGTGCGTCGGCGGGATCGACTACCCCGTCGACCGCCCGGCCGAGCCCATGGTCGTCACCATCCTCGGCAACGCCTACACCGTCGACGTGCAGTACCACGTGCTGCGCAACATCACGTACGTGCTCCTCGACGCACCCGTGTTCCGCGCGCAAACCAAAACCGAGCCGTATCCGCCGCGCATGGACGACCTGCACTCCGCGATCTACTACTCGGCGTGGAACTCGTGCATCGCGCTCGCGCTGCAGCGGTTCCCGGTCGACCTGTACCACATCAACGACTACCACGGCGCCGTGGCGCCGCTGCACCTGCTGCCGCGCACGATCCCGGTCGCGCTGAGCCTGCACAACGCCGAGTTCCAGGGGCTGTGGCCGATGCGCACGCCGCTCGAGCGCGACGAGGTGTGTCGCGTGTTCAATCTCGACCCTGCGGTGATGGCGCGCTACGTGCAGTTCGGCGATGTGTACAACCTGCTGCACGCGGCTGTGTCGTATCTGCGGATCCACCAGAACGGCTTTGGCGCCGTGGGCGTGAGCAAGAAGTATGGTGCGAGGGCGTATGCGCGGTACCCGATTTTTTGGGGGCTGAAGGGCGTCGGCAGCCTGCCGAACCCGGACCCGACGGACGTGGGCGAGTACGACCGCGACGCGCCGGCGGACGACGCGGTGGTGATCGACCAAGCATTCGAGGACGGCCGCGCGGAGCTCAAGCGGCAGGCGCAGGAATGGGCGGGGCTGAACCAAGACCCCGAGGCAGACCTGCTCGTGTTCGTCGGCCGCTGGAGCATGCAGAAGGGCGTGGACCTGATCGCGGACGTGTTCCCGGCGATCCTGGAGGCGCAGCCGCACGTGCAGCTGCTGTGCATCGGGCCGGTGATCGACCTGTACGGCAAGTTCGCGGCGCTCAAGCTCGCGCGCATGATGGCGCTGTACCCGGGGCGCGTGTTCAGCAAGCCCGAGTTCACCGCGCTGCCGCCGTACATCTTCAGCGGCGCCGACTTTGCGCTGATCCCGTCGCGCGACGAGCCGTTCGGCCTGGTGGCGGTGGAGTTTGGGAGGAAGGGCGCGCTGGGGATTGGGAGTCGCGTCGGCGGGCTGGGGAATATGCCCGGCTGGTGGTTCACGATCGAGAGCACGACGACGAAGCACCTGATTACGCAGTTCCGCACGGCGATCGAGGCGGCGCTGGCGAGCAAGCCGCATGTGAGAGCCGTGATGAGGGCAAGGTCGCAGAAGCAGCGGTTCCCGGTCGCGCAGTGGGTCGAGGACCTGGACATCCTGCAGAGCACGGCGCTGCGGGTGCACAAAAAGGAGGCGGCGAAGCCGGCGCTGGGGTTCCAGTGGCCGCTGGGGAGGAAGAAGCAGGGCGCGGGCGGGATCACGGGCTTGCTACGGAAGGCGTCGATTGCGATTACGACGACGGCGCCCGGTGGGGCGGAGAGACCCGCGGATGAGGAGATTGGCACGGCCGTGGCGCCGGAGATGCCGTCCGGGTTTGTGCCGTACCAGCAGAACCCGCACGCGGTGCCGACGTTCGCGCTCAGCCCGACGGCGCACGGCTCCGCGCCGGAGTCGGTGTTCACCTCCGCCGTCGCCTCGCCCAGCGGCTCGCTCTTCCCCACGCCGTACCACTCGCCAAACACATCACGGCCAGGCACATCCCACGAAATCATGCCCATCCCCCCCACCGCCGCGACCCGCGACCCCCGCGACGCCCTGCGCGCAGAGCAACGCAACTCCTCGGTCCTCTCCCTGCCGTCGGTGGTCGGCGACAAAAAAGACTTCAAGCTGCAAAAGGTCGACCTGAACTTCACCGACGCCACCGGCGAGTACTACAAGGCGTTCGAAAAGAAGCTGGCCGCGCTGGACGGCAAGACCAGCGAGGACGCGCTGTGCGTCGAGGACTACCTGATCCGCAGCGAGAAGAAGTGGTTCGGCCGCTTCCACGACGCCAAGATGGGGCGGTCTGCGAACGCGAGTCCCGCGCCGTCGCTGTTCCGGAGCAAGCGCCAGCAGGTGACGGAGACGGCGGTCACGGTCAGCGACGACAGTAGCAGCAGGAGTGGCAGCAGCGACGGGAAGGACGAGTTCCAGCTCGGCGCCGACTACGTCGCCCCGCGCGGCGTGAACTGGTTCCTGCAGCTCCGCATCGGCGACTGGCCGGTGTACACCATCTTCCTGGCGTTCGGCCAGATCATTGCCGCGAACTCGTACCAGATCACGCTGCTGACCGGCGAGGTCGGACAGACGCCGGAGAAGCTGTATGTGGTCGCGAGCATCTACCTGGCGACGAGCATCATGTGGTGGTTCTTGTTTAGACGGTTTGCGAGCGTGTATGTGCTGAGCGTGCCGTTTGTGTTTTATGGCCTGGCGTTTTTCTTTATTGGGGTGGCGCCGTGGGTCGCCACTGAGGGTGGCCGCGGGTGGATGCAGAATGTGGCGACCGCGATGTATGCCGTTGCGTCCAGCAGCGGGAGCATCTTCTTTGCGCTGAACTTTGGCGATGAGGGTATGTCCCCCCCCCCTCTTCTCAGCAGCAGTAGCTAACAGTCCCAGGCGGCGCGCCCATCGAATCCTGGGTCTACCGCGCGTGCGTAATCCAAGGCTCGCAGCAAGCCTACGTCGTAGCGCTCTGGTACTGGGGCTCGGTCCTCACGCAGCGCACCGCCGGCGGGGCCTCCACGGCCCTCCCGATCGCATCGACCTGGCACATGTCGGCCATCACGCTCCCCCTCGCCGCCGCGCTCTGGCTCATCGGCGCTCTCCTCTACCTCGGCCTCCCCCCCTACTACCGCCAAGCCCCCGGCACCGTCCCGTCATTCTACACCTCCCTCCTCCGGCGGCGCATAATCGCCTGGTTCTTCCTCACCGTCCTCCTCCAAAACTACTTCCTCTCCGCGCCCTACGGCCGCTCCTGGCGCTACCTCTTCGCCTCCGCCCACGCCCCCGCCTGGTCCATCCTCGCGCTCGCCGCGCTCTTCTTCGTCGCCGTCTGGGCCGCCTGGCTGTACACCTTCTCGCGCCTCTCATCGCGGCACTCCTGGATCCTCCCCGTCTTCGCCATCGGCCTCGGCGCGCCGCGCTGGTGCCAAATGCTATGGGCGACCTCGGGCGTGGGGTCGTACATGCCGCTCGCCGGCACCCCGTTCGCGTCCGCCCTCGCGACGCGCGCGCTGTGGCTCTGGCTCGGCGTGCTCGACGCGCTGCAGGGCGTGGGCTTTGGTATGATATTGCTGCAGACTTTGACGCGGATACATATTGCGTTTACGCTGGTCGCGGCGCAGGTCCTCGGCAGCGCGGCGACGATCGTGGCGAGAGCCACCGCGCCGAATAGGGTAGGCCCCGGCGACGTGTTCCCGGACTTTGCGTTTGGGTGGCGCGAGGGCGCGGGGCGCGTGTGGTTCTGGGTCGCGCTGGGGGCGCAGGCGGTCGTGTGCTGGGGGTTCTTTAAGTTTTTTCGGAAGGAGCAGTTGTTGAAAGCGTAGGCGTGTAGTTGGTTTTTCTTTTGTTTGTTTTTTTGGGTAAGGAATAATATACCTGGCTTTTGTTGGTTTTTGTACGGTTAGTTATGGGGTAATGTTTAGTACAGTATAGGGCGGGGGGCGTTAATGGGATACAGAGGGACACACGCGGCTTTGATCGTTTATTATATAGATATAGTTTCTAATGACAACTTGGTTCGCTACTTTATGAACTGTGCGATTGCTGTGAAGTGACCTAACTTTGGGGGGTGAAGCGTTGGTGATAGCCACCGCGGGCGAGGTAGGTCCCGTCCCGTCCCGTCCCTTCCGTTTTCGTTTTCTTTTTCTGCTTTAAGTAACTGGTAAGTGGGCCCCACGCCCGCCAGCCCGCCAGCGTTCACTCGCCAGGACTGAACTGACTGGCTTGTATGGTATGCCCACCGGGTCGTTACAGGTTACACCACTGCCGGTTTTTGGAGGGGCGGCCCGGGCGGGGCACTGGGCTGGGTTTGGCACTGGGCTGGGTTTGGCGGGGCTGTTGCGGCGGGCGGGCGTGGGAGCGGGCGGGCGTGGCAGCTTACGTATCGGCTGTCGTTCTCGCCTGAGTCCTGGGTCCTGCGCGGCTGCGGGTGACGACGGAAACGACTGGAACCACCGACACGACACGACACGACCGACACGACCGACACGACCGACACGACACGACCGACACGGGCTGTGCTGTGCTGTGGCGACTGTGCGGTGGAGCCTGTGCAGTGGCGCCTGTGCCGGTGGTGCCATGCCGAGCACTCAGCCTGGCCTGGCCTGGCCGCAGGCAGCACACGGCAGATTGCACCCAGCAAATCTTCGACACAAAAGCGGTGGTCCTCTGGAATTCTGACGCCGTGCCGAGGTGTATAGAACGGCACTGAAGGCAGGTCGGTAGGTTTTTGCTTCTGGATCCGGCTCGGGGTCGGCTCGGAAGCGGGGCCAGGTAGCGAACAGCCCGCTCCTGAACCAGGTCAGCGTGTTCACCTACTTGTTAGATGTACTTGCTTTAACCTTTAGTCTGGCCACCGCAGGAATGGCAACTTTCGCGTGAGGCCTTGCATGAAGACTGTGACAGACGAATAGGTGTGGCACATGAGGTGGTGGTAACGCGGCAGGAATCTGACACGGCTAGACTCTGGATTCGTGACTTTGGGATTAAGATATTCTGTGTTCAGGAGATGATGAATGATGGGCGATGGCGAGGAGAGGAGGAAGGAAAACATGCCGCGACGACGTGCTGTCCTCCAAATCTGGGTCTTCTTTCGCATCGGTGCTCTAAGCGGTTTGCAGCGAGGCTTCGTTGCTTCGGAATAAGCGTCCATTGAGTCAAGCGTGTTATGCCGGCGTGGCCGGTCAGTACTTGGGTCGCGTTTTTCAGGTGAGAGCATGGAGTAGTAGATTTCCTTGTACAAGCCAGTAAGCAAACCACGATGAGAGATGTCAGCACAAGGGTGTTTTTCTTGTACGGTAAGAAAGCCACAGAGATATAGCACTGTACGTTGTTTTTGGAAAGCCCAGTGCCTATATGTAGCATAGGGATCACTGATAATAGTGTCGGAGGGCCGAGCAGCTGCTGGATCTCGGCAGTGTAGTTATGGTCGGAACTTGTGTCTTGGAGGTGATGAGTAGTCGAAGAGATAACTGGAAGCGGGTGATGGAATGGAGGATGTTCTAGTTGGCCGGCGGATAATACTAGCCCGCGGACTACCCAGTTGATCCGTGGATTACCCAATTTCCGCCGGGCAACCGGTCTGTTCAGAGGGATGGGTAGCCCGTCGGGCAACTGGGTAGTCCCCGGAGCCGGTTAATCCACGTGGGTCACCTAGTTGGGCGGCGGAGGAACACCGGACCTCTCCGCCGGCCACCTGGTCAATTCGCCAGCCACCCAGTTGACCAGCGGAAGTATACCTCTCCGCTGGTCAGCCAGTCAGTCCGCCAACCAACCGGTTACTCCACCGGCTACCTAGTTGACCAACATACAGGAGCAAGTATATATCATGTGGCTCGCATTTCCCGTGGCACTCTGGGGTTATGGGATAACCATAGCGCTTTGCCTAGTTCTAGGCAGTCTTTACGTTCTAGTGCTGGAAAGCGCTGTAGAGCGAACAATGTCGGGGTATCATCTGTGAACCCACACTCTAGAAGTAAAGCAGCGATGGGGGCAGCCAACATTCTGGAAGTGAAGAGTCTGTAGGAGAAGAGCCTAGAAGTGAGGATTCTGAAGGTGATAGCAACGATGAGGATTCGTGCGATCTCTAGTTAGTACTATGCACCTAGTCTCATTCCCATTCGGTGTTTCGATGTTCGTTCCTCGCTTATAAGTTATCCTCCGGGAGATCAGGATTCTAAACGGCCAGTGGCCTCTCGGGCAATTTCGTTTTGTAGTATAATGCAGTGGCAGGCTATTTTACATTCTGGTCACAGTTTTAACTGATTTTTTGATAATAGAACATGCATGTAGTATTCAGTTGGCCCACGGAGGTGTGAAATAACCAGTTGACCGGCGGAAGGTGGAGAGGCCGGTTAATCCGTGGGGTAACTGGGTAGTCCGCGGGCGACAGTTAACTGCCGGCCAACTAGAACAGAGGATAGCAAGCCAGAGATCTGGATGTTGATGGCGTGCTTGAGATAGAAAATGTAGTGTGGTGAGGAGATGGTGGACAGTGCGATGATGGAGCAAGCAGAAAGATAGAAATACCGTGCGCGAAATGTGACGTGAAGGTCGGAAACTGAGTGATACGCTGTGCAGGTCTGCTATCTCCAGTCGTCGGGCAGTGGCGGTGTCGGGCGGTGTCGGGCAGTGTCGGAAACAGCCGCATCCGGGGTCCGGGGCCATCGGCTCACTCGCGGACACGGCAGCAACCCTCTCACCGGCCCGCAAAGCGCTCCAGATCCACCGACACCATTCACGCACATTCACATAACACATGAGTCCTGACAGATTGTGACAATATACGGATTATCCCCAGAATGACCAAATTCCCATGGTTCCAGATCTGTGCGGCCGCACCTCCGCCCAGGATCACCGTGACTAATCATGGAATTTTCAAACCTAGGGACCGAGTTTGACAGTCATGTTGACATGCTTGACAGTTCCGGAACTGTCCTGTATGTTCCGGAACGTCAAGATGACATGCAGACCACGTGCCCTAGGGTCCGCGGCCCTATACCTCATGTATTCAAATCCTCGAGGCCGAAATTTCAACTTCAAAACCTAGCAAATAACATGCCTGCTCACAAAAATGCGAAGTTGAAGCTGCTTCCGAAATTGTTGCTACTATAGACGACAGATTGAAAAGAGCAGACGTGTTTTGCAGCTATCATCGATACAATTATGCGTTTTGCTCGCAAGTGAAATTTGATTGAGCGGTCAGCTTGATTGACATTCAAAGAGCATTTTCCTTCGAATCTTCAAATGTTGGCCCATAAGTTTGGTGATAGTTGCAGGTAGCAAAGTTGAGGAAGTCTGATTAGTCATGCAAAATGTCAAAATGCGCGTCAAAAACCGTCAAATTGAACAGACGAAGCGGCACATGAACATGTCATGACGAAACAGAACATGTCAACCTTGGCCCCTATTCAAACCCGAGTGATCGGCTGTGCAGATGGACAACACATTCCACGATGCGCATATAGTGAACTATTACCGGCGGAAGGCGGGCGAGGGAGGGGCGTGGCGTAGCGGGGTGGAGATGTGGAGATGTGCGGCGATTGATAGAGCGTACCATGGTGACCAGACCGTTTCAACCCTGCTGACCGCAGCGGGCCCAACTCGCCCCGCCGCACAAACCACCGCCTCGAGTTGGTCCCCCCGTCCGCCGTCCTCACCGCATAAAACGGCCCGCGCCATCCCACCCCTCTCGCACCACCACCACTCAATGTCCCATCCCATCCCACCACCACCACCACCACCACCACCCCCAATGCCCCCCCCAACGCCACCCCCAACACCCCTCGAACTCCGCATCCTCACCCTCTCCTCCACCGTCCCCCCTCTCGCCCGCCTCCTCCTCTCTCTCGAACGCCGCATCGCCTCGCCGTCACACAGCGCGCACTTCCGCGCCAACGTCGACCTCGTGGTCGAGGCGATTCCTGCCACGCAGGACCTGGTGCTGCGCATGCTCGGGATGTGTGTGGAGATTGTCGAGGCGGGCGCGGGCGAGGGCGAGGGCGAGGGGGAGGGTGCGGGAGATATGCACTGGCAGACGCTGTGGCTGGAGCGGATGGTGCGGTGCTGTCGGAGTTTGTGTATGGTTGTTGGGTGGTTGGTGGGTATGATGGAGGACGGGGAGGAGGGCGAGGGGGAGGAGGAGGAGGAGGAGGAGGGGGAGGAGGAGGAGGAGGGGGAGGAGGAGGAGGAGGAGGAGGAGGAGGAGGAGGAGGAGGAGTAGAGTTTGGAGAGCGGATGCGGGTAGATAGGAATAGTTGTTTATTTGGGCTACAGCTCTGGTCATGTCCCGTGAATCAGTACTCGCTCAGCAGCAGCGCTCTGCAAGTTGAAACCAACCATCAATCGCACCTCGTTTTCGCCGCCAGCGGCCGGCCGGCATCGCGTCAACGCTTCGCACGCAGCTGTTCAAACCCGCCGCTGTACATCCATACCACCGTCCAACTGCGCGTCAATTGCATGCCCGGTCTGCGACATAATACATTACAACGTCATCATCATCGCATCCTTTCCCCGCCACTCGACGACCGGGCGCGGGGCGCTTACTCACGCACCGATCACTCGCGCATCCAACTTGCTGTTGCCGTGTGCATCAAGCGTGGCTTCGCTCATTTACAGATGCGAATGCGATGGGGGATGGCGGTGTGCATTCAATCCAGACATGGAGTGGAGCATGTGGGCCCGCCGCCCAGGCTGTTTGTAGCCGTGCACGATGGCGATGCGAACACGCCCGAACGACCAGCAGTGGAGATGTGGCCTTGGACACGGGCGTCACTCACGATTCAAGTCACGGAACGCGGAAGCAGCGCAACCGAAGTTTTGGTTCACGGTAAGCACACAGCACAGCACTGGAAGTTGATGTAATGCAGAAAAGCCTCTGCTGATAATAATAATTCCACCATCACACCCCCGTCCGCGTCTAAAAACTGCTACTGTTACTAAACAAACACACCCCCCTACTGCGCCGGCTGCTCCGGTTCGCACGCCGCCGCTTCACCCGCGCCAAACACAACCTCGTCGCACTGCGCATGCACCGCTTCGCACGCCTCGCACCACCGCGCCTCGGAGTGCGCGTGCAGCAGTCCGCACGGCTCGCACCAGAGGATCTCGCCGCCGTCGACTGGCGGCCCGACCGCTGCACGCCCAACCTGTTCACGCCCGACCTCCTCCTGCTGTCCGCCGCCGTGCTCGACATAGTCATCGCTGAGGAACTGCTTCACCAGCAAGTCGACCGCGTCGCAGCTGCACTGCGAGTTTCCGCAGAGCCAGCAGTGCTGCGAGGCCCAGGAGCTCGCGGACATTGATGCCGGCCCTCCGGACATATCCCAGGAGCTCGCTGATGTCGATGCTGGCGCTGCCAATAGCTCTGCCAGCTCGTCCAGCATATCGCAGTCGCTGTCCGACATATCTTCCAGCTCTTCCAGCTCTCCCAGGTCGTCCAGGTCTCCCAGGTCGCCCAGGTCTCCCAGACACGCCGGGCCCTTGCCGCACTCCCGCCCTCGCCCCCAAGCGCATTCCCCCCCAGCGCTCTCCCCCCAGAGCCCCCCAGCGCCGCACATATAGCACCAATTGCCGTTGGTCGTATCCACGTCGAGGGCGACAAGAAAGTCGGCGGGCACGAACGGTGCCCTCCCTAAGGCATCGCTCAGCGTCAGCCTTGTCTCGTGCTCCAGCTCCGGCAGCTCCGCAAACAGAGCGCGCACCTGCAAGCGCTCACACTCGGGGCACGCGGCGCGGGGCCCGTCAAACTCGGCCCCCGCAAGCTTCACCCACTGCATCAACTCCGCAACTGCCGCGTCCGCCGCCGCACCGCTCGCCAACACGTCGTCGAGCGCGAGCGGCGTGGTGGCGAACGGGTCGAGCGACGACACGCGGCTGTGGAACGCCGCCGCCGCGTCGCCCGCGTCCCAGAACGCGGTGCAGATCGCGGCCAGTGTGTGCTCCAGCTCCGGCGGCTGCTGCTGCTGGGAGTCGGTGGCCGCGCGCGCGGCGGTGCGGGCGCGCGCGCGGTCGCCGCTGCTGAGCGACGTCGGCATGGCGACTCTGTCCAGCGCCGTCGGCTGCAGCTCCTCGCCGTGCAGCACCGTCTCCAGCGCCGCCGCAAGCGCGCCCAGCGCCGCGACCGCCGCGCCATACAGCGCTCGCAGCGCCTCCGCGTCAAGCCCGTGCCGCGCGTCCGTCTGCGCGTCCGTCTGCGCGAACTTCCACACGACGTCGGCGCCCCCCCACAGCGTGCCCGCCCGCTGCCGCAGCTTGACCGAGAGGTCCAGAAGCTGCTCGAACCGGTCGTTGCGCCGCTTCAGACGCGCGTATTCGGCGCGCGCGGCGTCGGGGAAGATGAGCTGCGCGGGTGGCGGCGGGGGCGCGAGCGTTGCGGGGTGCGAGTCGCGCGTCGCGTGGGTGTGGTAGGTGTGGTACGCGGCTTTGTAGGCGTCGAAGGAGGCGAGAGCGGACTGGAAGTGGCCGCGGATGATGGGTGGGCGCGCGGGGTAGAGTTCGAGTTCCGCGGCGACGGCGGCGCGGACGGCGTAGACTGCGGTGCCGTTGGCGCGGGCGGCGGCGTCGGAGGCGGCCCATAGAGTGGTTAACGTTGATGGTGGTGTTGTCATTGTTGGTGTTGTGGTTTGTGGAATTGTGATTGTGGTGGTGATGATGGAGGGGGTTGTGGTGCGTGAGCTGAGATGGCAGTGGGCGTCGAGTATTATGTACCTGCATTAGGGCGGGACATGGAGGCCAACTCGAGCTGGTGGTGGTCGTGGCGAGTTGGGACGCATCCATCAGAATTTCCCAGCGGATGCGGCATGCGGAGCGGGCCGTGGCACACCACTCTCCCACTGCATCCCAAGGCAGGCCAGAGTCGAGGCGGTGCAATAGCAAGTTCGGCATGATCTGTTTGCATATCAGAGTACGATCGTGATCTTTGCAACGTTAAGTGTGCAGGCTCAGAGACCGAGAAGCTCAGAACCGTCATCGCCACCTCCCTGCTGCTGCTGCCCTGGCCCTCGCTGCTGCTGCGGCTGCTGATGTTCCCGCGGCTGCTTCTGCCACTTTCACCAGTCAACTCCCACCAGCACGAATAGACAGAGAGCAGCACCCACCATCTCCGACACCAGCAGCCGCACGAACAGCGGGCCTTGATGCGTAGTAGTGTAGCAGTCAGCATGGGTTGTATCTGAAGATCAAGACATTTACCGGTCAACTGCACGGAAAAGAGTGTTCAAGCGCGGGTGAGTGGGGTGATATAACATGAACGGGCCGTGATGGAGAAATATGACAGAAGATTAACCGTCAAACTGGTGCTTAAATCCACTTGCACGCTCCCAAACTGTGTTGGCAAATGGATGGTGTACTCGTACCTGTTGTGACTACGCACGTCCTCGATGTTTCATGGTTGGTTGATGGCCCGTTCTAAGAGCGATGGTGTTAGACGACAGTCGTCTAATAAAGCACGGATAGTATAGTGAACAATAGAGAGCAAGCAAGTTAGATGCCTAGTGGCACAGATGTGTTTGTGTCAAGTGTAAGTTACAGGGAACAAGTTCGGGCTCGGAGTATGTAAAGAGCTCAGGCTGACTAAGCTGCACGGATAGCGGTCTCGACTGAAACACCCGAGCAGGATACCGCGGCCCCAACTCGCCCCGCCGCGTCCCGGAGCGCCACCACCACCACTACCACCACCACCACCACCGCCTCGAGTTGACCGCCGTGTCCACCGCGACGCGTACAACCTGCGCACGATGCAGCCGTGATAAAACTCGACGCGCACTGCCTGTCAAGCTCTCATCATCACCTCACCTCACAACCACAACCACAACCACAATCCAAACCCCAATCCCACACCCCACAACCCCAACAATGAACGGAACCCCATTCCCCCCCCAACCCCGCCTCTGCTACGAATGCCGAGAAGAACAAGCAGCGCTGGCCCCCCGCACGGGCCCCCCACGGCCCAACTTCGCGCACGCCTCCGCCGCACTGGGTGCCACCGAAGCCGCTCACACCGCGGCCATGTCCGCGCTCTGCGCCGCCGTCAAGGCCGCCGCGGCCCCCGCCGCGCCCGCCTCCGCCGCGGCCACCATGGCCGCCCAACTCCACGCGGCCGTCACCACGCAAGACGCGTACCGGGGCGCCCTCAAGACTCTCTCTGCCTCACGCGAGCTCTTCGGGCCGCAGACCCGCGCCGGCCTGCTCGAGCTGCTCCCGCCGCCCGCCACCGCCTCACCGCTCGAGACGCTGCTCACCCAGCTCGCCGACGCGCTCTGGCGCGCCGCAGGCGTCGGCGGCTACTTCGCGGCGTTCCACGACGCGGTCGAGGCGCTGGACGCGGCCGCGCAGGAGCAGCTCGCGCTCGCCGACATCGTCGCGACGCACGCGGCGCTGATGGCCGCGGTCGTCGACGTCAAGCGCGCGGTGCAGACGGCGGCGCACGGCGCGCTCGCCGGGCCCGCGGTGCCGCCGCCGTCCGTCGACCCGCTCGACTGCCTGTGCTACTACTGCATGGTCGTCATGCTGCAGGACTCGCACTGCGAGCGCGCGGGCCCGCCGCCGCCGGCCTTCGGCGTCGCGTGCGTGCACCTGCAGGTCCCTGCGTCAGCGTTCCCGCGCGCCGTGCATCTCACCGGCATGCTGGCGCGGCTGAGTTCGTACCTGTGGGACTCGGGCGATGCGCTGTATGTGTTTGTCGAGGCGCTGGCGGGGGTGGACGCGGACTTTCTGGCGCAGCTGCGGCTGGAGGAGGTGCATGAGAGGGTGGAGGCGGTGTATGCGTTGATTGCGGAGTTCAGGGACGCGGTGAATGTGCAGCTGGGTGCGATCGCGGGGCCCGAGGCGGTGCCGGAGGACGGAGTGGGGGCGGTGCCGCAGCTGGATCTGCAGACGATGATCGCGAAGTCGCCCGTCACGTCGTTTTCCGTTGCTGAATGGATGGCGGCTGTGGCGCAGAAAGAGAGCGAGGAGGAGTAGAAGCTTGCTTATGATTTAGGCATCGCGCGGGCTGCAGGTGAAAGCCGTGTGTTTCTTTAGAATATAACAAAATTTTGACGTGTCTTTGGGATACTTTCTCGTTATTGGTGCTTTGCAATCAGGTGCTTTGCAATCAGGTGCTTTGCAATCAGGTGCTTTGCAATCAGGTGCTTTGCAATCAGGCTTATGAATTTTCTATGTGCCAGTGAGACGCCGATGTTGAACGTGTAATGTGCTCAATGGCATAGATGTGTGTAGTGTACAGGATAAGCAGTAAAGAGCAGCAAAACAGAAATACATAGCCTCCAGGAGACCCGAACCCAAATAGCCAAAACCGAACCATCGATAATGCCCAACAGCCATCGTGTCGTGCACGGCCACAAACAGCCTAGGCGGCGGGCCCACATGCTACACTCCAAGTCGGAATTGAATGCACACCGGTGCAGAATACGATCTCCAACCGTACATATCTATAAACCAGAAAAGCCCTGCACTTTTTGCGCACATCGGTCAGTGTGTCGAGTGATTGAGTGATTGAGTAATCCGCGGCATCCCGTGTGATGGTGTTGGTAAGCGCCACGGTGGGATGAACGCGACTGTGGCCGGTCGATGCCTGGGCGGCATACCACTGCGGGAAGCTATTTGGCATGTCGAACGGTGCGGTTGAACTTAGCTGCGTGCTTTGCGTTTAGTGCCGTGCATGCCAATCGATGCCGGCCGGCCGCGGGCTTGGAACTCGGGGTGCACGCAATGTAACATGTTCGGTTTCAACTTTGGAGCGTTGCTGCGGTCCCGATTCACAGTCCATAACTACAGCTGTATCCCAAATCAATATCTATTCATATCTACCCGCATCTCTCTTCAAACTCTACCCCTCCTCCTCCTCCTCCTCCTCCCCCTCCTCCCCCTCCTGCATCATAACCACCAACACCGCAACAACCATACACAAACTCCGACAGCACCTCACCATCGACTCCAGCCACAGCGTCTGTCTCTGCAACATCTGTCTCTGCATATCCCCCGCACCCTCCCCCTGCCCCTCACCCTCACCCTCCCCCGCACCCTCTTCGACAATATCCACACACATCTCGAGCATGCCCAGCAGCAGGTCCTGCGTCGCGGGAATCGCCTCGACCACGAGGTACACGTTGTCGCGGAAGTGCGCGCTGTTCGGCGGCTGCGGGGGCTGGAGGACGCGTTGTTCGAGTGCGAAGAGGAGGCGCGCGAGGGGGGTGACGGTGCGGGCGAGGGCGAGGATGCGGCGTTCGAGGGGTGAGGGGGGGGGGAGAGGGGGTGAGGGGGGTGTGGAGTTTGGGGGCATTGTTGGTGGTGGTGGTGGTGGTGGGATGGGATGGGATGGGATGAGATGGGATGGGGTTTGGCAGTGGCCGTGTGAGGGTGCGAGAGCGAGGGTGGTACGGGCCTGATTTTATGCGGCGGTGGGACTGGGAAGACGTGGTGGCCAACTCGGGGCGGTGGTTTCTGCTCTGGGGCCTGCGGGGCAAGTTGGGGCCGCGGTCATGGGTTTGCAACGGTCTGGTCTGGGCCTCAGACGGGCCATATTGGTACGCACTCTATATCCCCGCCCATCTCCCCCCGCCACACACACTCCCATTCAATTTGCCGGTATTTCACTTCCCGCGCGTGGGATCGATCATCGGGCAAAGGGACCTTGCAGGAACTGTGCTGTCGGCCGACGCTGTATTCTAGGCCGTTCGCTTCGTGTAGACGTCTTTATGCAGCAGCTGGTGAGGATATGGGGGGGGTTGGATGTCGGTTCTGTTGTTCGCGACGTTGGGTGCTCTGGCATCCGCGGGGTAGAAACTAGCTGTGATGTCTCAGTAGTTTGAACATTTGTGCTGATAACGCGTGTGATATGACCGTATGGCGAGGCTTGTGTTTATCACAACGTCAAGTGTGGACACACTAGCAAAGAGAATCGAGTGATACAGCGTGCATTCTAACACAGTCTGGACTGTGCTGCGGTGCGGAAACTTGGGCCGATATCCAGCGCCAGACGGACTGTGCTATAGTCGCGTATGAACAAAGGACGCTAAACACAAGTGCAGATGGAAGGAACCGTAGTATTTGCACAAGATCCGTGATGCGATCTTGGATTCGTTGGAGTTTTGAAATATGGAAATGCGCCACCACTATAACCCGTATATACGTTCTGACCGATGCCCCAAGATTTTCTTTTAGCTAACTGAAAGGCCGATGATCGATCGAATGCGAGTGCGACTACCCAGAGCTTCCGAGACTTCGAGAATTCAGGATAAGGAAACTGTGAGTGTGACACGCAACCGGAGACATTTGTAACTCTTGCCCGCAGTGTAGCTTGGACGGATACGCCTGTCAAGTGTGTTCAAGAATACGTAGAAAGAGAAGAGCGGAACAAGTGCGATCAGATGCACCACCCACATAGACAAACCCGAATGATAGGTGGTGCAGGATTGACGCTTGCAACAGCGGCCATCGAAAACACAGCCCACTCACTCACATCTGCAGCCTCTACATGCGCTCCCTGTGCTGAATGCTAATTATGTGTATTAAAGCTATGAAACGATTAAGGTATACTGTATGTACATGTCTTCCAGACCAGACCTCCCACTCCCCCCAACTCACCCCCCACTATCACTCCCCACCATCTAAGCCGACGGATCAACCAGCACCGGATAATCCTCCATATACGGCTCATACAGCTCCTTACAAATCCCATTATAATCCCCCCTCTGTGCCGCCCCCACCTCCCCGGGCGTCTCACCCCCGAGCAGCGCCAGCGCGCCCTCCTCACCCGCACTCGTCTGCTCCCACCCCGGGCCCTGCGCCGGGGCCTTAACAAACTTGACCAGCGCGCCCACCATGCTGTCCGCCGCGGTCTGCATATCCGCACTCGCGGCCACACCCGCATCCGCGAAATTCACGCCGCCGCCGTGCCAAAACGGCACCTCGGAGCCATGGGACGCGGGGGCACCGGCGCCGAGCCAGCGGTACTGCCACACCTTTTGCCCCGCGGCGCGCAGGTTGACGAGGTGCTCGGTGGGGCAGGAGAAGCGCGCGTCGCCGTACATCTCCCCTGCGCCGGCTGCGGTGTTGGGGTAGTGCGAGGTCAGGTTGGCGGCAGCCGGGATGTGCGCGACGTCTGCGTCGAAGGTGCGGATCCAGCTGGAGAGGGGTGTGGCGATGGCGCCGTAGACGAATTGGAACACGAAGCCCTCGGCGGCGGCGGAGCCGACGAGGAGGGGGATGCGAGGGCGGGGGGCGGTGGCGAAGGTTGCTGGAGACTTGCGCGTGGCCGGGGAGAGGGAGGGGGCGAACCAGGTGTTGTAGGTGCTGTTGAAGGCTGATGTGGCGAGGGTCGCGGCGGGGAGGGCGCGGAGGCAGGGGAGCGGGTCGGTGGTCGAGCAGCCGTGTTCCGCCGCCAGCGCGGCGAGGCCAACGCCCGCCGGTGCGACGGCGGGGCCGGAGTTGGCGTTGGCCGACATCTGCATGGCGCCGGCGAGGAAGGTGGAGGGGTGGTTCCAGAGGTAGTGGTCGACCATCACCGAGCCGGACGAGTGGCCCGCGAGGACGATGCGGTCTGGGTCGCCGCCGAACTGCTTGATGTTGTCGTGCACCCATTCCAGCGCCGCCTCGACGTCGAGGATGCCGTAGTTCTGTTCACCTTTGGCGGAGGCGGAGTTGGGGAAGCCGAACACGTTCATGCGGTGGTTCAGGTTGACGTAGACCACGTCGCGGGAGGCAAAGTGCGTGCCCTGCAGACCTGGGTTGGAGTTGGAGCCCGTCACCATGGCGCCGCCGTAGATGTACACCAGCACCGCGTGGTTCTTGCCCGACGAGGGCGCCCAGATGTTGAGATTCAAGCAGTCCTCCGAGGGTGCCGTGAACTGGAAGTCCGAGCGGTAGGCCTGCGGGCAGGTCGGCCCGTAGGCGGTCGCGTTCAGGGGCCCTTTCCAGGAGATTGGCTGCGGGGCTTTCCAGCTGCGGGTATGTCAGACGTGCATGTACTAGGGCTTGGGAGCTGAGACATACCGGTTCGCACCCGCCGTGCTGGCCGCATACGGGATGCCTTTCCACACATAGTTCCCCTCGGTGTCAAAAGCACCGCGCACGACGCCGGCGGCGGTCGCGACCGTCGGGATGTCGCTGGAACACAGTGCGGGCTTGCCGAGCAGGAACCCGCTGAGCACCAGCACGTAGCAGCTGACGTCGGTGATGTGGGGGATTGTGAGCCACATTGCGACGGGGGGGACAAGGCGGAGGGGAGACGAGGCGGAGGAGGTGGTGGTTACGGTAAAGACGGTGTGAGATGGATGGGATGAAGGAAGGGATGCCACATGGCGGTGGGGGGTTCTTAACCACGTGGAAAAGCGTGGGCGGCCAGGGGAGGGAGGTGCTTAGCCAGGGGGTGCGTAATGACGGCTCACAGGAGTGGATACATATCAGTATCGTGGTGGTGGAACGATGGTGTCGGTGGCGTTCGTGCAATCGCGATATTTGTCGCCCATGGTGTTTTCTCCCACGGCAAGCAATTCCGAGAATATTGACCATCCGAAAATCTGCAGCATGGTCAACATTGGCATCAATATCCGCAGTATAAGCATAACCATATGCATATGCATACCTACCCACTCCCCACTCCCCACACATCTCCAAATTCCCATGCGCCAATCCTCCTCATCCTCCTCCTGCCCAAAGTACTTCCTCGTGCCTGTGTGCCTGCATGGCACCATCCGAGACTCCGCGGACCCCTGCCGTCCCGACACTCCGGTGCGACTACCAGCGCCCTCGCTAGTCCGCACTTGCACTAGCCGCATGCGAAGCGAACGTCTTCTGGAACCTCACAGCCCGGCCTACCTGGTGCCTGTGTTCCTGGCACGTGAAGTCGAAGCTAGAAATATCTTCATTCCGGGTAAAAATAATATACCTCATACATACTCCGTGTTTATCTTGGGGGGGGTGGTTCATGCAGTCAGCATGAAGTACGCGAAGGGGGTCGGGCATGCCGGCCGCCGCCGCCGTCGGGGTGATGCTGGATCAAATAGGTTCGTAATAACCTAATTGTGCCGTTCTGCCTGTTTGGCGAGAAATAGTAACGAGGATGGCAACGAGGATGTCGGATACATCAAGTGCGCGCTCCACTTGATGAACTGGGTGACCGAGGGATCAGGAACACGACTTTGCGATTCGGGCGACCAAAACGTGTAGTAAAAAGTTCGAAGATAAATTCACATGGCAGTTATGTCTTCGTTTCGACACTTGGCAGATTTCCCCAGTGCAAACAGGGAGTCTCAGGCCGACTCCGGTTCACGCACGGCATCTCCAAATTACTTTGTCGTTGTTAAAACGTCGACCTAGCTCTTGACTCTTGTGGCGTTCCACAATTTGATTCAGTCGATTCGATCTTAGTGGATTTGGCTCGCTGAATCGTCGCGGCCTAACAGCAAATACACAGAACATGTTATCACGTTGTTTTTTCAAACCGGGGCAGCAGAGTTGGATTAAATCGATATCGAAGTTGTTGAATATCGATCATATGGCTGCTACTGCGGGTAACGGGATTGGATTCAACGGTAAAGTTCTATGCTTTTTTGATCTTGAGATTGAAACGATGGACATGCGATTGATCAATCTGTCGACCACTTGACCATTTGGTCACCTACTCCGTAAGTTGATCAAGTAGATCACCACAGAACTCGTACTTGATCCCTCGGTCGGAATAGACATTTCCTCGTACAGACGACGGCCAGCGCCGCCAAGCCTAAGCCGCAAACGTAAAGCATTATGCATTGTATCCTCCGGAGTATGTATTGTACGCAGACCCAGCACCGCCGCGGCAGACAGACAGCATTCATTTTCCGCCGTGCCTCAAGACGGGATGCCATTCTCAGTCGCGCTCAGCCGCCGCCATCAATCAAAAGATTTTTTTTTTCTGCACCTTGGCCGGCTAGAATCTATTCCGAAGCCACCCCATCGATGGTGGCGTTGTTCTGGGCCGACGGCGCTGGCGCGAGGAAAAGGATAAATGGTGGTGTGGGCCAGTAGAGATTGAGGTATCGCAGACGAAGGGGGAGAAAGGAGGTCAAAGAGTATCGCCAGAGGATGCAGGTGAGGGATGGCATGGTGTTGCGTCAGGCCTCCGACTAGTCTGCTGGCACGTGCTGTGGGGTATATCGAATTTTCCCATCACCGGCAGGCCGTAGGCACTTTCCACTGTCGCGGGCCGGGCTCTCTTCAAAAACTACCAGCCGCCTAAGGAATTTATTGTGCGAAAACGAGGCCGCCTCTAACTCAGCATGATAATTAAGTTAGACGAAGTCTAGTAGAGTTTTTGCTACCGGTTCGGTGCGGGGGCTTGAAGACTCGATTGTCGGTTGATGGTGTACCGGTCAGTTTAGTACGAGTACACGGGTTGATCGGAAAGTCCACATCTTGATATATCGGTCAACCAGCTGGCCAACGGGAAGCCTTCGGTCAGAACATACTCCGTATGTGTGGTTTATGCATCGTACCATCGCATTTGTGTAGAACAGGTGTCGAGCACCGTTGGTGCTGACGGGAGATGCTGCCTTGACTTGGCCCACTGGGAGACTAGCATTAGCACTCGTACTCAAAATTACCCAATTCAAAAAGCTAGTTGGTAAGACTTTGCCTTTTACCATCACGACTTTCCGCAAAAGACGTTGCCGACACCCATCTCACCCACCCACCCTCCATAGCAGTCGTTAGGCTCCCCAATATCCCTACCCCCAACCTTCACAGGGGCCGGCTACGCAAAATGCCCTAAGGTTGGTGGGTTGGTAGATCAGCACACAAGCGAGCAAACCCTCATCCCACAAACTGGAGAACCGGATAGGCTCGGCCTTGGGATGCATATATGTATGTGAAAAGCCCCGGGTCGACGTCGCCATGCCCAAGCCCGCGTTCTTCTAGTCATGCCAGCCACAAACCACAATTATGAGCAAGTCGTAAGCTGCCCGCCCCGCCCGCCGCTCATCCCGCCCCCCGCCCAGTCTTATTAACATTCGATAGATTGCGTGGTACATATGCACAGCCGTGGCCTTCCTCTTCGTCGCGCTGCGCTTCTGGATCCGCCTGACGCGCTTCCGCCAGCTGCTTCTCGATGACTACCTCCTCGTCGGTGCGCTCGCCTGCCTGATCATCGACCTCGCGATCCAGCACCACATGTGGAACCACAACATGGCTGTGCCGTCTGCCGCCAGCTTCGCAGACTTCCAAGAGATGATGCGCTGCATCCCGCCCGGCAGCAGCATCTACATCCTCAGTCTGTGGCTCATCAAGCTGTCGCTGGTGTACTTCTACAAGCGGCTGGCGACGCGCACAAACCTGCAGCGCATGTACAATGTCGCCGCCGCAATCCTGGTGGCGACGGGGACGTTCCTGGTGCTGCTGATCGTGTTCGGCTGCTGGCCTGTGAGCAAGCGGTGGGGGAACCCGGCGGCTGGCGAGGCGGTGTGTCCAAAGTGGCTGGACCCCGCTCTGTACTGGTTGATGGTGCTGCTGAACATCGGCACTGATGTGATGGTGCTGGTGCTGCCGTGGTCGATGGTGTTTTCGCTGCGGCTGCCGCTGCGCCAGAAGATCGGGCTCGGCGGCGTGTTCACGCTCGGCGTATTCGTGATCTGCGCCAGCATCGTGCGAGCCGTCTTGAGTCGCCGCAACGAGACCATGTTGACGTGCACTGTCAGCATGATCGAGACGAGTATCGCGATCGTGGCAACGTGTTTGCCGGCAGTGAGGACACTGGTTATGAAGGACCGCACGCAGACAAGTGGGTATGAGTTGAGCGGAAGGGATATGCCCGCCGCGAGGGAGATGAAGAAGCCGTCTGCCGTGGATGTGAATGGGAGTGATGAGGAGCTGGTGACGAGCATGCACGGTCGCATCGTGGTTACGAGGGATTATTTGGTCAGTCAGGAGGAACGGGGGATGGGACCGCCGTTGCAAAATACTGGATTGCGGGGCGCATGAGGTGAGGAAACCTGATGTGGTTAATGAATGTATAGAGTAATTGTAATGGAAATACAAACCTTCTCTATAAGGTGGGTTTTACAAGTTGTGATGATGAGTGATTGTTCCGGCAAACAGCAAACTTCGATTGTTTGAAATGAACGATGAAATCGTTTGAAGAGATGATGAGCGATGAGGGGGCCAGAGAAAGCCACAAACCCAGTGTCGTATGTTCTAGTTAGCTGGCGGAGGGGCCCCTTCTGCGAAGTACCCAGTTGGTCGGCAGAGCATCTGCCAGTCGGATATCATTTCGTTTTTGTTTTTTGCCTCAGTTTAGCAACTTCATCTGCTTCAGAGTCGGCATTATTTCAACTGTAATTTCTAGCATCCACAGCAAACGTTGCTTCAGCTTTGTAGTCCAGCATGACCAACAAGTCATGGTCGTTTTCTCGGGCTTTAGTTTCCAGCATTACTAGCAAGATCTCCGTCGGGCCTTTTGTTCAATCTCGGACAACGTAATAAGGAGATGAAGCAGCAATTTGTGACTGACAGCCATGAATGACAAAAACAAAGGCAGCTTGTAAAATGTTTCAGTGATGAACACTCGATGACGCAGCTCGTGAAAGCTGCAGGTAATGACAAGATGAAGCAGTGATGAGGAGATGGCGCAGTTCGTGAGAGCTCTCGGTGATATAGGCTTGATAAAGGCTCGATGAAGCTCGTAGCAGCTGTCAGTAACGAAGAGCTGAAGCAGCTCGCTATCATCCGGCAAGCTCGAGAATCTGAAGCAGCAACGTTAGCCGAACTGTCACTGAACAGGAGGCATGGGAGCATTCTGACATGTGCATTAGAGTAGTAGAGAGATTATCATCTGCAACCACCATAACCTCAGCAGCAAGCCAGGTGCTGACACCGTGTTCAACGTAGGATTATTACTGTATTCATTGAGAGTAAAGTGTACAGGAAGATAAGAGAAGAGAAGAGAAGAGAAGAGCAAGAGCAGACATTGTTGGAATTCTCAATTCTGCACCCGGTATCACTCGGTTTAGGGAAAAAACATGGTGTTTGCAGATGGGTCCGCTAGCTGATCAACATATTGTTGACAAGTAATCTACAGCTGATCAAAATTGACGTGCGAGGTACAACCCGAGTGACTACGGATGCAGAGGTGGTCGATGGTTCCGAAAGATGCTGGTGTGTCTTGCACAGTGGCGGTAATTCCCTCTGTTTTTCGGCTTGCTCTCATGTTTTACGACAATCGCCTCAAGTAAGGCACGGGACAGAATATGTGGGTGCTGGCAAAACATCTGGCGCCTTCAGCGCACATTTCCACGGCTTCATTTGGTCCATCTACCACCCGAAAAGTTTGGAAACCCACAACTCAATCGCTGGGTAGTAGCAGCTTTTCATTCCAGTCAACTGCCACCATTCTCCGTGCCCTCGCGCCAAAAAACAGACTCAGAAATCAAATCGCTCGCCAGCTGAACTAGTCAAAGAACAAACAAGCTCCAGTTCCATCAAGTCCCCCAAGGCCGCCATCCCTCCGCCGGTGCATCAGTCGCCCCAGAACCCTGTCCCCGCCCCCGTCTCCTCCAAGCCGTCGCCCACCCTCTCCCCCTCCCCGTCCCTCTTCCGCGGCCGTATCGTCCTCTGTTGTCCCCCTCCCTCTTCGGTTCATCTCCCGCCACATCCGTGTATTTCGTTTTCTGCTCGTCGCAGATCCGCGGGACAGACTTCGGCACCGGCCCGTCGCGCGGTTCCTTACGAGTCGGCGCGGGGATGAGGATCTCGTCGTCTGCGCTGCTGGTGTCCTCGTTCGGATCGGATATACGAAGAGGATATGCGATCGAGGGTTTTCTATGCCTGCATGCAGGGCTTGGGCTACTGTCTGGCTCCAGATCCAGCGCCGTCTTCTCCACATACGCAATCGCACCCGCACCCGCCTCCGCCTCCGCCTGCACACCCACAGCTGCCGTCGCCGCCGTCGCCGCCACCGCCTCCCGAGTGGTGGCCCCGTTCGAGTCGGATATTCGAGGGATATATGCGCTCAGCGTCTTGATAGGCTTGCGTATAGGGGTTGGGTCAGGCTCCGGGTCCAGTTCCAGCGCCTTGTACTCCTCCACCTCCACCTCCACCTCTGCACTCGCACTCGCACTCGCAATCGCACTCGCACCGGGTACCAACTGCACACACGCCCCCGCCACCACCACCACCTCCTGCACGGCGCGCGCAATATCCTCCATCTCAACCCTCAACCCCTTCATAGCCATCGTCGTCCGCCACTCCCGCCACTGCGTCAAGAATATCCCCGGCCCAACCACATCCTCCAGCCTTACCACAAAATCCTCGTCCACCGCGTACTCGGGCCACACCGGTCGATACGCGTCGCGGCGGCTCAGCGGCACTATTTCGAGATCTGGGTGTTCCTGCCACAGCCGTGCGCCGGGCCGGAGGCGTGTGGTCCACGCCCATATCTGCGCTGCCACGAACCCGCCCGCGTCTTCGCGTGCCATCACCGCCGTGTCGCGCGCCTTCGGCACCCACTGTGGGTGTCCGGCGCGCGAGCTCTTCTCCGCTTCGCACGCGCGGTACTCCACCGCCGTCAACAGCTCGAGGACCACGTAGATCCTTACGCGCCCGCCGGAGCCTCGCAGGAACTCATCACGCCGCCTCTCGATACTGGCCATGCTCTCCGCCTGCGCAGCAACCACGTCGAGCAGCAGCCAAGGCAGCGCGCCGTTCAGCGACAGGCCCGCGTCTGCCTGCAACCTACACCTCGCCCCCGGGACCAGCTGCGTCTCGATTACGGGTGCCTGTACGAGTTGTATGTGCCCCGGCCCGGGCCAGTCGGGGTGCGCGAATGTGGCCCATTGCACGTGGATCTCGTTTAGCAGGAGCTCTGATAGAGCTACGCATAGCTGGGTGTGCGTCGTGCCGCAGGCTACGATGCGCACTGATGGAGGTGAGGCGATGAAGTCGAGCTTAACGCGGGGGATGAGCAAGCGCTCGGCGAACGAGACGTGACCGAGCAGATAGCGGATTGTTGCGACGTCGGCTGCGTCCGCGACCGGGAACGCGACGACCGCGTTGTGCGCGCCGCCACTTGTCTTCTGCTGTGCGTGTAAGGACAGCAGCGCAATCTTCAGCCGCTGTAGCAAGTTCATCTGGGCTTCCGAGAGCTCATCTTCTGCAATCAGCGGGGAAGCGGGTTCCGGTTGCGGGGACGCCGGCTGTGGGAGAGGTGGGGTTGGCGGCGGGGTGGCGGGACGGCTGGAGCGGGCGCCGGCGCGCAAAGCTTCGGGGATGGTGCGGAATTCGGTCGTCGGGTTATGGATGCTGTGGGGATAGTTGTTGAGCGTGCTGAGGACGTCGAGGAGCGCGGCTTTTGAGGTTGGTGAGGGCGAGGAGCGACGCCAGAGGGGATGTTCGTAGGGGTTCATGCCGTGCGGTGTATGAGTGGTGATGCTGGATGGAGCGAGGGGGAGAGATAAGAAGCAGATCCGAAGGCGGGGCTGCCGAGCGGGTGGGATGCTTCCAGGCGGTGGTGGTGTGTCGCCGAGCGCACAAATCGCAGTGTTGCTCAAGACTCTTCTAGCCAAATCTTGGAGTTTGGAAACACCTTGCCCAAAAGTTAACCTACATAGTTAATAGGACGACCGGCCTGGACTAGCCAATCATGCATGGACATGTTGCTAAGACACGACAACTCTGGAGCTTGAGGCCAGAACTAGCCAGAATATGGGCTCGACATATTTACAGCCCGATTGTGAGGGGCTGCACTAGGCTTGTGTGATGGATCTGTGTGATGAACAGTAGGCTGCTGGTTGGCACTTGGTGAAATCAGTAGTTGTATTGTTTGTAGCGTCGGGAGTTTCTGTTGGACTGTGGGATAGTCAGTCTACCTGAGAAACTTTTGATGGAGGTAGTAGATTGAGCAGTACATAAGGGTGATCTGTGATTGTTTATTTCTAAAGGTTGGAGAGGAAAGTATGATCGTGTTCGTTGTGAGTTGAGTGGACAGGAAGAGAAAGAGAAGAGCAGAAATAAGCGCGATGAGACCCGAGCCCACACGACCAAAACTGAATGATCTACATTAATGCAGGATTCCATGTTGAAATTCTCAAATCTGTATCCGGTATCACTCGGGTTAGGCTATGTGCAGATCTCCTTATACCGTACTCATTTCTGCTATTCTCTCCTCTTCCTGTACACATCACAACACCTAACCTGATACCGAATACGATTACACAATTATACGTTCAACATTACACACTTCAACATGATTCAATACAATTTCAGTTATCAATTTTGCACCCTGTGCCACTCCGATTCTGGGTAAGCTCGGGTCCTCGTCACCGTTGAAATTATTTCCTCTGAGTATTCCATCTCTCTCTCTTACATAGAACAATCTTCAATAAACACTTTCAACTCGATGATGCCTTTTTGACGCCCGCCACAACCCGTGGCTTGTAGGGCCACTAGCGCGCCTCTAGCGCCACACCAAGATCGTCGCTCCCGATGACGTCGAAGCTTAATCCCCTCATCACCCCAGCTCCCTCAAACACAAGCTTTCCAAGAAACCACGACAAGCACCCCGCAATCGCACTAGCAGCTCCTCCACCGCAAGCAAGAAAGCAGCTCAGCTCGGTGAGCATAAATAGAGTGCACCGGACAATGAGATGCCGGTGTGTCAGTCCACAGTCCACCGGTGTGCAGCGACGCCTCGCTTCTACGGCCCAATAGCGAACTAGCCCTCCCAGCCATCATTCTCCAACAACATGAACGACCCCGGGCTCGACGAGCCTCTGCAACACACTGCGCAGGAGACAGAGCGCACGCTTCGAAAACAGCTCAACTCCAACGACGCCGCCGCGAACCACGACGCCGCGAACGACAAAGACTCCCCGAGCGCGTGTTTCCGCCGCGAGCTGCAGCGCGCAAACACAAACGACCCAGCGACGGGCCAGGATGGCTACTTCCAGCCGAAGTACGTTGATGTCTGTCCCAGCCCCTCTCACCGAAATCGAGGCGCTGACGGTCGGGGGTGCACAGGCGATGGTGGTTCACGTCGACCGCGTTCCCGTTGATCGCGGGCACGTTCGGCCCGCTCGCGAACCTGATGAGCGTGTGTGCGCTGGTGCAGAGCTGGCGGGTGGAGTTTACGCCGGGGGTGCCGGAGACGGAGGGGGCGAGAGTGGCGGATCCTGCATGGTACGGCGACCACGATGATGGAGACAGGGACGATGGCTGACGATGGCGGGGACAGGTTGCTGGCGGTTAATGCCGTGTCGCTGGCGTTCGCGATTGTCGCCAATATGCTGCTGCTGCTGAATTTCGCACACCGCGTGCCGTATCGCGTCGCGCAGCCGCTGACGATTGTGTTTTGGTTGGGGCCGACTCTGGACTTTATACCATTTCGCGTGTAACATACTAATCACGGGAATATACACAGGTACATATCATCTATAACACTTATCGCTATCGTAATAGCTGCATCACTGCACCTCCAACTGCATCCCAAGAACGCCTACGCCTTCTCGCAGTCCTTCTACTACGGCATCATCTCGGCAGTCCTCTACTTCACAATATCCACCCTCCTCCTCTGGAACATGCTCGGCGCCTACCTCTTCAAAGCCTACCCCCCCACCTTCACCTCCCTCACCATCCCGCAGCGCACACTCATGCTGCAGACCATCATGTATTCCTTCTACCTCGCCCTCGGCGCGGGCGTCTTCTCACGTCTCGAGGGGTGGGACTTCGTCGACGGCGTGTACTGGGCGGACTACACGCTCCTCACCATCGGGCTGGGCACCGACTTCCCGCTCGCCACCACCGTCGCAAAGGCGCTGCTCATCCCGTACGCCGTCGTGGGCATAATCATGATCGGTCTCGTAATCGGCTCGATCCGCGGCCTCTTCCTCGAGCGCGGCAAGACCAAAGTCCGGCGTCGCGCACTGCACAAAGAAGCCCGCCGCATGCGCGCCAAAATGGGCTCCTGCGAGTGGAAGCGCGAGTTCGAGCTGATGCGCGACGTGCAAGCCGCCGCGGACCGCCGCCGCCGCTACTACGCGCTCAGCACCTCGCTCCTTGCCTTCCTGATCGTCTGGCTCGGCGGCGCGCTCGTCTTCAGCTTTTCCGAACGTGGCCAGAGCTGGAGCTACTTCCAAGCGCTGTACTTCAGCTACACGTCGCTGCTCACGATCGGCTACGGCGACTACTACCCAAAGTCGAACGCCGGCAAGCCGTTTTTCGTCATCTGGTCGCTCGTCGCGATCCCGTCCGTCACTGTTCTCATCAGTAACATGGGCGACACGATCGTGGGCTGGGTGAAGCACGGCACGCTGTGGATTGGGCAGAAGACGATCCTGCCGGAGCGCACGTCCGCGTTTAAATCCGCCGACGACATGGCCGCGACTGATGATGCGACGTTTCATGAGGCGGATGGGGCGGTGGATGATGGTGACGCGGGCTCGGGCGCGGATCATTGGGGCCCCCACGCGCTCACCTCCCGCATTGCGAAAGAGATTAAGGCCCTGGCGCTCGACATTGGCGCGAAGCCGCCGAGGAGGTATGAGTGGGATGATTGGGAGCGGTTCTTGCAGCTGCTGGGAGAAGAGAATGAGGCGGAGGCGGAGTGGACGTGGTTGAGTAATGAGGGCCCGCTACTTAGTGGGGTGAGTGAGACGGAGTGGGTGCTGGGGAAGATGTGTGAGCGGTTTGAGGCGGTTCTGAGGCAGGAGGAGGGGGAGAGGGGGAATAGAGGGGGGAAGGAGAAAGGGAGCTAAGGTGGGGTGGGGGGATGGTGGTTTCGTTATATACACGTGTTTATAGTTGTGGTGATGGTGGCGGCGGCGGTGGTGGGGGTGGTGTTTTATACCCAGCGTTTCCATGTTTCAAAATTACTCTACATACCTTGGAATCGTCAATTCTGCATTCTGTGTCACTCGCATTCGGGTCATGATCCCGGAATCTCGTAGCATTTTGACCACCGGTGCGCCTGTGCTATCCAGACCACTTGGCCCGCGCTTTAGTAGCCAGAAAACCAGACCCAACGCTGTGTAATAGTGTTCGTTGAGAGTCAAGTGGACAGTACGAGAAGAGAAGAGCAGAACAAGCAGTAAAAAGAGCACATAACTAAAACCCCGACCCATCGATGATGCAGGCCGATTACACACTTCAACACCCCCCTCTAAGCCTGCATCTATGAGCATTCCGTACACCGTGAGTCAAGGTAAAGCTAGTATCGACATAACAATGAGACAAATCAACAATTAATACAGAAAAGGATGATGATGTACGCCACATCCATCAGAGCAGAATAATACAAGAATCAAGCATCAACCATTAGGAAACAATATCCATCCGACGGTCAGCGTGAAGCCGAACGTGCTCGAGGCCGCAGCGTCGCGAATCCGGAACCGGTATTTTCGCGGCTCGACGTCCAGCTGCGGCAGGATCTGGCCGTTGACGGAATAGGTGTCGCCGTAGACGCTGAGATGTCGCAAATGTTGCCGACGGCGGCGGTGTAGAACCGGAACGTCTGCACCATCACTGAGGGATGTCGCACTCGCCTCGAGGAAGGTCTCGCTGTTCTTCAAGATGTAGAATCCCGCCTGGCCGGCGCAGCATACACGTTCATGGCCGTGATCCCTTGCGCGTGGTCCTAAAATCCCATGAGTATGTGCCGGGCGTCGGTCAGCATTGGGATACGGAGACTTACGTGATACCACAGCGTCCTCGCCGACTGCTTATTCAGATAGTAGTAGTCGTTCAACTGCCCGCACGATCTCACGGCGTTCCGACTTGCCCCACCACGCCCGCGGTGCTGATATAGCACCGCCACGACAAGCGCACGCACATTGCGTGCCTGACCACTGCAGCCCCGACAGTCGCCGGACCGAGGGGAAAGGACAGGCCTAAACGGAACGTCTCGAAGGAGACAGACAGGCCTGGCTGATGCCCCCTTGTCGAGCCCCCGCAGCCCGCACCCACAGAGCAGAGGGTACGCCGGGTATTCGCATCGCGCGATGTTGCTGGTGTTGTTGTGTACAGAGCGACGGTGTGGGGTGTGGGATGGCCGGAGATTTATGCGGCGCCACTCCGGAACACCCGTACCGACACCCCCCCCGCCGGCCACTAAGGCAAAGTGGGCCCGCCGGCGGCCAGCTGAGGTCAAAGCGCAATGTCTTAGATCGTGCTCAACAAAAAAATCCTCGCCTGGAAGACAGCGTAATACTCCGTCAACTCAACAATCCGACACTGGCAGTCAGTCCTACACGCCATATTCCGACACCAATCTTCCTCGCAACAGTCCGACACCCGTCCTCCTTGCAATAGTCCAACACCAGTGCTACTTGCAATATTCCGACATCAGTGCTACTCACAATGCAGCGACCTAAGGCTTCCACGGCAACCGAAATTTTGATAGCGCAAGTGGTGAAGGAGAACTTTGGGGGAATCTATGATCTACCCAAAAACAGAGAGATCTTTACCCACCACGACACGGCTGTTACCGCAGGCGGTAACTAGTAGCGTTGCCAGGCGCATAATATGTTGTTCGGAACATATAGGAAGCATAGATAACGATACGGTCGTTCATAGGATACACGTAGCATAGGTACGTGGGCCAAGGGTTCTAGACCAAGGGCCGTTTGCATAGCTAGGAAGTGTGTACCACTTGAAGGCATTAGATGCGATGCGGGGTAAACAGTATTGGCTGTTAGGAGTACACGTCACCCGAGACATAGTTGAAAGAGACTGGGCGATGGTGACTGCGCACCCCTCTATATAGTTTTAGGGTAGAGGGCTAGAGCCCTGCCGTGTTGTATATATAGGGGCGTGATGATACGGGGTTACAAAGTATAGTATCATCACACGCACCAGACACCAAGCGAAGTCCCCTCTAGTAAAAATATCTTTTGTTACAAAGAATAAATCGGCTGCTTTATACCTCAAGGAGTTATACTGCTAAAACCCCTCTATTAGTACTATTGCAATTCTTGGTGATAAAAGACTTCATACATCGTGGGCCAACGTCTATCGTCGATAACGCCTCTGGACGTCCCCCGTAACAGTATATTTTTACTAGACTACACTACCAATTGCAATCATCGCTCACTCCAAGCGATACGGAATCGGTGCGATACCAAGACCGCAAAACCTGCGACCGCACCCTATATCGGGCACTCTTAAAAGAACCAGAGTTCTTAACCTACAAGACTATTACGGTCATTACGGCGTTGGAGCAGCAATCTACCAGAAAATGACCAGCTCAAACAACGATCAGCAAATGGCTGAAGCCTTGGAGGAGATGTTGGTAAAATCAGAGCAACCGGATCGGGAACCATCATTTTCTTTCGAACCTCCAACCGACCAAGACGATTTCGACAGTGGTTGGAGAGCTCAACAAGTCGCGTATTATACGGGACCTCCACCCCAAAATTACCAACCTCCTAAATTGGTATCCCTCGTTAGTGATGACGAAGGTTCAGGGGAAGACCTACCCAATGCACCTGTGTTCCAATCTGAGGGCACTCGCATCAGGAAAAACGTCCTCAGAAGCAGGAAAGAAAAACTGGACAGTACTAGGTTGGCACCTTACCAACCAGGAAGACGAAGAAGCCGGTCGCCATCAAGACAGGCATACCAGGCGCCGGCAGGATGGGTTACGCTACAGGCATTGTGGAACGGCCTAAAGAATAAGGAAAATGACCCTATGGCTACCGACGGAATGCACCAAACTATTCGATCACTAGGCAAGGAGATGAAAAGATTGCAGAATGCAATAGCGAAAGGAGAAAAAGTAACAGATGAGAACATCGACCTGTTGGTAGGAGAATGCCGCAGCGCTGAAGCACTGCTGCAAGCAAGAATGTTGGGAGTGGAAACAACAGTGGCGGATCTCAACAATGCAGTAAAAGGCTTGTCAGCAGTGGTCATGGATATGACTCCAATTATCAGGAAACATTTCCAGGAGTATGACACCGTGTTAGGAGCCAAATTGGATCGGACGATTACAGACCTACAGGGAGGCTGGCAAATGGAATTTGCGGAACACGCACGAAACCGCGAAGCAATGCTAGCGGATTTAGCCATCACTTAGCGTGCAGTACAACAAGTAACGGAGGCAACTGAAGCAACGCAGCGCGAAATAGTTTTACTCAAAGCTACGAATCAGAAGAATCAAGCGGAGATGCGAGATCTTCAGAACCAAGCTCGTTATGCAAACACTCGCATGGACAGATTGATGACGCGGCTACAGAAACTCGAAGAGGCACAGGAGGCGGAATCGGTAAACAACGAATACACCGCACAAGACATCCAGTTGAAGGTTGACCAGTTGGGTAAAAAGCTGGAGGCACAAAACAATGGGGAAACCTTAACTGGCAGGGTAACAATGCATGGAGCTAGATTGAAACGTGTCAGACCAACCGATGAAGATCCGGAGGACAGCGACCACGTCAGCAACGCCAGCACATCATACCGCTCGGTTAGACGACGAACAGACTTCCGGTCAATGCCGCCCCCACCTGCCCCAAATAGATACCAGCGCGAAGAAAGCGTCTTCCACCAGAATCCATTCAATCTAGGCCCAGGCAATCCTAAGCCTCTGAAACCCACCGCCTTGCCTAAGTACAAGGTCGGAGAGAATTGGCGACAATTTTGGAAAGTCTTAGAAAATCACATCAGGCTGTACAAGGAGCATTACCAGGGTCGGGGAGATGACGAATTTATCTTGTTGGTAGGTGATTGCCTGCAAGGTGAAGCACACAACTGGTACGACAACTACACCCGGGAAATCCAAGAAGGGGTTAGGCCGGCCCATTTTGAAACTTTCAAACAAGCTTGCGAGAAGCGTTTCATTCTGGAATCCGAGACTACCGACAACCTACGCAAGATGAACAAAATTCAATATAACGGAAATATTGAAGAGTACCTAACTAAACTCGTGGATCTCAATCAGATTGTCGGTTTGCGGGAGGCTCCATGGAGGGATATGATTGAAAAAGGACTTAATGACGACATCCGGGACAAGATAGCCGATGTTGAACCACCAAACGACGACGACGCTTTTGTCAATCTTGTCAGAAGATGTGGCCGGCGATTTGAGGAGAAGAAACGGAAAAGCGGATATTACAGCTCGGATAAGAAAAAGTACGACCCAGAAAGGGTATTGGGGTTCCAAAAGCGGGACGTAAGGAAGGTGGATCGGAAACAGTTGGCGGACAGGGTAACGTATCCAAGTCGGGAGTCATCAGTTACGCCAAAGCCATCAAAAACGTATGAGACAGGTAAGACTTTTGCGGAGCTAACAGCAGGGATTCCGGGACCGGTTATCAAGGAACGTATCGAGAACAGGAAATGCGCACGTTGCGACACTGCCGGACACACAGCAAGGACATGTTTGGGAAAGATCAAAATTGCAGCTATGGAGACGGAGGACATTAGGGATGAACAAGAACAGGATTACAGGGAAAGTCGACAAATTGAAACCACGACTACGGAGGATTCGGAACAGATCGATCAATCGGAGGAGGAGTATTTTCATTAGGCTGCCTTGCTATAGCAGGTCAAGGTGGCGTGGTTAGGATAGGGGCTGTTGATGGTTGTACGGTTAATTCCACACCAACGGAGATAGCATCCGCTGGAGCGACCCCCGTAATTGGGAACAGACCTCACTATAAATTTTTAGTGAACAAAAAGCCTGCTACTGCAATGCTGGATTTAGGATGTAATGCTATAGTCCTAAGCAAAGAATATTGCACAACGAATAACATCAAAACATTCATTACCAAATACTCAGCACCACGCGACATATCGAACCGACCCATCGGAGATTGCTTGGTCGTTAGCGAAGAAGTCGAAATGGAATACAACGGTCACTTTACTCAAGAAATCGCAGTCGTCATCCCCTCGGACAAAGATGTACTGATACCTCCGCACTACTTGCAAACACATAATGGAGTTTACGACGGCTCGACCATGGCGTTAACCTTCAATTGCAAAGACGTAACACATTCCAGAGTGCAAGTTTCCACTATCACCATTAGCCTGGAATGGGATGAATCCGTGTTAGACGATCCTGATGCAATTGAAATTGGCTCTGTGGCAACAACCACGACCCCAGACCTAAAAAGAATCTTGCCAGCAAAGTATCACCCATACATGGTGCTGTTCGACCCATCCGAAGCAGAGAAACTACCCGCCAGAACAATCTTCGAACACAAAATCGAACTTACAGCAGAACCGAAGAAGGGTCGAATCTATAAACTTTCTGCTAAAGAACTGGAAGCCTTGAAGGAATACATTCAAAAGATGCTAGCCGAAGGAAAGATTAGGCTATCAAACTCGCCCTGCTCGGCCCCCATACTATTTGTCCCCAAGAAAAACGGAAAGTTACGGCTATGCGTGGACTATCGAGATCTCAACAAAATAACAGTCAAAGACGGCACAGTAACTCCACTAATGGACGAATTGATGGAACGCGTTCGCGGAGCTTCACGGTTCACCAAGTTCGACTTGAAAAATGGCTTCAACCTGATACGGATCAAGGATGGTGATGAATGGAAAACCGCTTTCAGCACGAGATACGGACAATACGAATACCTCGTGATGCCATTCGGCCTCTGCAACGCACCGTCCACTTTCCAAAGGATGATGAATGAAATATTTCACGATATGCTGGACGACGGAGTCGTTTGCTTTATTGACGACATTTTGATTTACACCAAAGGCAGCCGGGATGACCACGAAGCGCTCGTGTGCAAGGTCCTTGAACGCCTGCTCAAGTATGGGTTATGTATAGCAATAGAAAAATGCGAGTTTTCCGCTACGGAACTACCGTACCTAGGACACATCCTCTCTGGAACCGGAGTACGAATGGACCCCGAAAGAATAGAAGCTGTATTGAATTGGCCAACACCAAAGTCAATCAAGCAAGCGCAGCAATTCAATGGATTTGCTAATTTCTATCGCCGGTTCGTGCAAGGCTATGCACAAATCAATGCACCCATATCGGATGTAATCAGTTCACCAAAATTCTATTGGGGGGATCGGGAGCAAAAGGCATTTGACTATCTCAAAAAGGCATTTACTACTGCGCCTATGGTCAGACATTTCGATCCAGAACTTCAAGCAATCCTGGAAACAGATGCTTCCGCCTACACTACGGGAGCAATATTGAGCCAACGACATGACAAACGTCTACATCCCGTAGCGTTCCACTCAAAAAAGATGATTCCTGCCGAAAGAAATTACGACATTCATGACAAGGAAATGCTCTGTATAGTTCAGAGTATGATTAAATGGCGCTCATGGCTCCACGGAGCCAAACACAAAATATTAATCTACTCGGACCATCAAAGTTTAAAATACTTTGAAAGACCTCGAATGTTGTACGGACGACAAGCAAGATGGGCAGAAACATTGATGCCCTTTAGTTACGAAATAATCTTTCGCAGTGGAGCCAAGAACGGCAAGGCCGACGTGCTATCTCGCAATCCGGAGCATTGCGTGGAGAAGGAGGGTACTAATGATCCGAACGACATTGGCTATCAATTCAAGTTTGGGGCACTACTAACAGGACAGGAAGTGGCTACTGGACCAAATCAACTCAAGCTTGGAATGACAACAGTTAACCTTGCTGACGCTGAGATCAACAAACCAACCTCAACGTTTGCGGATAAATGCCAGAAAACCTACACCACGGACGAAAATGTAGAACTATCCAAAGAATGGACCAATCTAAGCGGACTCTGGTACAAGGATCACCTATTGCGACCACCCCAAGCATTGTGGAAAGAAATCGTTACTTCAGAACACAAGCGCGCACACTGGGGCAGATATAAGACAATAGAAGTGATCGAACGGAACTTCGATATCCCAGGACTGCGTACCATAGTCGAAGAAGTGATTAAACATTGCGATAGTTGTCAACGCGCCAAACACAAACGGCATAAGCGCTACGGATTACTCAACCCATTGGACTTACCTCCGCGACCTTGGTCTTCTATCTCGATGGACTTTATTGTAAAACTCCCACTAACACAAAACGGCAACGAACACATATGGGTCATAGTCGATCGCTTCACAAAGATGGCTCACTTTGTACCTATCCCTAATACCCAAGCTTCTGATCTAGCAAAACTTTTCGTTAAAGAAATATGGCGCCTCCACGGATTACCAGACGACATTGTATCCGACAGAGATAGTCGCTTTACCGGCAACTTTTGGCAAACTACTCTCGAATTACTATCGATAAAGGATAATCTGTCTACAGCCTTCCATCCAGAAACCGACGGCCAGACAGAGAGAGTTAACCAGGTTCTCGAACAATTTTTACGCATCTTCATCATGAACAGAAAAGACTGGGATGAACTACTTCCACTGGCGGAATACGAATACAACAACAGTCATCATTCAAGCGCCGGGATGTCGCCGTTCTATGCCAACTACGGTCAGTACCCCAGATCCATATGGCCGATAGAACAAAAACAAGTTCGCAACCCGGCCAGCGAGCACTTCGTGCACTACTTGGAAGAAACCCATAAGCAATTGAAAGAGAACCTGGAAGCTGCTAGAGAAGCTATGATACGAAGACACGATACCGCCAAAGTCAACAAGGACGGAAAATCAACAGGAGTAACACGGTACGGGATGCAGCAGCCTGAGTTCACTATCGGACAAGAAGTATTGTTGGATACTCGGAACATGCCAAGGGGTAAGCTCGACAATCGTAAAGCTGGACCGTTCAAGATTTCCTGGGTAGGAAAATCCGCTTGCAAACTGGAAGGCATTCCCGAGGGATACCACCCTGTGTTCCACGTATCTCTTCTAGAACCATATCACCGTGGCGAAGACGCTCCGCCAGAAGTCACGCTGCCGCCGCTTCCCGATGGTGCTGGACACTTCACCCCGGAAAAAATCATCGAACATGGACTTGACGATGATGACAATGACACGTTCCTGGTGTTATGGAAGGGTTATCCAATTGAGGAAGCGACCTGGGAACCGTACGAATCTCTGGTACCCGGAGCCGAAGAGGTATTGGCAAACTTTTATCGGCGTCACAAAAAGGTCAAACATCACCGCAACTGGGAAATCGATTACGCAAGTTCCAAGCAAAGACAGGAAGATACCGAGGGATCCAGAGCCAGCAAGAGGAGGAAAGAGTAAGTATATTTTCCTTTGTTCAAATATTATATTGATTCATTATATCTCTTACCATGTTATGTTCGGGACGAACATATTGGAGAAGGAGGGTTCTGTTACCGCAGGCGGTAACTAGTAGCGTTGCCAGGCGCATAATATGTTGTTCGGAACATATAGGAAGCATAGATAACGATACGGTCGTTCATAGGATACACGTAGCATAGGTACGTGGGCCAAGGGTTCTAGACCAAGGGCCGTTTGCATAGCTAGGAAGTGTGTACCACTTGAAGGCATTAGATGCGATGCGGGGTAAACAGTATTGGCTGTTAGGAGTACACGTCACCCGAGACATGGTTGAAAGAGACTGGGCGATGGTGACTGCGCACCCCTTTATATAGTTTTAGGGTAGAGGGCTAGAGCCCTGCCGTGTTGTATATATAGGGGCGTGATGATACGGGGTTACAAAGTATAGTATCATCACACGCACCAGACACCAAGCGAAGTCCCCTCTAGTAAAAATATCTTTTGTTACAAAGAATAAATCGGCTGCTTTATACCTCAAGGAGTTATACTGCTAAAACCCCTCTATTAGTACTATTGCAATTCTTGGTGATAAAAGACTTCATACATCGTGGGCCAACGTCTATCGTCGATAACGCCTCTGGACGTCCCCCGTAACACGGCTTTTACACGAGTTCAGCAGTATGCCTTCACACAAGGGTTCGCCGTGGTACAATCCAATGTTGACCTGAAGAAGCATTGCCGGGTCTTTTCTTGTGTGCATTGGGGAAAACCACAAAACACCCGGAAAATATCAGGGAATGCCGTCAGGAAGGAACTTTTCAATGCTATGGAGGGTGTAGATGAGGATGGCAATGCTCTGCGCCAGCGACAGGGCCATACCCGACGTGTAGGATGCACTTGGGCTGTTACTGTCACACAACTTTGCTATGTATCTGGGCCTATGAAAGGCGAGCGGATGGAAACTTGGACCTTCAAACAACGGAATCTGTCACATCTCAACCACGATCTTGAACAAAATCCTTTCCTGTATCCCGAGCATAAGCATCTTCACCCTGGCAACCAACTAGCCCTAGCTGCTGCTGCTAAAGACAGAAGCGGACAGGTTACCTATCAGCGTCACATCAGGAATCAAGAACCAGACACCAGCCGTAGGCTAACATCTGCCGAATACTACAATATTGGTTACGATAGGCATTCAAAATCTGAGAATATAGCGCGACATGTCATAGATCGCATGATGAAAGCGTTAGGTGACGCTGGGTTCCATATTAGACGTAGATGGACAACGACTTATGTTGGCGAACAAAGAATTGAGAGGCTAGACCAGGTGTTTTTTATCTCGGACGCACAAATTAAGAAAAGTCAACGTTTCTGCTCTGGATTTGCAATTGAAATGGACGCAACCTTCAATACAAATATTTTGAAAATGCCACTAGCTAACATTGTTGGCGTGGATAATCATGAAAAGACTTTCACAGTGGCATTAAGTTTCATACGTGCTGAGGCATTGCAGGATTTTCAATTCATTCTATGCGCTCTGAAAGAACTAGTGTTTTACGCATCAATACCTTTGCCTGAGGTTATAATATCCGACCAAGCGCCAGCATTGAAGAAAGCGCTCAACGATGACCCTGATTGGTCAATAGTATACCACCAGCTTTGTGAATTTCACATGTTACAGAACCTAAAAGCTCGAATTACAAATAATCGCAGAATCAAGACGGCTGACGACTTGACACATGTATGGGACGCGATTTGTGACTTGATTGCGTGTGAAGACTTGGACGCTATTGATTGGAAACGAGCATTGTTGTATTCAAAGCTGAAACGTGAAGAGCGGGTCTATTACGAAGAGCAATGGTTACCCAAGGAAAACCGGATTTTGCGTGCCTACACAAGCCAGAAACCTAACCTTAACCTTCGATCAACATCCCGTAACGAAGGATCCAACAAAGACATCAAGACCTTTGTCAACAATACTATGAACCTGTCACTCTCGACAAAACAACTGATACGTAGTATAGAACTACAAGATTACAATGAAGAGGTTCAAAATGCAACTGGAAGACTCAAACGGCATTTACCAACAAGCCACGGGATGGTGGGATTGACACACCTGGAATGTTTACTGACACGGCGCGCAATTGACCGCCTGAAACCTGAAATGCAGGCAGCTATCGATGCCAAACCGGAGTGCAGCATGTTCACAAGCGAACTTGCAGAGTTTCCTCAGCAGGACGCTCAAGGACTGCCAACAACAAGGTCACAATCATGTCCTACACACGCAACAGGGTGTCACATAACTGTGCAATTCGGATTGCCATGTAGACACTGGATGCAGGCTTGGGTGAATGCAGACCGGAAGTTACCCTTATATTCAATACACCCACGCTGGTTCGTGGACCCAACAAAAAGTAGCGAACCCTCAGATATAACAGCTACAATCAAAGAGCACTACCTCACGGGTGCTGGGGAAAATCTGATTGCTAAAACCAGCGTTGCAGCTGAAGCATTCCGAGGGAAACTTCCATTGGACTTGGCAGAAACATACGCACTTCAATATGAGCAGCAAGTGCAGGCCTTGAATAAAAGCTACTCTAGGCCGCAAGCGTTGATATCCACAGCTCAAGTTCAGTTTCCACAACCTACAAAGGAAACCAAGCAAATGGCGGAGCTACGCAAAAAGCGCTGGGGCAGAGCCCAAGCACGATTACCCACATCCGCTGAGATAGCGGAAGTAAGAGCCAGAAAGAACAAACGGAGCCTAGCACAGGCGGATCGAACAACAACCCCTTCCTCCTCAGCGCCAGCACGCCTTGAAATTCTTGATCCACCCGGGCCACCACTCAAAAAGCGGTCTTCGGAAAGGTTGCGTGCTCAGATAGCACTTCCCCAGCCAGTTGTAGACAGCGAACAAATGGAAACACAGGACATGGATCAATGGGAAGCCCGGTGGAATGATGAGCGCCATCAGAGTGGTGGTACTGGTAGCCAGGCTCAGCCATCGCTTGAAGTGGATTTTTTGTTGGATACCCAAGAGAACGAGTGGATAGACCAGTATGATGCTCAACGAAAAGCAATTGTAACCATAGACCTTACGTAGTTATGTAGACCAAGTTGTAATCCTACCCATGCTACAACGATCGTTCAGTTCTGTTCCCGCACTCGTTTGTATAAATCCCATCGTTACAGCTAAAAAGTTCCGAGTTCCGGCTGCGGACATGCCTGGCCGCCGGCGGGCCCACTTTGCCTTAGTGGCCGGCGGGGGGGGTGTCGGTACGGGTGTTCCGGAGTGGCGCCGGATTTATGGGGCTTAACGCTGTAGAAGAGGGACATAGAAGCGCGCGTCTATTCTATCGATCCTGGCCCTGGAGGGGCGCGCTTTGAAGGGGGTGTTGAAAGGGGGGTGCCGGGTGCTGGCGATGCTGCTGACGAGGTACGGTTGCGGTCGGGCGGGCGGCGGAGTCCACCAGTAACATCGACGTCGACCCGTTCTTCCAGAAACAATGAATAGTTCCACCAGCTTTCCAGATTTCCAGATCTCCTCGGACCAGGCCGCGACGGATCCATTAAAACTTCGTCTTTCAACCTTCGACCCCCTGGCGTCCTTTTCAAAGCATCTCCCACAGCCCACCCCAGCGGAAGTCTGTCCCAGTCCTGTCGCATGACAGCGCCGACCATGTAAGTGGTGGCGAGCCCTTGCGGCGTTGAGGGCGACGCGGCGAGACGACGAGATGGATGTGCGCCGGACTCGGCCCGCCGGCGGACGATGGGTTGGCGGGGTTCGGACGGGACCCGTGGCTCGGCTATGGCAGCACCGTGGTCTCCAGGGTCCACAGCTGTGCCGTCGCCGAACTTGAACTCCGACAAGGCGACGCGGCTGGCCGATGTCGCATGCTCTCCATGACGAAGCTATCCAGCTTGCGCATGGAAGCTGTCCAGCTTGGCCACGCCGTGACGGGGAAGAGCACAGGCCGACCCGACACCCTGGCTGGTACGCCGGGTATTGGCTGCAGCCTAGAAAGGGTCTTCCTCTTCGTCCGATTCACCCGCCCGGCCTGCCTCGGTCGACGTCTGCACCGAAGTGGACAGAGGACAGAGGCAGACGCAATGGCTGGTGGGCTGGGTATGGTCGCGTTGTGCGATGTTGCTGGTGTTGGTGTTGGTGTGGGAGACGGAAAATGACGGGGTGGGGTGGGCTTTGATTTATAGGGCTTAACGCCGAGCCCGGGGACATAGAAGCGCGCGGAACTTGAAGGGCACTGGATGCTGCTTTTGAATGGGGATTTGAAGCTGCAGGTCCCGGGCTGGGGAAATGATGTGGTTTTGGGGCTGCGGGCAGCCGTAGGATTTGGTGGTAAGAGTATGCATATGGTTAGTGTCCTGTTTCCTGGCTGAGGACAATCTTTTGTTGATATTGCCGCGTGTTGGTACGTCCGTCACTCATAGTTCATCACTCATCATTCACGGACATGAATTTCGCACAGCCGCGCGGAATGGCCACCGCGGACGTGTTGGAACCCTTGGTCATCTTCGGCTTGTGGAACTGCGTTGCATCACAAGTAACTACATCGATTTGTCTCGAAACATATGTCCCTGAATTCGTCTGTCGCCGGTTTTCAAGAACTTTTTAGGGCTGATCAGGCGGCACGTCAAATCGCTCCACCGAGGAGGAATACCCGTGGACTTGATTCTTGGACGGTGATTAGTAGGAGGGAATTCTGTGTAGGCAGTCTCGTTTTGTAAGACAAGCGGCGATGGCGGCGATGGCGGCGATGGCGGCGATGGCGGCGATGGCGGCGATGGCGGGTACACCGATGGCAGCTTGATCTTCCACGTTAAACTTCACCACCACCACGCCAGCGCGCCACCCCAACCTCAGTCCCCGAGTTGCCCTCCCCGTCTGCCAGAACACATCCAACCCGCCCCCAACGGCGTGGCATAAAGCACGACGTCCCCGTAGCTCTCGCACCACCACCACCACCATCACCATCACTATCATTTCAAATCACATCACACAACCCAATTGCAACATGACAGCGTCCACAGTCCCACCCCCACCCTCCTCCCTCGCGCAGATGCTCGCCCGCACCAACCCCCACAGAGCGGCGCAACTGGCGCTCATCACCGCCATCCGCATCTCCGCCCTTGTTGAACGCACACATCTCCAGCCCCGCGCACGCGCTCGCGCCAGCTCAAGCTCCAGTTTAAGCTCCAGTTTAAGTTCCAGTTTATGCTCCAGTTTAAGCTCCAGTTCCAGCTCAAGCTCCAGCTCAAAATCCAGCTGTTGTTCCAGCTGCTGCTCGAGCTGCTGTTCGAGCTGCTGTTCCAGCTGCATTGCCAGCTCCAGCTCCGGCTCTAGCTCTATCTGCAGTTCGAGCTCCTGCAGTTCGAGCTCCTGCAGTTCCAGCTCCAGCTCCAGCTACATTTCCAGCTCCGACTCCGACTCCGACTCCGACCCCAACCCCAGCCCCAGCCCCAGCCCCAGCCCCAGCCCCACTCCCACCACCGCCATCTCAGCCACCCCAAACCAGCAGCGCATAAGCGTCCTGACCGCAGTACTAGCCGCGCTCGACGCCACCGCGGCGAGCGCGGACATGGCGCAGTTTGCGCTCGAACAGTCCGTGGCCGTCGTGGACGCGCACGGCGAGCACGGCGGGCGCGTCCCCGCGCCGCTGCAGGTGCGCGTGATTGAAGGCGTGGTGGAGAGGCTGCGGAGGATGTGTGATACTGTTGATGCGTTTGAGGCGGCGGTGGGGGGGGTGAGGGAGGGGCTGGGTGAGGAGGAGGGAGAGTAGAACTCTGTGTGTGTAGGAACAGTGCACCCGGGAGAAGTTGAATATATTTATCTGGGCCCGGTCCGGGGCGTCCTGGCCTACTCCCCTGCACCGATCACTGCAATGTCACGGAAAGGCAGAAGGAATAGAAATCGTGAGCGCACACAATGAGAGAATAGGGCATTTCATAATACGCTATAGACGACCAGAAAAAAACAGTTGGCAATAATTCATAGCATAACGGTACGAACACAGTATATAATAGTACAAGACGGACGTTGATAAACACTTTTCGCTATAGTTTCAATCTCGGCATGCATCATGTCTGTGCTTGGTCTTCTAGCTTCGTAGCCTGACTAGATCTTCTCTCCTTATCTTGTCTTGCAAGTGTCGTTGGCGCGCCCCTTTCCCTTCACACGATGGTTTCAATTTGTCTGTGTATAACCTTCGATTCACCGGGACATAAAATTTTTACAATTAGTATGTAGCACTTGTTCAATGGCATCGAGCCATTGTTAGGCTCCAGGCTGAATCCTGATATTCCACGCGGTCTGCCGTCATGAAAGGTGAACGGTGTGCGTGTTACCGTTCGGTCGGTGAGAGTAGTATTTTTCGGCTCCCGTTCCCATAGTCCATAGTGTGTGGCAATATGAGTGCCTCGCTTTCCTGTCAAGTCTGAGTTTCCTTGGCTTAGAATCGGAGAAGAAGCTTCCATCAGTTCAATCGATTCCATAGGTATTGAAATTCTCTCAGCGCATGACCGTGTTCTGTTTTGTGGTAGCTAGTGAAGTTCAAAGATCGACCAATCCGATTGGCCAAACGTTCCTTCTCAGCGTCCACAATACTCTTTTCTCAGCATCAGTGGCGAGTCAAATCCAAACTGTAAAGAATTCGTCAATGGTCTTATTATTTTCCAAGATTTCACGGGGACCGAAAAACACCTATTAAGTTCCTGATGCATCTCCTTTTTTGTCCCTCCCTCCTTGCTCCTACCCAAAAAATCCCCATTGTGTGACCGGCTTTGTGCAACAATCGACATGCACATCGCAACTTGTTCTTCACCGGATATACGTGCACTCTGCACCCTGCTTCAGCAATCGCATTTTCGTAGCGTTATTCAAGCCCATCCATGCCATACACCGGGGTTCGATATTCACAACCGTACAATCCACTCAACCAACACCCCGTTTCCCACCAACCTTCTGTGTATCGATTCCCCCGCTTTCTTAGGCCCGCCAATCCCTTCATCCGCACACCCCCTTCTTATATCCAATAAGTCCTCATGTCAGAACCGACCAAGTGAATCTCTATGGCTCCCGGCCGGTTTTATCCCTTGCACACTGTGCATGACGTTACTGCCCCTGAAAACCCATATTTCTCCTTTCGTCATTTCAACGATTGTCTCAAACTACCACAGCACGACAGCACGACTGTTTCGGAGGAACTCCAGCCGGTGCTATAGTGAATATATAGCTAGATCGGGCAGCGCTGTACGAAGGGCGTTGGAAAGGTCCCGGGGCGGGATGTTCATGACGACGAGACATGCGTGTGTGGAAGATTGGTCGAGATGGGAGACGGTCGGAGTTTTAAGTGCTGCTGGGTGGTATTGAATGGTGGCGTCATTCAAAGTGAGGATGTCGAAATGGCGGCCAGTCACGGTCGATCACCCGTACACTCCATGCTCAACCAGCAGTACCCACCACAAACATGGAGGAGGACTGTTACATACTGCTCATAACCTGATAATAATAATAAAAACACCGGATTCTCTAGTCGACAACTGTGGTAATATATCGCTATATATTCCTCTCTTCTCTTCTCTTCTCTTCCTCTTCACGGAGTATCTCTTCACATCTCTCCCATCTCAGGTTTCCATTAATCTAATAATCTCACCCCACCTTCTGCAGCTTACATACATCGTCCCCGGATGTGGTATGCGCTCTCACGCCTGGTCCAAATCAATACATAGGCATAACAAAAAAAAAGCACACAAAACGACAAATAGAAAAGCAGGACAAAAAAAAACAGCAGGACTCCGGCAAACGCTTGCTTTGCACCATCAAAATAAACCCTCTGCACTCCACACCTCTAGTAATAACCGCCCCACCCACCCCACACCACCCCACACCACCTCCCACCCTCCGCTCCCCGCCCCACCACGCGCTAACAGCACTTCCCCCCCCTCCTCGCCGCATCCCTCCGAAACACCGTCTCCCACTCCCGCAGCCCGCCCCGCCAGCCACCACTCTCCCTCCTCTCCCTCCCCCTCGCCTCAACCCACGCGCCGCGATCGCCATACTGGATCCCACTACTCGGATCATCCGGATCGACCTCGCCAAGCTCAATCTTCGTCACAATCATGCGCGCCATGCGCTTAAACACCTCGTCCACATTCTCACCACTGAGCGCGCTCGTTTCCAGGCACACCGGGATCCCGCTCAGCCCGGCCCAGCGCGCGGCTTCAAGCTCGGCGACGGCGCGCGTCGGCTCGTCGTCGACCTCGTCCGCCCACGCGGTTGTAGAGTCGTCGGCGAAGCGTGTTGGTGTTGTGGAGGTCGAGGCGGCGGCGGAGGCGGGCACGGGTGCTGGCGGCCGGGATATGTCGGCTTTGTTGCCGACGAGCATGACGGTGAGATCGGGCGAGGCAAGCGCGCGCGCGTCGCTGAGGAACGTCGGCATCGCGGTGAAGCTCTTATGGCTCGTAATGTCGTACACCAGCAGCGCGCCAGCAGCACCTCGGTAATAACTCCTCGTCACACTCCGAAACCGCTCCTGTCCAGCCGTATCCCACAACTATCCCTCCCTTGCGTCAGCACACCCCCCCCCCAAGTCTCAATGCGGCGGGACAGTCACGCACCTGCAGCTTAACCCTCTTCCTCCTCGCGCCAGTGCCAACCTTCACAATCCGGCTACTAAACTCCACGCCAATCGTCTGCGCAGTCAGCACGCGCCACTCGCCGCGCACGAAGCGGTGCAACAGGCAGCTCTTGCCGCAGCCCGACGGGCCCAGCAGGATGATCTTCGCCAGGTAGTCGTACATGCTGCCGAGCTCCTGGTCGTTGGCGTGGTCATGGTCGGTTGAGTGCGATGAGCTGGTGGAGGCGCCGGAGGGCGCGCGTTGGCGGACCATCGTGGCGATGAGGGCGGAGACGAGGGGGGGGAATCTGGTGAGGGGGTGGGTGCGGTTGTGGGTAGCTTGAGCTAGGGGGCCGAGCGTCGGAAGGAGGTGCGAGACGGCCGGGTAATGTATTGGGCGCGATTTTTATCGCGGATCCACAGGAGGCGCCAAGAGACGTGGGGGTGAGGTCATTGTGCAGCAGTCTGGCGATGGTTAAATAGGCAGTTGGGGGGGTTCCTGGATTGATCTGGTGTCATTCATTTTGTATTTATATCTCTAATACCTCAATTAACGAGCTGTAAGGTTGTTTCTTGGGATAATGTTCAAATAAATGATGGATATTAAGTTTGATGCTGACTGTACGTAGGGGAATCGCCGAATCGGTAACTTGCTCCAGATCACTAGATCTCACTTTTCAGGCGATGAAATGTATTTTCTATCTCTATGTGGATTAATCTATCTACCAAAACACGCAAAAACTCCACCAAAGCGCCTGATATACACCAAAGCGCCTGATATAATTTAGAAACGAACCCAGACCCCCGCCCCCTTTTCTCCAACTCCCTTTTCCCAATCCTCTACGCCTTCTCCACATCCTTCGCCGGCACCTCATCCTCCTTCACCACCGCAAACCTACTATGCCTCCTGATGCGCTCCCCAAAGAAAAAGAACACGAACGGAATGGCACAACACGCCAGCGCCAGTCCCGCGAGCAAGCTCCCCGCGCCCTGCACGCCGAGGCGGGCATACATCTGCGCGGTAAACAGCACCGTTACCGCGCCCCACAAGCTCCGCAGGAACGTCTTCGCGGCCAGCGCGCTCGCCGCCTGGCTCTGGTACGAGTCCACGAGGTAGTTGTTGGCGGCGTTGTACAGGAAGATGAACCCGAAGCCGACGGGGAAGCCGCCGAGCGCCGGCGCGATCCAGGGGAGGCGCGGGTACGAGGTCCAGGAGAAGATGAAGAGCCCGATCGGGATGAGCCAGCAGGAGATCATCATCGGGATGAGGCGCATCTCGGGCGGCGGGGAGCCGCCGTGTTTGGCGTGCAGCGTGAGGTAGTGCCGGTTGACGAGGGGAGAGAGTGCGGCGGAGCAGATGACGCCGATCGCGAGCGGGATGAACATCAGCCCTGAAGTGCCGCGCGAGAAGCCGTGGCCGTCGGGGCCTTGGAAGACGATGGGGAAGGCGATGAAGAACATGTACAGTAACCCGTAAAGGACGCTCATGTACAGAGAAATCAGAAATACGATGAGTTCGCCGAAGAGGAGCTGTAGCGGGCGGACCAAGGTGGTGGCAAGAGCTTGGCGGAGGGGGAGACGGTCGGTTTCCGCTGTGGTGGTGTAGGAGGTGTCGCCAGTCGATTTGCGGAGCTTTGCGGCGCGTTTGCTAAGAAGGGTAGGGGCGTATGTTTCAGGGACGGTGAAGGTCAGAAGGAGGTACGCGAACCCGCCGAGGATGAGTTGGATCCAGTAGAGCCAGCGCCAGCCCGCGGCAGCGGAGAGGTAGCCGCCGACTAGAGGACCAATTGCAGGGCCGAGGAAGGGCGCAGCAGAGAAGAAGGCCATTGGTACGCCTCGCTCCTCGGTGCGCCACAGGTCGGCGAGGGAGCCACCGACGAGAGTCATGGGTGCTGAGATAGCGATCCCGCCGAGGGCGCGGAAGACGAGGAGCATGCTGATGTTTGTAGCCAGCGCGCAGGGAATGACGAGGAGTACGCTGATTCCGAGAGTGACGACGTATACAGGTTTACGTCCCAGCATCTCTGAGAGTGGTGCAAAAACCAGAGGGCCAACACCGAAGCCTATGACGAAAACCGTGATGCTGAGCAGTGCAACTTCCTCTGTGACATTAAACTCCTTTACGACGCCCACAATGTCTGGCGTGACGACAGAGGAGGCAAAGGCCACGGCAAAACATACAAAGGCGATGACAAGTGTGCACCACCATTTGTAGAGTAAAGACCAGTTCTTGGGATTCTCTGGGTCGTTGACGGTAAAGGTGACGAGTTTGTCGGTGGGTGAGGCATGAGAACTGGAGGGGCGTGGAAGGACACCTGACTTTGTTTCCGTCGTGTACTCGTTGATTGAAGCCGACGCAGATAGTGTGCGGTATGGCAGATATGGGTCGGCGCGGTCAGCGTTATTTTCGGCGTCATGTGTGCGTGCGGTGATGGAGCGGTATATCTCTGGCTCCTGTTGCATATCCAGCGTCGAAGACGAGGAGGACGCAGATCTATCGGCTTTAGTGGGCTCCATATTCGAATGTCTCTGAATAATAAACAATAACAGGTGATTTCGTGTCACCACTTTCGTGTGGACCTAGTGCTGTGCTGAGTTTCCAACCACTCTCCTCTAGACGGGGAATCCTCCATATATACTGTTTCCAAGATACCCAATGCCGAATTATCCGTCTGTTCATTTTTATCATACGCGGGCCTGATAAAAAAATACAGCTGAACCCGTGTATCTGATTCAGGCCCGGGTGACTGCACACAGTGGGCCAAGAAAAGCCAAGGCGGCCCGAGCGGCAACGGCAGCGGCAAAGGCTGCTGGGGTCTCCGGTTATCCCCACATGTCAGCGCCGGCCGAGATAAGTGACAGCTGAGCCGCACCCCGCCGCCGATGTCCGGCATAACCGAAAGCTGAGATGCCGAAAAGCTTTTTTGGCGGGATGCAGCTGCTGGATTTGGATTGATATCGCAACGGTTCTTTAGCGATATCAGCAAAGTCACGTCATGTTGCCATCAGTGAATAGTTGAAAATGGCCATAGAAAAAGTTTTTGTGTGGCGACCATGTTCCCGACGAAAGCCAAACCACTCATATCACAGCAAACCTGCAATCGTGAAACCAAAGATCCAGACTTTATGTTTGTCTTTCCGATGGTTGCTATCCGTTCGCCACAAGTTGGTAAGTTTTTATCGTGCGTAATTCGGTTGTATGCAGTCCCACTCGACGGCGGACAACGTGATTCCTAAAATCACGAGATCTTTTTAATCTAAAAATTTTCATCTCGCCCTGCAGGGAGCACAAAGCACAGACCCGTGCCGGTAGTTCCCGTCCTTGAGTTATCATGTAGAGTATTCCTAGAAACTTTTCGCGTCTGAGAACCTTCTCTGAAATTGTGGACTTTTCCTCCCGAGAACCGGTCCAGTCGTGTCTAGCAAGTACCTGCATTTGACGTGAAGTCAGAATAAGCTGGCCAAATAGAGTGTGAGGAGGGCTTTCCTTGCACGTGCATAGCTAGTAGGTCCCGGTAACTTAGAATCGGAGCCCGCCATGGGGGTTGTAACGTACATACATCGCCGTGGTGCCGTTCGTTACGAGTTGCAAACTAGGAGGGATTGTTATCAGGTACACCTCAGCTGCCATTGGTGTATGAAACAACGTGCACTTTTTTTCCAGGATTAGTTTGTTTCCTATTAATTCTTCGATCGCAAGGTCTTTGCTTCGTGTGTGATGTCCCAGACTGGTGTTTTTTTGCTTCAGCGCAAGATTATGTAGAATTTTCAAAGCATCCTCGAGTGATGAATGGCACGAACAAATATTATTGGAAGTGAAGAAAGCCAAAGGGCAGGAACTAATCTTCTTAGAAATCGTACAACCGAGGCAACATAGAAAATTTCTGCTTGGATTTCAAACCTAGATACAGGATGTACCGTTTTCGGACGCCAGCCCCCAATTCACCGCCCAACATGGCAAGAAACTACCATTCCACTTTGCTTACATAAATCTTAGTACACAAAAATGCGCCTGTTCTAGTGACCGCGACTACATAATGTGATTTTAGAAACCCAAAGACATCAATGGCCGCGTGGCCCAATGGCAAGGCGCTTGACTACGAATCAAGAGATTGCAGGTTCGATCCCTGCCGTGGTCACTCATTATCACTCGAGTGAATATCTTTTTTGGTCCACCTCAGCTACAAATCTACACTTTTGAAAGGTATGGGTCTGCGCTCGAGTTGATTATTCGTCTTCACGGTAGTTCGGGGGCCCACGAAGTTGCTGCTCCGCTCGCTGACCCGAATGGGTTCCCAGAAGTAAGTAGCAATATATTAAGCTAGACAGATGTCTATGCGAGCTTTCACGCGTGATTTTGTGCTGCCAGCACTGCGGCACTTCCCACACTACAAACATGCCACTAGGCATCACACGTCCAAACCACCTTCGGTAGAATATGGACTCGGGCGCCCGGAACGGGACGGTATGAAGGTCATTCTAGGCATTAATGATTTGTCGGGGTCATTCTGTGCATTACCGCCAATTTGCGGGGTCATTATAGGCATAACCCGTATTTAAAATGGATTGCAGTTATTTGATTCTGCGACCTTCTCTCACAAATTCGTTGAACTAGCAATCGAAACCCCCGACGGACTCTCGAAAGCACGATTGAACCTGCGGGAATCCGCTAACAAAGTACTTGCAAACTTGTAGGATTTGATGTTTTTCTGCTTGATGTTTGGTCATACTTCACGAGCGATCCTCCGCAAGGTTGTGTAGAATTGAGCGTCATGTGACGCGCTACAAATAAATGAGAGTCATAAGATATTTCTTTGTCATGTTATCGTGACCGAACCCAATCCAACTACAAACGCACAAATATTTGATACCGCGCCTAAAACAAACTCAATAACCTTCCTCTAGTCCTGATGAAGCAACAAACCATACCACTTTACATCCTACGCGCTTTTGAAGATCCACCAGTTCCGGCACAAACGACTTATTTGAGTTCTTCTACATGAACGTATTGTTCTCAGTCAGGGCCCACGCAAAGCTTTGGCTGCGTCCTCGCAAAATACCGGCGTGAAGCAATTTTAAACTACTGTGCAATTCTGACCCTTCCAGCCCCAAAGCGTTCGCAGTGTGACAGAGCGTCTACAGTTGAGTACGAGTTTTAAGCCTGCTAGAGTTGATGCTACCACGCATTTTACAAACGATGCGGTACACCTCTGTTGGAACCTCTCCGCTGGGAACCTCTCGCCCAATCCATACCGCTGTTTGTAGGCGATCTTGCTGCATCGAAAGTCTTTACCAAAACACTTCCAATCATCTTTCTACAGGTCAGTCAGTCTACTAGCCGAACTGAGTGTCTATAAAGAGAAACTGACAAAGTCCAAGTACAAAATCCCACTGACTTTCTAGTGCCAGCAAATTCTGTTTTAGATAAATAATAGATTTTGTTCAAGAGATGAGGAACGATGAGATAATAAGAGCAAACAGAAAAAATATGATTGCCATGCACATGTGAAATTAAAACGCATGACGTATGGGTCACAAAACCGAATGACCACCAGTGTAGGTGCTATCTACAACTGACCAACCCTGCACACCCTGTGATCATCTCTCCCATCTCTGTTACAGCACTGATCATAAACACTTCTCTAATGTTTGCAGACAGAGCATTCAACACCGCCCATCAATCGAATGTAGAGCAGCAGAAGATCACAAAACCAAGTACTTCAGCGGTAATCGTCCCGACTTTGACACCGATCGGCTAACAGGTACACCACAAGGGGAAGCCTCATAGTTCGTACAGTAAAATCGAGATTAATAGGCAGCTGCCATCTTTGGACGCCGATAATTCAGAAAACTTCTTGCTGTCTAAGTCCGTGAAAGAACGAAGTTCTATGGCAAAGCAGCTTGGCAACGGTGTGCTATGAGAGACAGAAAGAAGACCTGATGTACTCGTCGATTGGATTAAGCCAAGGAAGCTACTTTTATCATCATTCGTGTCGTGAAACGGCCTAAACTTTGATCCAAAAGTCCGAAGTTATGGTGACTTGGCTTTGTGGATGGAAATTTTCTGTCTAGGAGTAATAGCGATCTAGAATTGCAGTCAGTTTACTCTCCGAGTATTCTTCAGAACAGCCAATTAACCTTTGAATTGTGATAGTAAATCCTAAGTAGCGAAAACACTCAGCATGGTGCACCTCAAGTTGATAAATCAAAACACAACTATTTAGAATTTCCTCTGGAAACGCTAGGCTTTGGGGAACAGGAAATTAGAGTTGATCTACGGCTATCTATGCATATACTCCTTAATCCAATCCAACTATTGCATCATAATCACACAAATATACCGAATTCCGAGGTACAACAAAACTATGAAACGCGCGTAAAGGCTTCCCAGGACTACACATGGCTGCCAGTGGGTAGATTAATATCTGCACCAGTGCCCCTTCATCAATTTTCAAAAGAGGAGTTAATGTATTGTCATTATAACCAGGAACCCATGGACGGTATAGACCAGCCTCTTAAGTTTATTGGAGTCGAAAAGTTTTACGCAAACGACATTTCCATATTCAAGCTTGAGACAAGCTTAGTTATTCTCGCTAATTTGAAGATTATGCGAAGTATCTTCAAGCTTCATGGATACTCTTGAATGGCTGGTGTTCTGAATCTTCTACTACAACCTAAACTAAGTGACTACGAATCAACTTTCACTTGAATTCAAGTTCAAAATATAACTTGAGGAATTCTAATCTGCTTATTCCAGCCGATTCTCTTGAGTTTCTAGGACATTTCGAACCTGAAGTAGGGGTTGGCTCGGCTTACTTCAAGCCCAATGAATTGAGCTTATACGGAGTACACAACGTTTAAACTTTAACTCATACGAGATAAAAACATCTAGTTAACTTCAACCAATTATACAAGAGGGTTGAATCCTGCCGAACAAAAGTTGGCACTGTGTTTGTGTTACGGCCGGCCAAATGTCGGAAAACCCGGGGTTGGGGTATGATTTGTCACCTGTAACCGTGTTGCCGCGGCCGATCCACAGCTGGTTGGGGAAATCGCCTACTGGGTTCTTCTGAACCAAGCGTGCGGCAGCTACTGCATGTTCTTTAATCTATCGAAGCTTAGCTATATTGCTACTGGAGTTAGACATGGTAGTATATCTGTAATGCGGAGATGACATGTGTTCCAGTACCTTCTACCTGGCCGAAGGAAGAAATCGACGATCGTATAGCCACCCAGGGAGAAAATACGAGTGTTTCGGCTGCATACGCTCACCCTGCATATGTGTCGCTTACTTGAAGTCTTCTACCAAGTGAGCTCATAGTTAGGGCAGGGCTATTGGAGACCTCCTTGGTCGTGAAACCAAACCAAACCAAACATCTTCTCCTCAGCTTTATGCAACTCCGCGATGGATTTGAAGAACTAACCACGTGTGGCATGCTTGGAAAGCTGATCACAAAAAACATCAGCAGATTACCGTTAAGAATATAGTTAACCGAGATTTGGATACCGACGGCGGTGGACAAGTTTCACGGTACACTCCGAGGGTTGCATCCCGAGGCCGAAAATCCTTGATCCGTCCTGCTACCTACAGCAACGAGTATTCTATATTGACACTTGATCTTCCGTGTCGAAGTTTCGGCGGCATTTAGAGTGCTGATTCCGTATTAAGTTTCATCGTTGACATCCGAGCCATCAGTAGGGCTTTCGGTTGAGGTTGTGGTTATGGACTCCTGAGCGTTTCATGTTCCTCGCCTCCGACCGCACAGACCATATCGACTTGCTACCCTGGTGCAAATCGGCGAGTTGTCCTGAGGAAACTCAATCTCTGTGAGACGATCACCAGCTGTTAGATTTCGGCGTTGCATGGTCCAGGAAGCAGAGTCGGACTTCGGCTCCCTCCACCCTGTGCCTAAGGAGCCAGCACCACGGTCTGGCCGCAATATGTGATGATATCGACTGATCAATATCGAAACCCGCGGGCTTCTGGAAGAAACACAGAACGAGTCAGAGATGTATAAAACACACGCCCTCTCCGACCCATCAGCTTCTTTTCCTCACCACCAACAATCACAACTCCACCACCACCACCTTCACCTTCTTCACACTACAAACGCCTGGCTGCGGATTTTTACCTTCTTTTCTCCTCTCACAAATTTAAATAACTCAAACACCCTTCTTTTACATATCAAAATCATCCGAGATGCATTTTTCCACCATCGTTTTCTCTTCCGCCAGCATCATGGCCATGGCCCTCGCCGCCCCAGTGGCCAAGCCTCAACTTGCGTCGGCCGCCACTGGTCTGCCAACCGGTATTGAACTGCCCACAGGTCTGCCCACAGGTCTCACGCTCCCATCCGGCTTAGGTGGCCTCGGTGGCCTCGGTGGCTCAGGTGGCCTTCCAACAGCTCTTCCCTCCGGCCTTGAACTCCCCACTGGCCTCGCTGGTGGCGCTGGTGCCCTCCCCACTGGTCTAGGTGGCCTGGGTGGATCGGGTGGTCTCCCAGCACTCCCATCCGGTCTCTTGGGTGGTTCAGGAGGTCTTCCCACCGGTCTGCTCGGCGGTCTCGGTGGCTCAGGCGGCCTTCCAACTGCCCTTCCATCAGGCCTTGAACTCCCCACCGGTCTCGGCGGTCTTGGCGGCCTCGGTGGTGCCTCTGGTGCAGCCGGCGCCCTGCCAACAGCTATCCCCTCTGGTCTCGGCGGCCTTGGCGGTCTCGGTGGTCTCGGTGGTCTCGGCGGTGCCTCAGGTGCAGCCGGCGCTCTGCCTACCGCAATCCCCACAGGCCTTGGTGGCCTCGGCGGTGCCATCCCATCAGGCATAATCCCCACCGGCGTCCCCACCGGCGCAGTCGGCTCAATGACCGCCATGCCCATCGCCGCACCCACGGAGAACGCCCGAGCAGCCCTCGCCGACAGTGCTGTCGCCTCTGCCACCAGCGCCGGCGCGCTCACTATCCCTACCGAAATCCCCAGCGTAACCAGTGCGTCAGCCGGCACCGACGCAGCCAGCGGTCTCTCTGGTCTCTCCGGCCTTTCCGGCCTTTCCGGTCTCTCCGGCTTGACTGGCAGCTCCGGCAGCTCTGGACTCGGCGGTCTCTCCGGCCTCTCAGGCTTGACAGGCAGCAGCGGTAGCTCCATCCCTGGTCTCTCAGGTCTCTCCGGTTTGACGGGCAGCTCCGGCAGCTCCGGCCTCGGCGGCCTCACCTCCGGCCTCTCGGGCTTGACAGGCAGCACCGGCTCCTCCGGCCTTTCTGGCCTGTCCGGTCTCTCTGGACTGGGCGGACTGACTGGTAGCACTTAATTGCGCTTTCTTTCTTTCTTTTCTGTAGTTTTGTATCTCGTTGAGCGAGCAGGCGGATGGTGGGAGGCGCCAAAAATGGTGGATGGGGCACGCAATTGTGGTGGTCACATATTGTGTGGTTTAGCTAGTTGCGCGTGCATTTGAAATGGATGGCTTCAGTTTTTTCCAAGTTTGTGCAAAACGTGACCAATACTTGTTCGAGTGATCTTTGTGATTCTGACTGACAGTGTGAGAGAAAAAAGCGGAACTCTCGCAAGACCTCACAAAGGATGGCTCGTGAGAGACTTTGTTTTAATTTCTTTTTGTGATAGAGCTTCACAGAATCAGTTTATGTAACCCCAGTCAGCGCTCGATTCTATCTAGACAACCAACTCCCATGTCGACCGACGCAGGCATATTTTGTCACAGTGTTGCAGACTCTACAGCTGCAGGAACCCACACCATTATCCGTACCTTCTTCCATACCAACCACAGTAAACACATGTGCTTCTTTGTCCTGGCTCCATTCCGTACCTCATTCAATCCGAAGCAAGGGCGCGCGCCAGGCCTGTGGATAACGGAGAGCACTACCTGTCTGTTCGCCGAATTACAATAGCAACCCATGTGTCATCGTACCAGACTCAACCTAAATTCTGCGCGCAGCTGCCACACCCCGCGCCGCATCGCAACATATCCCGGCCTGTCTTTTCGCGTCCGTGTTTAGGACTGTCATGTGATATGAAAACGATGTCGATATGGAGTCAAATAGGCCTGTGTGTTTTTGTGAGCGAGTGACAGTGGGTATATCAAACGTTCAATAAGGAGCCCAAGACATACTCCGAAGGTGCACAACTCAATCCAAACCAGTTCCGAATCTCCGGCACGGAGCTGTGTGGGCCCATACACAATGTGTCACTCGTCAAAAACAGGAAGGTACATCTTCTGTCGCGATCGATCTTTAGCTCTACAATATACTCCGAGAGAAAGAATAGACGGTACCTCACTTGACTCGCCGCATGGGCGGCAGTTTTATGCACATAGAGCACGTCTTATGGACCCTGATCACAGTGCATATCAGCTGTATATTATCGATTACCGGCGTTGTGCGAGCTATTCATATCGTACCAAAGCACACTGCATCGCTGCCATAGGCCGGCCGTTGAGATTGCAGCCACCCATGTATCGTACAAACCTTAAGACACGCCCGGAACATTCCATTCCTCTACATAAGCGCAACAGTGACACCCTATATACCACGATATTAACCACTATATTCCTTATGCTATGCGCGAGGGCCCTTATTTGGACCCCCCACTGACAGCTACTATAGAAGCACGGCCCCTTATGTGGTTATGCCCAAGCGTCAACGCAACTCGCCAACTGCGGCTGGCGGCACAGAATCCCAATGACAGTCACGGTACACAATCCGCATGATTCTGATTGGGCCCGGCTTCCACCGATTTGGTCGCCGATAATGTGCCGCCCGCTTAGCGAGACTGCCGCTGGGAAAACACAGACCGTGTTGACACGGCGGGTAGCGAGCGAACCGCGATTCTGGACACCGGCGACGGGACGGGAAATGGCGTCTGCGCTCTGGCGTCTGCCGTTAGCTGTCAAGACGGAAGCCGCCCTGGTTTGTCTCTGTGATTGCGCTGCTGCTGTCCCTGAGATTGCATACTCTGGTATGGTCACTGTGAAACTTTCCTGTCTGTCTACTACTTTTGGGGTAGTATTTCCGATCTGTATGACCGCCCCCCTCGCGTGCAATTGTCATTTCGCATGGCCAGCTCCAGCTCCAGATGACAGGAGGCTTTGAAGCCCAAAATTCCCACACCAAGCCCCTCAGTCCATTGTAGTCAAGCTTTCTCGGTTCTCTGGCCCTAACTATTTGCCCCGATTCTCGGGTTCCGAATCCTGGACGCACCGCCGCCGGCGCCGTTAGAGTGTGGACCCACTTCGCGCATCTAACAAAGGGGCTGGGTGCCTGTTATTTTACCAAGATACGACGCCCAAAAGCGTTTCAGAAAATTGGGACACTGGCCCTCGCACTCGGCGGCCAGTCACTGTAATTGTCGGCGCCCGAAGACGTATGTAGCCTTACGGCCATAGTCGGACGACGTTCACGGAGGTCCGTTCTGTTTCCATTGGAGGGATTTTAGCGGGTGCTTGGGCCCCTGGGGCGGAAACATCAAGTCTGGCTACGTACGCTGGTTCGCGGATGACAGGCGGTGCCGCAAATGCACCCCGGTTAACCTTAATAACACAACAGTAATATAGGTCTGTAAATAACATCATGCGCTCGATTGTTTACGTTCGACATATACTCTCCATATGGTTGCCACAGCGGAGTTCGGGACAATGCACCGTGCACAAAAAGTAAACATATTGCAGCTCGGTTGGTTTTCTGGGTTCAAGACAGGTCGGTCGATGCAGTTTGGCTTTTTTTCTGTGGTAGAAACGGTTGAGTTGGCCAAGAGATTTTCGTATTGATGACAAGAATTCTGCCGGTTAAACTAACCACTTTAACTGGACCAGAATTTTGAGCTGAAGATTCGAGACCATACTACCTACCTCTAGTTTTCTGTAGGCTTCTTCGTCCTAAAATATTGGTTATACGGTGTTGATCGATATTTGTCATTTAGTCTAGCTTGAAATAACACCATCAAACTATTCATATCAGAAGAAAGTATGAAATAGGCACTTTTACTCACAGTTTTCCTATCTCACCAACGTTGGAATAGCTTCACATGTGCATATTCCGTGAGTATTTCTTTTGTTTATGTTGCTTCACTTAGCGAATGCTGATTCCAAAAGCACGATGGTCTGGAGGAAACAGTTACATAACTGCGACTATGATTCTTGTACACTGTCTTATTATGATCTTTATCCAGGTCTGAGCGCCGGTTATGTATTAAAGTCCTGCAGGTGTTAATACTTCTAGAGTAGCGTTGTTGGTGTGGCGTATAATCCTGTGAAATCTTGATCCCGGTACTGCCACACCACCAGTGCCACGTTAGAAACATTTACCAACACTGGAGCGCATGCAAAAAGCAACTACCTCCTCAACAACGCACTCGCACTGTACAATGCCAAGAAATTTGGTGGCGTGATGTCGACGTGAATTGAATGTTTCGGCCAAATGCACTCCCTGCTGATTTGCCACCCCGCTCGAAATTTTGCTTCACTAAAATGTACTCATATGTAGATAGAATCAGCTCTAGAGTTTTGACTAAGCTCCGAGGGAGGTAGAGTGTGATTTCCTGGCCCGAGTCGTAAAGAACACTAGGTGCATGGAAGTTTGTTTTGCAGGAGGGGTGTGTTTGATGAACAATGAGCTCTGTTTTGTAAAGAGATGACCACAAAATTATGAATGCAAAGGTGAAATGGAGCACTTCCCGTAAGGTTTGGAGCTCTCCAGATCCTAATTTGGAGCAATTTCCGGAGTTCTAGATTTTGGAATCCCGCCTCCAGACTAAGAATACGAGGACACAGTCCTCCCACCAACATAACTTGCTACTCTAGTGCTATAAATCTTGCGTACATGAGTTGTCTGGAGCTCAAATCTGGGCCAGGGGTAGCGACCCCTCTCTCTGATCCAGGCTCTACCTTTGCTCTTGAAATATTTAAAAGCAGCCATGTATCCACACATACTTGAAAGAACGTTCATAGTTGTATTCCTCATAGTACTTTCTTTATCACGCTCTCTACATTTTTTTTCTTATAAGTACACCATGCCACGTGCTACCAAAAAAAACACGAAAGCTTCAACCAAGTCGAGCCCGTATACTCCAGGACCTGGGCCAACACGTGTAGGAACCAGAGCAACAAAAAGTTCAACGCCCTCATCTTCAACGTCCAATGCAATTTCCACTGTCACCAACAACGTTCCTGCTCTAAACAGACTCGAACTTGTCAATACCTCCGCTGCTGCTTCTCAACAAACCCCCGTGGCATCTTCACCATCTGCCCAGCTTTTGAATGCGTCAACTCCAAAAAGCAAAGGAGCCAGCCTTACATCGTTACCTATCAACAAACAACGCTCACAAAACTTTGTGGGAAGAGCAGGTGGAACTCAAAATTTTTCCACGGCTGATCTGTCGTCGCTACTAGGAGCAATTGAGGATGTATATCCGGTGGGAAACGAGGGGTGGGAGCGTGTCACTATGCTGTATGCGGACTATGCCGAGGAAAACAAGCGGACTGAGCGCAGTTCCACCAGTCTTCGCACGCAGTACCGTAAGATGGTCAACCATACTAAGCCTACTGGGGATCCTGATTGTCCAACACATATACGCAGAGCCAAACGTGTTGCTCGTGAGATAGAGCAAGCATATGACGTTGATGTACTTGATGATACCCGCGCCACCACTGAACTTCCTCCTGGAACTCCAACAAGCGTGGACAGTCCTTCAGGACACTCTGACGTTGCCGGAATACCAGAGCCAGGAATTGTTGTAGGACTACGCAGAGGTTCACAAAAGAAACCTGAGCACAATTTACCTGCTTTGTTAGCACGCTCTTTGAGCCCAGGACGCAAAGAGCAATCTGAACTTTGCAGAACGTTACAGTACGATGTCCGAGTTGCCCGGGAGGAAAACAGGTACAACCAAGGGCGCTTTGACACCCAAGTGGCTGAAAATGACCGTTTGAAAGACCAAATCAGGAAGCTAGACAACAAAATAGCGGCTTTGCGTACCTACACAGTAGTCCTCAAAAACCAACTTGGCAAGGAGATCACGATGGCAGACTTGGGGTTGGAATCAGCTGCCAGTGAATTGTTGTAGTTGTTCCAAGTTGACCCTATTAAGACGTGTTTTTTTTTTTTTTTCGTTTAATATCTTTACATTTTTAATCAAGTTACACGTCTTTTTCAATTTATAGTACTATGTGATAATAACGTGAGATTCTATCATTCTTCTGAATATCAGAGAAAAGCATTGACCTGAATTCCTGAAACATATGAGACCCTGTGTACTCCTCCCAAACGTTCATGTATACACTCTTAATCTGATTGATACCCACATTACGTACTCGTACTTGATGCAAACGGCAACATAACTCTAGTACATCATGCCTGTAGCCACTTTCTGAAGCGGGCATTGGCATTTTGAGTCTTGAAAATCCGCTTTGTATTGACCGCATTCCCCATTCAGCTGCTTGACGTGCCGAAAGCAATTCCCTGAAAAAGGCTGGGCTGACGCTTCCAGGCCTAAGATGTTGGCCGTCTTTAGGTGGCGTGATGATTTTAGATTGCATAGCACCTTGATGCGGAAAAGCTGTATCTGCAATCAGATAATAACCAGGATCTGTACGGGATGCCAGCTGTTGAAATAAAGCCCGTGCCACCCAAGAATCATGCCAGCTGCCCGGTGCGTTGATGGTTGCGTGAATAATTGTACCCGTTGGCGAAAAGGCAAATATGTTAGACGTGAAATGAGATGAACACCACCCATTATAATATGCGTTTTGTAGGTCGAATTGCTGTGCTGCGTTGATTGGTAGATGTAATCCATCAACAAAGCCAAAAGCTCCATGTAGTAACGGGTGGCGTTCGGTAATCAAGTCTGAATACAGTTGCATCTCGTCTGCACTGGGCCAAGTTATTTGACCATGGGGGATTTTGCGTAATAAGTTGAGTAGTAAACCTCGGGAGAAATTAAGATAACGTGAACACACTGCGGGTGTAAGTGCAAAAATCTGTTGTAATGAAGATTCCTCCATAGTTGAGTTTATCCAATGCAACAGCATTCCCAGTCCACCAGCAGAATCGAGACTTCTTGCACCCATTCGAGCTTTTCCGTTTACTTGGACATCTGCACGCCGCACTGGGGAAGAATTCCACAATTGATCGAAACCATGCAATCTTCGGCCATCCCCTGAATCGACCCCAGCCAATAAAAGTTCAAATGTCTGAACATCTACACCCATTGTAACTACATAAGCCTTGTCATTACGGGACATTCGAACAAATTCCCAAGGTGTATTGTGCCGAGAATCAGGAAGTAGTGCCGCCCTTGTCAAATAGTTCTTCTGAGAAGAGGCCTGAGCCTTTTTATCATGTTCCGCTAGGACAGCAAAGCTCAACAGTTGTATAACAAGGTCGTCTTCATCTGATTCGATTACGTCTAGTAGGGGATCATCTGGTAAAGTCGAATGTGAGGGACCTGGTGCAGCGGCCATGATGAATTGATACGGCTATTGACAAGAATTGACAGCAAAGATGATGGTAGTTCGTGTGAAAATATTGAAAATACTGTGTGTTCAGGAGCCGTAGTGTCGTTGGCTGAAGTATAATGCCAAGTCAGGGTATAGGTCAGTGCACGCTAGCATAGTATGACTTGGGAGATTGGCAATTACTAGCCTATCTACACTAACTACTAATGGTAGATACAGCCGTTAAGCCATGTCTAGATCACTTTTTGAAAATTTGCGAGGGCTTCGCCAGCTGGCTTCTCAAGGCCAAAAAGTGTAAGGGTCACCCTATGGTTGGCCCAAACACTTTCAGGTCCCTTGAGGAGGTTAGGCATCACGTGTGCCATTACTGCTGTGAGTTATTATACTGGATTCCAGCCAGTCTTATGTAAACACGGGACAAGATCTTAGACGATTGACTTTATACACAGTTGCATGTCAAGGTTTTAAACAACAAGGATTCGTCACAACCCTTGTTGTACTGCTGAGGAGCCAAACACGCTGTTAAGTGATCCACACATACATGTGAAGTCACGTAACCTCCAAGTCCGGCGTAGACAGAGTGGAGGAGACGATTAAAACTATATACACAGTACCATGTCAAGGTTTTAAACAATAAGGGTTCGTCCCAACCCTTATTGTACTGCTGAGGAGCCAAACACGCTGTTAAGTGATCCACACATACATGTGAAGTCACATAATCCCCCAAGTCCGGCGTAGACAGAGTGGAGGAGACCTTTGACAGGTGGTCAACCTGGAAACCCCGTCAGAGGTCCAAGAAATTAAAAGTGCAAGTGGGTAGATGCTTGTATATATAGGATAATTGAGTCAGTTTGAATTGGGAGCCAAGCGGTGTAGCCAAGCAGTGTAGCCAAGCAGAATTTTTTTTTTTAAGTTTGAAGTTCATGAAGCACATCACGAGTCCCTGGAGAGGTCTGGAGCCAAGCATGTGAGAACCACCTGTTTGATCTGGAAAACTGCTAAGAAAATCTGGAACTTTTGGAAACCTTACGGGTTGTGCACCCCTCCAGAATCTAGAGAGTTCCCGGAATCTGGAGAGCTCCAGACCTTACGGGAAGTGCTCCAATGTGACGTACGGGTCACAAAACCGAATGACAACCAGTGCAGAGGTGCTATGTATCTTCAGCAGGTCAATTATTTACCCCGAAAGAACGCCGGAGCACGCGCACAGCAGAGCTCTCCTTTATTTTGTTTAGTTTTAGTTTTATTTGTTTGTAACTAACTATCTACATATATTTACAGTTAGTACAAGAACAACAAATTAGGTTTATTTTCATTTTTAAAAGGCCTTTTACAAGCCAAGATCATCATCATAGCAATGCTGACTTGAATGCTTGTTTGCGCTTCTTGACCGACTGCTAGGACCTCCATCTTGGCCTTTAAGCTAGAGCTCGACTGTTGCACTCCTCGGTTCTCGCTACCGGACCTTGTACCTGGTCTTTTGGGTTCCCCTCACTACGGCCCATGGGGGAAACAATAACCAACTAAAACGCTGGTGTGGTTCTTGGAAGCAAAAGGAGCTCGAGAATATATGGCCTAACCTAGGCGTGGTTCTCCGAGGCCGTGGTGCGCGGGTTCATTGAAACTCTGAGGGCCTGATTTAAAATAGTCGCATTGTAGTTGTCGGTCGTCACAATATCAGGCCCGCACCTTAGACGGAGAAGAATCTCCGAGTTGATGATCTCCGGCACTTGATTCCCCTCGAATATCAAGACCGGCAAGCTCATCTCATAAGACATAGTATGCATGTCGAATATGCGTAGAAACGTCCGGTGGAGTTGTAAATTGGCGGTGAAATTTGCAGCTCACCAGATATTATCGCCAAAACTTTGCCCATTAGGAAGCCCACTTCTGCAAAGCAACGAGACGTTTTACGTCCTAGCTGCCACACTGTATAGGTGCAGAAGTGAATCAAAAAGTCAACTATTGCTTGCGCCTACACTACCGCTTGGGCCCATATGTGATTTTGAAGCGGAAACCTATGCACATGTCTCACTAACTTCTAAATCTCCCGCTGTTAGCTATACTAACTTAGGTGCTCGTCTATACTGAGCGAATTGTGACGCTTCTTAAGTCCTTGCCTTATAGGGCCGCAGTCGACCAATCGGTATCAAGCGAGCTAGTGATTAGCTGACAAAAACTGGGGTAAATAGAGGGTTAGTCAGTGAAGAGGAAAAACAAAGTCACGGTGAAGCTTTCTCACCAATCGGCTAACCCCCTTTCTTCGGGGGAATTGCGAGTTCTTAGGGGGGGGGGCAAGAGTTGCGCCGCCGCCGCCCAAACGCAAGAGAAAAAACGCCTTTGGCAAACCATCTCCGAATGAGTGAACCCAACCGACAACAATTGGCTTTTGTTACTGATATTTTTCCGAATTATTTGAATGGACATGAACTCTGGCCTGCAATTTTGGATCTTTTCTGGTGATTTAAATGTATTCTAGAGCATTCTTATCTGCTTTTTAGGTAGAATGCAGCTACAGATAGGCAAGCCATAGGCACCTAAATGATTTCTGCCGGACTTGATTGCGGGCCATACGGCTGCGGAGGGAGAGGGGCACTTTTTGGATCGACAATGGAAGAGCTACTTTAATGTATCTTGGCAAGAGCCGTCTACCTTGTCTTCGGTCTGGGAACCAATCATATGTGAGAAAGTGCCACTGTACTGCATCAAATGCTTGTTGTGGTACCGTTGAAATTCTTCCAACCTCAGTAGAATCCATGCAACTGATCTTACCATAGGTAGTCTGTTGAAACTCGAAATCCTCCTGGTGTAGTTTGCATACATAAACCAGGTGTTGCTGCCCTTCTGACTGGCTGTATGCACCTCGGAGAAAAATTGAGTTTCGACAGAGAGTCTGATAACACTCTATCTAATATTGATAGATTGCGAACTCTAGTTGTAGTTATTTGGAGTTAGACCCAACAAATTGGTGGAGATCCAGCCAGTTAGGACGAGTGACACGTACGGCCGCTGAAGTCAAAGCTGGTAACCTATTCAGATCTGGACTACTGCAGATCCATGAGACGCACAAACGTTCTGGGGTAAACCTGGTTTCAAACGCGCTGACGCTCCAATGCCCGTCGAGGTAAGCACAGTCTTACCAGAGGGATGACCTGGGGAACAGAGAAAAAGAAAAGCGAACATGTACCGATAAGGTTATATGTAGACCGCCAGATGCACCTCTAATGTGAGTTGAGGTACCTGTTGTTCATTCATCCTCTGTCGCCAAAAAAAAAACCTGCTCTACAAAAGTCTGTCGGGTCGAGACAGCACAATTCAACAGCAGCAATGACAGGCTCCGGTCCAGGAGTTATCTCCAAAACAGACCTTGAGATTGCCTCAATATGCTGGGGATTCACATTAGGATTTGGATTTTTGACGACATGGGAGGCAGTCAAACAGACAATACGGTCACGGAATCCCTTGCGCTCAATTTATATATGGCTAGTGTGGGGAGAAATAGTTGTAGGGCTGGCATTCGGTATCATCGCATATCTTTTACTCACTGAAGATGTGAAAGTTAGGTTAGTTTACGGTTCTGATAGTAGTATGCACTGGGTATGCTAACCGTTGGTTTGAATAGTCTTGGAACGCTTCTTTGCATTGGTATTAACCTTAAATTTGGCATGCTCGACATTTAGAGATTACTGATGCACTTCTAGTCATCTTTTGGGCCTTGAAGGTTCATTTCCTCCTGCAAATCATCATAAATCGAATTCTCGTCATTCTTCCAGATAGAAAGCTCGGATTGTATATCAAATGGGGTACAGCTGCTTTGATCCTTGCAATAAATATCTCGGTTGCTTGTATTTGGATTCCTGCTCGCCTCGGTGTTTCGGAAACGTACGGTCTACCTATCCAGGCGTTGTCAATTTTTCGCTCACAAGAATCTTTATAGTTACGTCAAGATTAATGACATCTGGGATCGGGCAGAGAAAGTCATTTACCTAATAACTGATGCAGCTCTTAACTGGTACTTCATTCGCACGGTAAGGAGGCGTCTTGTGAACCAAGGAAGCAAGAAATACGATCGACTCGTTACATTCAATGTCCGAATTATCTTCCTCTCCTTAGCTATGGATGTAAGTCATTTGTATCTTCATATTCGTATTCCTGGAAGCTAATCTTTTAAAGCTGCTACTTATTGGAGCTATGAGTCTTAAGAACAGTCTTGTCTATGTTCAATTCCACCCACTCGCATTCATTGTCAAGCTTCGCATCGAACTTTCTATGGCTTCTCTCATCCGTAAGATAGCATCGGAAAAGAACGAGTTCCGCAACGAAAGCAGCTATGAGATGACAGGTAGCAACGTAAGATCTGCGCGGCGCACTGGCACTTTCGCTGGATCCAAGGGTGCGCGGGAGTCGCAGTCGATGCCTGAGCCCGCTCCACACAATGGCGCAGGTGTCATGGTTCACAAGGCGGTCATCGTAGAAAGCCAGTCAATAGGAGATGCCGAAAGCCAAAATTCTGGATCAAACGTTCGCATTGAGGGTCGGAGGGGTAGCTCCCAGGAAGCAGATGAAACTCCACTCAGAGACGAGAGCTGGCAGAGAGTGGCCTACAATACGAACGTTTCCTGTGGAACTACGAATAAATGAGAACTATAGTTTTTCTCGGGTTAGCCAGGCGTTTATTTGAATTCGCTTTATTTGTAGGAATTCTATGCAGAATTTTAATATTTCGATTCTTTCGGAGTGATTTAGCATGTTGTCTCGTTCCCAGCCGTCAGTCTTTGCTTAGTAATTGTTCCAGAGTCATCCACAAGGACTTTTGGATCAGGCGAAAAATATTCGGCTGGGCACGAGACAATTTGGCATGATGGAATCACCTGGCTAAATGAGTTGAAATATATAAATTCGAGAATCATTCTACTGTCATAGAGACAATAACAAACAATCTGCAGCTGGACAGTCTAGAAACAAATAATTTACATTGCTTAAGGCAGTGCACTGTTCGTAAGCCACTTCTATTAATACAATTTAAGATCATCGATAAAGATCTGTATATTTAATTGTACACTATAGGGAACTTAAGAATCTTGATTAGTGTTACGTGCCACCCGAGCTGGCGGCCTCGGTTCAATAGCGAGAACAACTGACGCCGGGAAATTTAGAACAACAACTTGCAGGAGCATTTTGATTATAAGTATTTCTAATATCAAATGTCCTAACTTCTTTCTAAATCCTGAATGTCTTGCGGGAAATCATGAGAAATAAGGACCATTGAACGATTGCAGCTTTTTAAGTTTGTGAGTTACAACGATTCGTCAGCAATTACTAAAACATCGATACATCCTGCCACTCGAACAACGCACGCGTCGTCCTGATTGCCCACGCGTCTTCACCCCTCCATCATCTCTAGGTTTCCTCCCATCCCCCTCAACTCTGTCTCGCAACTAACCTCAACACTAGAATTGTTTATTAGTTCCTCGTGTTATCTTCAAAATGAGCGGATACTACCACGCGATTACCATCCACAATTCGGATGGTGCGGGGGAAGGCGAGTGGCCCAAAGATCGCACGCCACAATCACCCACGAATTTTAACTACCATCGATTGATCGCGCCTGGTGAACCGAAGGATGAACTATGGAGGATAAAAGTCGCTAGTGGAATTATAGAGGCCTTGGACCCTACCAAGAACCCCATAGACTACATGCTCGACAAGATTCCCGAAGGCTATGCCTTGATGGAGCATACGAAAAGCCAAAATGTAAGAATCTGCGATACCTTTAGTCTCGTGCCTAGTCGCTTCTCGTTATACTTCCTTTCCTCCAGATGGAGGAACGACAATGAAAACGGCTGGACACGAGACTGCCATGCTCTGAAGATACTCCTTGTGATTAGTTTAATTTCTTACAAATCTGCATAGGAGGGTGCTGTTCGAAAAGATACATACCTATTCGGACATCCCCAAGGAAAGAAATTTAGGTCACCTGCGGAATTTATTCCACATGCGATTTGGCTGGAAGCCCAAATGATGGACGGCCCGATGCACGAGAAGTATGGCCAAGCATGTGCATGCGGGAACTGTACTGGTACCAGCAAACGAAACGGCGCAACACCTCGTGAAAAGAAACAAACACCCAGAAAACCCCTCCTCGAAATGGACGACGTCACCTCCGCCTTGACCACTCAAGCTCGAGAAGAAAGAATACGCGAAACAACCACTGACGATGAGGGCGAAGGTGAACAAGAAACCGCAGGATGGACCTTTCGCAAGGGTGAATTGGTTTGGATTTATCTCGGCAATCCCGATGACATTGAAAACAATGTCAATCTGCCTATGACTGGTGGCTCGACCTGGGGTGCAGGAATAGTGATAAAAAAACCAATGTATGCTCAGAAAATGCTTCGTGGACCTGATCCAGACGATCCATCATCGGGCACCAGCGACGATGATAAATACAGCATTCAGTTATGTTCTGCAACATCGGAGAATACAGATGTTAGGTCCAGCATCCCACAATTTGTTCTACGTCCATGGCTATCGCGGCCCTTTGAGATCCCGGAACCCCTGGAAGGAGAACATGAATCAGTTGTGCCAGCTCGGAAAATAGCCCGTACGTTCACTCTCTTCGAGCGACTCACAGAAAAGGGGTCAACCGAGTCCGCCATCAACTTTGCTGGTCTTTTCCTGGGCGCCGAAAAAATATTTGTGGGTGAGCCTGTGCGCATTGTAAGTGTCACCGGCAAGCCTCTCCACGAAGATGTTCTTGTAGTTGGTCAAATGATCCTTGAGAGCGAACCCTCGAAAGCCATACCCGCAGGAGGGAATGTTACTAGATCAAAGAAGACTCAAGTTGTCATGTTTCATGGAACTGTGTACACCTCTGATCCTGAGACACCTGGTATACAAAAGTGCACCCCCCAAATGACAGTCAAGCTTCCGCATAGAATGCGGCGTAGCGACAGAACCGGGAAACGTATCCAGTGGTACAAGGTTCGTGAGGGTGCTCAATACAGCATGAAGAACGTTCTAGGCCGTTATTACGAACCCTACCCCGTCGATGTCTGGATGGCCAACTATGACGCACCCATGGGTCGTAAAGAGGTCAAACAGTGGGTTACACAGCGAATAGACGCCCTGGGGTTTGCGAAGATTGGAGATGTTCAGATCTTAAACAAGGCTGATAAACGGCGTCCCGTACCTGCCACCCTAGTTAGCGATACCGTAACAGACGGTGATGAGGACCCGATGGACATTGATCAACCCCCGACTCTGAATTTTGCCGCCATCAACGACGCAAAACACAACATGGGCAGTGCCTCCAAGTCTCGCATGGCTCTGGCCGCTGCTGGTGATAGGGACGACATTGAGGAGTTTTCAGATGGTGAAGTGGAGGAGGCGGACGATGGAGTTCCTGGTTCGTCGGTACTGGCTAAATCGCCAACAAAGCGCATTGCCCTTAGGTAAAAATGCTTGGAAAAATACCAACAATGGGTTTGCTTTGAAAGTTGCATGGTGTCTGGAGCATGAATTGGGTTTATTTTTCAATCTTTTTCTGTGAATTCTGGCGGGCTTGTTTTTGCGTACCTGTAATAGCATACCGTATTTTTATTACATGCTACAATTGGTTGGATTTCTTTGTCTTGTCGTATACTAGGGTGGATCATGGTGGATTTAGGTTCGAAGACGAATGCCATATATGCAGAAGACAGAGAATACCATCCATTCGACAAATTTTCTTCAACCCTGTGATTTCTCTATGTGATGTAGTTATGAACTCGAGTAGTCGCATCATTCTAACGGCAAATTCTACAACACACGAAATAGACTCTACATCGTGCCATTCCTTTGCAATATCCAAATTCTCCACCCATTGTCCATCTTTTCTATCATAGACCCGCGTTTCTAGGAATTGGTTAATTACATTTTGACTAATTGGCTTACTATGAAACATAAATGCTGTCCAGAGTTCGCGAAGTCTCGACGATATCTCACACGCCCCAACCTAAATTTAAAGCTAGTTAATAGCTGGGAACGTTGCTGCAACGGCAGATCAGCATTGATCCCTGCCGTGCGCATTTATTCTAGAATTGATGCCGATCTTTGTCTGTCAACACCTGTATAATGAACTATATTCTTACGTACATGTAGTTTCTTGCTATGGTATCTATGGACATATGACAAACGAGATTTGAAGGTTGAGTAAGGTTCTTCAATAATTGCGGTACAATAGCTTAATTTGTGACAGATAATAAAGAACATCTGTATTAGGGCCTTGAACTCTTCTTATGGACTCTTGAGGTTCTTAACGGACTTTTCTTACGTCGAAAGTACCCATTAAAGATCTATTGCAAAGAAGGTCTTCCAAATCATAGTTATAAATAACTTCTAGAAGTCCTAAAAATTTTGTCTTTTTCATAATTCGAGTTCATAGGAAGGATTTGTATCGAAGTTAGGCGAATAGACTTCATGTAAACCCTCTTTACAGAAGTATTTACGGCCGTTTGAAGTGGTTGCTTTTTCAGATGGCTTGAACTCGGCAGGTACTCTGACCTCGGCAACGGTACTTTCGTCCAAAGCAAAAAGAAAAGAGCAACTCATACGATATTTCTCAAGCTGATGCCTCACCAAAAATACCGTACAACAGGTTGTCAGCTACTTCTTAAGTAGTTAGTTCTAAGCATTTATACTCTATCATGCCGCATAAAATGTGTTCACTCACTTGTGTTTGCTTTTCTGTAATCCAGCTCTTCTTGCAAAAGTTGTAAGTGAGTATGAGGTGTTAGATACCCCCCTATCTATTTATCGATTCTACATGTTCTGACTTAGCTAGGCTGTCCTGGAGAAAACTTTTGGTGACGGCTCATAGCCCTTATTCAATTTTCTCAAAGGTGATATGGGTAGGTGGGTACTGATCTGCCAAATCCATAGCTTTTAGTCTTGTTGCGAATAGCACCTGGTCGAACCAGACAGATACTGAGATGTGTTATAGCGAAAGGACCCTAGTCTAGAATCTTTCTTGTGGTTCGTGTCTTGCGAAAAATTGTTTGAACTCTGTTGAATTACCCACGTGAGACTAGACTGCTGACCACAAATCAAAACGGATCCTATCTGAAAACGCTCACTGAAATTTGAATGTTGTAGCTGGTGACTGTTAATCGGATCATTCTGGTATTTCATAGTGTACTATACGTCCGCAAAGGTTCGTCATTTTATTCGATAGATGAACTTTCCAAAATATAGGTGCTCTTCTTCGTGAAACCACAGTTTGGGCTTCTCAAATTCATCTAAATTTCTTGATAATGCAAAACACAATTGCAAAAGCAATCTGTTTATCCTCAGATGTGTTAGTTCTCGGCAAGCACATAAGAAATCTTACTTACAAGCACTATTTCTAAGCACAACAGGGTAGTTTCTATTCAAAGGTACATGATACCTTGCAAATGCTCCGCATAGTCTTAAGGGCACTTGTCGTTAAACTTCGAAATGAGAGCGGCGAGCGCAAGATTAATCATGTGAAAGAGGACCGAGATGTTGCTTGATCAAGGTTAGAAAATTCATGGTGGGGGTCACACGAATTGTTGCACTGTCACAAACTATCATTCGAATTCTCTTAGAACAACTCCTAGATTCATTCTTCTCCGCCATTCTTATAAACCTTGCATAATCATTGGCACTTGCAAAGCTGACATTCTAAACTCCCTCCATGACTTTAACTGCTCATTCAACCGCTCCTTCAGCTCCTCAGACATGAGTGGTTTCATCATCTCGCCCATGATTATAACTCGCTCGATCTGCTCGCATTTTTCATGAACCAACGGATCTCCATTAAGCTGGAAGAAGGCATGGGCTTTATTATCGCTACGGAGGTAGGCGATGAGTCTTGCCGGACGGGGCTCGCGCATGAGCGTCATGATGTTATGGTGTAATTCTTCTGGTGTAGACATGACTATACTGATAAGAGCTTTATCGGACAGAAGAGTGCGCTTATAGGTTGATGATATCTGGTATCGTCTTGAACAGTCGACAGTCGTCCTGGTAGTCGATTCGGGATGTGGCGGGTGTGTTTATTTGAGAGGGATGGTGATTTGGGAATGTGCAGCTCCACTCAAGTCGACTCAAATCTTTCGTGGAATGCTGTTTATTAATAAGCGACTAAAGGACTCGTCACTCTTTGTATTCTTCTAGAGCTTCTTCTGTAGATGCGAGTCAGGAATATTTAAAACTCCATTAAAACCCCCCAAGACGTGATGTCGGGCCTGGGGGAAGACAGCTAATCGATGACATTAAGGAAACACTCTAGACTTTCGGACCCCACGTTTTCGATGGATCTTCTGATCCTATGTGGTACAACATGTTGGAATCGAGCAACACAATATTTACCTATTCCGGCCACGGGATATCTGAGGATATGGGTTGGACACATCGCTTGGGTAGGTTGGAAACCTTATAACTTATAAGGCGTGTAGGTTACCGATGCTAGAGGGTATATAGCTCTTGTAATGTACCATGATCACGGCATGGCCGAAAAACCATATGCGAAGTCCGGTAATCGACTGATCATCGAAATTCTTCCACGCCCATAGACAAACTTTCTGCGGAAGCGATGATACTTATAACGTTTCGAAATGCGGCTCGAACAGTGTCTACTCGTTGCAGTCGGCCTTGAGTAAATTACACCCATGGCACCAATTCTATCCCCGTCGCCATCCTGGTGTTAATCCAGCGTGTGAGCGCCTATGAAGGGCATATTACACCACCAACCCACGTCATACCCATGCCTGTCAACAGCCAGTATTGCAACCCATCCCGGGCTTCCATCCAAATTAAACACTCAATAACACGTACATAGTAGCAGGGCGGAAATGCAAAAAAAATTCTCACACTATGGCTGTCCGACATCGACGCGTCCTTCCATCTTCCTTCAATCACACCCCATCAACTTCCGACCACCGCGCCGCGCGCAGAAAGAACACCAATTAATGTAGATATCGATACTTCGGCCGGCTGAAACGATATTCAAGAATTTCTATATTCTTAACACACGCGCGCGTTTCCGCAGATTCACGTCAAAACTACCTATTCGAAGAAGACGACGATGCGAGGCCTACGTCTGTTCTGCTGGAAACCGCCAATGCGCCGGAAAATGCCCTGCCCGCGCTGTGGAAAGCCCTTCCGAAAGATGCCACAGCTCGGACGCCCAGGGACGTATGAGTGTGAGATGTGTGCGACGCTGCGGGCGGCAGCGGTGCATGCTATGTTGGAGGAGCGGGTTTGGAAGGGTGGAAAGATTGAGTAATCGATGGTGAATGTGGGCGGCGGACGGAGTTGGCGGAGATGAGATGGAAGGATGCATGGGAACATGATTTATGAATTTCTTTTGTTTTGATGCATTATGAAATGACATGTGATGGGATAGGATATTTTGGTGGCGGTAATGTTTAGTTCAATATTGAACACGGTCTGTGACCAGGGGGGGCTTGGGTTGAGGAGTGTATACTGGGTAAAGATGTATATCGATAGAAATATTTGTGGAAGGAAATGGTTAGTAAAGGCTGGCTGTAAATACACACGACGTTATGATTGGTCATGGTTATTTAATCTTCACTCGATAATGATCCAATGCTGCTTGGGCTATCGGACCTTATGTACTCTTTTACCACTGCCGCCTCTTGTTAACCTTATCGTGATATTTATTTCCCTAGTCTTCATCGGCCCCTTATATCAGATTCCGTCTCATAAAGATATCAATGTTAAATGGCCCCAAGGGGCCAATATTTGTCCATTAAAAAACGCGCCAAAAGATACCCTAAATGAAGAAATGTGATTAAAGTGAACAGTCTAGGCTGGATATTAAACTTTTTGCTCGTAGAAGCAAATAATTAGCACTCATACATCTTGACACAGCGAGCTTGGTTACTTACATCATCCACCGAGCATATTACTTCCACCTAACCAACCACCACCATGTGTCTTACCGTACCATGCTTCACAAATGGCCTTACCTCTTGCAAAAAAAAAGTTCGCTGCACCAGTTGTTCCCGGCGTTTCAAAATCGAACCTCATCGTTTCTGCGGGCCCGATAATTATCTGTGCCCGACTTGCTCTACTAAAGACAATATCGAGCTAGCGAACCGCTGGAAAAATTTAGAGTCTGCGATCCCAGAGCGAAAAGAAAAAACCAAGAAGTAAGAAAAGCCTGTGGATCCGTGTAAGCTAGATACTTACAATTCTCCATAGTGAATAGATTGGTGCTAGCTAGATAAATCTTTGAGGTCAAGTTGTTCCCAGTACAGTCATCTAGTGCTTTGCACGCAGTATACAAGTAAAGCTTCTCTGCTTTTAACTTTCTCCTGGTGGTCATCATGTTTGATATGATCTGCCTTCCTTGCCTTTGTCTTCCCTGTGTTTTTCCTTGCTGCTCTAAGTATTCCTGCTCTGGATGCAACCGCTGCTTCATTCCAAAAACCGAACTGATTGGTCTGCCAGAGGGTCATTTATGTTCACGATGTGCTGTCAGTGTGAATGCTGCTATAGGTTCTAAGTACGTAGCTAGTCAGCCAGATGTGATTAGTGTGGTGATGGAACCACGCATTGTAAATATTTCCTAGAGTAATAGCGATGCAAAAAAACGAGGGCGCTGTGTTGTTAAGTGTTCATCGATGATGAGTTGCTGGTGTGGGTCGCGATCTACTTGGTATAGACTTGGAAGAAAACAATCCCTCCCATCTACCATGCATGGCGAACTTTCTCAAATTTCAAGCTTGGTTGTCTGAATAGCACAGTCTTCCGTGCTGATCCCGTGCTGATCCCGTCTTCAAAAACACTACCTTACATAAGTAGCATACCCCGCCTACCATGTCACACACATCATAACTGGTATCCATGTGGGTCCCTTCCAAAGATCCTTCCTTATATGTTCCTGCGGACACACGTGACTTGTTGGCGGATTAACGTGCCGACCTTGTACGTGTAAAAAACATAAACCGAGGATCAAGCAAGGTTGGATACATACACCAAGGGCGCCGCGCGCGGCAATGGTGGCGGAAAGTGGCACCGGGGACGTGAATAAAAAAGTTGCAAGAGCCATATGAGGATGAGAAATCCAAGTGAGTGATTGGAAGAAAACGTGTCCCAGTTGTTGTGGGCATTTATCTATGTTGAGAATCGAGTGATGATATGTGGAAATTTCGATCCTAAAAATAGTTTGTATACCGGTGATAAGTACATGTAAGGTTTGCAGTATGCTCAAGCATCATAAACGTTTGGAATGTTTTGCATGTTAGATTCTTTTGTCTTGATTTCTTTGTCAAGATGGACGCTTGCTTTTGCCATATGCGTGGTGATCAAGCATTGTTAATATTCTCTAATCTTCCTTGTAAAGCAGAATAGATTTGATAGATTTCACCCCCAAACTAATTTATCGATATACTTCTCCTTAGTCCACATCCAGTGAATACTTAACCCTCAAATCCCCAGTTTTGGCAACTTCAAGTTGAACTGTGCTTTACCCCAAACGGCGCAAGGGACTCCGGAGTAGCGGCAACACCCAACCGTCGCACAGCCTAGATTTCAGCCGGCGATTCTACTGGGCTCTACAACATACAGACTTGGCTAAACGAGCCAGGTATACATAGAAGCATTAGAAAATTGAACATCTCTGCCATGCAAGCAAGTATGTAGGCTTCTTCATTGGCAGCCCCCAAATTCCAAGAGTTTGACAGCTCATTCGCCCGAGGCTTCTCTCGATCATAAATGCATATCTTCTGTGGACAGCCAGGTTCTCCTCCGGCGATCAAATCCAAAACCAGTGCTGTCATGCGAGACCAACGAGTTCATCAGCGTTAGATGAAGGTTGCTACAAGGTGCCACGTACCCGGCCCGAGCGCGTGGTATTGTGGTTGCCCTTGGATACCCGTTTGTTTACAGTCGCGTCACCTCAGCGCTTGAGCTCTTTGGAGCTTTGGCGCGCATTAGTTTTGCCCACGCGTGCATGCAATAAGGCTATCTTTTACAAGGCTAGCAATTTTTGCGGCGACTTGGGAGAAGATTCTTTCTGCGACCCGTGAAAAACATGTACATTGCGATATGAAGTTGTAGAAAACTGGAGAGATTTCTACCCAATTACTTATTTAATTGTGTTCTGTATTGCTAACAATCCCGGAAACCCTTTCAAAGTCCTCAAACGCCATTCATTCTGATTGTTCCAAGTTGGGCTGAGGGACTAGAGTTTCAATTTGGCGCGCGCAGGACGAACTGCAGGGTATCAAATTGTGGAGTTAGGCTGGGTTGTGGGCTGGTTGCTGTGGAAACCAGCCCAGCTTGCGGAGTGTTTACCTCTTGGCGTTCCACGACAGTATGCTTATAACTACTTCGTATTCCCACCGTCTGAATTGTCTTCTCTCACCACACTCTCCATCAAGCACTCACTTTACCACTTGTTCCATCTCTCTGACCACCGAGTCTCATACACAGTGAGTTCATCCACTGCTTCACTAATAAAAAATCAACACTGACAATACCAAAGTTCAGTTTATCATCAGCTTATAATCAACCTTAACAGCACCGAGCAAGACCTCGTTTGCACCAATACCTCTTTATAAAACCCTTTTTATACAAAATCAAAAAACAATAGATCAGATGGCAGCCATCGCAGTACACACTCCTGTCAAGTCGCACTCTGGACTTTTCAACACACGACATGCAGGTGGCCGCATGCCATTAACACCGTCACCTAGAGCTCGTGCCTCTGCAAACCAGTCTCCATTCACCACCCCCCCGCGCATGACTCGCGACATTGACTGGCACGCCGAAAAGAGACGCTACCCAAATGCCCCTCGTGGATCACTACATGACACATTTGCTGCCTTGTCTATGTCATCAACCAAGCGGTCTACCCACACAACACAATCGCCAAAAACAAACATTGCCGGACCAATTGCATCTCCATTGAGACTGGACCTTGGAGTCAGCGAGTGGCAGTTGGATGGAACAGGTCCCACAGCAAGTCGCAAATCAGGAAAGAAGAGCAGAACATCCCGGCCAGCGAAGACATCCATAAGGATCAATGGTGACAGATTTATCCCTACTCGTGGCGCATCTTCTCCAACCACACATACCAAGATCCAGACCTCGTCTCGGCCAGGAACATCCGGCTCAAACCGCTCCGACTCTGGAAGTGATGTGTTTGGAAGCCGTGCTCAACGGATTCAGCATCCTAATGACTATGAAGATGAAGATTTCATCGACGGGATGAACGTCAAGAAACAATCCCCAAGATCTCGCGCATACGAGTCATCGATTGCCGACGCATGTGGTTTGAACCTGGGGACCAGAATTCTTGCTTTCAAGCCTGCGGCTCCAGAATCAGCTAAGCCAATCGACCTTCGCAGCCAGTACAACAGACCGATCAAGTCCGCTGTCAATGCTCAGACTCGCCGCCGCATCCTTACTGCTCCCGAACGTGTGCTTGACGCACCTGGTCTTGTTGACGATTACTACCTGAATATTCTCGACTGGGGTTCCAGCAACCAGGTTGCCATCGGTCTTGAGCGCAACGTCTATGTGTGGAATGCCGACAGTGGTGAAGTCAACGAACTTTGCACCACAGATCCTAGCACATACGTTTCTTCTGTGAAATGGTCTGGCGATGGTGCTTACGTTGCCGTTGGACTTGCCTCTGGTGACGTTCAGATCTGGGATGTTGAGGATGGTACCAAACTCCGCACCATGACTGGACACGAGACCCGCGTGGGTGTTATGTCCTGGAACCGTGCTACCCTTACCACTGGCTCTCGCTCAGGTGCTATTTTCAACCACGATGTCCGCATTGCTGAGCACAAGACTGCTGAGCTTCTCTCGCACACAGCCGAGGTCTGTGGCCTCGAATGGCGCTCCGATGGTGCTCAGCTCGCATCAGGTGGTAACGACAACATGGTGAACATCTGGGATGCTCGCTCTATGGTCACTCCCAAGTTCTCCAAGGGCAACCACAGGGCCGCTGTCAAGGCTCTTGCTTGGTGCCCATGGCAGACTAACCTCCTCGCATCCGGCGGTGGTTCTGTTGATGGCTACATGCATTTCTGGAATGCAACCACAGGTGCTCGTGTCAATTCCATCGACACTGGATCCCAGGTCACCGGCATCAAATGGTCCACAAACTACCGCGAGATTGTTTCCTGCGGAGGCAACCCTGACAACATGATGACAGTCTGGAGCTACCCCACTCTTGTCAAGAACGTCGAGATCCCCGCTCACGAGTCCCGCATTCTCCACAGCACTCTCAGTCCTGATGGTCAGACCCTCGCTACTGCTGCCAGTGATGAGTCCCTCAAGTTTTGGAAGATCTTTGAAAAGAAGGCTGGCCACTGCTCCTCTTCCAGCCACTCCAGCACTGGCTCCAAGAAGGCCGGCATGAAGCAGATGACCATCCGCTAAATTCTTATCCAACTATCTATCCAACATTGTCATGAGTTGATTGTATGAGAGAGTGTGTGCATGGGATTTGGAGTTTGTTACTTTACTGGTGGTTCATTACAGGGGTGTTGGTTTGTCAAACGGTTTCTGGCTCAGGTTTCAAGCGGGCGTTGGTGGGGAGTGTTTCTTGCGAATACTAACCATCTAGCTTAACTTTTACCTGTCAACCCTGTTATATCTGGGCCATGAATGTCGTGGGCGATGGACTTGTTTATTGTTACTGATTTTTTTTGAGGTTATGTTTAAGTTTATTTCTGATGGAGAGAGATAGCACGTATAGCTCACCTTTTATGGGAGTTTGTGTTTGGTTTTTATGGTTATTTTTGTTGCATACATTTAGTATGAAGGAGAGTTTTGTACGAATTGTTTCCTGTTGTTTAAATTCTTTTGGATGCTACAAAAAAGAATAGAAAATCGGGTACTATTTTAATTTGATCTTTCCAGTGACAAGTCCTTCCACAATTTGAAATATGAGGATTTCAACTTCTCAAAACTCCAGTCTTGGATTGATATTTGAGCTTTGGTTCATCCGCGTAGAACAGTAAAGCCAACAATCATCACCTGAGACGTAGAACTTATTTTATTATGAACTCTGCATATAATATAATACAAGCACAGTCCCGACACAATTATGTACATATGTTTTTAAACATCTCCCACAGGCCATTCCGGTCCCATCCCAGCATAGCATGGTTCGTAACACGGCGTCTTCTTGATCGCGATCCATCTAGGCCCCGTTTTTGCATCAACCCCCAATATCCTCAAACCTTCAACCCTAGGCTCCATTGAGTCCTCTGTCAGGCATCTCTTAAGCTGTAACCAACTATCCGCCAATTCTTTCGATGTCACAGTCCATCCAAGCGGGCCACACATTTCGATGCCGATACCGCGGTACATCAGTTGCTTGAACACCCTGCAACCATAGCTGACACCGGTATCCGGCACGTCAGATGGAGCTTCGGAATCGGGATCGACGAGTTTGTCGATCAAGTTGGAGAGCGGACCGACATCGTCCATGTACTGCCGATGCCGCTTGTTGCCTTCTTTGACGAGGGCCTGGAAGAGAAGCTCGAAGTCTTCGATGTGCGGCGAGTCGGTCGTCGAGACGTTGCATACTCGTGGGTAGGTGGGCCCGAGAAGGATCTTGTAGGGCGCGGTGGTGTGGTAGTAGGTCGTGGTGTTGGTTTCTGGTTCGTTGAGGATAGGCGAATGTAGACTAAGAGCCAAGGGAATAAGTGTGAGGACGAAGAGGTTGAGGGGGTTAAGAGGCATCATGAGAGCGAATAGTCAATAGCTGGCAAGAAGGTTGTAGTGACTTTAATGCTGGAATGAGGAAGTGATCTTGGTATGCAATTATGCCATGATTGTTTATTAGGCTCCAGATGATTGAAGCTGTCACAAGAGTCTGCTAGTCATAAAATAGAAAGAGATCTTCCGGAATTGTTCGTACTCAAGATTCGTAGCACCATATGTTTGCTCGACCGATCGGTAGATACACTCTAATTCACACAATGACCCCGTGGTACGTCCGGGGATAATGAATTGACATTAGCCAAAAATTAATTGCGATATTTAACATTCACAAAGTAGCGATAAATAGCGAGCGCTACACGCAGAATAAAATCCTTCAAGAGAGGTACCCCGAGAGCTATAATTAATACCTGCCAAAAAATCTTCTGCCTGTGTGTGACATTAGCAGAACGTGTCCGTGCACCTTAGTCAGCTAAGCCACTGTTTGCTCGAAGTCCGAGCTTGGCACTCTCTCGCTCACATCACTGATGAAAGCTCGCTCCATCATCTCTTCTGATCAAGCTTCATTGGAGATTTCACGAGCTGGTTCTTCACTTTATCACTGTCAGCCATTATAAGCTGCTTATTCTTCTCTCCAAAAGCTCCGATCCTGCTTCAGACGTGCAAACCTAGTGATCACTTAATAGACTACTGGCGTAACAGTGTGCAATCATTATCTTCCTTGCACCTGACAACAATTCATCTTACAATGACCAGTCCTCGCTTAAATGAAGAACAGGATAAGATAAAATCCCTGCTGCGTGCTGGAGGTGAATTCGACACTTTTCAGGATTTTAAGCATGCGATCAATTTATGGGCTGCTTTCCAAAATTGTTCGATAAAAGTCAAAAAATCGGATCGAAAACTCAACATAATTCAATGTGGTGCTGAGCCAGCCACTTGCCCATTTTGTGTACGAGCAAGGTGGAACCCGGAAAAAGAAAAGGTTATTATCACGACTGCGAGGATTGAACACACCACCTGTTTAGGCAGTGTTCAGCATAAAAGGCGTCCCTCAAGTAAAGCTATTGTCTTGAATGCTGTCATACCGCATATGCTACCAATAACTAAAGATACAAAGCCCAAAGATATACAGGCAATCTATGAATCGAAATTAGGTGTGGTTTTGAGTTACGGGGCTGCTCATAAAACTCTGCAAACTTTGAGAAAAAACGGAGTTGAATATGAGGGAGAGTCAGCTGCAAGCCACGAGCTACAAGCGATACCTCCCGTTTCGAATCTTGAGGAAATATACGCTCGTTCAAGTATCTATGGAAGGGCTAAAACTGGGCATGGAAGCAAACTTGTCTCGACAATTCCACTTCTGGGCTCTAACGATATCTCTAGTCCCGCAGAGGAAACATGTGGCAACATCCAGAAAAGTGAAATAGTAAACAATAATACTGAATTGTATATGGATGTGTGGACAGCGGATTTGCAGACGCTGGTGACAAAAACGACGCAAGTTACCACTGAAGAGACGAAAGAATAAGCCTTGCATCGGAGGAGTATGGATATTAAGCCTCCGTCTGGTTCGTGTTACTTGGATAGAAATAAAAACTATTAGCAAAGCGATTGTTTGTCAAGGTGTGCAATCCTGCACCATCGACAGTTCGGGGGTTTGGTTATGTGAGGCTAGATCTCACCTTATTTCGGCTCTGCTGGGTCATTTTAGCAAAAACCCGGATAATCAATCAAGTCAAATTCTGGATATCTCTGTTGGTATATGTTGTGGCCTCGCACTGTTGCCAGATTTTAGAGGCCTATGGCTGCCACGAAACCTATTTATTACCTCCTCAACTGCTCCTGTGAATGCCCTGTAGAGCTACTGGGGGAACATATTCAAAAGCGATCAAACCAGGATCGATGGATTGAGTGTTCATTTCGAATAATTTAGGGCAATCGTTCTGGTCCACGTAATCCACGACTAAATAGGGCAGCAACATCGATCTATTATGCAGCGCGACTTGCAGGAATGACACTGCAATTGTTGATACTAATTGCCACAAGGCATGCATGGTAATTCGAAGTGCTCCATTAGCGATAGTAGGGTATAATCTCTCAACCTGGTTCGTGCACAGTCACGATCACGAAGAAGCTCTTCTATAGGAAATTTGCGGGAGTGATTATCTGACTGAGTGCAAGTGGGTCTCAACTTGTCGTTTCAGTCGGTCATAGATTTTCTTGATGGGTGAGTCAACGGAACGGAAAAGTGACTGGCTTGACCAGTGAGCCGGCTACTTCACAAAGTCTGTTACTTGACAGCTCGGCCAGAACATATGCAAAGAGTTTTATTCTTCGTGAGATGCTGCGATGCTATTACACACTATTCATCTGCCACAACCGAGATTCTCATTAAAGGCAGAACAGTACGAGTTGCGTACGCCCCAAGGCGTGAAGCTGACAAGCTATGCTGAGTATGCCTCAGAAAATCACGCTTATACTTACATAAATAGGCATAGATTATGGGGAGATCATGGGGAAATCGCCTTGCACACCTCATCACGCCTAAAGAGAGTTTACATGCGCATCCGAAAGTTGCACTGCACCCCACGACCAAGCAAGGCTTAGAGGGCTTAGAATATCAAAAAAAAAGCCACAGTTCAACCTCTCAGTGATTGCGGCCGGATGGGAGATAGTAAATCGGTTCTGTGAAACGACTATTACAACTTAGTCTTGTTCCTAGCGGAGGCGTTGTTGCTCGTACCTCGCGGGAGGAGGAACGACGAATTTATTTTACCGGCTAGGCACGAGACTAATTAAAAATACAAAGCATGAGAAATATTTGCCCTAAGGACATATTTCCTGTAGGGTTCACACGGGTGTTGTCAAAATTTTGAAAGGCATTGTTGCTGTACGTCGACTTGTGTGCAAAAGTTCTATGTGCTTGTGCTTATGTGACTGGGTGGCCTGAATGACATGACATGAACTAAGTTTTCTGCAGGCCGTGTCTTTGTAAGCTTTCTCTACATACACTAACGTTTGGCGCACCGCATATCTCAGGCAATTCAAAATCTCGTACTACAGGTTACTTCGTTAATGAGGTAAGCCCCCAATCAAACAACCCAAGATTGTGGGTAAGGTTAGAGTTATTGCCGGCTTCTGTCTCCAGTTGTCGTCCAAATCGGGGGTTCGAGGCTACGGTGGTTACTCCATCGACCGCACATCCTTGCAGGACGTCAATTTAGCCGTGGTGGTGGTGGTGGCATGACACCGAAGAAGTTCTGGTATGCGATATTCGAAGAAACCCTACATGCATAAACCCCCGAGAGTCGATTGTTCTATTCACCATCCAAACCTCAAGGCGACTGCACGATGCAGGAGGCCTGAGAACTGTGAGACCCGCACGAGCTTCGCAAGCTTATAGCTGACGAGAGCTTACGATTCCAGTCTTCCGACTCTTCACAATGAATTTGCTATAAAGCCAACGAAGAACTCCCGTATGGTATGCGTCTCAGAACAGTATACTATATTACATCATGAAGCTCTTTAACATCCTCACTCTACTCCTCCCCGCGGCACTGGTGCACGCCAATACCCCGATGTCCGACTCCGCCATGCAGGCCGCGCTGAACAACAACAACGGCTTCGACATCGCCTTTGCTAGCCGTCCGTACGTGCCACTATTGTGCCCCTGTTGCCTTCTCTTACTTACTTCCTTGCAGTATCTGGCACTTTGGCAAAAGCAAAGGCCACAAGCCGTGCTACCCCAGCCCGGCGCTCATCAACGGCGCGCAGCACGGCACCAAGCCCGACCGACACCCGCACGCGGGCACGGGATGCGCCGACCCAGGCCCGACCGGCCGCTCGAACCCGTTCCCAACGTACTTCACCGTCACGCGCTGCGCCGACGACGAGGTGCGCGTCGTGTACAGCCTGTACTTCTCGCACGACGGCTTCTCTAACGATGTAATCGCCAAAGGCCACAGTAAACCCCCCTCCCCCCCTATCCCCCTCTCTGCCGGCTGCCGCTGACTCCACAGCGCACGACTGGGAACGCATCATCGTCATATGGAAGCGTGTCAACGGCGTGTGGACGCGCAAGCAGCTGCTCAAGGGCTTCCACTCCGGGTACATGGAGGACAACTGGGCGACGGTGCAGAACACGTTCAACTACGACAACACTGGAGAGAACGGCGGCCGCAACAAGGACGGCGCCAAGATCTACGTCGGCTGGGGCAAGCACGCCATGTTCGACGACCGCAACACCGGCTGGAACGATGCCCCTAGCCAGGGCTGTTCGCGCGAGTTCCGCAGCCGCGACTGGTGGTACTTGCCCGACGGTGAGCACTTGGTGGCTGCCGGGGCAGGCACCGAGGAGGGCGAGAGGATCAAGAGCTTTGATTGGGGGAAGGCTGATACGTCCCCGCCTAGGGCACAGGAGAAAGTGTGTGCTGCGAAGAAAGGTGGGTTTACAGCTTGCTAGAGAGGTGAGCGGCGGAGAGGGGGGGATGGGCGATTTGCGGGTAATAAATTGTAGGCTAGATCAGATAGACAGGGAAAGTTTTCTTTATACAAGACATTAAATTATTGGTTGCAATTGGATCAACGGTGCCGTCGAATATTTTAGTAGACCGGGTGAGCCACAATTACCAGAACGCGTGGTGGTTCTGTACTCGTACATGTATGGAAGCATACATGGCTCAACTAAATGGCGGTGGGTGAGTGAGTCGTTGTGACCAAACTCCACACTACCACTGCGTAAGTACATACCATACCCATCATCGTAATCCTATTCGTACATGATCTTTCCAGCACCCCTTCAAACAAGCCCTGGGACGGTTTAAGGTATAAATTAAAAAATAAAGCTCGCTGGTCCATGTATTTAGACGACGCTTCCTTGGTGGCTGTTCACCTGCAGTCAGTCTCGCCGCCGTAACCGAGGACGTAGCTAGAGCCGCGAAAAAGTGGAACACATTAGACATAGCAACCGCCAATTCCTCGCTAAAAGAGTTGTAACTTGAATAAAACAAGAATTTATAGGTCAAACAAAACACTCTCAAAAAGCTAGAATACTTGAATAAACGATTACTAGACTCTTTATCATGTCTTTATTTGTGGTATGTATTTTTTTTCGTGAGAATTGGTGGTTGCCATCTCTAATTAACGTGTTCCACTTTTTCGCGGCTCTACGTGCCGAGCAAATAAATTCTTAAGTGGTACGCGAGTGGCGCGCACAGGTTGTTGCGGCTGAACAGACTAGGTGGTTTACCTGATGGGCTTGGCCAGCTTCTTTAGGCTTAGCGGTATCCCGCTTTATCAATAATCCGTGCTGCTGATGTTTGAACACGGCCTTTTTTCATGCGACATAGAATATCACTCCAGAGTTTCAACAAGTATAATATTTGGGAGCTCCGATCCCAACGCTTAGCTCAGTATTGGCTTGTAATTTGCACATTTATTTCGAAGTCGGTCGGTCAAGCAATCATGGTGTGCATCAAGGATTCAGAAATTCATCAACAGAAGAAAGAAGTAACAGATCATCATCATTAAAGAAGAAGCATAAATAAACGCTCAATCCACCGAGATATCATTCGCTGCGCTCCGCTAATCGCTGCCTCCGCTGTCCCTCCGCTTATGATACTTCTTCTCCTCCTTGTACTTCTTTTCCTTCTTTTCCTTTTTCCGGTAATCATCACGCCCGCTGCCATCTTCGTCTTCATCCTCGCTTCCGTGTTTTTTGTATTTGGACTTTTCTTTCGACTTCTTGTACTCCTTTTCGTCATTGCCCGAGTCGTATTTCTTGTCCTTCTTGTCCTTCTTGTCCTTCTTATCCTTCCCATCTTTCTCTTTCTTCTTTTTCTCCTTGTCAGCACTTTGTCCGTCATATTTGCGGGTTTGGCTGCGCTCACGGGATCCTCGGCGTTCGTAGCGGTGCTCGCTATACTCGCCCGAACGGCTGTCGTAGCGCGTGGTGCGCGACTCTTCATAATCCTCGCGCTCTTCGCCGCCACCGTAACCGCCGCGAGACTCGCCGCCGTATTCTCCACGAGACTCGCCGCCGTATCCTCCGCGAGACTCGCCGCCGTATCCTCCGCGGGATTCGCCGCCATAGTCACCGCGCGATTCGTTACCGTAACCACGGGATTCTCCGCCGTAACCACCACGGGATTCTCCACCATAACCACCACGAGATTCTCCGCCGTAATCGCCGCGAGACTCGCCGCCACCGTAGTAATCGCCAGATTCGCCGCCACGGGATTGCTCGTACCGGTGCGCCTCCTCTATACCACCTTGCGAGCGGTTGTTGTTGTAGCTCTGCTCACGGTATTCAACCTGGCTGGTGCCATAAGTCTCGCCACCCCGGGAGTAGCTAGTCTCCTCACGTCGCTCGTACTCCTCGCCGTCGTCGTACTTCTTTTTCTTCTCCTTTTTCTTCTCCTTTTTGTAGCCGCCCTCGTCGTCGTAGGAACCTTTAGAGTAGCTCTTCTCTTCACCACCGAGAAGGGCACCGCCGAAAGCACCACCGAGAGCTGCACCTGCCAAACCGCCAAGCATGCCTCCAAGGCCGCTGTCACCGCCCTTTTTGCCACCACCCATGGCGTCCTCAATAGCGGTACCGACAGCCTTGCCGATGTCGCCCGCGGCACCGAATTCACCACCCTTGTTCTTGGGCTTCTTGCGGTGGATAGGAGCGCCACAGCCATGGCCAGAGTCATGAGCACCGGCCTTGTGATTCTTGCCTGCGAGCACACCTTCGCGGGAAAGAGCGCGGCGGAAGAATTCACGCTCGGACTCGTCTTTCGCACCCCACCATTGCTCAACTTCATTGAACATAGCTGCACGGCCCTCAATACCACGGCCACCGTCTTCACCATTGCGGAACGCGGGATGGTGGAAGAGGCCGATGATTTCTGAGCAGACATCGTTAGGGTCGATGTTCTCGTCGTCCCAGGCATCCATGAGCATAGGAACGGCGAAGCGGAGCACAGCAGAAGCAATCTTGCCGGCAGGCTCGTTAAGAAGGTTGGTGAAATGATCCTTAGAAAGCATCGAGTGGGTTGGGTCTGATGACTCATCGTCGTGGAATACGATGTGCTGCGCGTTCTTGGAAGAGGTGATGACCTCGGATGAACCAACAGAGAGCTCCGACTTGACCTGAGACAGGATCGGGAGGACATAGGGCGCCATAAGTGAGAATACAAAGAGGGATGCAGCCTCGGAAAGCTTCTCCATGATAGCATCAATACCAATAGCCTCAAGTGCCTCATTGATGGCTTTCATGATCTGGTCATGAAACTCAAGAATGGGGTAAATCTGAGCAGCCATGTCGTCGGCACCTTCACCGAGACCCCATGGATTTCCCTCCTCAGTAGCTTGCTTCTGCTCGGCTGATTTATTCTCAAGCTCCGTAGCCTTTGAGTCAAGGTCGTCCGAGTTACCAATGTTGAGCTTTTCCATTAGGTCACGGATAACAGAATGTTCGCCGCCGTCCTTCTCAGCCTGGTTCTGGGCATCGGCAATGCTGTTCTCGAGTGCTTGAACCTCTGATTGGATGGCTTTATCCGAAACCTCACCAAGCACACTGTGCAAAAAATCGACACCACCAAAAGTACCGGTAACACATGGCCAGATATCTCTGCCCTGAACATTGACACCAGTGTTGGCGCCGACGTGGGCGAAAACTTCCTCTCCAAGTTCAATTAGGGCAAGCTCAATGTAGTTGGAGTGGGCGGAGTAATCTAGTGTTATAAGTTAATTGAACTATCATCGTTTATAGCTGTCAACATACCTTCAAGACAATGAAGACCAGTGCCCATCAACCGAAGGGCTTCATATAGTTCCTCCTTGTTACCGCTACGAGCATAGCTTCTACCGAGCTCGATTGATTCGCAAAATCTTGCTCTAACCAAGGCAGCTTTAGTAATATAGTTAGTGGTTTGTGCATATTCAAATATCAAACTACCTACCACTAGTCGCTATTTCATTGCCATTGCTGTCAGTAGCTCCCTCAGATGCAATGTACATTTTCAATCCAGTCTCGCCGTCAACAGCCAACTCAGTGGATTCGTCGACCGGTCCTCTCAAACGGCGATCATATTTTCTCGCCTATTTTACGATTAGCTAAATTCAGCCTGCAGTATTCTTTCCCCTATCACCTACATCCATGTTATCGGCATAATCCTTGGGGTTATCAATGTGCTCTTCAGGCCGGTAGCAACCAAGTCTTTCCAATGTAACTTCAAATTCACCGGTAGCATATCCAAAAGTCATAAAGCTGAGAATCCAGAGCAGAATCCGGATAGTGGGTGCCTCAACATACTTGAGCGCACCAACATCGATAGCTTGAGAGTAGTCGCGCAGCCAATTTCCAAAGTATACGTGCTTGATGGCCATACTGTCAAACTTCTTGCGCCTTCCGCCGTTGGCAGCAGCAGCCATGAACAGGGTGAGAAGTGTGTCTTCGATATCTCCATGACGCCAGTTGGCTCCTGCGACACAAAACCACGTTAGAAATGGTTATGCAGATGAATGAAGAGGAGAATACCCTCAATCTTCGAGATGGAGGCGATGTTTCCAGCACCGAAAGCGGACACAGGAGAAGCATAGAGAGCAATGCACACTAGTAGGATGGGGAGGTAGGTGTTAGCGCCCATGGTAAAAGCCATGATTGCGGATTTGTGAAGATGGGATTGTATTCAGAAATGAAGCTCTCCTGGTGCGTCGGGGAGGAAAGAAGGAGATAGGATATCGACTACGGTGCGTTCAAACGCGGGCAACTGATGGAGGGGTAGATTCGTGTTGGGAATGGATCGACCTCTGCCAAGGAAAATGAGGGGCACGAGTGGGAAGATCGCCAGGGTAGGCCGGTTCTACGTCATATGTGCCGTTGTGAATCGCATGGAAACATTTAAAATCAAACAACATTGAAATTTGGTGATCCTTTACTTTTGTTTATAGTGGTTTTGTTTATATTGGCTCAAACTTTGCGGGTTTTACCTTTGGGGGGAAGCTTCCGCACATGTTTCCGAGCAAGGGCCAGGGCTTAGCAGTGTTAGCACTAGCGATAACGTGGATGAGTGACTTCGCCACACAAAATCAGAATTATAGGTATCACATAATAATTTTTTGTTGAGTGCATTTATTACCTTATATCGTTTGTGACATAAGTAGGAAGTATCGAGTATTGTTCAAAGTTCCCCAAAAAACCAAAGGTGATAACTCCAAAACACTTACTTCAAAGGCTTCCTCGCGACCACATGATACCTACATGTCCAACCAGTCAGTCTTCATTGTGGATATGAAGTATGGGAGCTTACACATAATTGTACATGTGCATACTCCGGTCCGCCGCATCTACCAGCGCATCATTACAGAGTTTCTCCGCATCAATCGGCTTCATTCCCATCACTCTCGTCAGAAGCGCCATGTCTGTCAAAAGTTAGCTCCCGGTCATCATAGGAGATTCTGCCGGATTTGTCTTACTGTATGCCTGCATTCCTGTTGCCAGATTTAGCTGCATGATCCTTCCAACCTGCTTCAACGATTTATTCTTAGGCCACGTATTCCACGGTTGTTTGAACGCACGCATCTCGATATCGACAAAACCGGCTGCGCGGACCAGTGCTACATACTCCTCACCAGTGTTTACACGTAAGCCCATGTGCACACCAGCTTCTCTCCAGGCACGTGCGATAGACTGTATTGGCGAAGTATCAGGAAAGGAGTTGTCATCACTGTGCATATCTGTGCATATTTCGAGGAGCTCGATGTGTCCTCCTGGACTGCAAACGCGGTACATCTGACGGAGGAAGTATGGCCAGTCATGGATGGCTTGGGCCAGATTGCGAGAGTGAACGTAGTCAAAGTTGTTCTATGGGGTGTTTAGTTAGCTGGCTTTTGTTGGGTAAATGAACACACACATCGGCCCATGTCCAGTCCTTTTCGGCATCGTCAATCTCGAAGCGGCAGTTCACGGGTGACCTGTGGAGGAGGATTAGTTAGAACCCTCGAGGAAGGTGAAATGACTATGCCAGGTAGAAACCGCCTTTCCCGGCGACTGAGTTGTATAATTACCAGGTTGGCTGTATGGGAGTCAAGTCTGTCCCGACAACTTCGGCCTCTGGATACATTTCCGCCATTTCAATAGCCCATATTCCTGTACCTGTACCAACATCTAGTATCCGTCGTGGATTGTGTAGCGGAGCTAGGTGTAGCTTATTTCCTAAGAGAATGTGGCTGTATTTGTCAGCTTCGGACTATGCAAGGTTTAAGCTTGTGTAGAGGCAGATTTACACTGTCAATTTGGTTAGTTTCATGCAGTTTCTAGTAAAAAGTCTTAGCAAAAAAGGTGTGTGTTACAGATGTGGTGGTGCAGATTCAATCGATCTTGTTCTGTCTGGCATCGATTTCAGCCATCCTCTTGAACCTAATGTTCGTTCATCATCAAAATATTACCTCGTCGTTTGGTAAGAGATTCCTATTATCTGTGCGGTGATATCTCCGACCTTTCATTTTCCAATCAATCAGCCAGGCCCGTCATCTGTGAAGTGAACAGCTCTCGCGCGAAAGCTTTGGTGTATGACAAACCATTTTCATATTGGTATTGCCATATTGATGATCGGATCGTTGAAGTGTCACTACACTCTCTAAAACCGGTACAGTGAGTTTCACAAGGCTCAAACATGTCCCAACCTGTCGGGTTAAACCTACAGTCCAGAACCATAATCGGATTCCTGCATGTAACAATTGTACCATTAGCTCCTGCTATATACACAGCAGAAAGGTGGTATAAGAAGCTCCTACAGGATCGTCGTCTGCCTCAAGGTGATCTTGGTGGAGTGTGCTGACATCGGGGTTTGTCATGTAGTGAACGTCCACGTCGCTCGCACTGGCTGTACCAAAATCAGGGGGCTGAGGACAGAACTCCAGCTCTGATGTATTGGACTGCATGTTAACAAAAGAGAAACAAAGTGCTGGGAGTAAAGAACAAGGAAACTGCACCCATTATTCTGGTTCAACAACCACACACAAGCTTGGCTGGACCTTGGAGCTAGTTATCGAACAACATGTGTCTCTTCCTGAGGTTATAAATATTTCAGCCGCAATAAGAACTTATCCTTCCCGGGAAATCTGCCGGGGACAGGGTCGAAGATTCTTTGTTGCCGGAAGCAGGTTATGTCATCTTTAACCGTGGGGGAAGCGATGGTTTCCAAGAACGGCAAGGGGTTCAGCCATAAACAAGAGGGTGGTTCCCCTCTATCCGAATGCCCAGAACCCCAGGATTTGGAAGGTTTCCTGACATGACCTGGTTGCTGGTAAATTCTGCCTGAAGTCTGTGAGTAATTTGAACGCACAGACAAAAATATGTTATGCAGGCTCGCGGCAATCACGCCAGATCATCGCCTAATAGATCTGTGCCACTTCCACGCAGTAATATAACTGGCATTAAGTTCATACAAATACGTAACTACTCATCTAAACTATCTCTGGATCTGTTTATTCTGTCAATTGTCGCATTCTAAATTAACGGTAACTGCAAACCGTTCGGGTCTGGGAAATGCGATACATGGAGTCCGAAAAACGAGATTCTACACTAAGCTAGCTAATCGCGACCTCTGGAACGCGACAAATCAGTGTCTCAGATCGCGGCTATCGCAACCGAAGCAAAGTACCATCACTTTAACTACATAGAACCTAGGGACCTGGTAAGTAGCGACCACACACGCCGAGATTGATTGGATCCCAAATTTTAACTATCCACTTAGTCGGTAGGCATCTTCATAGATTATTTAATGTTTGTAAGACGTTAACGGCGAGGGATCCCTAGATGATCGATCTTATGCCGTTTATCAAGGTACTTAGCTTGGCTCAACAACAGCACCAGACAACAACGGCCAGGACATTAAACTTGAATATCGCTACCGTGAATTTCACCATAAATCAACCAAACACACAATACTATGTTGGTCCATTGGCCAATCGCACATTACTCTTGCACGCAAAATTGTATTCACTAGTAACTACACAGATTCACAGTCAACCAAATGACCCTGCGGCATATCGGTAAACTGTGGCAGCAGCAGCATCCTTCAAATCGGACTACGATGGCAGCGGCCGTACATACTCGTACTCCGTACTCCATGGAGTGGTAGTCCCACTCGGTACCGGTAGATACTAGGCCTCAGCGGTAGTGGCGGTCTAGCTAAATTAATGTTCCTAGTGATTTAAAAAGTAAGGGGCAACCTATGTAATTGCCGTTGAAAGAATGATGGATCATGCCGCTAGACCACCCCAATACGCCAACACATCTTAAGGCGTGAATACTGTTATGTTTTGTGCTGGGGGCTTCTCACGGTTCAAAATCTCGAACTCGCTTGTTAACCTTTGGTCGGAGGTCCGGATACCAGCAATTATTCAAGACAATCTCCTGTCAGTGCAGACTTCTATTGGACCCAGTCAAAGCTCAAAACGTGGCCTCTCAAATACAAAACGAAGGCTTATGTTAAATAGCCGCTGATAGCTTCTGACTTTAGGGCTCTAGGTTCTACGCTAAATAGTTCTCACAATATCGACGGCACTATGAGTCGCGGGCTCCAGAAGGGCCTATATGACGACAGTACGTACTGCATAGATAGCAGAAAACGAAATAAGGAAATGGGCTCATTTCCGAACCGTTCCGGACACAAACCAGGATTATATATCTCTAGGGCTTCATGGACTGATCATTCATCCAATAACTAAGCTAGCTTGAATGCGAAATCAAAGGACCGGGCAAGCAACTCCAAAACTCTCGATTCAGTACGGAGAGACGTTGTAGACATATGCATGTTGCAACTTGTAGCATGATTGAAACACGATGAGCAGTCCTTCTCTCAAAAGAAAAACTCGCAATTCGACTAAATCTATAAACCAAAACTAAAGATTTCACCTTTTTCGGCTAGAAAACTAAAGACACATTATGATACTTTTCGCATTCCTATTATTTGTCTCATATGCCTTTTTCCTTGGAATTCCTAGTTCTAATAGGCTTGGTGGTCCTAAAATATTTTCATATCCGGACCAAAGTGACATAAGAAAGATGGCTCATTAAACTTTGAGAAAATGGATTATTTCGCTAGTTCGAAAGAGCTCCCATGCAAGATCAGTTTTTCTGACTGGTAATATCAATAGCCTGCCACTAGGAACGTTGTTAGTCGGTTGCATTGTGCTGTAGATATCACCTCTGCACCAGTTGTCATTCGGTTTTGTTATCCATACGTCATGTTTGACTGCATGCCACTCATACGTTCTGTTTGCTCAATCGAATCCTCCCACCATTCAGCATCTTTTTTTTCATACTCTATCGTTCAACTCAAACATAATTTATCAACCAAATAATGCGCAAATCAAAAATCTCGGCGTTTTCGGATGTACTCCTGAGTCCTAGGTGGAGAATGTCGTGGCCCGGCACTGGTGCTGATGGGTTTGAACGCCGGTCTTTTTTGGTGCGAGCTTACATACATACGTGAATTGATACTGCGTCATTAATTTCTGAAGACAGACTATTTGCAAGCAGGCAACTTTCTGGATTTCACCTTATCTTAGCGCAAATGCAGTACTGCGCACATGGGATACTAGGCTGACCCTTATGTGTGTTCTTTTATGATCTCAGTACATCAGACATGCAATACATCGTGGGTTTTATCAAATCACCGGAATAATAAGTAGTAAGGATTCTGACAGGAGTTTAGGTTGACCGATGGGTCCATTATCATCCTTCGACAGCCGTCATAATCTCATTGTTGTATTGACTAAGAGCTATGAACTAAGGAATGCAGTGTGTGCGAGTACCTGACTTACTGAATGAAAAAGAAATAGTACTCGTACCCCCCAGTCGGGTATCGAATCTGCTCGTGCGAGATTTAGACTGACTATGGAATGATTTCGCCCGAGTATGTAGTACGAGTAATTCGTTAGCTGGTCCGAGGATGCCTCGCTTCAACAACCATTTGCATAAGATCTGCAGTTGGTCCGTTCTATGTGCATTCGATGCCTAGTTGTATCCGAATAACCAATCAATGCAATTCCACAACTAACGCCGATGCTCCTTTTAAACCTTACCTTCAAATTCTGGCTAAGCTTCCACTCATTTCCGCGCGATTTTGCATTTTAAGTTTATGGACCAGCCGAGCATGTTCACTCTGAACTCAAGAGGAGGTCCTACTTGTTAGACTTTACCTACAGAAGTATGTTCATCACTAAAATTACCCAGCAATTACAACTTTAGTTACATAAGCTTAGCTAATTTTTCTAATAGTAAATACAGCTTACAGGGCTTTCGAAGTGTTCACCATCGGTATACCGTGCAGTGGGCAAAATATTTCACAGATCGAACCCAGCTGAAAATGAGCGAGTCTAACCCCAGATTGCGCTAGCGATGAGTGCGCTAACCAAGTTCTTTCCTAATTCTTGCGCTATGCCTCAAATACTTGAACAACATGGGGAAACTGCAGTATTACAGGTACCGAACCGAGGTCCCAGTCGGCCACAACTCGGCCGAATCAGCTCCAACACGCATACTCCAACTGCCCGCTTTTCAAAGAGACATACATAATTGTTGGAACTGTACACGTAGTTAATTGACTGACCTCGAAGTATTGATCTGGCACAAGTTGGGGTCACAAGTTGGGGTTTAGGGTAATCTTGATCGGAGTAAATCCGTGGGGTGATGACGTGCTGCCTGCATACTACACTAACTATTGGAGAATCAACAACACCCAAGGAACACACGAATAATAAACAAAGGACATCAATAAATTGGACGACTTCCAGACTTTCACGTACGTGGGCCCATGGATATATATGCCTCTGGCTGGACCTCCGTGAAGCCGAAAACAGTACCCCGCTTCCATTTGCAGATCCTTTTATCCGAAAGATCTAGCTATTATGTGTTAAAACGGTCCGAGAAAGCCCCAGAAAAGCAAAGAAAGACTATGATATGATTTCTAGGAACGATACAAGATCTACCTGCAGGGGGCACGCAAGCAGGAAGACTGCTGTAGTAACCGAAGACATTAAGTCATGTACATGCAGCGGAGCTCGGGTTTACGGACTCTGTATGCTGGCTAGAAAGTAGGACCCTATAAGAAGCCCGTGGCCGCCCGTTTGATATCAACAATAAGAATCAACTCACCACATAACATACTATCTAACTATCTGTACAACTACACCCTCTCCTACAAAATGGCCGCCATTATGTCCCCCACGATGACAACAACCACAGAAACCCTCACACATCCACCGCCCGCGGACACACCGACCCACCCTGACCTCATCAAAGTGAACCGACTCCCTGGTTTCTACGCAACCTATGCAACCTCTCTCAAAAGCCTCCCCGCGGGCTCTAAATTCTGCCCCCTCACTACAAGTGCCAGCACCTCCGCTTCAAAGCCAACATATGCTACCGTTCAGACCGGCCACAATTCACACATCAACCTCAATTCTGACGTCGTATATGTCAACCACTCATGTGTGCCGTCGCTCGAGTTCGACGCCGCCCGCAACGAGGTGCGCGTGTCGCGCAACCGCGACCTCAAAGTCGGCGACACGTTGACTTTCTTCTATCCTAGCACGGAATGGAGAATGTCACAGAGCTTTTCATGCCGGTGCGGAGAGAAGGAATGCCTGGGCGTCATCAGTGGCGCCGAAAGCATGGGTCGCGACAACATGGGTGGTAACTGGTTGAATGTGCATATTGAGGAGATGCTAGAGGAAAAAGAGAAGACTTTAGCTGTCACAGAGGCGTAAAGTTGGATTTCTGGATTTTGGGTTAGGGCGTATGGGAGTTTTGTTTTGATACATGGGCGGACTACTGGATATCCAGTTGACAGGATGTGGGAACATTGTCCTCCGCATATATAGTGCATACACACGCAAACCATATGGAATAAAATAAATTTCTTCATTTATATTGTGGCACATGTCAAATAGCCGTCAAAATAACATCGTATCATGGATTTTCGGCAAGAGCAACAAGAAGTCCGGGGCTAGCCATATAGAAACCTAGAGTTCTGCGTCATCTCACCATCTCATAAAAGGCACCTATATTAGCTCCCGGAAAAGTAAGATCGAAACCTTTGCCTACTCCGTGCAGACTATAAAACTCTAGCTTACAGGGATGAAAAAAGTTGACCTCGGTGAGATGGAAGGCAAACAGAAAACGCTTTTTTTACATAGGACAGGTCATATCCACCAACGTTTCGTTTCGACCGCGAGCTAGCCCTACCCTAGGTTGTTCCATGGGGTGATGTAGATTATCATAGCCGGATATCCTAGTAGCCATGGCATGACGCTTAGGTTGCATCCATTATCACTCGGGGAGGGGGGGCGTCGAGGTTTATCTTGGCGAGGCGTGATATGCGGGGTATGGGGTGCACTGCATGGGCGTGGAGTATGATTTCTCCGGTAACGAGAATCGAGATTTAAGTGATTTCTGATGACGGACGTTGTAATTCAAGCGTCTAGCTTTAGCCCCCTACTTAAATCTATAAAACCTGCAATAATCACTATGATATAAAACTTTTGACACGTCCACACTTATAGTTCGTCATGCCCCCTGCCCTTCCGTTCCTCTGCCTCTTTCTTCTTCCTCCACTCCTTCTGCCCCACCGCCTCTTTCCCATCCACCACCTTTCCACCCACAATGCCCCCACTCTGGCCTTTTGTCCAGCGCCATTTTCCACCTTCCCTGATATGAACACCAGCTCCGCCTCCCCATATCACAAAGCCCTGTGTTCCTTGCGGCACCACAACCTCTAGCACCTCATCGCCCTCGTCAGTCCTCTTCAAACTGACGATAAACTTTCCCAACGTGGTCTCCAGCCCACCCATAACGCTTCGCAGGTCACCAAGACGTGGTTCAATACGCCACCGCCGTCCGGCAGGCTCTACGAGTTGCAGGCCGAGAATATGCGTACTTAGGAACGAAGTGGCCGCGGGGGCAATGGCGCTACTGAAGGGTTTGCGACGCATGAGAGAAAGGGCTTCGGGGATAGCGTCAGTGGCAGCCAAAGCGGCGAGGAACACAAGGTCCGGAGTGAGAGTGGAGTTGGAAATGCAGGGAACTGCGCCCGATGGAAAAAGGTTGGCGTAGACAGCCCATATATTGCCACGTTCGGGAAATAGGGTGGAGTATGAGGCACTATTTGGGAACTGGCCGTGTGCTTTTGCGTGTGCGTACATGCTGCTGGCTTCGAAAGAAGTACGGAATGAAGCAAGGCTTTTACGCCACTTAGCCGCCAAACTCATCGTCGTTCCAGAGTTCGGGGCACCAGAATATTCAGCTAGCCAGGTTGCTAGTGAGATGGAAGAGGACAAGGCCTTGGAGAACATTCCTTGTGCCAGAACAGTTTCGCCAGTATGCTCGGGATTAGTTTTGTTAGATGCCACGGCGGAGAGAAAGCCAGTTTGCGGATTCACGCGGCCGAGAAGGTGGAAGAGGATGTCTATATATTGCGGCCAAATCTCATCTAAGAAGGCAAAATCTGCCGAGAATAGGATGTACTGGTACGTTGCTAGAACAGTCTCTAAGCGACAATAGGTATCGCATGGATAGAGTGACAAAAGGGTCTCAACTGTATTCTTGATGTTGGGCATGTCATAGGTTGAATATGCTATTCCAGGAATAGCTGTCAATAAATTGCTACTGACTATACGATTTTGATTAGCGCCATCGACAATAACGCTACTGCTGTTGGATATCGTGAAGTTATTTTGCCATTGTCCGGGCGCACATGTTTGGTTGGAATTTACACAAACAAGATCGACAGGTGGGCTATTTGTGTTAACACATGATCATGGTAAAAACAAAATGTTATAAATAACTCACCCGCCTTGATCAGAAGGAATAGATCTTAATTGTAAGTCGTAAGCTCCTGAATACCCTAAAAAGGTCTGTGAGCTGAGTGAGTATCCAAGCCGACGACATTGTACGTACAAATACTGTTCAAACCCTCATCACTAGAGTTAAAAAACCCTTTATAGGCTCTGGGATCTTTCATGCCGGCAGCAGCAGTAAAAACAACACCGACGTCTGATATACCAATACTTTCTTGTTCTCTAATGCCATGAAGCCGGCCCATTCGTTTCTGATCTGAGCTGTCCTGCAGCAGTATCTCGGGCTCGGTTGGAACTGCCTGCCCATCTTTGGGATCCTCTGGAGCTGGCACAAATAAAGTTACGTATTGAAACGCACCACGAATGTGATCCTCGTCAAGATAATTATAGTTCCCCCTCTCCAATGGCATAAATTGTGTAAGATCATGGTCGGCATGAGATGTCGATGCATCTGTTTTACGGCCAACTGTGGTGGGCAATCTGGAGAAAGCAATACCGACGTTTTGTTCTGCTGAAGTATATTCTTCGTCAACTTTGAAGAAGAGTCTGTCTCGTTTTTAGTATTAGAGTACAGCGCGCTATTGTCTGATTCCTTAACTCACCTTCCCCCAACAACTTGGGGGCATTCAAAGGTTACTAGAGCGCCTTGTTCGCGAAGAACTATAGGGGCCTCTAGCTGCTCCGATATTTCGACATATCCTTCGGTGTAGGCAGCTTTAGAACATCGGACGATCCTCGAGGAGTCGGGGGCTTGAATGTTGCGTGTCCACAAGCCGGGAAACGAAACCTCCTTGGCAGTTACGAAGCTGAAGAAGGTGGCAGTGACCCACCAGATGCAGCTCTCTCGTCGCATAGAGCCGATAAGAAGTTCAAAGAAACGAGAGCGAAGAAATACCAGACTTCTTGATGTTATTCGAAACGCGACGGAGGTTCGGAAGCTCAAATTAAGGTTTGGGTGACCGTTTCAGCTCATCTGTCTGTTGTTTGCCAAGAGATCTGTCATACAACCCGGCTTCGCTGATTGGTTCGCTTGGGAGCTAGCCCGTCAGCTGTCCAGGAACAGGTGTGCGATAACCACACGGCAACACATGAGAGGAGGATGAGGCTGCAAAGTTCGTCATAATCGTGAGGCCAGTAGCAGAACCAGGGAAATTTGCTGTGATATATGGGCATATTCATACAGAGCTTCAATGGGACTCTCGCCGATTACTAACGGGCCTGGTTGGATCCAAACGCCCTGCGGCGGCAGGGGGCTGTGCAAATCCAAGACAACAATCAGAGCGGGGAACTTCTGCCAGCCAGCAAGCCAGCAACTCTGTCTTCTGAACAAAGACACCCAGCCTTCTTCCTTCATACCGTTAAATATCACCTCGTTCCATCATGTCTTCGTTTACCGAGGTTCCGGTTCTCGATTTGTCACTTTCAAGAGACCCTAAGACTAAGCCCGAGTTTCTCGAAGACCTCAAAAAAGCTCTACTTGAGGTCGGCTTCCTCTATATTAAGAATACCGGCATCAATGAAAAGTTGGTCGAGGAAGTCATGCGGCTAGGAAAGCTTTTCTTTGAGCTACCCGAGGAAGAGAAACTGAGATTAGAGATGAAAAATTGTGTGATAAACCCTTTTCCCTTGCCCAAATTCGAAGTCTATCCATATTTCGTCCGAAGATTTGCATAGCTTAGGGAGTTCTTGAGAGATTGCTGACAGTGCACGATTTTTCCAGCTCCACACTTTCTCGGTTACTCAAGACTCGGCAATGAAATGTGATTCCAAATACACGTTCAATCTTCCCGAGAGTAAACGGCTGACGTTTATGTTCGTATAGCACAAAGCATGAGACCGACTGGCGCGAGCAGATAGATTTAGCTACTGAGCTTCCTGCACCAGACGAGAATGAACCCCGCTATCGCAAGCTTAGGGGCCCGAATCAATGGCCGAAGGAAGAGCTTATCCCAGGATTCAAGAAGACCTACCAAGAGTACATAGATCTAATGACAGATCTAAGCACTGAATTTACATCGTTGGTAAATCACCATGTGCCGATGGAGAAAAAAATAATAACTGACAGTTGTGAAGATTGCAGAAGCAATTGGTCTTCCAGCGGATGCCTTTGTGAAGTTCTACGATGGAATAGGCAAGAGTGAGAGCGGAACAAAGAGACAAGACAAGCTTAAAATCATAAAATACCCGGATATGGGAGAGCTCGGTCAAGATGGTAAAGGAGCACAAGGAGGTGCGAATCGAAGTTATTTCTGAAGAAAGCCTGCTAACGTATTTGCATAGTAGGACCACACAAGGGTGAGAACTCTTCATTCTACAAAGATACTGAAACCATCACAATTTTTCTTGCGGGATCACTTTGAACATTATTTGACTAAACATAAGACTGACGGAAGCTACAGATTCAATGCTCAGCTCATACCTGCTACAAGTCCCACCACATAACAGTCTTCAAGTTCAGAATTCAGTAGGGACCTGGGTAAATTGCCCACCGATACCTGGTACATTAGTTGTAGCAATGGGACAAGGCTTGGAGGCCATCACCGGGGGCGTCGTTGCATCGACAACACACCGGGTCATCTCACCCTCGTCTGGAGAAGGCCCGCGGTACTCAATACCTTTTTTCCAAGGCGTCAGCTATGATGCCAAATTTGAGAGTATGGAGATTCCTGAGGAAGTTCGAAAACTTAAGAAACAGGTTATCGGAAATGATGTTGAGATGACATTCCGAAAAGATATGTTTACTCGTCTTGGGGATGCAACTCTTACGAACCGTGTTAAAGTATACAAGCCTCACTTCGTGGATTTGAACCTATAATTGATAAGAATGCAGTCACATCCAGATGTGGGAGAGAAGTACTACCCCGACATTCTTGCTCGCGTCAAAGCCATGCAATCAGCAGAATCAAATCCCCCAACATTGACAGTTCCCTCCGTCGATGGACCCTCCGAACGCCCAATGGGCCGCAGGAGAGCACCGACGATTGTGATTGAGAAAATCGAGGGAGCGCCAAGCTTCGGTGAGGACCCAGGTCCAGATGGATCTCTGCAGCGGAAGGAAGCCTATGAAATGCGCAAAATGGATGCTGCGCCTGATGAGGTCAGGGTTCGAAAGGATGATTAAGAGATGTACTTTATTTGGTTTGAGTGATACCAAGCGATGTTCAGGTAGTGTTTGAATGGTTATAGAGTACTTATATGTTTGTTAGTGTGTGGTTATGCTGCTCGCCCGGGCTTTGTTTTATATCAGTCTTATACATCTGTTCTCCACAATTCCCATTGTTTGCATAGAAATGAATTCAATCTTACTCCGAAGAGTTATAGTTGTATTGCTCGCCTTTCAAGTGTGTGACCCAAGGGATCGGCTCTCGGTCCTTTTCCATGGATGACAAAAGCGAAATGTGCCGTCGCCTCCTGCCTTCGAAGCCCGAAGAATCTTCAATTAGCTGCATCTAGCTTGAATCCTGTCGATCAGTGCAAAATGGCATCATGCTATCCGGGATCATGATTCTCAAGCTAAGCCCCCAGGAGCTAATTTGCGGGGTATTCCGTGCCGTTCCTGTCATTTATAAATTAGCCCATCCTCTGCCCCTCATCTTGCCCACTTTTCCTCATCATCACCATTCATATCTCAAAAGCATAAACTATTACCGTAACACATCTCATTTTCTCCTATACGTTTCAAAACCAAATACTAACCAAACAATTGAAGCTAGAAGAAACAATGTACGGCTATTGGCTGTTAGTGAGATTATGGGATGCATCCCATCCACCGTGAGAAAAGTCTTACAATCAAGAAAAAAGCATTCAAACAGGTAGCCTATTGCAATTTGCGATGTGGTATAGAAGCAGACGCGGGTGTTCGTTTTTTACTCCTTTCGGGGATGGAATTCGTTCTGAGATTATACCGCTTGAACTTGATCTAGACAATTCTAGCGAAAGGAAGATGCTTCTATTATCACCGCTACAGCCCCATTCCTAATTTGATCCGTGATCTTGGAATTACTTACACGTATATAGCAGATAACTTCATAATGTCTACCGACAAGATCACCTTCCTGCTCAACTGGCATGCCACCCCTTACCATGCCCCGGTCTACCTGGCTCAGAAGAAGGGTTTCTTCGAGGCAGAGGGCATCAAGGTTGCTCTTTTGGAGCCCAACGACCCCAGTGGTAAGTCTAATTCATTTTTTGTTATGAAGAAACAAATTATAATTGTTTGAACAGACGTTACCGAGATCATTGGTTCTGGCAAGGTCGACATGGGCTTCAAGGCCATGATCCACACCCTAGCTGCTAAGGCTCGTGGCTTTCCCGTCACCTCCATTGGCTCTCTCCTTGACGAGCCTTTCACTGGTGTCGTTTACCTTAAATCCTCCGGTATCACCACCGATTTCAAGTCGTTGATTGGTAAGCGGATTGGATACGTTGGTGAATTTGGAAAGGTATTTATCTCTCTCCTTTGCTTGATCATAGCCTAACTTAGAAAATTAGATTCAAATTGATGAGCTTACCCGCCACTACGGCATGAAGCCCAGTGACTACACTGCTGTCCGCTGCGGCATGAACGTCTCCAAGGCTATCATCAAGGGCGAGATTGATGCTGGCATTGGTCTTGAGAACGTCCAGATGGTTGAGCTTGAGGCTTGGCTTGCTTCCCAGGGACGCCCCACCGAGGATGTCCAAATGCTCCGCATCGACGAACTTGCCGAGCTTGGCTGCTGCTGCTTCTGCAGCATTCTCTACATTGCCAATGATGCCTTCCTTGCTGCAAACCCAGAGAAGGTTCGTGCTTTCCTCCGGGCCTGCAAGCGTGCCACCGACTACGTCCTTGCCGAGCCTGAGGCAGCCTACGCCGAATACGCCGACTACAAGCCCACTATCGGCACGGAGATCAACCGCAAAATCTTTGAGCGTTCATTCGCATACTTCTCCCGTGATTTGCAGAACGTCCGCCGTGACTGGACCAAGGTCACCAACTACGGAAAGCGTCTGGAAGTTCTGCCTGCCGACTACGAGCCCAACTACACCAACGAGTACCTCGGATGGGAGCTAGAGGGCGAGAGTGCTGACCCCACTGGCGACCAGAAACGCATGGTTGCTCACCAGGAGGAGATTAAGAGCAAGGGTGGATGCAGACGTTGTGGTCCTAACACTGCTGTTGGTGTTGCTGCTTAGATAGCGTTCTTTTGTACTCATTCTTACACTTACACAAAGTAGTAAAAAAGGGTTGCAATAGTCCCTAATGGGATACGCTGGGAATTTCTTTTGTGTTTGAATGAATAAAAAAATGAATGAATGATTGTCAACTGTGCCCTCTCATCGTGATAATTATGTTTCTATGGTATCACTAGTCCCCACATGCAAACTCCGAGGCTAGTTGGTGACATAAGTCAATGAACGACCTGCTTGCTTTCAAAATAAAGCATGATTTTGAGATCTGGCAAATGTTGTTGTGATGCCTGGAGAATTTATGACGCAAATTGTAAGTTCAAGGCTCGGTTGGCAGCAATGTGCGCCTACCAAAATCCGATAGAAACCGAACAGAAACTGCACATCATGTAGACCCACATTTCAAATTCTCGGATTTTTGTGGGCGCACTTGGCAGCCAAACAAACTCTACGGAATGTAAGACAACTAACTAGGGTGTCCACGTATCGTTGGAGAAAAAGGTACGTTCAAAATGTAGAGAACGGAGAACCGAATCCCGATACTTTTCGACATGAATAGATACTAGATAATGATATGATGAAAAACAGTCGAAAAATAAGATTGGAATGCAACATAGGTGAAATATGACGTATGGATCACAAGCCCGAATGACCACCAGTGCAAAGGTGCTATCCACAAAAGTAAATCTCGGGGAGTAACAGTTCATATCGTTACAGCAGTTTGCAAAACTGTAGTCAGTAGAGAGATTCTGGGGAATACTTCTTTCTGAGGACGCTAGGAGACGCCAGTTTTTACTTTTTGTGCACGGTGCACCATCTTTTAGGGACAACAGCATTCCCACCCTCGATTGATACCTATTTTCTGCCTCTTTTATGCGTGTGTAACGCTTCTTTGCAGGCACTTTTTCATGTTCTTCGAGGTGGGAACCCCATTTGACCCCGAACGTGCCACACCCGTCCCACACCTGTGCATGAGGCTTGCAACTAGCGTTCTCAGAAAGAAGTATTCCCCAGAATCTCTCTACTGACTACAGTTTTGCAAACTGCTGTAAAATGAACGATCAAACCTCGAAGACGTGTTGCGCGCAGGCTGTGTTTCAATATCCACGCAGTTCAAACCAACTCCACATTCATATCTGTGTCTTCCCGATAACTGAGTAGCTTCGAAAGCGGATCCCTGGAGCAAAAACTAGTCATCCAGCTAAGTCAGTAACGTAGCGTGCAAACATGCAAAAAGAGGAACAAGTCCAATGCGACAAACCCGGATTGAACGGGTGACCTTCAGATATACCGCAGTCCTTGATCAGGATCTTCAGTCTGACGCTCTCCCAACTGAGCTATTATCGCAGGTTGATATCATGTGACGCGCCCAAAGCACTGTGTTTTTTCGGGGGTCGACGGTATGGAGATACTTGCGCGTTTTTAGCTGAGGAGTGATACGAAGAAGATATACTGGTACGCTAGGTGTAACGCTCTGTGGCGTTGTTGAACTGGGGACTTATGATAATCAAGCCTCTAATGAACGGGACGAAGCTGTTCGAGTGAGCGTAGATGATTGTTATTATCGACAACGATGCTATCTGAATCGATGGTTTACAATACTTGCAACCTTGAACACAACGATCAGCGCAACTGCATATGTTAAAAACGACATCTGCGACATCCCGAAGCCGCCTGACCGGCGGCTATAAACTTTCTTGTACTTTTTGCCCTGCACTAGCTAAATCAATTCAACGCACTCCCATCCCAATGTCCCAAAAGCACAGCTTTAAATACACCAGCATACAACGTCCGCGGCTCGCGCGTCTGCCAGGCTACTTCTATCACAATGGCGTTTAAATCTATCGCGATTGGCGCCAAGCCTATAAATATTTTCCTACTCTCCACCATTCCATTCCCACCATCCAGTAATATCCTGTCGCAACATCGCACCGGCGACGTCTTCTGAATACTGGGGAGCAGTATACCCAAAGAGTCCTTATCGTCGGCCGACGGCCCAAGTGGAACAGCGCAAACTCCTCGGGGGCGGGGGTGGCTCAAATTGCATGCCCATCTTGCGGCGGAGCCTGGCGCTCTTGCGTGCTCACGCTCATCGTCACGCCATTTCGAGGACTATTCTCCAGAAGCTTCCTCTCGCCCAATAATACGGGCGGAATGACGGCGATGTACGACGGGGCGACGGTTTGCCCTTCATGTCTGCTCACCTTGGGGCAGCCTCAGCCCGCATGCCCATTGTGCGGTGGAGCCCGGCTTGCGTGCTCAAGCTCACTCGCTGGTGGTCATTTTATGAGGAATTTCTTCTCTAGAAGCTTTTAGAGAGCGAGGTGGTGGCCAATTTGGCCACCCGGTCCGCTCTTCTTGGGGAAGCGGACCTAGCTCCCTTGCCCATAGTCGAGTGGATCCTAGCGCTTGATCAAGCTTATCGGCGCGCCGTTTCTGAGATCCGTCTTCTCTTCCTCTCACTAAATAATACAGGCGGAATGGCGGCCATGTACGACGGCGCTCGTGGGCGCTGGATGGCCACCGGTCTACTCTTATTATGGCGGATCAGCTCGCATGCCCAAGCTCATCGGGGCGCAACTTCTGAGGACTGTCATCTCTTCGTCTCACCAAATTCAACCGGCGGAATGACGGTGATGTACGGCAGGAGAGAGGTGGGGGTGACGCTTAGCGTCTACCACTGCTCAATATGGAAATTTCGGGACTTGGTGTTGTTGCACGGGAGGAGGTCACTGTTACTTCTTTATCATGTCTGGGGAATCAGATGGAGACGTTTCTTGATTAGTTGATAATCTAAAATTTTATTACACACACACCAAATCATGTTCCCTCATAACAGAAGCCCGCGCAAACAGCGACAGACCTGATAGTGGGCTATATCGGGCCCTTTACCCAACTACCAAAAGCGCGCGCAAGCAGCGACACACCTGATCGTGGATATATAGGCCTCAACCAGAAGAACCACAATTAATAGCTCTTGCGGGAGCCACGCCAACTATTCCATGGCATTGCAGCGCGGGTGGCGCGCAGTGTAATGATGCAGCTGCGCAAGCGCCGCACTGAGTATGCTTGGTCAGAACACACTGGAGGGAAGTCGCAGGTGCGATGTTGAAGCTGATGGGTGGAAGAGAGTAGAGGTGGAGGCGGTGCGAATATTGATATGCGTGGTGGATTAATAGAATTGAGATAGAATTGAAGTGGCCATGAAAAGTGTCATGATATGGGGTTTTGCTAACTTGCTGATGTCGGAATCGTTTCTAGACCCTGATAATTGATACGAATTGTCGATTACCGGCGTCCTTTTCTGCGGGTTGAGCATGGCCGCAGGAGAAGGCGCGGAACCTGGACCGCCGGCTGCAAGGGTGTGGAGTTTGGTTAGCGACCGGGTAATAAATTAAATAGAACGTGTAGAGTTACAGCTTTGTTACGTTTTTGGAAATTGAAGGGATGGTTTATGTGAGACTGTAAATTATTTGGTTTTTTATGATAGTATCATCGGTATTGATCTTGTAGAATGCTCCTCCTCATGATCTTGAAAATTCCAAATGATTTTGTGATCAGGAAACTATGATCATATCGTCGTATATTCCTTATAGTTGGGATTCCTAAGAGCTTCGAAGTTTTTCACAAGAACTTTGGAACAAGATCGGATATGTAGATGAAGCGTTATATTTTGCCGTACAGAAAAAAATAGCATTGAACTACATAACTTGTTCGTCTATCCTAACACCTTTCGTGACGATGCGTGAATGGCCGACGAATGCGATTGACTTTTACTGACTTGCGCTTTGTATTCTCCTCCTAGTAACGTAAACACCGTAGCTGTCGATAGCAGACGAACCTATAACGGTCTTGAGGGTGATCGTTAAGTCAATCATGGGATTAACGTGTAGTAAGGTCTGCATGTGTACCGTCCCTCCGTGGAGAAGATGGAGGATACAGAGCATGGTGCAGCATAGCCGGAGGCCTCTTGAAAAATTCTGGATAGGGTTTCTTTGGAATTCAGATGCTTAGTTGAGCACACGCACAAAGTTGCGAGACTCGGAGGTACCACCATCTTCACTACACAGTCTGTCAGCGAAGTTCCTTAATTTAGACATTGACGAACTAAAAACATACTGCTCTCTTCTTACAAATCTCTCAATGGTTCCTGGAAGTCCCGCTCGGCCGCCGTAACTCAGTAGAAAATTCTGTAGCGGCGTGGGGGAAAGTTGTGGTTAAGCAGATCGAGCCTTCAAAAAGGAAGCTGCAACTATCTGTGAGGTTGTAAAGTGCTCCTGCGATTGTTGTTTTGACAGCTGAGTCAAGGAGACTTTGTAGAGTCGAAGAAAGAACCGAGGCGGGCATGCAAAAATCTTGCTGTGCTTGTGTTAGTCATATAATGTTCCTTTCAACGTCGGAGAATCACAAACATTAGCGAAATAGAAGATTTCTTGTGAGTTTGATCAAGCGCTTTCCACAACAGCAAGGTAGTCGTTGCTGTGGAATGTGTAGATTGGACGGTTGGTTTTCTTGACTCATATGGGGGTTATAGACGTTTTGATGGATAGAAAGTGGAGCAACTTTGAACTCATGCATTTTGCCTTCAACTTCGACAGAAATGGGTGGTTGAGTTCGTCGAATTAATCGGCCCCATGAAGATAGAATCCATAAATGTCGAGTCCAGTGTATTGCAATAGCGGGTGTATGGGGTGCGCGGGTAGGTCCTGGGATGAAGTTTTCGGTCGTTCCCAGGACCCAATATATCACATCACGAAATCACTTTCTACACTTTCATCACGAATCTCGGTCAAAATAGTCATAAGAAAAAACATTTTTATTCTCCCCGGGCCCCACGGACCCCACCCCCTAAAAACACCCCCTCCACCCCACAATGATCCGACTCGTCGTCGCTTCGCAGCGTTGTTAGTGATTTGTGATATTTATGGAGAGAGGGAGATTAATTACTCTTCCTCTGTTCGACAAAGGAGCCGAACGGAGCGAGCCGATGGTTGGGCGGCGGAGCTGAATATCGATATCATGATCAGTTACTGCTGTAATTAGTTTGACGGGGAGATGGCGGGGAGACATACAGCCGCGGCCGGGACATGTCCATGTATCCCGGGGAGACACTATTCACCCTGACGCCTTTTGTGGCCCATTCTGCAGCCAGTGACTAATCTTGTTAGTCGACAGCGGCACGCAAGAAATAAGAAACTGGCTAGCTAGGGGAATTACTTTGACGCACTGGCTGCAGTCTCCCCAGCGCGCACGAGGACAATCGTCTGGAATCGTCAGTAAAGAAAGATGAGTGAGGGGAAGACGAGTGAAATGGGGCTTACCGGCGTACTGCCCGTAGTGGACCGCCACCACCCCCTCGGAAGGGTTTTCAGAAGTGATGCCGGGGGGGTGGGGCGAAAGCGGGGGGGAAGGTCGGCAGAGGAGGAGGAGGCCAGAGGGCCGCAAAAAAGCATTTTCAAATTGTGGTATTGACGAGTGGTCATATTCGTTATGTGTGTGGAGAGGAAATTTCAGAGAAGGAGAGAGCAGTATTTATAGGCATGACAGGCGAGTCACGGCCAGGATTCCGGATGACGCCGCACAGTTCCGTAGAGCTCTAGAACTGTGGAATACGGTGATGTATATAGAATAGCTGTGATGTTGGGCTTTGGAAGTCACCGGCGGGGATGCGGCGTGGCGGGGAGATGCGGCGAACAGAGTCAGTGCCGGTGAGGCAGGAAAAGTGTCCTGGATCTTCCGTGACGACTGTTTGCAAATAAAGATATTGGTTCTTTATAACTTTGGTTTGGCCTGGTTTGTGGCGGGCCGCGGATGCATGCTGAATCTTCAAAGAATGCTTGATTTGGAGACGAACTTTCACCTTCATATGGCATATACGGAGTATCATGTAGAAATCAGGCACAAATAGTATCTTCATCACGGACGCAGTTACTATCTCTCAGTACTCCGATCGATCTGGAAACAAATGTTCTTGGGAATAGATAATGTTAGGCCGTCCTGTCATGAGAATACTGGTTTCTGAGGCTTTGCACGCACATCGCAGAATTCTTCGTACATGAGAAGCAATATGCGTCCTACCGATCATGCCATTTCTTCACTACACTGCCGTCTCAACCTGACCGCCGGCCGCCCGTGCCCAACCGTTCGGCGTGGCTCTCCCCTAGATCCCAACCGAGTCATATTAAATCCCTATCTGTGCCTATCATACGAATTCTATAATGACTCGAGGGATGTTGTTTCCATACATCGACGCCCGTTGTGTCTATAAGTACTACTTTTCTACTCTTGTCTCGTATTCTCTCCCTAATCACTTGATCCTAGTTACACATGCCACCACTGCAATTTGAAATGCCTTTTTTTCGACCTTTTTTTTCGGCCCGCCAGCTTCGATTCTTCTTGAGGCGGCATGCACAACCACATGCATACATCACCCTCACCACCATCTCTCCTCCTCTCCCTCCTCCTCCTCCGCCACTACCTGCCGCCCCCACACGACCGCTGGATCCGTAAGTCCTACCACGCATCCTCCTCATCTTTTTGATAGCTATATACTGACAATGAGTAGCCACGCAAAATTGGGTTCGAACAATTTTTCCAGGGCCTCAGAGTCCAGTATTCCTGGGCCCCAGTATGTCCCACTCTCAAAGAATTTGCCCTACCTACCGGCCAGTTACTGATGATGGTGTGCTTCGATAGTTCGGGGCCCTGCGAATGCTCAACAGCATCGGCGTGGCCGGCGGGTCCACATACCACAGTGGACCCGCCACACCCGGTGTGTTACCAGCCGTCAAGTATGTTCCCTAAGATTCCTACCTTACCAAAGTAAAGTACAGTAACTGACTGCGATAAATCTACAGCCGGGCGCTGGAAACACCCAATCCACCGGGTGGCAGCCCCTGCCGAGAATCCATCACCAAGAAAGGACTACAACGAAGATGTCACCTTGGCAACGTGTATTTCATGTAGAAAAGAATTCTGCCAGATCTACAAAGAAAGAATATTCTCGATTGGTTTCTTCAGGTGCCTTGTTGCCGCGGTGCCGGAAAGACACTGTGTCTGCGGGTACTGGCTGCAGAGCCATCATTGTGTGTTCCATCCATCTATACTTCAGATTGTGTTCATGACTGACTGTGATATCAATAGTGGGCTCAGCCACATCCAGCCTCGATGGTATTCCAGTTCGTCCTCATCCCTTGTAAACAACAAGGGATGAGGAGGGTCAAAGAGTATTTTATCCAGGTGCCCAGCAGTGGTACTGACTGACTGTTGTGTGTGGGGGTGGGGCGCGGCGTCGAGGCCCCGGGGAATAAAAACTTTTTTCTTTTGAATCTTGTGATGTGTAAAACGTGATGTGGTGATGTGATAACCCGACACCTTTCCAGCGTCCCTTCAGAACATCAGTCTTGATAACGGTCCAGCCATTTCTACAACGCTGAACGGAAAGTCGGCCATCATTATTGCTGCTGTCATTCCGATAAAACTTGATACCGAATTGTACGTGAACTTGGTATTGGTCGAGTTCCAACATCACAGTCACCGCCAGATTGCCCTTACTATCGGTTCATTTGACGAACGTACCAACCGTGCGGCGCGGCAGGAAACGTTCTTAGATCCACAATAGAGTGTTTTGAAGATGTGATGACAAGGAGTTAATCAGAGCAAGCAGAAAAATACGAGTGCCCATGGAAGACGCACGAAGGATCGAACCGAGTGACCTCGTGTGCAGAGGTGCTAGAATATCTTCAGCGAAAGAAGTAGAATTAAATCATAGAAGATGCTCGGTATCCAGTGAATAACTTATCGACGTATGTAGGATTATTTTTGACCATTTAATCTCTAGGCTTCTGCAAATCCCATGCTCTCCGAAACAGCACCTCAAACTTGCAGTTGCGAAGCCTTCAGACGCCACCGCCATCTCCACGCCACTAGCCTGTAGTAACCATCACCTGCTCCGTAGCCTGTCATTACGAGATTTGCTACACCTTGAGTTCTCTCGGAACGTTTCAAAGTCCGCCTGCGAAGCCCCACCAACCTTCAATCGATGATACCATTATACCGGCGCCTGCCTCCTCTCTGAACAAACAACTTGTGTTTGTGCGGTAAATTGCATACGTTCAATTCAGCAAGCCATTAATCATTCTACCCATAACTTAGAACCCAAACCTTGGCATCTTATTGCCGGCATATTCACAACGGCCCCCTGCTGGCCGCCAGTCTCCGCCCAACCGTTCAGCGTGGCTCCTACATTCCGCCGTCACCCCCCATGTCAATTCGAAGACCCAGTGACACGCAGGTCGATTTCCTACATCGCCGCTAGCTCGATCCCCGCTGTTCCGGAACAGTGACTCCCGCCGGCCAGCCGCCGGTCTATAAAAACTGATTTCCACCCTCCCTTCTTCTTTTCTATCATAACAACACTATGACTGCACCTATGAACCACAACCACAAATATGCAGTTAATTACCGTTATCACTACTCTCGACCCCGTATCGACCCCTCGCCTCCGCCTCCGCCTCCGCCTCCGCCGCGACCCCTTCTACAACAACCTCCACGATCCTCCCCTCCGCCGGCCATGCGTCACTGTGAGTCCTCAGCTCCCCCTCTTGCGCTTCCTTGCCTGGCCCACTGACTAACATTGGTTATTGGTTAGAAAGGCAAAATTACGAAAGAATAATTTACTCAGGCGGCTGCCGGGGTCGCCTCGTCGTGGCACCGGAAAGACTGTGTCTTTCTGGTCCGGCGGGGCGGGGGGTCCGTGGGGTGAATGTGATGTTGAATAATGTCGTTGTTTTCAGCAACATTGTTTAACATCACATTCACCCCGGACGATGGCCTGCTAGACATTTGGGTCTCCAGGTCTGACTCGAATGGGAGTGCAGGCACAGATGACGTTCGAAGATTTGGGGGCGTGAGAAGAAACGTTTCCGTGAGCTCGAAGAAATCAAGCAGCCCCGTGCCGAGATCCGGTGGTGTAAGGGGGGGCGGTAGGGGGGGAATAAATTTGTTTTTCTTTTGGATTTGGTCGGTATTTTCGTGCGTGAGGCCTTGTGTGGACAGTGATGTGTAAGTCGTGATCTACTCGTGCGTCTCAAATTAGATAGAATCGTGTGATCCAAGCAGTCATACGCAGATAAAAAACCTGCAGTTTTGCAGGTTTTTTCAGGCCACATGATTCTATCTACTTTGAGAAGCACGAGTTGTGGTATATGTTCTGACCCAAGCATAAAGGATTACTGTAGGCAATTAAGCGTCGACCGGTACGCCATTGCCCCCTTGGTACCTGGTTAACCCATACGCAAATGGATCAACTCTGGCTATCGGTCAATTCAAACACCTAGAATACGATTCCAATGGTGTAGCGGTTTATCCAGTCACCTAAAAGCCCAAAAGTTGGTGCAGCGGTAAATCAATTAACGGACCAGGCACCGAATGTGCCAGCATGAAATTCCATAGCTAGCAGATCCACAGAATCCCGTCTTTGCCCAACCTCTGCGAAAACACCCTCCTCGCACTGAACAAGCTATTCGCAAAACAAACTCCTCCCTGTGAAACCCCCGCGGCTTTGAAGTTTCTCCGCATATTGGAAACTGCTTTCGCACGCATTCTCTAACAATCAAGGTCTCTGAAAATGCGAGCAGCGAGTCCTTGTTTTGCGCAAGGAATCAGTGGGCCTGTGGGACGTTGACTGATAAAAACAGCGCAGGATTTGACCGATGGATCGACGTCAACCCCTTTGCCTACGTCGGAATCCTTCATGTATCGGTCGGAACATGTTCAGCAGCGGCCGCCTTATAGCATGAGTCTAGACGAAACATGAAAATCCAGCGTATCTCATCATTTTCTTCCCCAGCATGCCCGCTTCACCGCGTCCGTCTTTTGAAAATATGAGTGTATGCCTCTCATCTCTGAACAAACAGTGTTCGAACGGCTAACTGCATACGTTCAGCACCCAAACCAAACCGTCCTTCGCCGGCATGTCAACAAAACATATCCCCGCCGGCCGCCGCCGCCCAACCGTTCAGCATGGCTCCCCATTCCGCCGTCGCCCCCCATGTCAATTCGAAAACCCAATGACACGCAGCGCCACCCCTACATCGCCCTACATCGCCCTACATCGCTGCCCTGGCTGCAACATCCCCGCTGGCGGAGCGTTCCGGAACAGCCGTGACTCCGCAATCGCTGGCTATAAACACTGTCTTCTCCCCCTCTCCTGCTTTCTTTTTTACCAGCACTATGACTGCAATCCAACAAACAACCCAGATCAACCCCAAACACAAATATGCACCATCACTGGCATCACTACTCTCGACCCCGTGCCGTCCCCTCGCTTTCGCCTCTGCCTCCGCCTGCGCCTCCGCCTGCGCCTCCGCCTGCGCCTCCGCCTCCGCCTCCGCCTCCGTCGCCGCCGCCCCGCCGCCCCGCCGCCAGCCGCGCACCACCGTAAGTCCCCACCCCTTCCGCGTCTCACTCTTGCCTCTTCCCTAGTTGTCGGCACCGACTAAAACCCCCCAGAACGGCAAAATCACGAAAGCACAATTCGCGCAGGCGCCTGCTCCAAATCCCACCACGATTACCCTCCGCCGCGCCTCCGCCTCCGCCTCATCCCCTGGTATGCCCCTCCGTGTCATGAATCTGGACTTCCGGTACTAACAATGGTGACAGAAACGACGAAGCGGGGGGTGTTGAGGTGTCTTTTCGCCGTGGTGCCGGAAAGAGGTCCGGCGGGGGGGAGGGGGGGAGCTACGTCGGGGGGGAGGTGGGGAGCTACGTCGGGGGGAAGGTGGGGAGCTACGTCGGGGGGGAGGTGGGGAGCTACGTCGGGGGGGAGGGCGGGAGCTACGTCGGGGGGGGTGAAGGTGATGTTGAATACGTCGTTGCTCCCAGCAACACTGTTCAACATCACCTTCACCCCGGACGATGGCCCGCTAGACAGGGGGGGGGGGGAAGGGCGGGCATGAAGAATTCACTGTTTTCAGCCACTTTGTTTAATAGTGTCTGGCCCCGTGGGGGGGGGGGGGAGAATAGGGGGGAAGGGGGAATAGGGGGGGAGGGGAGGATAGGGGGGGTAATAAACTTGTTTTTCTTTTGGACTGATCGGTATAGGTATATTCGGTATAGGTATATGTGTACGTGAAGTGTGGTGTGTTGGAGTAGTGTGTGAACCGTGATGTAGCGATATACATGAGACCGGAACCGAATTTCTCCCGCCGCCCCAGCCCGCACTACGTGTTGCACGTGTAAATGTGTGTGCGAAGCTTACCAGATACAGGAGAGAATTGCAGAAATGACAGCGGTGGACCGTGGAAAGAAGATCTGGGCCGCACACAGGGCCTTGACGAGTGATACTGAGTGCAGCAGTGAGAATCATCAGCTCATTACATGAAATTTCTACAAGTACTTTAATTCTCTGTCCGATAGTTGGCTCGGAACATTTCATGATCGTCCGCCTGCGAATCCCCACCATACTGTGGTTTCCCCAAACACCCCAGTTCCCAAAAGCGTTCTATCCATCCAAGCTATATCATCCTCGAAGCCAACCGAGTACTAGCGTCTATCTACCGCGTCAGTCGACCCTCATCCGACACCACCACAAGTGATTCCCTATGACGCGGCTTCCCGCCCAAGAAATTTGCAGAAACGACAGTCCCGGGGAGTGAGTCGCTGGTGCGGCCGGAGAGGGCAGAGGTAGCGCGGTGTGACATAAATCTTTGAAATTATTCGTATCGATCACACGCTGCCAGAACCCTACTATGAATACCCAAACATAAACCTATTACAACATATCCAAGAAAAAGCCCGTCGCACATAAAACCCATAACCATTGACAAAAGAAACCCCGGTCCCACCGCCTAGACCATCGCCCGAACCACAATTCCAACCGCCGCTGCCACCATCGCGGCCACGCCGGCCCCCGCCCCCGTCCGCACCGCGCCACTCTTCTTCCCCGGCGCCTTCCCCTTCCCCGCAACCTCACACGTCCCCACGGGCGGCACAGCCTCAAGATAATGCACCACGCCATTCTTGGCGATCACATTACTCTTCACGATCTTCACGCCATTCACGCTCGTATCCCCCCCCTCCTCGCGGCGCACCAGCAGCTGGCTCTCCGGATCCAGCGTCGGCAAGCACGTCCCGTCCTGCAGCTCGGGGCTGTACGCCAGCTGCGGCACAAGCATGCGCGCCAGCACCGCGCGGCGCTCCAGCTTCTTCGCATCAGCGTTCGCGTCCGCGACAGCGAACACCGTCACGCCCTGGCGCGTCTGCGCGTCGTCCAGCAGCCCGGCGGCGTCCAGCGCGGCGCTCCAGACGCGCCCGTGCGTCTTCGCGAGCACGATGCTGAGCAGGCGGGGAAGGGTGAAGAAGCTGTCGACCTTGAGTACGATGTTGTTTTTGAACTTGATGCTGTCGGCGTGCACGAGTGTGGCGCGGCCGAGGCCGGAGACGATGCGGGTTGTGCCGTTGGTTGGGTCCGCGGGGAGGGAGACGATGCGTGCGCCCTGGGCTGGGCCGAGGTCGACGTATGCCGTTGCGCCGCGGAGGGCGGTTTCGAGGGTGGCGGCGACGCGCGTGAGGTCGATGTCGGCGGCGGGGCGGGCGGCGGCTTGTTGTTGCACGGCGGGGGGGAGGTAGACGGTGCGGCGCGAGAGAGGTGATGAGGGCGTGGAGGCTAGCAGCGCGCGGACCGCGGCGGGGCCGGGCGCGTAGAAGATGTAGGATTTGGCGGGGTCGAGCGCGGCGAAGAGGGCGGGCATGCTGGCGATGAGCGAGCCGAACGCGGCGGTGTCGGGGTCGGAGGCGAGGGCGGCGAGGATGCCGGTGCGGAAGGAGTCTGGGGGGGGCTTGTGGTTAGCGGGGGTTTGGAGCGGGAGGACGGCGCCGGAGTAGGCGAGGGCCACTGTTGACGAGGAGACGACGGCGGTGAAGGACGGGTATTCCGTGTTGATCGGGCTGGCGGCCGGGGGGGCAGCGGCGATTTCTTCTGCCGCGTCGGGGACGGGGTATTTGAGCGTGTCTGGGACCTTGACGGCGTCTTGAGCGTCGGCGGCGTCGGCGGTTGCCCACGGGTCCTGCGGGTTGGATGACGTGACCGCGTCGGCGCCGCCTTGGTTGTCGACGACCGACGAAGCCTTCGAGGACGCAGACGAAGAGGAGTCCGAGCTGCTGCTGCTGTCGCCCGTCGCGCTGGGCTCGGTCGACGAGCGTGCAGCCGATGAAGATGTCTCGGCGGCGGTGGACGAGCTGGCCTCGCCGGTCGCTGTCGGTTCCGGTGCACTGGTGTCACTCGGCGTGCTTGCGTCTGTAGCTATGGCTGTCGATTCCGAGACGGCCAGCAGCGTCGACACCACGACTTCGCCGGAACTCACCACCTCGCTGCCAAAGCCAATCGTGATGCCGTCTGCCGCAACAATGTCGTTGGCATTGTTGACATTGTTGACATTGTTATTCGCATTCTGTTGTGCCTCCTGTGCCTGTGCTTGCACGAGGAGAGGGAGGAGGAGCAGGAGAAGGGCGTGCATTGTGCGGTATGAAGAGGGAGGCAGAGGTGCGGTGGGGTGGGTGCCGGAAGTGATATAATGCCGGACATGCAGGGCATATATACACATATGTTGTCAAAGTTCGTCGGGCCAGCAGTAACAGCAACAAAGAGCCGCATGTGTTGAAGTCCGCGAACACGGCCGCTGTGTGTCATGCCAGAGCTAGTGGCTAGACCAACACAGACAAACATCCGGGGGCTGAACACCCCTCCTGCTGCTCGAGTTTTTTCTTTTTCGATGTTTTCACTTGAGCCGCAATCCAACAAGCCGCGCTCGCTCGCTCGTTGGTTGTAGGATATTGCGAAAGTGCTGCGATGTTGGATTCCCCCGGGGTGCGGCGGCGAGGCTAGCGGGTGCAAAGGTGCGCCTCAGCAGCAATTGGTATCAAATGCACGGCATCCTTGCTCTGCTTGCCACACTGGTTGCTGTTGTAGAGCAAAATGACGGTTAGTGCACGATTATTTGCAAAAGTGTAGCAGAGTATACCGATTCAGTTCTCTGCATTCCCTGTGGATGCGTTGGCAATCGAAACCGTTTCCTACGGTCTACCCTCTTCTGCTCTCGTTACAAGCTGAAGTCGACTCCCAGTTCCTACAGCTGCCACTACCACTACTGGCTGAACCTAAACCTGAGACCTGCATGTATACGAGGCGAGAAACACCTGTCGCACGAGTCCGCGACCCAGAACCGGGCGCAGGATGGGTTTGACATGTCTCACGCGTCGAGTATTCCTGCCATTAACTGTTCCCCAGAGCCGCAAGCGCAGAACCGGTGTGCCACTGTGCGGAGGTTGGAATTAGGTTAGAATTTGGCTGTCGATGTGTGCGCAGGGATTGGGTTCGCAGGGATGCAGGGATGGCGTCGGCGCCACACGCGGTGGTGGAAGACCGATGTGATGCGACGTCCGGATAGAGCGCGGTGGAGCAGGTGTGCTACGGAATGGGTATAAAAAAGAAAAGGCGACGAAAAAGGCCTGTTGAGCTGAGTGGGACGTTGGGAGCCTTGGTTGGGGCTCGTATTGGCTCCGGCTGTGGGGGTGGAGGAGAGAAAAGAGAAATAGATTTTGCTAATGGAATAGCCAGGCGGTTGACTAGGACGAGCTGGGGCGAGCTTTGGGTTTGTTTGCTTTTGGAGAAGGCCTGGAGAATTGCAGGTCATTGGACCGCTGGTGGTGATGGCAGGAACATGCAGTGACTCAATCTTGTCCAGCACCGGGACCCCGGAAATCCTGTACAAAAGTATCTGTAATAGGGTGTCGACACGCCCGTCATGGTAGAGACCATCTAGGGAGTAGTAGACCTGAAGCGGAATCGTGTGCAAAGTCCTAACCTGGAACTGAGTTCTCTAGAGCAGAGCAGAGTAGAGTAAAAACTGAGGCTCACTAGAACTGCGTAGGGAAGAGAACCAACTGTCTTCCCGCAGCTACCAGAAATATCTTCAGTTCATTTCGTTTCTGACATATTGACGCACGCCGAATATGGCGAACCGACGTTCGAAAAGCACAATGCCGGCCAGGGTTGGCGCCAGAAATCCAAGTATTAGCCCGGCGTCCGCTCAGCTCCGGTGCGCGGGCGGTGCGGGGCGTACAGTGTCTCGCCTCTCGCCCAGTTCTGCCCCCTCCTCCTGTCCCGCGCGGGCAGCACTCCCAAACGGATGGCGCCGCGATTCGCTGGCCTGAGTTCCTGCACCACACCACCGCCCAAATCCCGAATCCTCATGCCCGAATCCAACACTTTGCACGCCATCCAGTCAGGCTGCGCGGGCTAGCGGGTTTGACGTGGCCAATGGCGGAGGTCGGGGCGGGGTGCAGTGCTGCACATACGATGCGAGCCTTGGAAAGATCGGGTCATGTGTGATGGGTGGTGCGCAAGATGGGGCGCATGGTGGTGCATAGGTTACAAAAGGAGCGGGGCTCGCTGGCAGCTGAGAGGTATTGCTGCTGTGGTTTTGCGAGTGAAGTCTGTTTAAATCGCGATCGCAGTTGTTGCTTGTCTTGTGGGCTAGTTATACCCAGCTTCGTCTCGAGCGCTCCTCCCGGGCTCCTCCTCTTTGTGATTCCTCCCTTTTTTCCTCCCGTCAGTCACCACGATGGACATCTTCACCGATGTCCCCGAAAACTCGTACCGCACTGGTCCGTCGAGCGTGTTCTACATCCCGCGGGAGCGCGGGGACACCCTGAAATGCCTCGCCGTGACGCGCGAAACCGGGCAATACCTGACCGCGCTCTACACCGTCCTCCTGACGCTCATCATCTCCGCGGTGTGGAAGGTCGCGACAATCGTCGTGATGGGCTTCTTCTCGCCACGCACGCCGCCCGGCACCACGCCACACGCGTCCGCCAAAATCCGCAACATGGGAATCGTGGGGTTCTGGAACGCGCGCGAGCCACTCGAGGCACTGTGGTTCTCCGGTGACTACTTCCGGCGCGTATGCTGGTCTCCCGTGCGCGGCGCGAGGAAACGCGGCGGCGGGCTGCTGTTCCTGGCGGCGGCGGGTGTGGCGGTGAGCTATTTCGCGTCGATCTTTGTGGCGGGGAAGCTGGTGGTGGGGAGCATGGCGCCGGCGAGCGCGAAGGCGGTGTATGTCCCAACTGTGGCGGCGGCGGCGGGGCCCGGGCAGGGCGACGTGGCTGACCAGATGCGGTTGCAGGCGCTGCGGGCGCCAGCTGCAATACGGGCCATCGGCAGTGCTGAGGCGGCCCAAGCCGACACGACGGTGCGGAAGCGCGTCAAGCTGGATGTGGCGTCTGATAGCAGCTGGTTCGAGTATGAGTATCATGTGACCGGATATGATATGGGGCTGCAGCACTGGCCCGGGCTGAAGCAGACAGTTACCGGACGCTGTGAAACCGATGAAAGCTGGTTTGACGACTATGATCGCAAGAAGGACTATGATGTGTATCGCCCGTGGGGGCTCGACAATCAGACGCGCAACGTGGTGATGGACGGCGAGCGGAAGGTTGCGCCGTACGCGACGGCCCTCAGCTTCGAGTGGCAGGACGCCGACACGCTGACGCGGATCCCCGCGAAGGACCTGCGCTACGGCATCCTCGTGCACAGCTCGCACCGCGCGAGCTTCCGCTCGTCCAGCGATCCGTGGTACGCAACCGAGGAATACGTGGAAACCGGCGACACCTCGCGCCTCAAAACACCGCCCGGCTGTCGCGTTGCCTCACGCCGCCCCGCCCTCGCCTGCACCCAGACCGACGTGTGGAGCTACAAAGGTGTCGACTATGCCAACATCTACGACCTCTCCGACCCCTCGATCATCGATTTCCCGGCGGCCTGGTTCATCCAGCTGCAGCTGGACTTTGCGCGCCCGCGCATTATCGACGTCATTAACGCGGCCGGTGCAAGCAGCCTGCAGAGCGCAATGACCTTCGTGGACCAGTTCTTCGATGCCGAGACGGCCTCGCTGCACCGCGATATCGAGCGTCTGCTCACCGCCACGTGGATTGCCAGCTGCCACACCTTCCGGAACATGGTGATGGTCGGTGTGGGAACGCAAAACATCCTCAACGCCGCCACCGATGGCGGTGCGCAGCCGCAAGCCGGCGTCGACCGCTTCATTGTCAGCACTCCACGCGTCATGGCGCTGCGCTTCAGCATCCTTGTCGCCGTCCCAGCCACACTCGCCGCACTATCGCTTTTGTTGTTGGGAGAGTGGGTAGTAAGAAAGTGTTACCCTGAATATTCAGAGCGCACGGCGTGGTATGAGGCCGCGTATTTGTATGCGCGCAGGAAGGAGCTGGAGGAGGAGTTAAAGCGTCGCAAGATAACGGATAGTGAGGCGCCCGCTCAGTACTGTAAGTCTCATGATAGACCCAATAGGCCCAGGGAGTGGGGATGTGTCGTTGGACATGAGGCGGCAGCAGCAGCGGCAGCAGCGACAACCCCTCCGCCTGCACCCCCTTCACCAACTCCACCACCTTCGGGCGGCCATTAGTTTTACCTCCTCATGTTGAAGTAATCTTCGCTGTGTTGCGTCATGTTTTCTTTCTTTATGTCAGTTTGGGGCGGTGGGCTGGGATTCTATCACGAGTACCTAATGTAATAATGTTTTTGCTACCCCGTTATGACGGGAAATTTATGTAATAAATAGAGATTGATGGTAGCTAGCCAGCAGTGCATGTCTTGTGAGGCTGTGTTTCGTCTGAACTGAGCGTTCCTGGCCGACCTAATAATACTGAATCCTGATTGTGTATGCATAGGAGTTCTCAGGCCATACTTTGTGAAAGTTGATTCAATAGTTCAAGGAAACAATCGGTATGGTCTGAGCGTCCTTTTTTCTTGTAGTGGTGCATCGACAGTCCAACGAGCCAAATTGAAGAAGAAGGACGGAGCTGGGTCAACGGCTAGTGTAATCGTTTCAACAACCCAAGATTATTGATCTTTCCATGCTTTACTAACTGTGACGAGTCTCGTGCCCTGTCGGTGTGTCGATGCTCTTTCGTTCCTCGCTTATGCTCTCAGAGAGGTTGCGAGCAATCTCTGGGAACGAGACTAAACTGTGATTCGATTGCGTGAGGAGACCCTTTTATGTTTTTCTCTAAAAGAGGCGAGCCGACTTTCTGAACCGAACTGTGGATCGTGTGTTCTGAAGGTAGTCAGAAAAGCACGAATGAGATGGGTGCACTTCTAAGAATCGTTGAATTTACCGTGAACTTGTTGATGTGCACCAAGCAATCCTGCACCATCGATGAGTAGGGCTTGGTCATGTGGGCTCTGGTCTCATCGTCCTTATTGTTGTTGAGCGTATGACCGTCTTCCATTGTGTGTTAAGTGTACAAGAAGAGAAACCGAAGAGCAGCAGGAGAAAGGCGATGAGATAAGCCCACTTGTGGCAGAATTTGCAAGCCGAGTGACTACTGGTGAAGATGTACCATCTTCAACACCCCCTTCAATTCTTCGCTTCGCTTCTCTTACAGTACACGTCATGACCGAACCATAAAAGACGATCTCTGATACGGAGGTGATAGCGGCGCCTCCCCCAACGGGCTGGAGTCTTCAAGGCGGTAATGTATCTTAGCGTCACAGTTGTTCAACGTAGTAGTAAATTTGTTCGTTGTATTAAATGAGTTAAGTATAATCGATCGTACAGGAAGAGAAAAGAAAGGCTGAAACTTAGGGTCGATGAGATCAATCCTCACATGGTCAAACAGAACCATCGATGAACTGGCTGAGCACAACTGCGTAACGGTCGACCCCTTTGCCTGCGGGAATCCTGTATGCTTGGGTTAGAACATATCACAAAAACGCGATTCACACATCATTTCCGCACACTTCACACACGCAAATACCGAATTAATCAAAAAGAAAAACAAATTTATTCACCCCCTTATTCTCCGCGCCCCCGTACACCACCGGATCTCGGCACGGGGCTGCTCGACTTCTTGGAGCTCACGGAGACGCTCCTCACGCCCCCAAATCTTCGGACGTCATCTGCGCCTGCACTCCCGTTGGAGTCGGATCTGGAGACCAGACTGTCTAGCAGGCCATCGTCTGGGGTGAATGTGATGTTGAACAATGTTGCTGAAAACAACAACATTGTTCAACATCACATTCACCCCACTTCTCCCCCACGCCGGACCGGAAAGACACAGTCTTTCCGGTGCCACGGCGAGACGACCCCGGCAGCCGCCTGAAAAAAGTGTTCTTTCGTAAATTTTCCTTTCTGGGAATTGTTAGTCAGTGTAGTCAACTAAGCAAGAGTAAGACGAGGAAGGAGCGGGAACGTACGGTGGCGTACGGCCAGAGGGGCAGAGGGTCGCGGAGGTGGTTGGCGGCGGCGGCGGAAGCGGCGGAAGCGGCGGAAGCGGCGGAAGCGAGCGGAAGCGAGCGGGTCGACACGGGTCGAGAGTAAATATGCCAGTGTTAAATTGCATATTTGTAGTTGTTTGTCGGTATTGTCATGGGAGAAATGAGGAGAGCAGGGGGAAGCAGTGTTTATATACCGCCGGCCGGCCGGAGTCACGGTTCCGGAACGCTCCGCCCGGCGGGGGATCGTGGGGCTAGGAGCGGCGATGTAGGAAATTGAACTCCGTGTCATTGGGTTTTCGAATTGACATGGGGGTGACGGCGAAATGGAGGAGCCACGCTGAACGGTTGGGCGGCGGCCGGCGGGCATATTTTCTGTTGGCGGTGATTAGATGCATTGTTTTGGCCAGCTGTGGGTAGGATGCGGATGCGTGCTGAACCTATGCAATTAATGACCGTTCAAACACCGTTTGCTCAAAGACAGCAGGCAGGCGGTATTGTGATCGGCGGACGGACGCGGTGAAGCGGGCAGGATAGAAGAAACTGATAAGATCTTACGCTACATTTACGGTTTCGATTCTCGAGGCGGCCGCTTAATAAGCTCGAGAATAAAACCGCTATGGGGAATTATACTGGGAAGAGAAGGGTTTAATTGTGGATACAACGAAATTGTATTGATAGCGCTCTATAAGAAAAATGGAGCGGTTCATCAACGACTTGCCGATACAAAATAGTGGTATAAGAGCGTGCCGACCAAGCACTTTTCCCACAAAAACGAATATAGTGCCTTCAACTTCTGCCACTTGCCCATGCAAACCAGTGTTCTATCCTCATTCACCCACTAAGACGAGACTCATGGCTTTCGAATTGAATCCGCAAGTGATACCATTTTCTAATATCCATACACCTATCCGCGTTGCGTGTCACCAAAATCAAACACCGCCGCCCAACCGTTGAGCGTGGCTACTCAATATATATCCCGCCCTAGCCGCCCCTGCGGCTAGTAACTCAGAAAGCCGTACATCAAAGCGAGCTAGTCTATACCAATCCCCATGGCTGCAGAGATCTACGGAACTCTGCGGATTCCTAATTGTGTGATGCCAATTCTATAGTGAGCGTGGCTCCACAGTGCGGCCATGCATCAATCACTCCACACATCGCCCCAGCATCATTCTCTTATCTGTATACGCATCGACCCGTCAAACCTCCACCAACATACACACACTCATTAAACCATGCCGCCCAGGCACAAACCATCGTCCCGGCCACTCTCCGCTCCCCCGGCCGCCATCGCGACACTGTTTTTGAAAAAAATGTACATCCCCTTCTTCACCAGCTCCATCATTGATTTGTTTGAGGATAACGTGGACTGACACAAATATACCGCAGATTTGACAGATTGTTCGATGTTCGATTCGACGGCGGACCCGGTTGGGGCACCGCCGAGGCGCACACCTGATTATTTGAGTGTAAGCCCCCCCCTTACACCCGCCTGCTCCCTGCTGGACTGTAGGTAATCGTGATGTGCTCACAGCGGTGTGTGGCGGGCCCACGTCAGCGACACCATCGTTGCTCCGCCCTCCACAGCCCTACCATCAACCGTAAGTCTCCTTCCCCCCGATATTCTCCATTTTAAACCGCTGACATGATTCGAACACAGTCATTCCGCCCTCCCCCCCCCCCGTTCAACCATCGACTTCCGTGGTTGGGAGCTTGGGGGGGTTGAAGCAGAGTCTAGAAATGAAGATGACAGGGAGGGGGTGGGGGGGTGCGTGGGAGTGGGGGACAATTGGGGACGCCGCGGGGAAGTGTAGATAGAATGGGGGTGAATTTGGGGTCGTTTTTTCTTGGTCTTTCCTCACAAATAGTAGTTATCTACTTGGGTAACGAAATTCCCCAGTGCACGATGGGCGCTCGCCGTCTGCGTCCAGTCATAGCTCTTATCAATAAACCACACAGCGCGATGATACTTCTCCGAACGAGAAATCGTCAGCTACGGTCATAGAAACATGAACACAAGGCTTCCCGTCCGCTCAGCCCTATTTAAGCATGTTATCGCCCGGTTAGTACTGCAGTGGGTGACCATGCGGGAATCCCGGGTACTGTAGTTTTGCTGTTTTTTTTCGGGCAGTGTCGGGACTGGCCGAGGGTCATCAGGAGTCACTCGAAAACACATAAATTACAATTGCAAGTTGACGAAGATATCGTCTCGCGGGCACGTCTTCACATAGCAATGGTATCACAGAGCACAGGTAGTTTTGTAAAACGATGCTGGAACGTTGTATTTCTACGAACAGTTCCCCCCCCCATCTCAATCCCCATCACCCCCAAACCCACCGCCACCTCGTCCCCGTGGCTCCCTCCCCTCTGCCGCCACCTCGTCCCCGTGGCTCCCTCCCCTCTGCCGCCACCTCGTCCCCATGGCTCACACCCCCCGTGGATCCAACGACCTTTATATCCAGCAAGCCCTCGTCCGGGGTGAATGCGATGTTGAATAGTGTTGCTGAAAATAACGTGGAACAGATAAATATCAACGGTATTATGCGCTGAATCGGTTGTAATGGGGATTTACAACCCATTCAGCGCGGCGGAGGAAGAGTAGACGGGGTGCTCCCCGGCACAAGACCTGATAGTGACCATATCGGGCTCCCTTACCCAACAAGCGCACCACCGGCAGCACGGAGGTTGACACAGGAATGCCATGCAGCGATGGCGTACCGGGGGTTGTGCTGCCTGGTGTGAAAGCCGGTGAGAGAATGGAAGGAGGGAGCTGTTGTGAGGGTGGAGGCGGCCCCGACCGGGCGGTCATGTAAGATGTGCCCAAATGCGGCATCAATCACTGCCCCCCCAGAGGGAGGGAGGCAGTGATTGATGGAACCTTGTTGTTTACAAGGGACCACCACGAGATGGAATACCATCGAGGGTGTATTTGGTGGCAGAGCCCACTATCATATCACAGTTAGCCACGAACAAGATCTGAAGAATAGATGGATGGAACACACAATAAGGACTCTGCCACCCACCCCCGCAGACCACGATGGTCTTTCCGGTACCTCGCCGAGGAGGCACCTGGATAAAATATTCAAAAAAAATTTCTGTGCACCATATTAGTGATCTATGCTATTGATGAGGATGTAGATGATAACGTACTGAGGCCCGGGGGACGCCGCATCCCGGTTGGACCGGCCGGTCCACACCACGTAGTGGTGGCAGCTTCAGCAGCTGCGGCCACCGACCCGATGATCGGGGTGGGTCTGCAAAATTTGCAGCCCTGGAAAAAGTACTCGAAAGTAATTTTCTAGGATCGTGAGCAATTGAAAGAAAGAATGAGAAGGGGGCGGATTAGGAGCGAAAACTTACGTTCCATTTCCCCCCCATGCCGGAGCATGGGGGTGCCGACACACTGCGACGGCTGGAGGAGGTCGGGGGAGATCCATGGCGGGCCGTGGAGGGGGAGGGGCCGATGCGGGGTGGTCGCCACGTCGTGGCACAGACGAGGAGCCGGCGGGCAAAAAAAAAGGACCGGAAAAAAAAGAGGCGGCCAAGGCAGGGTTGGCAAGATGGTTGGTGGTGAGTGGCATTTCTGAAGGTGTAAGTGCAGGGTTGAGTAGCATGTTCAGAAATGTTGGTGAGAGGAAGAAAAAGGGAGGGGAGAGGAGGGATTTATAGGCTGTATGCACGGCGCCGGCCAGAAGTGTCAATTCCAATCCGGAACGGAGAGGCGTGGCTGCGACTCACGGAAACCAGCGGACAAGTCCCTTCTGAAATGCTGTGATGTTGGGTTCACGAGTCATGGATTCCGCAGACTTCCGCAGCTAGAAACGGCGTGGCTTCGATGTATAAAAGGCCAGCGTGGCTGTGATGTACGGCGAGTCACAGGCAGAGAGAGACAAGATTATAGTTAGGGCGAGCCACGCCGAAATAGCAGACAGCAGCGGCAATTGGCATACAGATATACGAAGGAAGTTCTTTGTCACTTTTGTTTGCGTCGGTGTTTGTAGATACGCGCAACCAGCAGCGACGTTACTAACGATCAAAGGCTCGGGCCCGGATTTAATAGACCAATAGTACGTGGCAGTCTAGATACATCGCATTATTTCTAAGTCGTCCATGTGGAATCTAGTCTCATAATTTATATAACGACAGATATCATGATATGCAATCCGCAATGGCAAGACAAGCAGCGCCATAAAGTCACCAGGCCGCTGATGATTTACCTTCATCACCGTCGCCGCCAAAACACCCAATCTGTCTCTGCCTAAATCCCAACTGTGCACTCCCGTCGCCGGCGGCGACGGCGTGGCGGCAGAGAAAAACCTAACTGAGAATACATCCATTCCATGCCCGCTCCGGACCGTTCCGCAGGGCCCCGGAGTATTCCGGCCGCCGACTAAGCAGCCTGGATACCCTATATATACACCTCCCCCCCCCCTCTTCCCTCCTCTTCTTTTTTTCTCCCACAATCAACATGTTTACACATCGATACCCCACAACACGCGACCACACCGACCATGAACAAAACATTTTGTTCGTCCTGCCCTTCGTTGGGCACCGCCTGCTCAGACCACTACTTTGTGCTGGCGGCCCCGGTAGGGGCTCACCCGAACGATTCCGCCTCCGCCTCCGCCTCCGACGCCTCCACCTTCCGGCGGCCCCGGCCCGGCCGGCGGCCGATACAGTAAGCCGACCCCCTCCCTCCCTCCACTTTCTTCTGCGTTACTAACCCACCGTCATCAACAGTATCAGGCGAAAGTAACAAAGATAGGGTGGGGCCTGCCAACGACGACGACGTCGGTCGGGCGGCCCCGCAGCCTCCAAAGGTCAGGGCCGCAACGGGGGAGAGGTCGGCGCACCGCCGACCTGCCTCGCCCTCTACGAACACATGTTATCGTGGGGGCGGGGGTGCCACGGGGGGTTGAGGTGGCGGTGGGGGTGGTGTGGGTGTGGGTGTGGGTGGTGTGTGAGGGGGGGGTGCCGCGGCAAAAAAGAGAATAGACTCGGGGTCGACGTCGTTGGACCCGTGTATGAAGAATTGCCGGGTGGGGGGTGGGGGGGCCACGGGGGACGCGGTGGCGGTACGGGTAGTGGGGAGCCACAGGGGACGCGGTGGCGGGGTGGCGGGTGAGCGGCGGAGAAGTCACGGGGGACGGAGTGACAGTAGAGGAGCCACGGGGGCCACGGGGGTCGGTGTGGCGGTGGCGGTGGGGGTGGATACCTTGGGGGAGAGCGAAGACCGGAGGTGTCGAAACTCTCCGAAAAAAATTCAACGTGCCGCCGCCCCCGCGGCGGGCACCGTTGCTCTTTATTTGTTCGACGCTATTTTCCGAAAATGCTGCGGCGAAAAAGAGAATCGACGCGAGGGTCGACCTCGTCGGACCCGTGTATGAAGAATTGCTGGGTGGGGGGTGGGGGAGCCATGGGGGACGGGGTGGCGGGTGGGCGGTGGTGAAGCCACGGGGACGAGGTGGCGGTGGGGATGGGTGTGGTGGAATTGGGGGTGATGGGGGTGATGGGGGTGATGGGGAGGGAGATTGGGGGGGGACGGTTCGTAAAAAATTCAATGTTCCAGCATCGTTTTACAAAACTACCTGTGCTCGTGATACCATCGCTGTGAAGACACGTCGTGCGAACCAATATCTGCGGAGGCCGCGCACTCCATCCGCCGATAAACACCGATTGTCGTTAACGTCCAGTCAAAGCTGGTGACGATGACGCAATCTCTTGAGATGGCCATCTTTCACAGATCAAGATTCCCAGTCTCTGGTGATTGAGCGTGATGGCTCCCGCTCCGGAGTCATCGGATAGCTCAGCTAACAATGCGCGCTCAGGATAGAGCTTAATTTGCTGAGCTGATGAGAAGGCTCACGGCTTCATCGAGTCTTGTTCACTGACAGCTCCGAGTTGAGAGATTGCTTGGTCGTCGTAATCGGCTTTGACTGAATTGAACGTTGAAAATTGTTACCCACGGCACCTGACATGTCCTATGATACTGTGATTATCCGAACTCTCGATGCTTGAACTGTCCCCAGAGATTTAATACTGAAGTTGCCATTGCGCGGTGCTTGGTACTCCCGGGTGATCCCACATGACCCGGTCGGCCATTTCCGAAACCCACCGAAGATAATAATAGGAAAAGTATAGTATAAGGGATTCCCGCATAGTCACGCACTGCAATGTGCAGTACTAGCCGGGCGATGACATGCGTAAATAGTTCTTCCCGTCCGCTCCGCCCTGTGTCAATGTTTCTACGACCGCAGCTGGCAGTCCTCCATCTTATGCATACCCAAGGGCACTGGTGACGTTCACGCTTCATGACAATCGAAGAAATTCAACGTGCATAAAACACTCAGCATTAGACAGAACGTGTTTCCAAGCTTGGATGAACGATTGTTCAAAAGCGAACAGAGCTGCGACAGGACGCCGGGGGGAAGCTTTTGGTTCCCAGATTTTGTGTGGAAGAGGGCGAGAATGTCAAGGAACAGGAGATAACGGGTTCGACCGGTCAGGTTGACTGAAAATCAATTCGGAAGTGAAGGTCGTTCAACGGCACCAGCAGATCAATCGTAATCCCAGGTCGCAACCATGTCCGCCCATCACGTAGTCTCTACTAGAAAAGTTAATAGGACAAATAAAGTACATGAAATAAGCGATGGGTTCCCATACTAATTTTTGATGTGTCTAAGGGATGAACAATTGGTTGATAGGGAAAAGTTCCAATTAACCATACAATGGTGCGCATCGTGGGCACGCCATAACCCATCCATTATACAAGCAAGAGACCGGAAATGCCATAAGTGGTCCTTTGCTCATGCCATAAGTCGTCCTTTGCTCATGTCTTAAATTATCGTTGTATTTATGTATTAAACTATCCATAAATCCACCCTCTGTTGCGGCCGCCGTACGTTGCCATCGCCGCGCCGCCCCCGCCGCTGCCCCCTCCCCTGCCATCACCACCGCAGTTGCCATCGCTCGGCTGCTATCACACCGCAATAGTTAGCCACTATGATCATATCAGGAAATAAGAGCGGCTTACTGTCATCAAACAACCGCTGTGTGGGTAACTAGCTAGCAGCAGTTAGCATGGTTTGAAGCTGTAGATAAAGACACTTACGAGTAAATATGACAGAAAACGGTGTTTAGGCGAGGTGGATGTGACATGAGCGGGAAGTGGAGAAAACGACCGGAAAATCAGTCAAGCGGGTGCTTAAATTCACCTTGATGTGCATCCTATGCGGTCAATAGCATGACTTACGGACAGGTTTGGCTATATACGATCAATGGCATGGCTTATGGACAGGTTTTCGGACAGGTATGGCTAAAACTTGACTGGAGATGGTGTTTAAGGGATAGAATTCGCTTTTTTCTTACGTTAAAGGGAGAGAATGGACTTAGAGAAAATTTCGGAAAATTTACAAAATTTACTATGGAGCAAAGGATGTGTCAAAGGGATGACCTCTCCTCAATGTTGAACGTTGTATGGGGTAAAGGGATGACTCCGGATTTTTGGTCAATTTAGTATGGAGCAAAGGACTCTTATCCTATTAATATTTCTAGTAGAGAGTCGCCACAGAATATTAGTATTCACATACCACCACAACCTGGAATAAACATAAATCCGCCACCTCATCATCTGCACTCTCCCACGGTCCACCCTGTTCATTGTTTCGAATACACAACACCACCAACGGCGCCCTTCCTCCCGTGGCCCCTCGGGAATCTCACTCCACCAGCCAGGGCGTCAAAGAGTCGGGATCACCCCTGCCCCGGTCCCGGCGGCGATCAAACGTCCCGCAATTTGCGTTCACCGGCCGGTGCTTAATTGGTTAATGGCGCGTTGCGTCGCGTTGTGGCGTGGCGTGTGTACACACTTATAATTTCCAATATACAGTTACATTAAACATTTATCAGCTATCTACAGTAGTATCAAACATTGCACGCCGTGCCCAAACGCCAGAAAAAAGCACACTCTCAGAAACCCCCCTCCCCTCCCTCCGCCCCCCTCCGCCCCACCCACCGCCGCCCTCACCGCGCCGACGTCCCCCCCACCCCCAGCCCGCCGCCGCTGCGCAGGTCCTTACTAACCTCCACCGTCACAGTCGTAGTCTTACTAATCCCCTCCTCCCCCCCAACACCCCTGCCCATTCTCGCCAGGTGTACCAGATTCTCATCGCTCTCGCCCGCATACGCCCTCGCCGTCGAGCGGCCGCCGCCACACGCATGCTGGTCCGGATCAAACGCGAACGCCAAAAACTCCATCCCCCTGCCCCCCGCCCCGGCGCCAGTGGTGAGGTTGAGTTTCGAGGAGCTGCTGCGGCGGTGCCGATGTGCAGCCGAGGGGGTGAGGAGGGCGGCGAGGGCGGGCGCGGAGGCGGTGATGATGCCGAGACACTGCTCGGCCTGGTCGAGGATCGCGATGGGGAGGACGGTCCAGGAGACGTCGAGGCCGAGCAGCATTTTGGGGAGGAGCGCGGAGCGGGCGATGGCGATGACGCAGGCGCTGCTGGCGTCAGCTTCAGGACTCGGAGGGAAGAGGGGGGGCGTACATAGCGCCGAGCGCGAACACGCCCGCGAGCGCAGCGCGCTGGCGGCGCGGGATGTCAAGGCGCCACACGGTGGGTATCGGCAGCGCGAGCACGACGACGTCCCAGGCCACCACGGCGCTGCGCATGGTGACGTAGATGACGGTGGTGCGCTGGAACGACGGGCAGGCGTCGGCGCGGCGCGCAAAGTCCCACCACGCGCGCGGCGGCGCGCACATGAATGCGTAGCCGAGCAGGCAGCCGGCTGTGAAGGTGATTTGGAGGAAGATGAAGAGGCGGATGAGGCGCTGGAGGCGCGGGGAGTGCTGGAAGAGGCGGCGGTAGGAGAGGAGGAGGGAGAGCTTTATGAGGAGCACGCCGAGGGTGTAGATCATGGGGAGGACGTACATTGCCTGGGTGGTGTTAGTGCGGGATTGAGAGGGGGGTGGGTGAGTTACCTTTAGGAGGCGGATGGCGGTTGCGACGTCGGGGAGGTCGTAGAAGTGGCGTCCGAAGCCACACATCTTGACGCCTGCAGAATGCACATCAGCCATAATTCACACTTGTCTTCCACCGTCTCCATAATCCCACACCTCCACCCTCACCACTCCCCACCCCCCCCCCCTCCTTCCCCCTCCCTCCTTCCCCTTCCCCCCAACCCACTCACCAAAAATATTCAACGCCGTACTCCCACCAACCACCACCGTCGCCGCCAGTATCATCCAATCATCCCGCCCCACACCAGGGACCACAAACACGCGCGTATAGAACCGCGCCGCCACGACCGCGAGCGTCAGCGCCGCCAGCACGAGGTTGACGACGAGCAGCAGCGTGCCGCGGTTGGGGTGCACGTAGCCGACCGGCGGCTCGAACAGCGCGTGCAGCGACGCGGTCGAGATGTGGTTCTTGTTCGCGAGCGGCGTTAGTGCGGCGAGAAGGGTCGCGGAGTCGTTCATCGGTGTGGTCGTGGTGGTGGTGGTGGTGGGGCGGGGATGGGGCTGCGGTCGGGGCTGCGGTCGGGGCGGTCGGGGATGGGGCTGCGGTCGGGGCGCGCAGACATCAGACCGAAAGGAAATTCAGAGACCGGTCGAGGATTGCAGAAGGACGGGCGTGGACGATATATAGCCCTCGCACCCGCCCACGCCCAGGGATATCACACGTTAGCACCCCAAATGGACACCCAGTGCTAGCGTCACCGTCTTCCCCGCGCACATCCCCGAATGCAGCAAGTCGCACGGCCACGACCAGGGCGCAAGGCGTGGCTGCGGTGGTGTGGTGCGGTGGTGCAGCACGTCCTGGCGCGTATAGTCATCTGCGGACCGGTAGGGTATGCGGTGTGTTATTGTAGGTAGGTTGTTGTAGGTAGGTTATTGTAGGGAGGTAGAGTGAGTGGTGCAGGGTGCTGAGCGCAGGGTACTCGGAGGCCAGGATAGGGAGGCGACCGTTGGTGCTGCGCTAGAAGTAAGGAAGCCTTCTAGCCTCGCAGAGCGGGTGTCAGATCACGAGCGTCGAGCGCTGGCCGTGGTGCGTGGTGCGTGGGTGAGATGGGCATCGCGAAACAAACCCGCATTTCCCAGCGGCTTTGGCAGCGGTGTGAAGTTAGCGGTGCTCCGGACATGGCTTGGTAACAGGGCGTTGCGGCGCCTTACCACCTTACCACCTTGCCTTCTTTGCCCCCCCTCACCTAGAAAATAAATAGACGGATCCCTCGCACACAACCCCGGGCGGTGTGCTGAAACAGCCGTCGAGTCGCGTGCGTGCGTCGAGGGTCGGTACCACCAATATGCCAGAACGCCGGCCGGGGACTGGGGCGGGATCCCAAATACTTAAATTGCGGTGTTTGAAAAAGTTTCGCACCATTGATGAGGATGTGAATTCCATGGAGCATATCGTTTCTCGAGCGCTCTTCCGGGGATGCCAGTCAGCTGTATCACGTGCAACACGTAATATCAACGGTAATCAATCCATGCGGCATGTCCAGGATGGCCAGGATGGCCTGCAGCCTGCAGCCTGCAGCCTGCACGTATTCTCACGATCAACACGGCGGGTAGGTGGGTAGGTGGGTAGGTGGGTAGGTGGGACAGGAAGTGCAGGCAGGCATGGCTCTGACAGCGCTGGCTGCTGCAGTGAGTATATAACTCTATTTCTACGGTTTGGCATGGGAGCTATTTTGGGAGATGGGATCTGGGTTGGGGCGTGCCTGTATGAGTACGGGATGGGTTTTTGGACGGTGTGGGCTTTTGGACGGTGTGGGTTGGTGTCGGTGCTGCACGTTGGTGAGGTCGTGGGTGGATGGGTGGATGGGTGTTGTGATGCTCGTGATGCGAGATTTGGTGCCCGAGGATGCAGGAGGTGTGTTTGGAAGAGTTGGTGCTACACCTTGTTGACGTCGTCGGTGGATGATTGTTGCAAACTTACAATGCTCCTGATGTGCGCGATGCGGTGCCCAAGAATTCAGTAGTTGTATTTGGAAGGCTTGAGTCGGCAGTGTTAGTAGACTGTGTATGAGTACTTACGGCCGTTCGATCGAGCTCCCCGCAGCGCAGGGCATCGCATCGACGAATGCTGTGAGCAGTACCACCTCCCCGCCGTCCATACCCAAAGCACACACACAGCACACACAGCACACACACAGCACCCACAGCACCGAGCACAGCACAAACAGCACAACATCAACTATATCCCAAACCCGCACACAACATCTGCTGCGACACCCACGCCCCGGATCGCAAAAGCTCCATGCGCAAACCCGCATCCCTCCATCACAGCACTCGTCTATTTTGCCGAAACGTCGCGACTCGCGCGAAAAGCAGTGCTTCCACGGACCGCACATGCTGTAGCGGATGTGCACTGGAATTCCGTCCCGAAGCAGCAGGCCTTTCGAACGTGCAGGTGCAGACGATGGTATCGGCGGCTATGATGGGTAGTGTAGAACCGCAAGTGCAGATTTGGAACTGGTGCGTGCTCTGGTGGTCGTGGTGGGTATCGGGAGGTGGTACAGGATGGGAGATATAAAGGTGCACTAAGTTTGTTCTGGCTATTTAGAGTAGAGTAGTTGTGTATGTCTGTGTTTGGCAGCTTTCTAGAAACCTCGCACGCCTGGGGAGGGCCGGGACTGGACTAGCGAGCAAGCAGCGTCGGGGCGGGCGCTTAGACCGCTGCAATCCGTCTGCCTCCCACATCCACCGCATCAGGTGCGATCACCATAGCCCATTTTAGAGTACATCGCCCATTCCATACCGCCCATTTCAATCTAGCACCCTAGTAGCACTGGTAGCCACAGTCTACACTCTAATCACCTCGAAATGCACTTTCGTACCAGCAGAAGCAAGTACCGTAAGCCTCCCACGTGGGTCCTCCCAGCACAGGAGGTGGACAGTGGACACTTACAAAGGCCGGCCTGCAAGCGCCCGCCCCCGGTCTGACATGCAGTGCTTGCCGATGTCATGACGACACACTCTGCAGACACGGCGATGTTTTGGGCCGCCAAGACGCGCGGCGCGTAGTAAAGGCAATAGATGCAGGTGAGCGTCGGTGGCGGACGTGGATGAGAGAAGGACTTGGGGAATGGGTTGTATCCGGGATGGGGTGGGTGTCGTGGGCGGTAGGGGGCGGAGACGGGAGGGGAGACGGGAGGGGAGACGGAAGGGGACACGGGAGGAGACGGAAGAGGGGGTGTGGCGGTGCGTTGCGACTGGTGAAGCGCGCTCGGCTGGGGAATGGGCGGTGGAGTGCTGGTGTTTGGGGTTCGGGAGTGGTGGGGTTGGGGGAGTGGGAGTGGGAAGTTTTGATGGAGTGGATAGAGTTGCAGGTGTATTACAGTTGACAATGCGATCCCCAGGGCCCGCACTGGCTGCGGGCAAGACCTGTTGAAGATAACAGTACGATCTTATTCGATTGTAAGGTCATTATACATAAAGCGCAAGAAAAGAGCAGAATAAGAGCGATGAGACCCACTCAAGTCGCAGTGATGAAACAATGAATCAGCCTCATGAGAGCCCTCTTTAGAGAAATCTGACAATCAGAGGTAACAAAGCTCGCTAAACTGTCATCGACGGATTACAAGATGACAGAGCAGTTGGCATCTTATCGAAAAGTTCTGGCTCAGCAGTTCCGAGACTTGTGCTGATAACCTGTTGTAGATACATGTGATTGTGTTCAATTGTAAGTGATGTGTCCAGAATCAGAAAGAGAACCGCAGAATAAGGGAAATGACACTCCGGCACGGATGAACAAATCCGAGTGATGCATGGTGCAGAACCGGAATTCCCACCAAGACTGGCTCGTTACAACATTAATGGAAAGCTCAAAACGAAACTCTCTATGTTTGAGATGAAGTACGGGTTGCAAACCCAAATCAACACCGGTGGATATGTATTCGTACTATCCTCAACAAGGTCATCGTCGTATGTGCACAGTTGGCCGAGTACGATCTCGTGCACCCCAAAACGGGTCCTCGCCCGCCAGATATACTGACCCATCAACCTGTCTCCGACACAGCATCTCAACCATTGTCCCGTTGCAAGAAACGTAATTTCATGAGCAGAGACCACGCTTCCACAAACCCACCCTCTCCATTCACGTCCCCGCAAAACGCAGCCCAGTCAGCTACGGTCACAGAACCATACACAAGGCTTCCCGCCCCGTCGCCCGCTCAGCCCTATTTACGCATGTTATCGCCCGGCCAGTACTCTTACTGCAGTGGCCGGCCATGCTGGAATCCCGGGTAGTGTATTTTTTTGCCGTGGTTTCGAGCGGTCGGGAGTGGCCGAGACTTGGCCGCCCGTTGCTACTCAGCTGAAACTCGGTTACAGAAGACGAGGACGCGAATCGGGACTAGACACAGGTTCTCACGCGATACGCCGTACCCATGGGGCGATGGGGATGGCGATGGCGATGGCCCACGCGGATGCAGCAATGGACACAGCAACGGACACAGCAACGGACACGAATACACAGTCGAAGCAGCTTCATCTCTTCATCATCACCAACGTTCTGTCCCGCTGCTTCGCATTCCATCTCTACCACCAAGTCCTCTCTAACCACATCATTACATGCCAAAACCAAGCACCACCCTCCAACCAACTCCAGCTATTTCCACCCACCCCAGCTATTTCCACCCACTCCAGCGCCCCCTCCGCCAGCATCTATCAATGCCCGCTATCCCGCTCCTCTACCGTCCCTCTTTCCACCCCCCCTTCCCCCTTCCCCCTTCCCCCTTCCCCCTTCCCCCTTCCCCCTTCCCCCGTCCCCCGTCCCCGGCTCCCGCACCGCCGCTGCCGCCGCCGCCTGATCCCCCAACGCCCGCAGAGTGACACCATTTCCCAGCAGCTCCAAAAACGGCACATCCACCCCCATCTCACTCCAAAACCACCCCCTAAACTCTGCGGCGACCATACTATCCACGCCATACCTTGCCAGCGGCCGGTCGACATCAATCTTGTCCTCGGGCAGCAGCAGCAGCGCCGAGAAGCGGTGGACGATCGCTGATAGCGTGTCTGCAGGCTTCTTCTCCGCCGTCGCTGGGCCGGTGCTGCTTCGGTCGAGCGCGCCGGACAGGAGGGAGGCGCGCGCGTCGTTGAACGCTTGGTTTGTCACGTCGAAGCCCTGCGCGCGCAGGCGGCGCAGCGAGGTGGCTTCTAGGCCGGTGAGCACGTGCGCCCCGCCGCCGCCGCCGTCGCGCAACGCCAGGTCGAGGACGTGCAAAAACTCCGCCTCAGCAAGCGGATGGATCCCCGTGCGCAGCAGCAGTGCCTCGATTTCCGCGTTTTCGTGCAGGTACCCGACTTCGGAGACCATTCCGAGTCCGATACTCGTCGCGCGACGGCCGAGCGAGCGGCGGTGCGCGGCGAAGGCGTCGAGGAAGCTGTTGGCCGCGCAGTAGTTGCTCTCTGTTGCGGTGCCGACGCTGCCGGAGATGGAGGAGAGGAGGAGGAGGAAGTCGAGTGTGCGCTCGTGCGCGGCGAGCGCGTGGTGCAGGTTCTGGGTGCCTGTGACCTTGGGGCGGAGGGCGGCCTGCCAGTTGGTGACTGGCATGGAGGCGAAGAGTGACTCGCCGAGTCCCATCGCTGCTTGCACGACCCCGCCGATGGGCGCATCACAGGCCGCGTACGCGCGCTGCACGTCCGCCAGCGCCGCCACGTCCCCGCGGACCACAGTCGCCGATGCCCCCGCCGCGTCGAGATCGGCCAGCAGCTGCTGCGCGGCGGGCGTGCGTGCCCCCGAACGCGCAAGGAACACGAAGCGCCGCGCACCGTGCGCGAGCATCCACCGCGTGAGGCTGCGGCCGAGACCGCCGAGGCAGCCGACGAGCACGTACGCTTTGATCGGGCTGAAGCGGGCGGCGTGCGTGGGCGGCTGCACGCGCACGACCGCGGCGGGGGTGAACTCGACGGCGACCTTGCCGACGCGTGTTCGGCTCGCGAAGGCGCGGAGCGCGTCGGGCAGGTGGTCGACGGGGAACACGGACAGCGGCTCGACGGCGGTGATGGAGCCCGCGCGGAACAGAGATACCGCTTCCGACAGCAGCGAGGCGTACGTGGAGCGCTGCCGGGGGGAATAGAACAGCTCGTCCAGGTCGAACGCCGTGAACGTGGCGCCGCGCGCGAAGCCGGACATGTCCAGCGCTGCGCCTGCCATGATGTCCCGCTTGCCGATGTCGACGAACCGCCCGCCCTCGCCCACCAGCCGCCAGCTGTCGTGCAGCGCGTCTCCCGTGAGCGAGTTCAGCACCACGTCGAATCCATCTCCGCCGATGGCCGCCAACAGTCGCGCGGGCCAGTCGTCTTCCCGCACAAACACGCGGTCCCTCGGGAGCCCCGTCGCCGCAACCACAAACGCGACCTTGTCCGCCGACCCAACGGTGGCGAACAGCTCCGCACCGCACAGCCGCCCGATCTGCAGCGCCGCGAGCCCCACGCCGCCGGCCGCCGAGTGCACGAGCAGCGACTGACCGCGCCGCAGATTCCCGCGGGCCAGCCCCAGTGCGTGCAGCGCCGTGGAAAACACGATCGGCAGCGTGGCCATCGTGCGCAAAGACTCGGTCGCCAGCAGCTTGGCGCACGCCCATGCCGGGAAGCGCTCGGCGGTCTGGAAGTGTCCCGGCGCCATCACGAGCACGCGGTCGCCGGGCGCGAAGCCGGTATGGCTGTGGGACACGGCGCGGACCACACCGGTGTGGTCGTGTGAGCACGTGGAATGGCGCGTGTCGACTTTTCCTGCGAGGGCATAGACGTCCTGGGGCTGTCAGTAAGGGTGCAAGAACGGGGAGTTGGAGGAGGGCAGTCAGACCTTTGCATTCAAGCCCACAACCTGGACCTCAACCTCAACCCACTCTTCCTCCTCCTCCTCCGCTTTCGTGTCTAAGTCGACCGGGGCGAAAAACACGCCATCAAACATCCCCGGCGTCTCAATCCCCAGCCGCATGGCGCCGCACTCATCAACCCGCTTCTCCACCTTTCCGCCTTTCATCATGCGACGAAACTCATCATTCAGCGTCTCATCGGGCACGAACCGGCTCACACACACCGTCCCCTCCGCATCCTGCACAAACTCATAGTCCGGCTGGCTCTTTCCTGCCGCACCCGCGCCCTCTGTCAGGCCTCGCAGCACAGCGACAATATTGCGAGCCGTCGTTTCCTCGATATCAGCGGAAGAGGAAGACGTGACGTCGAACACGCCAAATGCCAGCCCCGGCTGCTCGAGATGCACAGCCCGCGCCAGCCCGCGCACCACCGCCATCTCGGGGGCGCTGGTGGTGTCGCGCGTGAGCCACAACAGCGTGCGCGCCCGCGCGACGAGCGTCTGGATGTGCCCCATCAGCTCCGGAGAGTCCATGCCAGCGAGCAGCGGTGAGTGTGCCTCGAGGAGTGAGATTACGCATGCGTCCGCCGGGAGGGTGGAAACGGCGTGTAGCGGCAGTGTCTGCGCTGCTGGGCCGAGCGCAGCGAGGAGGGCATGTGGCCGCGAGGTGTCGGTGTCGCGGACGAGGAGATAGACTGGTGAAGGGACTGGCGGTGGTAGTGGTGCTTCGGCTTTGGCTGCGAGGATGATGGAGGGGCACTCCGAACTCGGGTACGCCGTGGCTGTGCTGGCGAACTCAGGATGGTGCATCAGCGCCGACAGCGAGTGGGGAGTAGCAGCGAGCAGGAAGCCACCGGGAGGAATGAGCGCTGAGATGTAAGCCATCTCTTCGGCGGTGCCGTCGTCTGTCAGCAGCACCACGGCATCGAACGTCTGCTGCGCATCGTCTAGCTCCCCCAAGCCGCCCATCTCAGCCACAGTGTACGACGCACAGTACTCGAACGCCTCCCCGACGCGCAGGGCCTTCTGAAGCTCCTGGGTCTGTCCGCCGTCGCCGCCGCCGCCGATCTGCAGGATATCCATCCGCGGGTTCTTATGCACCAACAGCTCCAGCACGCCAAACAAGCCGTCCCCGTCCACAGTGGCCACCGCCCTTCGTAGCCCCGCCTCGTCGCCCAGAAGCAGCGCCACGTCCGGCTTCCACCGAATCCGCAAGCACGGATCGCGCCGCTCCGCTGGAATGCTACGGGCGGCGCGGTACTCTCGGAACTTCACGCCGCCGAACTCCGCTACCACCGCCGCAGAGCCATCCAGCAGCACCGCGTCCACCCTTGTCGCGCTGAACCCCTCGGGCACGGCGCTCGCCGAAGCCGTCATAGTCCCGCCCGTCGGCGCCTCAGGGCGCAGCCGCAACGAGTCGATCGCGACTGGCACAATCCCGCGCACATCCCCCAGCACGCCCGCCGCGCGCGCGATGATGCCGGTCTGCAGCGCCGCGTCGAGTAGGATCGGGTGGGAGAGCGCGTATCCGTCGCTGTCGCGCGGCTTGAGAACCGCCGCCGCGTGGCGCTGCGGGGGCGTGCAGAACTCGGCGACACTCTGGAACGAATCGCCGAAGTTGAGGCCTGCTGCGTCGAGGCGCGCGTACCACGGGCTGGCGGGCGCGGGGGCGGACATCTCCGGCGGCGATGACGGCGGCGAGATCGTTGCGGCGTCGAGACAGATACGCCCGTCGCAGCGCGCCGTGCCCGCGCCGTCGGAGAAGCTGGTGATGTCGAAGCGCCACCACCGCCCGCCGTCGCCGTCGGGGCGCAGGGTTGTAAACAGCTCGACACTTTCCTCGCCCAGCGCCAACGCCGCATGGATCTTGACGCCGCGCAACTCCACGCCGCGTGAGACTTCATTGCCGAGGACCTGCCCCAGCGCCGCCACCGCGAGAGCGACATACGCCGTCGCGGGCAGCACGATCTCCCCGGCGAGCCGGTGGTCACCCAGCCATGCTACGTCGCGCGCGCACAGGTGGTTGCGCCAGCGGTGCGCGACGCCGTCGCCAACCAGCGCCGTGCCGAGAACCTCGTGGTGCGCGTGCGGCCGTGTACGGAATTCGACGCTCTCGCGGCTCTCTGACACCGCTGCTGGGGCGTCGGGGTGCCAGCGGTACGGCGGGAGGGACGTCAGCAGCCGCGGTGCTCCGCCGCACGAATTCACGGCGGCGAAGTCGACGGGTGCGGACCCGCACTGCCACAGTGTTCCGGCGAGGGCGTAAAGGTTGCTGGCGTTATCAGCATCAAATGCGTTGCGCGTAAGGGCTGCGGTGTAGGGTGCATCCGTCGCGCGCGTCGCTTTCAGCGGCCCTCGCAGCGCCGCGTGCGGGCCGAGCTCGACCATGAAGTAAGGGGCGGAGGCGAGCGCCTCGAGCGCGGTGACGGCCTGGTGGAACAGCACCGGGCTCTCGAGGTTGCGACGCCAGTACTCCGGCCCCAGGTCGGCGCGCGCCACGGGGCACGCGGTGACGGAGCTGAGCCACGTCACGTCGTGGTTGCCGTCGTCGCCGGTCGCGCCGCCAACGCCGTATTGATCAAGCAGCGCCTGGTACCGCGGTCCCACGGGGAGCATGTGTGCGCTGTGGTACGCCCTTCCGCCGGTGTCCAGCGTGCGACAGAACACCCCTGTTTCGGCCGCCCGTGCTGCGACGGTTGCGACTGCCGCCGCGTCACCGCTGATGGTTACACTGTGTGGCGCGTTGTGGCACGCTACGACGACGCTGTTGTCGGGGGGCAGCAGCTCCTGTGCCTCCGCAGCGCCGACGCCGAGCGCCGCCATCGCACCCCCCGCGCACCCCCCGTCGGCCACGGCGCGCCCGCGCAGATACGCAATCAAGATGGCGTCTCGCGCGTCCAGCATCCCTGCCGCCGCCGCCGCCGCGATCTCGCCCGACGAGTGCCCCACCACTGCGCGCGGCGCGATTCCCCAGGCGGCGAGCTGCGCGACGAGTGCCAGCTGCAGCGCGGTGGTGCACGTCTGTGCCCGCTCTGGCGTGTCCATTGGCTCGTCGGCGAGCGCGGTGGCGAGACTCCACGACGGACGGTCGGGGGGTGCGAGGGCGGTCTGCAGAACGTTGTCCAGTTCCGCGATTGTGTCGCGGGTTACGCAGAAGGCGGGGTCTGTGAGTAGCGCGCGACCCATGCTTGTCCACTGCGCGCCCTGGCCGGTGAATACGAATGCGACCCCGCTTGTCGCCGCGGTGGTGGTGACGTTGAACTGCGAGGGGGTCCATGAGCGCTGCAAGTCCTCCTGTGTCGCGACTAGCACACCGCGCGCGCCAACGTGGTGCGTCCGCCGCGAACCGAGCGTGTACGCCAGGTCCGCGATATCCACTTGTTCCAGCCTTTCCACGGCTTCGATCCAGTCTTGCAGGCTCTGGGCGTTGGTGGCACTGACGGGGATCAGGAAGCGCTGGGTGTCACTCGGCGGCGTCGGTGTTTGCGGCGGCGGCAGGACGGACTCGGCGGCCTCGAGGATGCAGTGCGCGTTTGCGCCGCCGTAGCCGAACGAGTTGATGCCAACCAGCCGGCGCCCGGCACCGGAACCCACCGGGAACGGCATGGGCTTTTGCACGATGGTCAGCCGCGCTGCATCCAGATCCGGCGCGAGCGCGGGGTTGATCGTGGCGATGCCGACTGTCGCCGGTATGACGTTGTGCTCGAACGCCAGTACCGCCTTCAGGATGCTCGTCAGCCCTGATGCGGCCTCGGAATGGCCGAAGTTCGTCTTGACCTATCGTGTCGTCAGCAAAAGCGCCCAGTGTTAGGGCAAGTACGAGTACGCACGCTGCCAATCATCACGCCCCTCGCCGCGCCCCACACGCCGCCGACGCTGCGCACCTCAACCGCATCCCCCACCGCCGTCCCCGTGCCGTGACACTCGACATACGCCACCTCCCCGGGCGCCACGCCGGCCCCCGCCAGCGCCCGCTTCACCACCGCCTCCTGCGCGCGCTGGTCGGGCATACTCACCCCCCTAGTCCTGCCACTCGCGCCGACCGCCACCCCGCGCACAACCGCGCGCACCGCATCCCCGTCCCGTACCGCGGCACTCAACCGCTTCAACACAATAGCACTCACGGCCTCGGCGCGCCCGTACCCGTCTGCGGCGGCATCAAACGTTTTGCACTTCCCGTCCGGGGACACCACCCCAGCCCGGATGGTGGCGAGATGCTGCTCCGGCGAGGAGATTAGGTTCGCCGCAGCCACCACCGCCGACGTGCACTCGCCCCCCTGCAAAGCGCGCACGGCGTCGTGGAGGGCGTATAGCGAGCTGCTGCACGCTGTGTCGACCACGCAGCTGGGTCCGTGTAGGTCGAACGCGTGGGAGATGCGGTTCGCGAGCAGCGCTGTGCCGAGGCCGGTCGCGGTGTAGCGCCCGACCGCGGCAGGGTCGCGAAGCTGGCGCATGGCCCAGTCGGTGGTGAAGTTGGCGACGAAGACCCCTACGTCCGTGTCGGTGGTGGCGACGGGCGTGGTGGTGGCGCTGGGTGTGGGTGAAGGCGCAGCCCCCGCGTTCTCCAGCGCCTCATACACAACCTCCAGCAGCGCGCGCTGCTGCGGATCCAACGCCGCAGCCTCGCGCGGCGAAATGTTGAAGAACCCAGGGTCGAACTCGGCGGCGGTATGCGACTCAGAGAGGAAGTAGCCGCCGTTGTGGGCCGCCGGGAGGTGGGCGGATGCGTTGAAGCGCGACGAGGGGACGGTGGGGGTGTGGGTGCTACGTCCTGCTGCGAGGGCGTCCCAGAGCGTGCCCGTGCTGGTGACGGAGCCGGGGAGACGGGTGGCTGTGGAGGGGGAGGGTTAGTGGGGGTGTGTGAGAGGGTGGGAGGAGGGGGGTGGCGGACCTAGGCCTACGATTACGATCGGGTCGTCGAGGTCGTCGTGAGACGGCGACGTGGTGATGGCCGACGACATGCTGGCCGGCGACGTGGTTCCCGGCGAGAGCACGGGCGACGACGGCGAGGAGCTGCTGCCGGTGCAGTACATGGCTGGCTGGCTGGCTGTGTTGTGCTTGTGCTTGTGCTGGCCCGAAGCAGGTGAAATGTGTTAGACGCCGGTGGGTCTGGTAAAACACGAATAGATGGGCGATCAATAGGGGAAGCTTAGTTGCCTAGTGGCATAGATGTGCAAGTATGAAGCGTAAGTTACAGAGAGGGGGCAAGCTTGTACTCTGAATTAAGTATTTGAGCTCAGGCTGGCGCTTGGGCAAATTCGACACGCGAAAAAGGCGATTTTGAAGTGCACCGAAATCAGAAGCTATACAACAGCCGCGAGTTATGCACTTATACCTCACCGCGAAGTAGCGGGCGGTCTATCAATTTCTTTGCAAGTAACTTCTTTTTTCATTCATGCATCTAGCCTTCCCCCTCAACTACGAAGCGAGTGATGCCTATCGATAACAGTTTGTGTGACGTGCAGTGTGACTTCAGTGTGCGTTCTAACATTGTGTAGCCATGTACGACTCATAAATAAATAACAACAAAGGCGGTTAGCGTCTAGAGACTATCGATAACCCTCAGTCTTGAGTCGTCGGTTACGTATCGTTCCCCGTTCCATAGCCCTGCAAGGTACAGCGGACTCTAGACTGTTCGAGTCGACAGCTCTGCACTCACCGACGTGCCTTGTCTGACGCCCGCCCGCATCGTGTGCAGTGCACACACTTCGGCACTTCGGCTGAGATCCTACAAAGGGCCAATCTAGAGCGTATCATCAACTGGCAAACGACAACGCGCGTAGGGTTCACATTGAACGTCCCTGGACACAAGTAACCAAAAGAACCCGATTACGTATTGCTGGGTTGGGATTCGAGTGCATCAAAAAGAATCCTAGAGGATAAATTCCCGCGTTCTGACTATCGCGCCCAGGATGGGAAAAATTGGATTACTTATCGCCACATTGGGCCAATTGGAATTGGGCCTAGGAGAGTTACCTCTCTTCTTTTCTTTTCTTTTTTCTCTCCGTTTTTTCTATTATATTATGAGGCATGTGGGACACCAGACTTGGCGAAGGAAAGGCTCTTGATTACACAGGTTAGGATTCCGACTAGAATATGTCAATTGAAACGGACAGGCTTGCGCTAGGCGTCACCACGGTCAGGTGGAGACGCATGTAGGCAGAAAAGCTGTTTTTTTTTTTCAACAATTACATTTCTTAATGTTATGTCGTATGCTAAAACTTTGAATAGCACCGTCATGACCCCTTCGTGGCTGGATACGAGAATGAGTTATCATCAATGATTGAATGAACGAACGCATTTAGTCCTTCGGTGCCACTGAGAAGCGAGTGATGTCTAGTGATAACCTTGAGTCTTGAGTTTTGGCGTCAGTTATCGTTCCCTGTTGCTCCAAACGGCCTGCAAGGTAGAGTATACATCTCTAACTCCTCGACAGCTCTACACTCACGAATTGCCTTGTCTACCGCCTACCGGCATCGTGCGCAGCGCGTAATCACAACCATGCTTTCGAATATAAATCTGTGTGTCTACGGCCACCCACGTAGTCTAACAGGCGCCCGGCTTGTTCCTTTGCCCTTGGTCTGTGCACGTGCGGCGCGGGGAGGGGGGGATGCACAGGCTGTGACATGACCCGGGACACGGATCTGCACAGCTTACAGTTCCTGGGGCCCCGCGCGGCCCGTAAGGCTCTGAACATCCTGCAGCACTGTGTAGCGGGGGGTTCAGTATGTGGTTCGATACGCTCCCGGACGAGACGCCGCTATCAGGCCAAACGCCGTGGCCATAATGTATGTTTGTGCCGGCGTAAATATCACCAGCCGCAATAAGGCCAGTTTTACAAGGCCCGCAGCCTGATATGCGGGACTAGGCACCAGCATTGATTGACGGACACAAGCCTAATGCCGGATTTGCAGCTCCAACCGTCAAGGAAATTTCTCTGCCCCGAGCCCCTCCAACCGTCAAAGAAATTTCTCTGCCCCGAGCCCGCCGTGTTTCATTTTATATATACCCGCTGGCTGCTACAAGAGCCGCCCAAGGCTCGGCCATCCTAGTTTTTCAACCCCTCTAGAGTAGGTCAAATTCGTGGACCTCGTCTTGCCGTTCTGCGGTGTCCCTGTTGCTCCATGTATCGCTAGGCGCTTTACAAATAGATATTCCGCACCACGTTCTCACATTGGTTCTGATCGCTTGAAGCCCGCCGCGGCTGTGTGTGTTTCCAATGCGAGAGAGATCGGCCCGCCCCAATGCAGGGCTCGTAGGGACAGACGCCAATCGTCGGTTGAGGTTGACTTTTTCGGCCGTTGCCGACGACAGCGCCAACAGGATACAGAGTGGCCCCAACGGGCAAGCGGCCGCGTTGTGACCTGGTCCACCAAACTACAGGCATAGAGCGCGGATCATATCCTATAGCTACATGCAATGTTTACTTCGTCACATTACCCCCCGCAAGACTGGACCCAGCATGCATCGGTAGTGCGAGCACTGAGTCATGGAGTAGACCAGTAGTACCGAGCACGTATGATAAGCGTAGGGCGGCCAGGAGATTTCTACAATCATGTACCCTGCGCGTAAACACACTCAAGCAGTCCTTTTGTCCGTTGCGAAAACCGACACGAACGTGCGTGCTTACATGACGCATCACCAACGTATTTTCTAGCCGGTGGTCTGGCTTGCTTTGCTTTGTACAATCATTGACCGGCCTTGCTGCACAAAATCTGACTCGCATGTGGGAAGCGCTCCGTTTATTTTGCTCAAGTACCCGCATATTGATATGCAGGTCCGTGCGCAGTTGCAGTAGTACAAACTAACTACGTCCGTGTGGACTGCCCTACCTGTATTGTGATTAATATTCTCAGGCCTAATCGGCCCTTCATCCATGCTCTCACAAAACTGCCGCCAGACCTGCATTCCCGCATCCAAAAAAAACTCGAAACGTCAAAATTAAGGCTGATGATACTACTGCCTTGCCAAAACAAACACCGGGAGTTTTTGTATAGAAAAACAATGATGGAAATCCCAGACGGCCGTATCATAAAGTCCCCCCTCCCCCTCCCCCTCCCCCTCCCCCAGCGTAATATGTCCTGATTTTCTTTTTTTTATCCGGTTTGTGATCGGTGCAAAGTTGTGACCCAGGTTGGACGGGCGTTGGGCTCGCCTACTCTAACCGCCCCCCACCCAGCGGGAGCTCCTTCTTTTGTACTTTCTAGAAAGTACGCTAAAGTCGCGGTAGGCTTCTTCGTACCTTTTGGGACAGCGGTATGGCATACTCCGTGTATCACCAATTCACGGCCAGATACCCTTTGTATTGATCTACCATGAAGCTTATGCACGCTCTAAAATCTACTAAAAGTGCGGGGTCCGACATGGGGTACGTAGCGAGAAATTTAGACGTCTTACACTCGGGGCCCTAGCGGTCAGCTTACTGGTGAAATTTGACGTGTAAATCATCGGTTACCGACCGGAAGAAGGTCTTGAATTAGCACTCGGGATTGCAAGTGGACTCGGGTTTCGTGGATGAACAAAGTTTCCACTTATGAAGACGAGAACTTAGGTATTTAGCACACAGACTATGTGCAAGAGTTGACCATTTTCTGTGGTAGAGAGAACGCTTTTGATATTTGTAGAATAGAGGGATTCATTTATTATCCTCATCCAGCAGCATAGTGCACCAGCATCGTAAAGTACATGCAAACAGTTATTAAACTTTAGAAAAAGAAAAAACACTCCCCGTCAGTTCAATCCAATTCCATAAGACCCAGTTTCGTTTCATCCATGACCCATTGTATCCATTATTGCTAAACCCAAGTCCAATCAACTACTTTTCCATTCACTATGTACGCAAACTTACAGGTATTCATGCAGTCTTTCTGTCATACTCAGCAACTTCTGCATAATTTGCGCTCACAAAAATAGTCATGCAGTCCTTCTGGCATACTCAGCAACTTCTGGATACTTTGCGCTCAAGATATCGAGTATCTCCTCCCAGATCTTGGTCTGCAACTTCTGTCCCTCCTGTGACGTAACCAAAGAACCAGGCCTTCAAAAGTTAGCAAAGATTTCATCATCGCATCACAAGAGTAACTCACTTGGCAACCTTGCAGCTCGAAATGTACTGTTGATGCGCGGCCTTGCCCAAGTTTGCATTCGCCACCAGATTCCTTGCGCCTACCTCTGTTGTTCGAGCGAAAAGCGGAATCACAACATTCAGTGGAAATGGCCGCCCCTCACGATCGAGTTCGCTCTTACACAGTCCTGGGTCGGTGCAGCTAACGATTGTAGCAGGATTTCCCTCGACCACCGGAACTAGCTTTGCAAGCTCCTTTGTAGCGTAAATGTTGAACAGCTTGGTGGCCATATACTGCTCTAGTGGATCTTTGTGGCTTTCAAAGTTGGCCTTGTCGTTCAAGCTCTCGAGCACCTGTGGATTCTTGCGCTCGGGGAGGGGTGCAGCCATGTGTAGCGAGCTGGTGGTGATGATGACGTGCGGCGTGAACCCCTTGCCGCTCTGTCCCATGGCGATCAAGGTCGGCAGCACCAACAGCGCGATCAGAGTCGTGGACAGCACGTTCACCTGAAGGCCCTCCTCCCAGCCCTCGCTGCTCGAGTTGAAGCTCTGCTTAGCGAGCCCGGCGTTGAGGAAAAGGTAATCGAGGCGGTCGAGAGACTTGACTTGTTCGGCAAACGACGCGCACGATGCGTATTTATCCATGTCCAGCGACCACACCTCGATGATAGCATCCTTGAAGTCTTTGGCGAGGGCTTCTTTGGCGGAGGCTCCGCGGTTCGGATTGCGAGATGCAATGATCAGTCGGGAGACACCGCGAGACAACAGGTGGCGGCAGGCTTCGAAACCGATACCTGTGTTGCCACCAGTAACAATGGCGGTCGTGCCTGCAAACGCGCCCGTGGGCGGGAGAGGGAGAGTCTGCAGTGGTTGGCGGAGGACGTTACCGATGGAGCCCATTGTGTGTTGAGATTTTGTAAAGGCAAGATGAAAGGGATGCGGCGAAGTGGGTCGTTGGTGAACAGAGGCGGAGAAGGAGAAGTTGAGCGAAATGGCGCGATACAAGCCGAATCAAGTGGTGGATTCAGGCGTCGATCTCAACTGGGCACAACGAAAGAAAACTGAGACGAGCACAACGTTGCGGCACTGTGCACAACGAACACGACGCGACATATAGCTAGCCATCAAAGCTCCCGGCTTGCATCGTAGTTCCAGATCCGAGATAATTCGTTTCACGAGGCTTATTTTTGATTCATATCATTCTAGTTCTGATTCATTCCAACGGCAGGCTGTTGGTGAGGCAGTCGATAGCGGTCTGACTGGTAGGCCAATCTACTAATAGCATCGACGTACCTTTGCCACATACCGATGAACGAAATGATTGATACCCGTCAACGCGGCCCAATCGAGAGATTCCGCCGGCATATGACTTGTTTTAGCTGCTGATGCATGACACGTGAGCTGCAGCAGGCTGCCTGCTGGATTACTGTGCACGCATTTTTCGGGCTGGGCGGGGCGGTGGGTGCACAGAACTGTCTATCATTCTTCTGTCCGGGACTTCTTTGTATAGAATCTTCCAGGGTACTCGAGTCATCCTCGGGTGGGTGCAGGGGGTGAGGCTGTTATTGACCTTCAAGGTTGCAGGTAAGATTTTCGAGGATTCCTCGGTCACATGAGTCGATAGCTTGGCACTGTTTAGCAAGGCTCAAAGTCAATTTAAACTTCGAGCTTTGACGGGACAGTTACTAGTTCCCGCACGATCCGGCGCTTATTTAACCGTGCATAAGCCACTCGTCTCAAGCTTCTCCAGGCTGGCTAGCGCTCAAAAGACGCAGCTGACACCTATGTCATCGTGTAGTAGCTCCCAGTCGGATGGAATGTTTCTGATTGATATCGTTGGAATATTTGGAAGATGCAATGCGTACTCAGGGTCAGGACGAAAGCACCAAGAACATGCGTGATACCTAGCTAAGGCATCTCGAAATTAAGTACTTTAACTGGTTGCGGCGGCGGCGTGATATTTTGGTACTTTTTTACCCCGAGTACGTCCGTACTACCTATCCTCTTTCTAGTTCCGGAACAGAGCTGGTTCCGGGTATGCACTGCTCGTGTCAGAAGAATGCCTTGTGGAATCCATCCAATCGCTCCGGAAGATGTCCAAATTTAGCCTGCTGTTTTGATCGGATTTGAGCCGCACGATCGAAGGAGTGAACTCCCCCATGCCACACCCCCAGACATGCAACAGTCGGTGCAGCATCTGCCCCCCCTGTAATTATTAAGTGCCGATTTTTGATGAGTAATGCGCACTGTTGTGTTTCATCCTAACGCCCACCGGAGCACGTTTCTCTGACCACTATGTTTTTCTTGGCCTGCATGTTGGTAAACACCTTATTCTCTAGCACATGTACACACACAATAGGTAGCCTTGCCGGCTTTGCAATTAATATTGTTTGAGTACAAGATCGGATTCACTATGCACTCACTTAAACTGGCACCGGTGGAATAACTCAACCCCGGGCGCGTACTTATGCAACTGCCATAGCTATCTTAATGAAAGAAAAAATGAAGCTCTTGGGTATTCCTACCCACTTACCTCTAGTATCTCGGCCCACTCAATTCAAAACTCCTAGACCATTTCTTAAGCTGCAGAGCACGAAGGAAGCTGGCCTTCTACAAACTCACTCTTCCACATAAGTAACTTTTAAAGAGAAAATACGCGGAGTAGCTTCCCATGATGCGGTGCGTGAAAGCGAGAGCAAAAGTTGCACTGATAACAGGGTAACTAAGTCCTGATTTTGGTTGACGGGTGGAGGTGTTAACATCGTGCTTGTTAGATGCGGCCAGGGCGGCATCGGAGAGGCGTTAGCGAAGGAATTTCGCCGCAATGGTATACTTTGATGCCCTACAATTACTACCCTCTCTGCTCGCAATGCTGAAGAATAATTGTTGGCTAGGATACACTGTGATCGGAACAGTTCTTCCTAGCGAGACCGCAGACCATCTGGTGTTTGATGGTATAAAGAGTTTTACATGTGATGTGACGAAGGAGGAGAGTGTGGAGCGACTGCTAGAGCATGTCGAGGAACTTGTGGGAGCAAATAGTGAGGATAGTGAACATGGCCAAGAGACATGTGCGGGAAGAGGGTTAGATGTCTTGGTAAATAATGCGTACGTATCAATAACAACTCTCGAGTGACAGCTACAGGCTAACAAACTCAACCTCACAGTGGCATCTGTAATTTACCATCTTCACAATTGTGTACAACGCAAATACTGACAGCAGGAAGGCTACACAATGCCCGCCACAGACCACTCGATCCCCGAAGTAGAGCGCATGTTTGCCGTCAACGTCTTTGGCCCCATGCGCATGGTGCAAAGATTCCACCATTTGCTCGTGGCCGCAAAGGGCGTAGTTATCAATATCAGCTCTGTCGGAGGAGTTGTGCCCTATATCTACGGCTGTATGTATAGTTACTCCTCGACTGATCGTCGCTAATTGGTGCTTGTGACGGGGCAGCGTCCTACAATGCCAGTAAAGCGGCACTGGTGCAATGGGGCAACACACTACGAGTCGAGATGCAGCCGTTTGACGTGAAGGTCATAAACGTACGCTCTCACATATCCTATCGTGTGCCATGTACAATTTGAACGTGCACTGACCACATGCAGGTCATCTCTGGCGAAATCGGCACCAACATCCTGAAGTCCGATCGTAACCGAGAGCTACCACCTAGGTCTATCTACCAGCCGCTAGCCGACGAATTCAAAGCCCATGTACAACGTATTCCTAGTGCGCCCCCCATCCCCCATCTCCCATCCTCCCCGCCCCATAGTGCTGACCGATGTTTCAGAAACGACGACGGCAGACGAATACGCACGCGGCGTAGTGAAAGAAGCGATGAAGGCTCACCCGAGCGCACACTACTGGCGAGGCGAAAATTCGGCGCTGGTGAGATGGGTGGATGTGTTTCTGCCACGCACGTTCTGGGATGGTGTCTTTGCGCGCTGGTTTCAGTTTGAGAAGCTGAAGCCAGGAGCCAAGAAGGCGGCGTCGTTGATGAAGCAGGCTAATGATGCTGCGTCCGGTGAAATGGCATAGCTGTGTGGCCAGAGAAATGTATTGGGTGGTGACTTGTCTTTACACGAGTGCTTTGAGTTTAGATACCCTACACAGTAATATGAATCAGACTGTAACTTTTCCAATAATGCTGGCAATCCAAAAGATTTAAGCATCTCTCACGTGCTTTTATTATTATAATAGAAAGAACTAGGGGTTTCCCAAAACAAAAATCTTCCCATGGGTGGGTGGACGACAGGAAGTACTACCATAGCCTTCATGATTCACACACTTCTGAATCTCAGCCCGTCATCATCTGTATCACTCAGCTCTTCTCCCCTCTTTTAGTGTAATGTGCACTTACTATGCGGAGACGCACAGGCTTCAAAACAAGGCAATTCACGTTAAAGGTTCCTTTTTTTAAAAAATTATTACTATCAGGTATCGATATGCTTGTATCTGGGAGTGGACTGAAAGCTTTGCCTTGTAAGAAGTGCATTTGCAGTTTAAGGAAATCATGTTCAAGTTATCTAGATACTTGAGCTATGGCTTTTTCAGCTTCCTTCTCCAGCTTTGTTCGAGTCATAATCTTACATAAAGTACTTGTGACATACAGCTCCTATCGCTTAAGCATGCCCCCCAGAATGCAGGCATGGCACGGTTAACTTGGGTCGTCCGCCAGGGATACTTCTGACGGTTGCCCGCAGCCGAACACAAGTATTACAGAGATATATCGTTTGTGATGGTAGAATACATGTGAATAAGATTGGGGGTCTATATACTAGGGCATATACGAACATTTTTCATGTGGTTGATGTGCAGAGAACAAAGTCCTCTTTCTTGTAATATCTCATGTATCAAAATATGTAGAGCATTCGGGCATACCGAAATATTCTGAATCTTACAAGATATTGGACGAGTACTTACGCGCCCGCCGTACGGTCCGTACCTACCGAGCCAGGCTTTAAAGTAGTTGATGCAATACCTCCAATTCTACAAGCAATCGAACCCGTGGTGATTAGTACGTACGTTACGCCCTGTCCTGCGCCCCAATAACCGGCTGCAAGAGTGGCTTTTTTCCAACATTACCGGTACGCCTTGGCCGGCACGAGCTAGATAGTACTTGTCTGTGAGTACGCGCATAGGTGGTTCGCCATTAGAGCTACTAGCCTTGTGAGGTAGGTGTCAGTGTGCGTATCTCTCATGCAAAAGCAATGTCTTCATAGCTAGATCTCGCGAGCCGTCGACTGGTGTATTCCTAACTTCGACCGGGCGGCGAAGTAAGGCCTAGTTCTGGTTCGATGATACAACTATAGCATGTAATGATTGTGAGCCGTACGTACGACACAACATCTTTCATGACTGCGTTACAGCACAATAGTAACAATACCCGTAGTTGTTTTTAGCCGGCGAAGCGCTAGAAGTTGTTTCGTCGACCGAAGCTACTATTCATATCCCTAAATAAACTAGAGTATGAGTAGTTTGGATGCAGAAGCAGTGCACAACCACTGTAGACCGGGCGGGCCTTTACCCTGCCTCCTTCTACTCCACCACAGACTACAACTATCTAGGTAGCTACTTAGCTAGATGTAACGTTTACGAAGTTCACGAATAAATACTGGCCTCCGTGCATTCACAAAGACAGACGTCAAGAACGCTTTTTTTTGGCTTCTTTTCTGCTCTAGTCTCGCTCGCCTATTAGCGTTCTCCTCTCGCTCGCTCATTAACGTTCTGCATCTCGCTTCCTCCCTCCCGTGGCCCCCAAGGCCCCCAATTAACGCCCCCAAACTACTGTGAGCCCATAAGATGTCAAACTCTCTCGCGACCCGGGTTTTGGGCGCCCTTCTGTTGCTCTTCACCCTGTTCTCTGCTGTCACTTTCGCCTCACCCGTCACGGGCGCCCTTCTTACTCCACGCGCAAGCGTCCTCGACTCCACAATCTCTGTCCTAAAATCCAAGCTCTCGGTCGGTGCCTCCATCGTATTGCCTGACGAGGACGCCTGGGACAATACCACTAGCCGATGGAGCGAGTATAGCCGACCGTTATCTGGTTTTGCGGTCCTGGTTTCGAATGTCAGGGATGTGCAAGAAACCGTAAGCCCTCAATTCCCTCCCATATACATTCTTAAACGAAAAGAAAAAAAAAACAAGTGAAGCTGATTAAAAACAACAGGTGAAATTTGCCAAAAAGGCGGGAATGCCGTTTTTGGTACGCAACCGCGGCCACGGTTCGGTCGGTACGCTTGCGACGTTTCAGGGCGGGATCGAAATCGAAGTCTCTATGCTCAACTCTATCAAGATTAACAAGAAATCCAGCACGGCGACGATGGGTGGTGGTGTGTATAATTATCAGGTTATCCAGACGCTATATGCGGCGGGGTATCAGGGTGGTAAGTCGCAATGACTATCTTTATATATGGACCCGGGAGCGGAAGCTAATAAGAATGTTTACTACAGCCGTGGGCTCCTGCTCCTGCGTCGGCTTCCTCGGCGCGGGCCTCGGCGGCGGCCACGGCCGGCTACAGGGAATGCACGGGCTCATCGCGGACGGGATTGTCAGTGCGCAAGTCGTGCTCGGCGATGGCCGACTCACCACTGCAAGTGCTACAAAGAATAAGGACCTTTGGTGGGCGCTCAAGGGCGCGGGCCACAATTTTGGCGTTGTGGTTGAGGTGACCTACAAAATCTACCCACTTGTGGCGGATGGCGACTGGTGGTATGCGAATTTTATCTATGGCAAGAGCCAGATTGAGGACGTCTTTGCGCTGGTGAATAAGCTGCGCGATAGCCAACCGGCCGAGTTGACTATTGCGAGTGTGTATACGTGGCTGCCTGGTGCCACCGAGGTGAGTTCCTGCTTGAAGTACTTGTGGCTTGTGGAAACTAATCAACTTGTCCGCACAGCCAAACATCATTGTCTCCCTCTTCTACCCAGGTCATGTAAACACCCGCGCCAAGTGGACCGCACCCTTCGCCGCCCTCGGCCCGCTGCCTGGCAGCGACGAGGGCGTAGCAAAATGGAAAGACCTCTCAGAAGTCTCCTTCACCGGACTAAACAGCACTCTCTGTGCCCACGGCTACCGACGCAACCAGTACCCCGTCGGCGTGAAGACGGTGGACGCCACCTCCGCCATCGCCGCGTTCGAGCTGTTCGCCGAAGTTGGCGAGAAGTATCCAGACACCAAGGGCAGCACCCTCGTGTTTGAGAGCTACAGCTTGCAAGCCGTGCGGAAGGTGAAGAGTGCGGATACGGCGTATCCGCATCGGGATGTTAATGTTATCATGTATGTTACCCCGACACCGAGTACACTCCGTAGCAAACACACATATTCTAACGCGGTGAGGGGTGCAGATTGTTCCAAGGCATGTACACTGATCCGACCATCGACGAGCCCATGAACGAATACGGCAAACAGATCCGTAACACTCTACGCAAAAAGAGCGGGTTCAGCACGCCAAAGGGCTATCTGAACTATGCCCAGGGCGACGAGCCGCTAGAGGTGTTGTATGGAGATGAGGCGTGGCGGATGAAGAAGCTTAGGTCGCTTAAAAAGCTGTGGGACCCGAAGAATGCGTTTGGGTTCTATGAGCCGCTGGCTTAAAGGGTTATGTATATTTCTTTGCGTTCTTTGGTTTACGGGGTATTTGGGTTATAGGGTTTGGTTATCCTCCATATGGAATATGTAGAATGATTTGTTTATGTTCTGGGTTGGCTTTGTTTCACGTAGGTTGGTCTATTTGGTAATTTCAGTTTATTTCATGTTTAAAGATAGCTCGCCGGATCACGGTGAGATCATGTTGGTGATCAATTAAGTAGACAATAAATCAGATCTAGACTGTGGATTTGAAGGTGTCACTAAATGTGGGACGGGGTGATGTCACGAGTAGTAGTCTCTCAGTAATTGTATGTACTTCTGGCATGACTACTACAAGGTCAGATACCCAGAATGAGTTTTCTTCTTGACATAAGATAGTTATGATATTCGAGTAATATCTCCAATTACAAGCCAACAATTAACAATGTCAGCACGGGCCCTCTCTCCAACTACCTCAATTAAATTGCAACACTTTTGGCCCCCCCTTTTTTTCGTCTATGCCCGTCCATTTCCCGAAGCTAGTCTGACTGCATTTTTGGGCAACATGCAGAGACATTACGCCCTCCCTGCCGCATGGAGAGATCTTCAAAGTGGATATTTTCTGGGTTACACATGTAGGACGAGGGACGGCTCGCCAAGCGCTAATTGTTTTCCAAAAAAAGGTTCGCTAGAAAAAGATTACTCATGCACGACCGGAGGACGTGATCTCTATCCCATCGACGGCTGGTTTTTGTCAAAATGGCTGCCGCCTAGATTTGGAAATAATAGAGTACGCTTTGACTACCTCTTATATTTCACCGACCAATCAACTCCGCTGTGAGTGGCTGTCTTGATGTGTAATCTTGGCTAGATGGTGGCTTGTTACCCTAACAGGAAAAGTGAGTAGTCTGTGCTCCCACTATTTATTTCCGTTTAAAGGCGGCAGCCATTTTGACAAAAACCAGCCGTCAATGGGATAATATATACGACCATTGCCGTGCGCCTACATTTCCTAAGTATTGTATGAATTGGTAGTTGGGGCTGACCATCGAAAAGTCCCTCCGCCCCTAAACTGGTAACCCCACCAACAACAAACCTCCTTGTCCCAACTACCCGTTCATACAAGACTTAGGTGCTCTACCTCCCTACCGTCGTTCTGCGCCTCTCACCCCCGCGCGCGGCAAGCGTCACTTTTCAAGGATTCACTTTTGTAAGGGAATAATGTTTCCCTTAACATGTTGTGAGGTTGAGGTTGTTAGTAGGATGTTAGGGTTCAGGGCCGGCGCCTAGTTGAGGCATTTAATACCTGTTTTGTATCCCTGTCTACGAATTAATACCTCATTGGTATCCCTGCACAGAGATACCCCGCACCTCTATTATGTTCTATCTTCTTCTATCTGTTTACAAATATGGTTTGATTGTTTACAAATAAGTATTTCCTTGGTCAGAGTTTCATTATATAAGCCTACGAAAATTGTGTATATAAGGAGGACTGGTTTCCCTCTTATTTCTCTTCTTCAGATCTTCTACACTACATCAGTTTAGCTTTCAATATTACAGAGTTGAATAGTGACTTCACTGCGAACTTTACTTGATTGTGACAATCATACAGACTGCTTGAACACCTTAGTTCAATCCCTGGTATCGGTCCTATCTATAGGCTGACCAGGGCGAAGGTCTCTTACATTTTTTTCACTTCACTTTTGAGAGCATAAATCATTATCAACCTGGGGGTCTGATCAGCCTCCAGCGAATTTTACCTTGCTAGTATTCACATACTAGTAGCTTTGAGTACTCTATCTTATCGAAGAAGATACACAGAAAGAACAACATACCTGCAGAAGACTATCTATTAAGAACACATATCAGAACGAAAATTTTCAGAACAAAAAATCAACAGAGATAGTAGTGCACTCAACTAGAAGGTTGAGGCACAATATAAATAGGCAAGACGTCCAACTCAGAATCCAGTTCAGGTACTGTAAGGCGCAGCACCAGAGAGAGAAGAAAACCTAGTACAATATACGATACTGCTGACGAGATTAGAGAGAAGAATATTCAGGAAATATTACAGAAATTTAGACAGGCTAAAGAAAACAACGAAGATACAAGCAATCAGTTACACCAGCAATTAAACAACTATCCACAACCAGCAGATAGACACAGCGAGAAATTACAAGAATTTAGAGATAAGGCACAGGAGTGTATCGAGGGCATATTACATAACAACACACGAATTGACGAATACATTCAACAGGCCTCGAAGACTGGTAAATTAGACAGCAAAATTGAAACATATTTGGGGAAATTCAAACGATATCTTGACGATTCCACACGGAGAAATAATCACTTACTAGGGCAATACCTGGAAGAACTCAAAAAAGAAAATAACAAACAAGATAAGGACAAACAAGATAGTGACAGCGAGGACAGTGACGAAGAAGACAACCAATCAAAAAACGATTTGCCTGAGGAGGAAGATACTCCAGAACAAAATCAAGCACCTGAAGAACCCGAAAATCCAGACGATTTTTCCACACCAGCACCACCAGACTTACCACTGTCACCACCACCTACAACAAACAGACAAGATACTCACGAGAAACAAACAGAAAGAGAAACTACACCAACACATATTACAGGAGAATACCCAATATCAGACGAAGAACCTGAGGTACCAGCTGAAAACAATAACGAACCTCCACCAGAACAAGAACCTGAAGATATACCAATTCCAGAGACAGCATTTTCAGATTCAGACTCTGATTCAGACGACGACATGAAGGTCCCACAACCACCTGTATTTAAGGGGGACTCAACCCAACGAAATTCCGAATATGTTGAAAATTGGATTGACAAAGTCAAAGAATATTTTCGTCTGGCAGAAGTAGCTGATGAGAAAAAAGTTGGCTATCTCAAACTATGGCTCGAAGGACCAGCAGAAACCTTTGTCAAAGGAAAAATCAGGATGAATAATGCTATCACAGCAGATATGCTACTTCAAGAAATGCAACAGTACTTTGTACCCGCCCATCAAGAGAACAATCTTATGCAAGATTGGGAGAATATCAAACAAATAGGCTCAAATGGCGTGGTCAAAAACATATCAGATATAGCAATTGATTTCGAAACTATTGCTTTAAGATTAGGCAATACCCAACCAGCCACTCCTGGAGGTGCTCAAATTCCAAAAATCAGCGAATTCTCAAAGAAACAAGCATTTATATCAGCTATGCATCCAACCTTACGCCTGGAAATTGAACCTGACATCAATAAAGACGACATATCATGGACAGACCTTGTCAAAATGGCAGAGAAAAAAGACCGAATTTTAAGATCAGCAGGAAAATACAAGAACACACAAAATCGCTCAAATTATGTGTCTACCAACGCAGTATATGGCAACCCAACCACTAGGAATAGAGGAAATTTCAGAGGAAGGGGAGGCCGAGGCCAATTTCACAATAATAACTACAGAAAACCTAACAACAATAGAACCCTAACCCTGAATTCGAAGCCAGACCACAGTCAGAAAACCTGTTACAACTGTGACAAGAAAGGACATATTGCAGCTAATTGCTGGCAAAAGAAACAACACAGAGGCAATTACAACCACACTGAGAGACGAACAGCTGCCACTGCTAAAGAAACACCAAAAAACCAACTTCTTATTGAAGATATTAGTGAGAGTATTAAAGATATGAGAGAAATAGCGAGAATCAATCTATCCACTGCAGCAGCAAAAATGAGAGGAACCTCCAACCATACAATGGTTACCAGAGGAAGAATAGGAGGCAAGGACGCAGTATGCCTGATTGATACTGGCACTGAAGGAACGAATTTGTTATCCACCAACTTTATCAATGCAAATGGGATGAAACCCGAAACTTATGACACTCCAATTGGTATTAACATGGCAACAAAAGGATCGAGATCAGCAGCTACAGCATATATCGTCCTAACAGTACAATTAGGTAAAGCAGCGCCTATCAGCACAACATCAGCAAAAAACCCGGTCGCGCTCAGTGCGCTCACAGTGCTGAGCGCACTGAGCGCAACCCACCACGCATCGAGCTTGAGCGGAAATTTTTAATTTTGCTATTGTGAGCGCAACCCGTAACGGCCTCCGCTCGACGGCTTGCAGAGTCGGCCCTCGATGGATGCCTTCCAGAGTCGTCTCTCGCTCGACGCCATCCAGAGTCGTCTCTCGCTCGACGCCATCCAGAGTCGTCTTCCCATGGACGGCATCCAGACTCGTCTTCCATTCGATTGTCACACGAATGGCATCGCACTCGACGGCCTTCAGAGTCGCCTTCCGATGGACGTCTTCCAGAGTCGTCTTCCATTCAATTGTCACACGAATGGCATCTCGCTCGACGGCATTCAGAGTCGCCTCTCGCTCGACGGCATTCAGAGTCGCCTCTCGCTCGACGGCAATCAGAGTCACATCTCGCTCGACGGCAATCAGAGTCGTCTCACGATGGACTGCATCCAGACTCGTCTCGCGGTTTTTTCGTCACTTGGGATGTTTCTTGTTTGCGGAGGACTGTAAAATTATCGCGAAACTACGGAAAAAACAAAACTACCTATACTCCTTCTGGATAACCCTCCGAGATGATGTCCCCAGACCCGGACTTATGTGCGTGCGCTAATTACAAAAACGTGCTACCTATATCTACCAGCCGCGAAAAAAAATTATCAACGCTAACACGATCACATGAATGCTCCTGGCGTCAGGCTAAGGAGCGCCATCTACGTAACCCTCAAAACCGGCGCTTCTTAGCAGCACTGCCACGACCCCGCGCTGCTTGTCCGCGAATTGGCCTCTTGGACGGATTCTCCTGAGAAGCGCCCTCAGTAGTGGTCTCCGCAGAGGCGGCCCCTGAAACGACATTGGATTGGGGGGTCTGTGTCGACGATCGTTCGTTCTCAAGTCGCTTGCGAGACGCCTCTTCGTCACTAAGCGGCTCGTCCTCCTCTTCCGCATTGTCTATTGGTGGAAGGTCTCTCAAGTCAGCCATTTGAATCGGTTCACTGGGAATTGGCCTTCTTATAGGCCTAGGTATAAGGTTGCCATTCGGAGTGAAGCAATTAGACTCCAACGTTTCGTGATCAGGGCCATCCGATCCTTGTGTTGAGCGGTCCCGGTGTCCGTAATTGGGTGATTGACCCCCGTATGGCCTGAGCACATCCCTCTGCGACTGCGACTGCGACTCCCAGAACGCTTTCGTTGCCGGATTCCAAGGGAATCCCGGTGGCCAATTAGGTGGTGCGGGCTCAAGGTATTCAGTGTTCCGAGAGCCAGGATTCTGGGATTCGGTAAGTGAGTTCCCAAGACCGGTCTGCTGGGACGTCCCACCAAGTCTTTGCGCCCGTGCCTCCGGGTCTCGCCCTGAAGGACCGTCGTCCAAGTCAACCTCGTTAAAGTGTTCGCTCTGCCGTGGCGATACACGCTCGTTGTCTAGTTCGTCGTCTTCTTCAGGATGGTCTACATCCTCACCCTTCTCCCGGATCGTCTGTTCCATTAGAAGTATGAATTCCTCGTCGTCGTCGTCCACCGGAGGAGGCCCTTCGAGGAGCAGCACATTAAGACTCTTGTTATGCTGCTCCTGCAGGGCCTTGATGGAAGTCCGTATTGTCCTCATCAGAAGCTCGCGCTTTTTGTCTTTCATGGGGCTCCCTTCGAAATTCTGGTTCCAGCATTTTTGCAGCCACTGCCATGTCCCTTGAGGGAACGGTCAGCAAAGCAAGTCCGGATAGGGACCAAAGGGTTACCTCTTATGTTGGCAGCTTTTATAGTCCCCCTGTTTCTATATCTGCCATCGCGAGTATAGCAGTCAAGCTCCCATCGTAGACTCAACGCCGCAAAGCATATAGTTGTCTTTGTGATATCATTAATAAGAGTGATCGCTTTTTGTCCTATCTGTCGACGAGTGCTCCAGAATGCATGATAGAGGAGGACGGGTATCTCCTCAGCGCCGAACCATCCGAAGCCTCGCTTTGAATAGTCAATACGAGAGCGGCTTTATTTAGGAGAGGGGCAACCGGTAGCTACTTCTCGCCCTGAAGAGACGCATAGAAAGCGGTGATTTTCCACCAACCAGTTGGTCTGATCCATGATGGTCTCCGCGTCCTTGTCCCTGAAGTTGTAGATGTCCAAAAACTTTTCTCTGGCCTTCTTCGACCAATTGGACTTCGTGCTGTGGCCTACGGACGTTAACTGTAGATGGCCCTTATTAGCCGCTCTTCCAGACCGCTTCCACAGAACACATACATAGGCTATGGCCTTCGTACGCATAGCCGAATGGCTAGTATCGATGCCCGCTCTGGTGGCAGCCTCGTCCCACTGGGTGTGGATCTCGTCCTGCAAGTTGATTGGCGTCTTGCGGGGCTCCTTGGGATTGTGGTCGATCTGGAAGTCTACTGTTGCGGAGCACAGAGGATACTTGGTGACGACCAAATGCTGGATGGTTTGCGCCACTGCGGCTATCGGGTCCCGCCAACCCTCTGGGAATTGGTTGACTCCTTTGGTGACATCGTCACTGTGCACCTCTGTGGGAGCCACCGACGATGACCTGCCGCCAGGTGACGAATAATCATGGCTAAAGGATGTCGAGCTTCTACCGCGAGGTGTCGAATAAATCATGTTTCGAGTCATGTTTGACGAGTGTGACTTGCTAGGTGGGCATAGGAAAAGAGTTGTTGATATGATCCAGCGCGGACGAGGGGGGGGCTCCGTTTTTTATAATGCGCTGGGTGGGTGAACAGGCCGTTCCGCAGTACCTGTAGTGTGGCTGCCCTTGGAGACCTGACTTGGAACGCAGCACCCTAGAAGCGGTCCGTGAACCGGACCCACTCTGAACAGATGATGCGCACATTCGTTTGTGACATCACTCAAGGGCATATTCGTCTGTGACATCTAGTTCAGGTATAGCTCTTTGTTGGTGCCCCTTGCTGTGCCGCCTTGTAAAGCCGATCTTTTCATTCTCTCGTGTATAATATATGTCTATAGATTGTAATAAGCACTAATCTCTCTCTATCTATTGATGCGAATGACCCAAACCAATAATAACCAGAACGCCATACACATGATAATATACCGTATCCGCAACTCTATAGTACAACTGTATATACCGTATCCGCAACTCTATAGTACAACCGTAAGCACGATACCCATGACAGCCCTCCAGGACAAATTGTAAATGCCGGTGTCTCCGACACCGGTCCCATCTCCCATAGCCGACCGCAGAGCCAACAAATTGTAGATGCCAGTGTCTCCGACACCGGTCCCATCTCTCAGCACCGACCGCAGAGCCAATATCCATCGGCTTTTTAAAAGCCGGCCTTGGTGACTGGATCAGCCTCCCATCTCTCAGCACCGACCGCAGAGCCAATATCCATCGGCTTTTTGAAAGCCGGCCTTGGTGACTGGATCAGCCACGTTTGCTCCGCATCAGCGATGCCTCGCCCGCTTGATGGGTCTGTCCCTCAATGAAGCGTCCCTCTGCAAGCCAGGCATCGGAGCCGGATTAGCTGGCGGCCTTTCTTCGTCGGCCTCGGGGTATTCCATAATGACCCTTTGCAGCTCGGCCTCTGCATCCCTCCGAAGGTCTTCAGATACGCCGGGGGCCGCCATGACTGATCGCATGTCCACTATCGACCTCCTGGCGGCCTGGAGATGCGCCTCCCGATCTGCGGGATCGCTCAGTCGTCGGGGCCAATACGGGGCGTCTTGCGGGGGCGGGGTGTTTCTAGCTTCCGCCCGGTAAGGACGCACCAGGATCACCGGAGGGCGAACGCCGGCCGACCGTGTCATCTCCACCCAGGTTCGCACAGCCTGATCATTATTCAGAGCTATGTAGCTGTATCCTGCAGTAAGCATGTACTGCTTGGGATGCCAGCTGTCGTGCTCAGAATTGGTCAGGCCGACGACCTCCCTCGGAATCAGCCCTGCCAAGGCGGGGGTCTCCAAGACGACCTTGCGGACGCCCCAAAGAGAAGACTCAAACAAAGGCGTGTGATGCCACCGGACCACATCGGTGACGAACCAAAATCGTATATTCGGGTCGGGCATCAGTTCGGCGGCCGTAAGTGCAGCTCCGTGGGCGACGACGCCAATGCGGACCACGGGGGGGGGCACCAGTCTGCTGTGCGGTTGCGACCCCCCCGTATTCTGGTGCGCATACTTGAACATGGCACGTCTTGCGGCGTTGGTGAGCGAGCTTTGTGCACCTGGAGGGTACCACGTCACAACACCAGGGAGGAAATTCGGAAGCGCCTCGGGGGCGACACTCGGAAGGGGAAGGGTACCCGCGGGGATAGTGCCGCTGGCGGGCTGCCCACCGACAGGCTGCTGCGGCCTGGTGCCTCCGGGAGGGGTCCGCACGGTCCCGCTGCCACTGGGCTCCCCGAGAGGGAGAGGCTGCTGCGGCCTGGTGCCTGCGGGAGGGGTCCGCACAGTCCCGCTGCCACTGGGCTCCCCGAGTCGCCTTATCGGTGGCCCTCCCAGAGGCTGCTGCAGCCTGGTTCCTTCAGGAGGCGGCCTCACAGTCCCGCTGCCACTGGGCCCCCCGAGTGGCCTTAGCGGTGTGCTACCTGTGGCACGTAGAACGGAGGGCACGCTCAAGGCTCTACCCTTGCCTTTGAAGAGGCGTCTGGTGGGGGAGGGGGTGGGATCACCGGCAGGGGTGGGATCACCGGCAGGGGTGGGACCAGGAGCAGGAGTCGGGGTGGGAGCAGGAGCAGGAGTCGGGGTGGGAGCCGGAGCAGGAGTCGGGGCGGGAGCCGGAGCAGGAGTCGGGGCGGGAGCAGGAGCAGGAGTCGGGGCGGGAGCAGGAGCAGGAGCCGGGGCGGGACCAGGAGCAGGAGCCGGGGCGGGACCAGGAGCAGGAGCCGGGGCGGGACCAGGAGCAGGAGCCGGGGCGGGACCAGGAGCAGGAGACGAGGGCGGAGACGAGAGCGGACTCGACGTGTTAGATGAACTGGCTGGCCGGATTGGATTGTCGGCGACGGGGGGAGACGTGCTGGGAGTCCTACCAGGTGCGGGACCGGGGGCAGGTGCGGGGCCGGGGCCAGGTGCAGGACCGGGGGCAGCACCTGTGGAGGGAGGGGGACTGGGAGAGGGAATGCGAGGAGGAGGATTCCAACCCAATACAAGCGGCACTCCCGGATGTAGCGGCGTGGGGGGAGGCGGATGAGGTGTACCGGGCGGCGGTGGCAGAGGGAGCGCTTCCCTTCCGGGGTGTACTGTTTGGAACCCAGGCAATACGTGACCCGCCCCGGGAGGAAAGACCGTAGTGAGGGTCAAACGTGGACGTGGGGTCCCGCTCAGGGTGGCATCCACGGCTGCGACGGTTGTTATCTTTGGTCCGCAATCCAGAAAGATCCTCCGGATGCAGTGAGTGACCACTACATCCGCACTCTGATCGGGAATGTGTTTATTCCCGTTTCGGCAACCGGCGGCGAACAAAACGTCAAAGTCTGCCCGTCTGTAGACCCGCCTTATAGACGGCACCGCCCAAGCCAGATCGGTGATGTTGTCCACGCATTCAATCACCGATTCCCACCACAACGTCAGAGGGGCGTCCTGGCCCAAAGTAGGGAAGTCTCTCGCACACGCAGCCCGATATGGGATTGGCTCGTATTGACTTTCTGCCCAGTTGTGGGTGTCATGCATAAATTGGCCACACTGAGTCCGCCACCCCGTATGCGACTGGAATGGCGGGTCGTATCGGACGTATCTCCCGTCGGGTGCACCGGGTACAATGCCCAGCGCTTGTAAGCATGAGGCTAATGGGATATCGTGGGACCATGGTCCCTTAACCTTGGTGATGTTGTTCGCATGGTTAAGGGGAATCGTATACACCAACCCGAGGACGGCTTGCTGGTTCTCACCGTAGTCGGCAAATTGAAGAGGTCCTGCCGTGTAGTGTGGGATAGGGCAATTGCGGGCGTTGACAGGCATTGTAACTACACAAATTTAGTCTGTATCCAAGGGAATATAAGGCAGGACAATATTGGAGTTCTCTTACAGAGTAGCTGGGGATGAGTTCTGCGGAAACTGTCTGGTAGGTGTCTCAGGTGAAGGTATTCGGTGAAGCGAGGAGGAAGAGTGTTCAGAAGGCAATTGGTGCAGAGGAATATCGACCACTGGCAGACATAAGGTCACATATTTATATATATTCGTCTATGGTGGGTTGCTTTTCCTGCCTTTGTTTGACCCTCACATGGCTGGACCCCCAACAAAGCCGGCTTCCAAGGGCAGTACCCAGGGTGTCGCCATACCATTGTTTGCTCCAGGAGGGCTGATTCTCTGAGGCCGCTTTTGTCTTCCTGAATCAACCCCAAGCTCGAGGCGCTGTTTGTTCTGGAGTGCGCGACTGGGGACCCCGTCCTGTGATGGCTGTCTGCAAGCCCTGTCCATTGTTTGCTTGCTGCGGCTGAACAGGCTTTGCGTGATAACTCGCCGGAATAGGCTCAACCTCGCATTCCGATGTTGCCTTTCGCATTCCGATCCGTTGTGAGGGTTTGTTGAAGACTTGAAGCATTGTTTTTCTTTGTGAGACCGATGCCGGGCTTGTCGAAGTGGCGTTGATTGAGGGAGCGTATGACAACAAGGACCTGGCACCCTTGCAAGCCCCGCCTCCTGATAAGGTTCCTGCGAACGATTGCGTAAGCAATCGATGCTTACCCGGCCGCAACTGGCTTGTTGGGCATCGCGGCCTGCCAGTCCCATTCAGATAGCCGATTACAAGACACTCCACCCTAGCCACCAGGACTAAATATGTTCAGCTTCGATTTACCACCTGTGCAGCCTAATGAGTGCAAATGGCGCTGCGGCAAGACGTACGAGGCACGCAGTAATTGGTTACTGTATCATGAGCAGTTGAGGTGTCCATTGCGCCCTCGAAAGCGCCCACGCACTGACGACCCGGAAGAGGCGCGTCTAGGACGACCTTTCCCACCTGACGAACACCCGGGGCCGCAACCCGAGTCATCGTGTTCCGAAAGCGACCCAGACGAACCTCAGGACGACAATGCGACCTTAGATGGCGACCCTGTGGAAGGCATCTTCGACGATGTCCCTGTAGATGCCATCTACGACGACCAGCCGGAAGACATCCCGATGAGCTCTCTCTCGAACCGTCGTTCCGACAACGCCGCCGAAGCAGGGATACCGATACGGCTACAGATACCAGACCCGTGGTTCACGCTCCGTGAGAAACCTTTCGATCCGTTTTCAGGGGAACACGATTACAAGCTCGCGCGGTGGTTCGTTAAATCTAAGACCCCCAAAGGACAGATCGATGACTTCTTCAACGACGGGCTCCACGGGCCGGCATCTCGGGATGGACCGATGTCTTTCAGATCGGGTCACACTTTGTGGAAGCAGCTAGAAAAGATGGACGGCCAACTCCCGTCATACAAGATAGGCGCGGTCACGGTGGACGGCCGCACAATACCGTTCCTGACGAGAAACATCATCGATGCTGCGAAGTATCTCATAGGCCAACCTTGCTATAAGGACTACCTTCAGTACGCCCCATATACACAGGTGAACTCCGATGGAGAGCGCCAGTTCAACGAGATGAACACCGGGGACTGGTGGCACGACACGCAAAAGAAGCTACCAAGACAAGCCACCCTTGTGCCTTTGATATTCTCCTCAGATGAGACGCATCTCACGAACTTTTCCGGAGGCAAGAAGGCATGGCCGGTCTACATGACCATAGGAAATCTCGACGCCACCGTCCGAAGCAGGTGGTACTGGAGAGCGCAGGTCCTAGTTGCTCTGCTACCCATCAAGCCCAAGAAGAGCGGCATCCGAGGCGACGGAGACAACGAGATGTCGCAGCAGGCCAAGCAGGCGCTGTATACGGTCCTACGCGGTCTTCTGGAACCCCTCAATCGGTTTGCGAATCCGGAACACGAAGGCAGGCCTGTTGAGATGCTCTGCGCTGATGGGTCGGTACGATCATGTTGGCCTGTCCTGGCAGCATGGATTGCGGACCACCCCGAGCACGCGAATCTGCAAGGCACGAAAGGAAACGTGTGCCCTACCTGCACCGTGCACAGAACCAATCTGGGGGAGCTGGGTCCGGAGGCACCTCTGCGAGACAGTGAGATGCACAAGCACATGCTAGACCAGCACCGTCTCGCCGAATCAGATAACAAGGCGCGGGCCAGTGCCCAAGCCGAGACCTGGTACTACGAGCACGCTTACGAAGGCCGCCCTCGTGATGTGACATCGAGATTACCGGTCACCGCCAAGTTGGCTTCAGCCAAATGGTTTATGGCCGCATCCACCAGGACGGATGAGAATGTGTTCTGGGGAGTGCCTTTCGTGACTCCGAGCCTGTTGCCACGGCCAGACGTCCTACATGTCATGCTACTTGGGATCTTCAAAACGGCCATGAACTGGGTAGAGGATTTTCTGAAGAAACATGACAGGGCGGATAAGTTCGATGACCTTTGGGCCAAAACGCCGGCATACGCCGACGACCGTTTCAAGCCACCCACCAAGAGGTACCGCGAAGTCGTACAATGGCAAGGCAAGGAGATGCGCAACCTGGCACGGATCATCTTGATCCACTTTTCTGCTGCGTTGGCCAATCCAAGCCCAGCTCAGAAGTCCGACTTCCAAGAGGCAATACGATGCGTACGTGCCCTGGTCCAGTTCCATCTGATGACGGAGTACGAGTCGCATACGGAAGCGACCATCGGTTACCTGGAGCATTATCTCGCCGAGTTTCATCGACATAAAGAGGTGTTCCGGTGGTGCCGTGCCGATGCCAGACTCAATACTCGCATAGCCGACCTCCGAACCGACTACAAGGGACGGATTGCAGAGGCGCAACGAGGAATGAATAATACGATGCAAAACAAGATAAAACGGGACATGCTGGCGGAGATGGAAACAGAGATAAAGGGGCTCGTCACCGAATTGGCACACTTCAACTTTCCCAAGATCCACCTTATGAGGCATTTTGGAAGGTAATCATGGTGCCGCCTTCCAGACACGCCTTGCAAGAATGCTCACCAGAACAGTTCCATCAAGCTCTTCGGTAATCTCAAGCAATATAGCACGGAGACCTCGGAGTCGGCCCACAAAGACATCGTCAAGGACGCCTACAATAGGTCGAATAAGCAAGTCGACATAGCGGATCAGTTGATGGCAGCCAACGAACGCATGAACGCTTTCCATATCAGGGAGCTGAACCTCAAGCGGTTTGCGGCAGACGGTCACTATGACTACAACGACAAGATGATTCGGCTCCTGGGACTGCACAGCTCGGATCAGAGGCGTCATGTGAACCGTAACATGAAACTGCATGGGGAGGACAGGACACTGGACCTGACAGCGACACATGATCCAGAGTTCCGCCTTCGCGATGACGTTCCGAGACGCGTCCTCTCAAACTTTGACGACGCGGAGTACGCAGTCTACGCAGAGATCCCCCAGATAGCCCCGTGGACCATCTTGGGCCTTCTAGAACCGTTCTACAGGCGCGTCTACGGAATCGATATGGCAAAACTTGATCACGCTGAACTGCGCCGTTATGTCTTCCGCTTGGCTACAGAACTAAGAGTACCCTTTCCACTACATCAAGACTCCAATCACGGGCTGGGCTACGTGATGCATACTCTGAGGTGCACTGGCAGATCGAACTACCGAAAGGGCCCACCAAGAAACGACAACTGTTGGATTAGCGTGAAGGACGGGGACCCATTCTGGAGAGGAAAACATGTGGGGAACTTGGTCTTATGCCGTCTAGTCGCCATGGTGAAGGTATGGAGGAAAGGGGAAGACGACAACAAGGTGCACGCGATCGTGAGAGATTACACTCTTCAAAGGGACTACCCCGGGGTTAACGCTCATGGACTGAGCCGGTGGTTATACAATGAGCGGACGGCCCCTTGGGTGACGGCCCTACACGTGATCAAAGGGGGTGCGCATTGCATGTCGGACGGCAGTAGGGATCCAAATATGTACTATGCGAACACGCATATAGATGTGACTACGTGGAATCTTCTTCAGGAGGACATACAGGATTGGCGCCTGGAAAGAGAATTTCTATGTAGTTGTAGAAGAGCAGATTCAAAGACTAGTTATACAGCCCTTAGAGGGGGCGCGCTTGCGAGGTCCATCTGGATACTCAGCGCGCAAGCCGTACTTATGAAGTAATTCCTTAGCGAAAGCGGAATCAACGATTAATTGTAGAATAGCAGAAATAAAGACTAGATAGAGAGCCCTTAGTAGGGAGCGTCCTTGCGAGGTCCATCTCCATACTCTGCGCGCATAAAGCCAGGCGAAAATTATAAATTTATTGCTTAGCGAAAGCGGAATCAACGATGCGATTTAAAAACGTCCATCGAGAGACGACTCTGGATGCCGTCCACCGAAGGCCGTCACTGGCTCCAGTTGAGCGCGATGTGTCGCAGGCCGCGCTCAGCATGCTGAGCGCGCTGGTTTACAAGCCAGATCTCCAAGCGGCCCTGAGCGCGCGGGTTCGCAAGCCAGATCTCCAAGCGGCCCTGAGCGCAGCTGAGCGTGCGACCAGGGACGGGGTTCGCTAGTCGGATCTGCTGAGCGCTGCTGAGCGCAGCTGAGCGCTGTGAGCGGCTCGGTTGCACGGTGCAACGGCCGAGCGGTACTTGATTTTTTGCTGATGAAGATTTGACATAGTACCTTTAGCTGGAGGACGAGATGCTATATTAGGAATGCCATTTTTGCATGATACAAAAGCAATTATTGATCCATTTGGAGGCACAGTCAGACTACAAGCGCTGGGCTCAACCATCATCCAATGCCAACCACCAACTGGACGATTAGTAAAACAATCAGCAGCCACACAGAAAATTGACGAATTTGTTGAGAGATTTCCGAAACTATTTTCAGAAGATAAGACAAAAGCAATATTACCACCCTTGCGATCACCAGGACTAAATCATCGAATTCTATTGGATCAAAACAAACTATCTAATTTTAAGACGCATCACATGAAACTACCTGAGGCATCAAAAGACAAATTCCCAGAATGGAAGGACGCCTGGGTTGAGGCAGGAATAGCCTATACTGGACCAGGATTATTTGCCGTCCCAACATTTGGAGTTGCCAAGAAAACCGGCGAAGTCCGATGGGTGCATGACCTTAGACCAAGGAACAACATAACAGTCAGGGATTATAGTCAAATGCCTGACCAGATGACCATCCGCATGAATGCAGCTAAAGCATCTGAAACGGGATGTGTCTCACTTGTTGATTTATCCAATGCATATCATCAAGTCAGAATCGAACCTGAGGACGAACAATACAACAGTATCAACACCCCTTTTGGTTGCATGAATGTCAAGGTTATGTTACAAGGAGATTGCAACGCACCTGCTACAATGACCCGAATTATGAATATCTTGTTTGGCAACTACATAGGAAAATGGTGCTATGCTTACTTAGATGATATTGTTATCATCTCAGATACCATCGAAGAGCATATAGAACACTTAAACATTATATTCAATATACTGGAACTCAACAACTTTTACCTCAGAAAGGAGAAATGCAACTTATTTCAAAGAAGACTTAAACTATTGGGACATATCATCGAAAATGGCGAGATTAAGGCATCACCAGAAATGATATCAAAGATACACAATCTCCGTGTCCCTACCAACAAAAAGCAACTACAAAAATTTCTGGGCATGATCAATTATATTGCACCACATGTGATTAATATACACATTACAACGAAACCACTGACGGAAATTACTGGATCAACTACCGAATGGAGGTGGGGTCCAACAGAACAACAAGCATGGGATAAGACCATGCATATTATTAAAAACACATGTCCAACGAAGCCCCTTGATTATCAGGCGGCTATTATGGGAAAAAGCAAAATATACCTCATATGTGACGCATCAGTTATTGGCTATGGCGCTATCTTATGCCAAGGTACCTCCTTGGAAACTGCACCTCATCACATTGCAGGAATCACAAGCAAGGCTTGGAGTGCCACACACCATAATTATAGCACAACCCTGAAGGAGTTACGTGCCATGATAAGCGCCAGTAAAGCATTTTATCAACAGTTGATTGGATGCAAGTTTACACTAGTCACTGACCACCTTCCACTTAAGAATATGCTAGACACACCTAGTCCACGAGGACAACAAATCATGTGGATTGAGGACATCGCCCCACTTGATTTTGATACAGAATACATTCAAGGATTAAAAAACACAGGGGCTGACACCTTGTCACGCCTATGGGAAGATATCCCTCATAACAATATACCAGAAGAATTTATAGAGCCAGAGGACGCAGCCAGTAAAGATATAAAAGCATACTACATCATCAACTCCTCTGCAACTCAAACACTACCAGAACCAACAAAGAATACCAACAAGCCTACCAACGCACACAGCATGTCTAAATTCTTCGAGAAATACTCTTTTACTGAACCTAGTTCATCTGCTACTATGCCTGAACCCCCTACCTTATATGAAGATTTCTTTGAATCCAATATCAAAAAAGAAAAAGAACAACAAATGGACGAAATGAACCAATATATGACCGAATTAGGCTCTAGATACTCCACTGAGTCTGACGAATATCATTCAACTGAAGAGGATGCCACTTCACCAGAAAATCAACAGAAAGAAACCGAATTTCTTGGCCATAAATCAGGCACCCTCAAATGCAATGCTGGATTGCACTTTACCTTTTGCAAAAATAAGGATGGTTGCCCATATCACTTTGACCATCTTGATATCACCTATAAGCAATTGGAAAGCTTCGAAATTGTTATTCCTCACAAATTCCATTGGATCAACGAAAAGATAGAGGATTGTTGCGAATGGAAATCATATCTCAATAGCAATCCTGATGCAGAATATCAACCAACCCCAGAGGGGATCCATATGTGTTCAAATTGCGAAGATTGGAGAGTTGAACCAAGGCCTGACACACAAACCCCCGAGGCCTATGCAGCTTATGCATCGCCAAACTTCGAAGGATTTTACCAAGATATTGACCCACAAGAAGCTGAACTCTGGCACCCCAGATCAGAGCTTATATGGGACGAACCTACAGCCATATCAAATGCTGTAGTGACACGCTCTCAGGCCAGGAAAGCAGCTGAAGGTCAACATATGGACGATGCTATAATCATCTCTGATGATGAACAACAACAAGACATTCAGTATTCAGACGAACATGATGAGACAGGACTTTTTCTCCCTGCTCCTATCAAATTTGACGAAGTTGATGAGCTATATCAACAAAAAATTGGTGCCCTATTTCAGGCGCCACTACTGGATCATATACAATTGTATCAAGACAGAGATGCAATTTACCAATCGAAATCACAGGATGAGACCAGCTTTCCACACTATACCAAGCACTTGGGAACGCTCTGGAAGCATGTCAAAATCCCCAATTCTGATGTGAGAATTAGGACACTCTATATTCCCAATATCCCATATCATCCTACAGATCAGACTACACCAGATGAGCATACAGAAAACCTCCGAACTGCTCTTATCAGACAGTATCACAACAACTTACTTAGCCATGCTGGATATAAAAAAGTCAAAAAAGCGATGGTCATGAAATTCAACTGGCCAAACATGGATAAAGACATACAAAATTACTGTGAACAATGCCCGCCTTGTCAATTGAATAAGCACCGAACCAGCAAGCCAGCAGGACACACCTTTGCACTACAAGTACCTGAGCACCCTTGGGAGTCAATTGCCTGCGATTTTATAGGCCCACTAAAACAGAAAATGTCACCAAAACCCCGAGGCAATGAGTATATCATGGCAATTATATGCCGCTTCTCAGGAATGGTTTGCTTAATCCCATTACAGAGGCTGGTAGGACTACAAATAGCGAAGGCATTCAAGAAGAATTTCATACCTTATTATGGGATTCCAAACGAAATTCTATCAGACAGAGACCCGAGATTTACAGCAAATTTTTGGCAGGAGATGACCAGACTATTAGGGATCGAATTGATTATGACAACTGCATTCCATCAAAACACCAATGGCCAGATGGAACGAACCAATAAGATTATTGGTGAGCAACTGAGGATCCTCACTGATAATGGCCGCCACAACTGGGAACAATTTCTCCCCACCATCCAATTCTCCATCAACACCTCTCATGTCCATTGGACCAATGCAACACCTTTTGAACTAGCTTATGGACGAACCCCCAAGCTACAGCCCATGTTCAACACAGAGGACGAAGACCAGCTGACATCAAATGTTCCAGCAGCCTCTGATTTTGTTGGAAATATGGCAGCACAACATAAGAGGGCGAGGGAAGCACTGATGATCGCCAGACATAACAGTGCTATGATGAGCCAGAAGAGACGAAATGCGAATATCTCTTTTGAGATTGGTGATATGGTTACCATCGAAAAGCACAATAGGGATCGTTCTATCCCTGGCAAACTCAACAGTATCAGAGATGGACCATACAAAATCATTGAGCAAGATCACCTCGAAAATTACAGACTGCAATTACCAGCAAAGTCACGCCTACATGACTGGTTTGCAGCACCAAAATTGAGACATTGGAAAGGGAAGACACCAACAGACTTGTTGGAGCAACAGAATCAAGAGCTGGTAGAACTGCAACCCTTGGACGAAGAGACTGAACTGCAGAAAATCCCACATAGGATTATTGATCACAGAATCACTGATCAAGGGATCATCGAGGTACTGTGCGCTTGGAAGCACTCAGCCATCGAGGATGCCAGCTGGGTTGACCTCTCTGAAGTAGAGTACTTTGGACACTTGTGGACAAAGTACAAAAACAGCAAAAAATACAAACAGAACATGTACCTCCAAGGCTCCAAGACACCATCAGATACAGATCAAGAGATGACATCTCTCTTTGTTATTGCAGACCAAGAGGAATACTTTGTTGACTCAGACGAATCTAGCGAACTACACAGCCCTTCTGGATTCTAATCCTTTTTCATAGGGGGGAAGTGTAAGGGAATAATGTTTCCCTTAACATGTTGTGAGGTTGAGGTTGTTAGTAGGATGTTAGGGTTCAGGGCCGGCGCCTAGTTGAGGCATTTAATACCTGTTTTGTATCCCTGTCTACGAATTAATACCTCATTGGTATCCCTGCACAGAGATACCCCGCACCTCTATTATGTTCTATCTTCTTCTATCTGTTTACAAATATGGTTTGATTGTTTACAAATAAGTATTTCCTTGGTCAGAGTTTCATTATATAAGCCTACGAAAATTGTGTATATAAGGAGGACTGGTTTCCCTCTTATTTCTCTTCTTCAGATCTTCTACACTACATCAGTTTAGCTTTCAATATTACAGAGTTGAATAGTGACTTCACTGCGAACTTTACTTGATTGTGACAATCATACAGACTGCTTGAACACCTTAGTTCAATCCCTGGTATCGGTCCTATCTATAGGCTGACCAGGGCGAAGGTCTCTTACACTTTTGACATCACACACACACAGTATGACTGCTAGGGCCGTGATAAACAGCAGAAAATGCGATGATTTTAATGGTCAATCCTATTCATCGTCTGGAAAGGCAGTTTCTTGCGGGAAAATGACGCGACGGACTCGACGATCACGAACACGAGCAGAGTATAAAGACACGACTAACTGCCACTCGTGCACGAGGAGAAACAACTAGATTACATAAGTACTGCAAGTTCCAGTATCGTTGTAGATCCGTTCCAGCTTTTCTGATCCCTGCCACAAATATGGCCACGGCCGAGATAGTTGCAACCCTACTTCAGCCGTCGACCCTCTACAACTGGAAGCTGTGGGTTGCCACCACACTCATCTACATCTTTTCCATATGCATCTACCGTCTCTACTTCCATCCACTCTCCCATGTGCCTGGTCCACGTCTGGCCGCCATTAGCACCCTCTGGCAAATCTACTGGAACGTGATACGCGGCGGAGAACTAACCAGCCAGCTTCCGCGGGTATGCCAGCAATACGGTTAGCACCTCCCTCCCACCGACCTGCTTTTCTCTTTATCTTAATGCCCGGGCTGACTGGTATTGGCAGGCACTGTAGTCCGTATCGGCCCCAACGATGTTTTTATCCACGATCCTGCTTTGTACAACACGCACGTGTCTCCCTCGCCGCCATTCCCCGAGGCTAACCTTTCGCAAAAAAAAACAGAGTCATGAAGCGTACATCGGGCTTCACCAAGTCACCAACCTTCTACACAGGGTTCGGCTTCCCAACGGCATCGTTTGCACTTATCGACTCCGTGCCGCAGCGCACCCGCCGCCACACTCTACTACCCTTGTTCGGCCCGAAAGCAATCGAGGCACTCGAAGGCGTGATAGTCGACAAGTTCACGGCTCTATTTCAGGTACTTGATCGGAATGAAAAGGCAGGTAGGGCAAGCGGGATTCATACGTTGTTTATGTGCACCACGGTAGGTTGGAGGACAGGAGTTGATTGGTACGGGAAATTAACAGGTACTAGATGGATATAATTTCGGCCTACTGCTTCGGCAAGAGCTTTGATATGATTTTGCGTCCCGAGGGCCAGGGCGAGACGATCGCGAATGTATTGAGCTTCAGTAATAGCCTGTGGCTGCTGGTGCACTTTCCGTGGATTGCGCCGCTGGCGCTGAACTTGCCGCGTGCGCTGGGGAACTTGGTCGCGCGGCAGTTTCTAGAGAACCGGGAGGTGCGACTGGCCATTCACCAGGAAACTACTTTCTTATAAGCCATGATACACGAAAGCGCTGACGATACTACCTGCAGATGTGCAAAGACGTGGTCCGCGAGTTTCTAGAGGCACAAAAGGGCTTTCGACCAAAGGGCGGGCCGGATACAATTTTCGACGTACTCACCAACGCCACCACTAAGACGGCAAAGATCCCAGGATTTGAAGATCTGGTGGACGAGGCCATCAACCTTGTGACGGCAGGCACGGACAATAGTGCTACGGTAATGTCGTTTGCTGTGTACAGGTTCTGCAGCGAGCCTGTGTGTCGTGAAAAGATTCTTGCCGAGCTCGACAAGCTTACGCCGAATTCGACCGGTAATCTAGACATGGCGGACCTTAGGGCACTGCCGTATCTTGTATTGCTCCCCCCCCCCCCCATTACTGGGCGAGACAAAAAAAATGCTTGCGAGGAGGAACAGATAGCTGATATGTATAATGTGCGAGTGTAGAACGCGTTTATAAAAGAAGTCCTGCGTCTCGACTCGCCCGTGCCTGGCCGATTGCCGCGACGTGTGCCTGCGGGCGCGGGGCTGCACGTGGCGTCAGCGAACCTACACCTGCCAAGCGGAACCGACGTCAGCTTCGGCCACCAGATGGTGCACCTAGACCCCAGCATCTTCGCAAACCCGTCAGCATTCTGGCCCGACCGGTTTCTGGTTGATCGCGACCTAGATCAGTGGGTGCTGAGCTTTGGGAAGGGTGCAAGAGCGTGTCTTGGACGCGGCTTTGCATTTGCGCAGATTGCGCTGGTGCTGGGGAATCTGTTCTGGAAATATGATATACGGCTGCATGATACGACAGCCACGGATATGGAGTGGGACGATTTCGGAGTAGCGCATTGTAAGGGGAATCTGCAGATTAGGACCACACCGCGAGTCGTGAGTAAGGATTAGTCTCCTCCCTGGCGGGTAGAACGATGTGATTTCATGCTGTGGAGGATATCTGTATAATCTGCAGTATATTCAGCAGAAATCTGGTGTTTAAGTTAAATTAAATGTGGTTTACACTTCAAATACTACGTATCAGCGGCGCTCAGGTGTTGATTTCCTAGTAACACTAGGATATCCAGCCTACATAGAAACTGCACAAGCTAGTGCCACTGAAGAATTCCGGTATCAAGCTTTTGCTCGTGTTCTGGCAGGCATGACCTAGATTCTAGCCTTAGCTTTCACCTCTAGATCTGGCGCTAATGGTGTCCCAGCCGTTATTTTATTTATTTAATCATTCTTCATTCTGCTTACACCTACAAGCCGGGGAAAATTTACATCGAGCACAAAGATATAGCAATAAAACCCCACCCATCATCCCCTGGAATGCGCTTATTCACACAAACGAAAAGACCAAGCAAAGCCTGGTTTGGTCCACAGGAGGCACGTTGTAGCACATTGCGTGGAAAAATAACAGAAACAAACGAAATCCAATTGGCTACTTCGAGAGTAGTAGCTTCCTTTTTGACCATACAAATTGGGTCTAGGTGCCAAGTCCAGGACGTCCTGGACTTGGCGCCTAGGCCCATTGGGATGATAATGTTGCCCCGGCCGTACTTGAAGTATGTAGAGTACTCTAATTAACCGATGGCGCTACGGTGGGGCGCTAAACTGCTGATCAGTTTAGCTGGACTAGATAGGGGTAGCGTAGAGTACTCGTACAAGTGACGCAGGCATCAGGTGAAAACATGCACACATAATGCATAATATAAAGCGTTATGCAGGTATGTACGAGTACAGGCCAGAGGTGTTAAGTAGGTGATGGAACGTATAAGCCACAGATCGACTACGTAGCCGTTCGTCTCATACAATTCCCCACCAAAAAGTACTGTGGGTGGCATTTTCAGGGGTACCCTTTTTGCATCACCATACATACCCACACAGCCTGTACGAGTACATACTCTATTGTCTCATGCCCAGACCACATTCACATTATCTAACTCAATCTTCCAGATCTTTCATACGTGCGTACGTTATCTCGGTACATCATATCAAAAGGATATTCGCCCGCCTCAAGCCACAACAGTAACACAGGTATGAGGGAATTTCGGATGGGCAAGAATACCTAGCCGATGATTAGAAACCCTCGATATGTTATATATGCCGAGCGAATGTGTGAGCCGTCAATCTATATAACGGTGGCTGCCTTGCGCCCTACGCCTTGCGACTACCTGGGGGGTGGCCTGGCAAGGGGCAGTTGCCGGAGTTGGAGAAGCAGAGGGGAAAGTGTAAAAGTTTGGCTTGCGCGCGACTGGATGTATGGGGTAACAAGGCATCAACCAGTTTACTGTAGAATGATACAAACCGAGGTATATCTCCGTAGATGAACAGAGTCATAAAATGTGGACACAAGATTGTTCTCTGTTTCGGGATGATTTATCCCCAATGTAACACCAAAAATGCCTTCGGAACATGCTCGAGACCGTTATAGCTAACGGCATAATGCATGACGTGATTGACAGTTTGTCACATATTCTCTATAATAGCGGAATGCTTTTGGCGCTTAAAAACTACAGAAAGTGAGTTGCAAGAGCCTCTATTCATGTGAAGTTTTTGTAAAAAGGTATTGAAGTACGAGCCAAGCCCACAACTCTATTCGGTCTGATGCGAGACAAATAAAAAAACTAATACTAATGCTCTTCCAACCATCACTTAAAATTGAGCCAGACACCATGATCAACAGTATTAGTCATCCCAACCCGATACAGAACCGTATCCTCACTATGATTTGGGTTTGGGGCGGGCTTGAGATCAGGAAATAGCTGGATAATTCTGATCAGTGCATATGTCGCGGTAGTATTGGCAAATTTCTCTAAGTGTAAGTGTTAGTATGTGTTTGGCATATGAAAAACATCGAAGAAAGAGGGAGATATACGTCCAGCACAGTTACGTGGGCCTCCACTAAAGGGCAGATATCCCCAACCAATCTTACGCAATCCTTCACCAGGTGCATCTTGGCCCCATCGCTCCGGAAGATACTCCTCGGCAGACTCTCCGTAGAGATCTTTGCGCCGGCACATTGAATAGGTTGAGTAGTGTACCAGATCTCCACGGCGAACTAACAGTGGTGATTTTCCATCAGGCCCACCTCCTAGGGGAAGCACAGTTGTCTTTGAACACTCTCTTCCATTCCCAGGTGCCGGAGAGTTGAGTCGGTGAGCTTTTGCGACAGTTAGAACTTAGTAAATCAAAGTAATGTATTAGAGATTGTGATGATGCATACTTTCGCGTAATACCCATTGGAGATATGTCAACTCCCACATTTGTTCATATGTCGGGAGCCGTGCATCTAGCCCAACTCCAAACTTTTTTTCGACCTCTTCCACCAACTTCCGGTGGACTCTAGGGGTCTTTCGGAGCCAGAAAAGCGTCCAAGCAATCAGTGCAGCCAAAGTTTCCCGACCAGCGAATAGCACATTGAGACATTGGGAACGTAAGATCTCTCGGTCCTGGGTCTGTTGCACAATTTCATCTAGAAAAACATATCTCCCCGAGTCTGTGTTGTTAATCAAAGTCTTGGTTTTGTAACGTTCAATCGACTGGTCCACAAACTGGTCTGCGTATTTTTGAACGGTGGCGCAGGCGGCACGAGCTTTCTTGGAAGTGACAAAGTTGCACAAAGGCCCCGCTTTGGCTCGGTCAACCATCCAATGTTGGCCGATTTCCCATGCTTCGACAAAGTCTTGCTCCTCTTTTGTGCTAACGTGCTTTGCGTGTCTTTGGTCGCTCGTCTTTCCAAAGAGTAGTTCTGTTACTACATCTAGACTAAACTTCGATAATAAAGGCTCAAGGTCCAGTGCGCGGAATCCCTCCTCATCAGCTGGCTCATCCAGGATGTGATTGTAGATGCGTTGAATGTGTAATTCCAAACCGCCAAAGTTTGTTGAGTTTTTGAGCTCGAATGCAGGTCGAAGGAGTGCACGACTGATTGACCATTCGTGGCCGTCCTGTGTAAAAATACCAGAACCAATAAAGGGTTTAAAACATCTCTCCCGAAATCCCCCCAGTCGAAAGTCTAAGATTGAATAAAAGATACAGTCAGCGGCTGATCCGTACAATACCTTGGTGGCTTGGGTATGACATGATGTAGCACTGGGGTAGCTTAGAATGGGGTGTCGCACTATCAAACTCGGTAGCTAACATGACTTGAAGATTTCGGGGCTCATTTGTTACAATAGTAGTGGTTCCTAACGAGTCCACACGAACAGTGTTCGTCTCAGGCTTCTGCTGTAACCAGTAATGCATCATCGTCGGGACCTTCTTTTTTTTCATGAATTCGCCAAAGTCTTTCATCATTTGAAGTCCATAAGGACTGTAAAGCATTACTGCTGGCTTGCATCCGTATTGTTTTATGAGCTTATTCTCATGCTACTCCACATTGTTAAACTCCCTCGGTCGATAAAATCCCCAGAGCTCTGAGCTCAGAATGCAAGACATACCATGCGAACTGCTATCTTGCCGAGCACTAGGTAAAGCACGTAAACCGCCAGTGCTCCACCCGCAATCTTCCAGGGAGGGTATGTTTTAAAAATTTCCATGTCGAATCTGGGGATGTTGAGCGCCATTGTAAACGGTAGCAAAGTACTACACTGCGTTGGACGTGAAGTGGAAAGGTTGTTGGCAAGAGCTCAGATCGCACGTTTTACTAACGGTCTAGCGCCAAGCTCAAGCAGCAAAATCTAGAAATCTACCTGAATTCAACAGACAGCTGCATTGCATGACGTTGCAACCATTGCACGAATCAGTTCCGTTTTGCGTGCTAGTTCTCTACTTCAAGGCACAAATACAAGTCAGGAAAACATAGGTTGTGCGGCGCAACACCGCACAACAGGGCCTTCATACTGCCTCATGGCTGCCTTGTCGCAGTAACAATTAAGAATGTATTCTGATGCTAGCGCCCGGCAATAGTGTGGGTCTTAATATATATAGATTATAAATCGGAACCCCCATAACGCACCGATATTTTTGATTCGACACAGCTTCAGATCGGCCAATTTGGAACATACGAGATTAAATGAAACCTTGAACCTTTGCTGCAAGTAGAGAAGTGGTGCAACGCTCCGGAGGAAAGTATTGCATGCAAGGAGGGCAATATCCCTGAAAAAGCCGCCAACACCGCTCTTTACTGCTGCCTGCAGGCCTTGTATCACACCAACCGCTTCTTGGTCGACTTGTGGGTAAGTACCTATGCTTTCGAAATATATATTTGCCCTGTAATAATGCATTTCTGGCTAGGATTGTCTGCCCAATGATACACGATAGGCAGCTTAATTGGAGATATCCTTGCCGCGGGTGCACACCACTCTGCAGATTTCTAGATTTAGATCATTTTTGATTTTTGATATCCTTCTGGAACATTTGTGATTTTCTCTCAGCATGCAGGTCTTATCATGCAAGCGCCGGTTCACCCGTCTCAGGTATGGATGGGAAGGTAATCAGAAATAAGGACATGGGTTTCTCCACACTCCCCTACATGCGTCTTATGCTTTCGCGGGCTTTAAGATTCTGTATAAAGTAAATATTCTACCGAGCTTTTTCGCAAGCCTGAACAGTAGGGCTTTGATATCGAGCGTTCAATCTTGAGGTGCACTTAGCAAATCTATCACCACAGTGCACAGAAAACGTTTAACACGTCAACTAGTCGCATTCTACGCAAAAACCGCGATCATGGTTATGTCACATGAGTCTTACTCTGTAAGTTGTCTTTCTTTTGCTAGCCTTTCTGGTTCCGTGGAACCTTTCAATGTTGTTGTCAGAACTAGCAAACCTTGTCTTTTGTTCCTGGGTACTGTACTATGGTACTCTGCGTACAATTGATTTCCCACCGCGTTTCTGCGCATTTCGCCTGCACTCTGTATACAAACCTCGAGCCACGATGCTAATACGGCGCAGGGCATGTACTGGTTGATGTATGGCGTCACGATGATATTCGTGGGATTACGTATATGGATTCGCCTGAAGTACCATCGCAAGCCCGCGCTCCGGATATGGACTGCATTCACGACCGCCGACTGGCTCATATTTTTCAACTCGATCGTGTTTCTGGTTATAACTTCGCTCCTGACTGTGTGTCTTATCATGGAAAGAGACAGCTACCGACGTATGCCTGATGCCGCGTATCCGACCATGGGCTACAACTCTAGTCAGTTGTATCTTTTTAGAGTAGTGAGTAATATCTGCAACAGGACTGATCATTAAGTTTCTAGAATTCAAGACTAAATGCTTCACGATATTGTAGTTGATTTACGTTTTGAGTGAATTGCAGCATATCTGTGTTTGGCTGGCAAAGGCCACTTTTATAGCAATCTTTTACGACATCATCAAGACGGTTCCTGGTCAAATGAGGTACATGTTGCATGCTATCACCTTTTTTACCGTGTCGACATTTATAGTCACGACTTTGACATATCTGATCCCATGCTATGGGAGCAAACATGAATGGTATGTTATCAAAAACCACCAGACATATTTTAGTCAATACCTCATTAATCCTCGTACGTAAAGGAGCACGGATGTTATGGGACAATGTAGCTTCAAGGGTATCAAAATCTACCTACCAGTCAACTATGTTTGTAACATATTGACTGACATTGCTAGTACGTAGGCATCGTTTTCCAATTGAATCCCAAGAATAATAGAGCTAATTAGCTGTGCTTTCGATCGTCTTTTAGTCATGGTATTCCCTGTTTATCTTCTGAAGCTGCTCAATATGCCCCGACGCGAACGCTTCGCAGTGTGGTTCATCGTTGCTGTCGGTAGCATCTCGCCTATTGTGGCTACCATCAAATTTGGTAGTATGTACGACACGCTCCTCCGGATGACCCCTCATGGTCGCGACTATAACATGATTGTCTCTGCAATGAATGTCATAGAGATTGTGTTTGCCATCATTGCAGCCTGTCTCCCGTCTTTCAGAGTATTTTTCCGCAGCATTAATGGTAGTACGGCTAAGAATTCTAATGAGGGCTCGGGATATTCTGGTAATAGCTCCCAACTTCGCTGGATTCGCAGCCATATGAGCTCGAAGAACACCCGCGGAACGAGTGATCACGAAAGCGATCTTCAACTACACGGATCCCACCAGAGCTAAAAAAATATACTAGCGTCAATTTTCCATGGTATATTTCTTTTCTTTCAATATTTATTATGGATTATTATCTCGATTGATTTTCCATGCATTCGGATACATGTGGGTTTTAGTAGGCGATGTCAAAGTTTTAACAGGGCTGTTGGCTTCGCGTCTGTATGGGAGGAGCTGATGTGAAGGTACGATTAGTAAATATGTCGTTTCTATAAATCAGGCATCGAATCATACAAACTAAGAGTATTCTAATGTTAAAGGCGGTATATTTTTTAACTTAGGTTAACCATATTTGATATGATGTCTAACTAGCAATGGAAATGGCAAAACTAATAAATTTTCATTGAACATTCTTTGCTTAAGTAAAGAAAAAATACGGGATCGCCGAAAGCTTTTTCCCAGAGAGATTGCTTTTTAAAAATTCGTAGCACGGTTTTAAGAATCTAGAAATCCTCCACATTTTTTGGAACGCCTAAAATATGCTTACATACATCGGGATCTCCGAACTGAAGCCTATTTTGTGCAAGCTGCGCATGCATGCGTGATAGATTTTGCTACCACGGCACTTAAACCCCAACGAAGCAAGTGACCCGATAGCTGCTGTGCATCACTCTGGCGCAGTAGCTACCGCGCTCGTACATACCACAAATGAGACTTTGATCTAGCGTTGCAGTGGAATGAAAACATTTTACACGCAAAGTGGATAGTCAGGGCGTTCTGGCTTGGGAACCAAGCTGGTCGCTGTTGGCCGCACGTGACCATGCACCCTTAGTCACCAGTCTGAGTTCACACAATTTGTTTGCTTCCGAGTCTGAGCTGCACTTGTTTCGGCCCCCTCTGTAACAACCTACAGTGTACACCTCACGCGAGTACGTCCATCCGTGCTTTAATAGACTCAGTGGCGTCTAATCGACTGAGAGTCTCAGTCTCTGAAAAATCAGCTTGATGGCTCCAGCTTAATGATCTCCTATTCCTGCTTCACCGGACAGCTTAGCTAACATTGCTTCAAGATCGAGCTCACTCAACAGATGAAGCTTGCCGATCCTTCTCTATACTGATAGCTTCTACAACCTGCTTCATCAGATCTATTCATCACTGGCTGCTCTCAGGAGCTACTTCTACTCACTCAGCTCCTACGAGCTGCTTTGTTGAGTCTCCATCACTGGGAGCTCTCACAAGTTGCCTCCATTCATCACCGTCTACTACACAAGTCTACCTGCATCGCAACCGTCTATTCAATTCATGAAGAAGATAAATTATGTATAAGCTACATATCCAATTGCAAAGTCGTACCCCCGTCAACCATGACAGAAGCTCCTGTGATGTAGCTCGCTCTATTGCTACTCAAAAATATCACCACATCTGACACCTCCTGTGCCTGAGCTAGCCTTCTTAATGGAACAGCGTTCTTCATCAAATCTCCCAACCCTGGATTTCCGGCTACTGCTCGGTCCACCATTTGGCCCTCAACCCACGACGGGCATAGGCCGTTCACCCTGATTCCGTGAGGTGCATTATCTAAAGCTAGTGAGCCATATTATGTCAGAATATTTTGTCTTTTATTGAGAAAAGGCGCACGACCTACCTGCTGTCTTGACAATCCCCAACACCGCGTGCTTTGAAGCGACATATTGGACAATATGTGGTGTGGCCATCTTCGAATTACAGCTCCCGAGAAGCGTTATTACACCACGGGATGGCTGACGAGGTGCGTGGTCACTGCGATATACCGGTGCTGGAAGCGGTGATTGGTTTTTCATAATATTGCTCAGGAACCGTGTAAACAGCATAGATCCCATTACGTTCACACGCATGAAAGCGGAGAACTCAGAGACAGATGCTTCCGATATTTCGGCAGGCGTTTGGACACCAAGCTAGCTAGTGGTTCAGCATATGGCAGACAATAGTGTGCAAGATATTAAGAAACTCACACCTGCACTATTGATGCCATAGTCAATTCTCCCAAACACAGCGAAAGCTTGTTCAACCGCATTTTGAACCTCTTTCTCCTCTCCAACATCCATCTTGATATTCAAGAGCTTGATTTCCTTATTTTTAGCCATCGCTCTACACTGATCCTCAGTCTGCATAGCGGCTTCAATGTCAAGATCACAGATTGCTATTCCTGCAGCGCCTTCATCTGCGAAAGCTAACGCGCATTGCTTTCCGATGCCGTTGCCTGCACCCGAAATGAAAGCGTAGCCAGGGGTGCTCATAGTGTTGGATCACTCGAGTGGAGTTTGGAAAAGTAGACAGAGTAGGGCTTCAGAACTTTGAGACTATAGATCGATGAAAACTTTTACGATTCTTCTATGAGATAGTTGTTCCTGTCGTGAAACATGCCCCGAGCTCCGGGCGCGTATTAAAAAAAAAAGTGCCAGTATGCTAGGCCACAGTTATCGATATTAGCCATGCTCGCCATAGTCTTGTAGGACTCACATCTACACGCATGGTAGTACCGACAGATGTCCATTGGAATTCAATCAGAGATGCTTGTAATCTTGCCCTAAGGCTAATATGCGTATCCATCCGTAGCCGGGAATAACAGAACTAGAGGTCACAGAAGTCTTGTGACCGTGAGGGAGTCCGGACCCTCTATGAAAGAGCACAGAACTTATAAATCGTGCTACTGATGCCGTGCTACTGATGCCGTGCTACCCCATACTCGAGCCCTACCCAGGATTCGTAGTACTCCGGCAACTTGGATCTCGATTCACATGTGCATTTTATATATTTCTGATATCATCCATAGCAGTTCATGTTGCATATTACCCGCGACATTTTTTTTTTTTTTAATGAGTAAGTTCTAGCGGCACTGAAATACTTGGATTCACGATTACTAGAAGCTGCATTAACCTGGAAGTACGAAGCTAGTTTCACAATAGGGGATGTTGGCCTTGAAATTTAGTAACTGACTCATAGCCTTGCATAGGTCATTTAGAAGTGCCGTGAAAGTAGCTTCATGGAAGTTCGAGCCTGTCGACGAAACTGAGTTTGAATGACAATGCTAGTAGCTTAGCAATGATGATAAGGAACCCGCAAGACCGAGCGTTTAAGCAAGGCGTCAATCTCTAACTAGGGCTGGTACTTTCGGCAAATGTTTTATGTCGATATCGAAATGCGAAGCCTCGGGTTCTATGCCACACCCCGCAATCACTTATAAAAAACTCGCGAAGGTATTTCACGCACACCTTACTTAGTATATTCCTCGTACCCATATCTGAATCATCACATAACAATAACAAATTCTCTCTTATCATTCAACTTACTATGTCTGCTGAACTGAAGGGCCCTTGCACTGAATTCCCCTGCCCGGGCTTGCGTCCTGTGCAGCGCCTAATCACAACCCACAATGCCGCCGGCGAAGCTGTCTTCCACACCGTAGATACTGGTGACCATCACCGCGTGATGCAAGGCGGTATCGCTGCCGCCAACATTCTCTACTCTACTATAGATACTCCAGTTGATTTAACTGACGAGGTGGATGTTAAGGCTGCTGCTGCGGCAGAGGTAAGTAGCGGCCCCCACTTCCTCGCTTTGTTTAGGTTCTGACACCCGGTAGCCCCCACTACATATTCACAACGGCAGCGTAGCTCGCATGGTGGACTTTGCTCCAGGTGTTGAGTCTCCGCTACATCGCGCGCTCAGTATTGATTATGGTGTTATGATTGAAGGAGAGATGGAGCTACGCCTGGACTCTGGCGAGACTAGAATCATGAAGCCGGGTGACGTAAGTGTGAACCGCGGTGGTGCGCATGTATGGAGGAACGTTAGTGATACTAAACCAGCGAGAATGATATTCATTTTGTTGGATATCAAGCCCCTGATTGTAAATGGAAAGCCGTTAGAGCAGTTTTTAGGGGCTTTGGAGAGTGATTATGTTGGACGCGAGTAGATTTGAATGTATTTCTATAAGACTCAAGTCTGATTATGCTCACAACTATTGAATTAAGATTTTCTCAATAAGTCCATTACTAACGTGATTCGTTTACTGAATTTATTCTCGTAGGCCATTATCTCCTTAAGTATCTCCTACTTTCTAATTCTCGCATAGCTTTCATCCCGTATACTTGACCAAAACAAGTCCCATGGTGCCATTATTTTCTGCCATCTGCACCTTTATAACTTCCAATCCCGAATCTGCCATTTTCACCAGATCCCTCCATTCCCCTTCAGTACGCTGTCTGGAGTTTCCAACTACCAACATCCCCATGTCAAAGTATCTACACATATGCTCTTCAAGCGGATGCACAGATCCAGGCGCAGGCATCACGGTTTCATTAATAGCCAATACAGTTTCTCTGTTAGCTTTCAGTGCGGGAACAAATGTCCGAATAATCTTAACCGCGTCGTCGTCAACCCAGTTGTGCAAGCAGCGGCGTAGGATATAGCCGAGAACCGGCTCATCATTTGTGTCCGGTAACGGCTGCGGTTGAAAGAAATCGTGCTGCTTGAAACTTATGCGGCTGCGGAGTTCCGGGCTAAGATCTTTAGAAGCCTCTGCGTACATCGTTGGTGAGATGTCTTGGACTTCAAACGAATATTTAGGAAGACCCTAAATGTAATATTAGTCAGGCTTTCGAAAATGTGCATGTGAAAAAAGTGTCTAGCCGACATTTGCAAGCTCAATTGCTATGTGACCGCGGCCCCCGCCAACGTCAATGATCTTACCACGTGGTGCTTTAAGCGATTTTGCCCAGTCCAGCAGCAAGCTATCAGACTTTTCCACTACATAATTGAGTAAGCACAGACCTATTAATCCAAGGACACTAGCGGTAAGGGGGGTTTTACAAGACGATAGCCCCTCCATAGCGGCGGCAAAGCGCAAAGACTTTTCCTTCGGCTGCTCACCATACCAATGATAGACGGGCTTCCCAAATGCCTCTTTCCAAGGTGAACACTCGCCCGTGCTCTTCTTCGGGTTACTCCTGAACGACTCCCGCATGTACGTGGCAGCTCTCCACATCTCATCGGTCCTAGGTTCACCAAAGATGTTAGCCACGGATATTTATACACCGTGTGATGCCTTATCTTACATCATGCCCATTGTTGCGTGAAATTCAGCGTCCTCTTTCAGGGCTTTTGAAATTGGCGTAAACTGGAACACCTCCTTCTCTGTATCTTCTGCAATTAAACCTGACAATGCTCCAATGCGCAGCAGACGTCCAGTACGATTCTTGTCAATACCACATTTCTCTGCGATGACATCAAGAGGAGTCCCCGTGGTGGAATCAATATAATCGAGAATCTTGAAATCCAGTATGAATTGAAGTGCCAGCATATCGTACTGGGTAGTGGTAATAGCAAATGCAGTGGCCTGGGGCCCCATTAGGGCTCCCGAAAGCATTTTAGAAGCTATCACGAAGTCTGCGGAGCTTTTCTCGACTTCCCGAGGATTCGAACAACTGGCATCTTTTAGTTGGTCTTGCAGTTTCTGGGTGATCGAGAGGACTTGTTCGGTGAGAGAAAAGAGATCTTGAGACATGATTTCAAGTTGATTTCAAGTTGGAGGTTAGAATTTCGTTTGAAGCGACTATTAAATAGGAAATCTGTCGTCAAACGCTTTGTATTTATATTCCTAGGCCTAGGCTGTGTATTCGTACGCTGGAGTAAGGATCTGTGAGCCCATCATATCATATGCAAGCGCGGACCAGCTTCAGGCTATAATCTACCGAGGGATGAAACATAATCGGTCAGACCCGAAGATCTTATTGCCATTTGAAAAAGAAATATGTACGGCGGACGGTATGAATAATGCCGCCATCAACACAATCACAGATTTCGTTGGTAAAGGCATTGCTCCAAGGAAACAGTGTCACACAAGTTAAGCGCCCGTAAAGTCTTCTCAAGTTGGTCGCATTAGTTCGATCTGTATAGAGATTTGAGAGAGTCATTCCATAGATGTGGGTTGTGTTCAACGTATGATTGTGTGATCGTGTTCGTTGTCAGGTTAAGTGTTAGGAAGTGTACGGGAGGAGGAGAGAATAGCAGAAACAAGTGGGTAAAAACGAGATCTGAGCCGCACACATGGCCTAAAGTTTAAACCGAGTGATACTGGGTGCAGAAATGAGAATTCCAACAAAAAGGACGGAGAATATAGCACTCGGAAAGACTGCGACAATATTGCTTAGAAAACTTCTATGAATTGCCGGCTCGCTGTACTGCCGTTTTGTGACAACTATCAACCAGTCGGCCGACGGATCCGGCTGACTACTGGAACAGTGGGGCTAAGGTTTCGGTCATGGGATCTGGCATGCATGTAATCACATCACACTATCGTTTACAAATCACCTTCTACGCGGCCATTCATTCCTCAAGTTGCGCTTGTCACAGAAACACACATTCAAAAGAAAAAATAATTTATTGCCCCCCCCGGGCCTCCCCCCCCTCCTCTCGCTCACCCCCCCACCCCATGAGAGGTTTTTTGACGAGTGAGGCTCCGTACCTGAATACAGATGAAAGGTCAGTATATTTGAAGTCTCATGAAGTAGAAAAGTAGCGGGAATAGGATGGGGATCGCAGTGGTAGGTAGTTGTTAACTATCAAAAGGAGTGCGCTCACCAGTGAAGCATTTTATCAGCCTTTGATAATTCGAGAGGCGGGGATCTCCTCTCAAAGTATTATTTTTTTGTTTTTTTATTTTTTCTGTAGAGGCGGAGATGAACTGTGATGTGGGGGTTGCGGTGCGGCGGCGGAGGCGCCAGCTCGCCGGGGTCGCGGCGGCGCGGGGAGGGGCGGAAGGATCTAATTATAATATAAGTTCTGTCGATAACGGAGTAGTGAGGGAAACTTACGCGTCGATGGGGTCGACGGGGGAGAGGAGGCTACCTTGGTTGTAGTCCTCGGGGTTGTCGGCGCCGCACTATCGATACATTATCTGAGTCAGTCATCGACTAACACGCTGCGGTAGCATTTTAGATGGAACAGGAGGAGTTAACATACGGCTGAGGTTCTTCAGCTGCGGCCGGCGGCCGGGCATTCAAAGTTTTGTTGACTGGGTAGAATGTAACTGCCCAGTTTTCGTCAATACCTCGGGATCGTGCCGGCGGTGGTGCTCGTGGCAGGACTATTGGTATGCTTATTAGCTACCGAGATAAAAGATGAGAGCATGAGTGAGGGCAGGCTGTGACATACTACCGGGGGGAGCAGCCGGTATCCTGGACCTGCCGCCTTTGCGGGCAGGCCCGCCACCTGGCTGTGACAGCGGCGATATTTGCCGCGCCACACTGAAATAGCACTTTCAGTAACCATGTATGTAGAAATATGAATTAGACATCGCAGGGACATACTGTGGCTCTGCAGCCGAAGCTGCACCCCGACATGTAATCAACATATCCTGGGATGCTTGGCCCACCGGCCGGACGGACACAAGTCTATTATCGTCAGAAAAGAGGAAAGACAGAGTAGGTTCTGTGGAAGGGAACTTACGATCCAACCCGCCGTCCACGTTGTCCGCCCCACGAGGTAACAACGAAGTTGAACAACTTCTTGGGCAACTTGTTCTGGTTAGTAAAGTGAGTGTGCTAATTAAAGGATATGGGGCTTACATACGGGGCGGAAGACGGGCGGGAGGATGCATTGTGGTCGGGTAAGGGATTGGCCGACGGAGGATGAGGAGGAGGGGAGGGAGGAGGAGGGGGAAGAGGAGGAAGAGGCGAACCAAGAAGCCCGCGGGCAAAACAAAAAGGGAAAAAAAAAGCGAGCGGGCCAACGGGCCAAAAAAGGGTCGTGCGTGTGTAGCATTTTTAGCGTGTGAATGCATCTGGTGGAGAGGAAGCAAAACGAGGAGAGAAAAAGTGGCAGATTTATAGACATCGGCGGCGATGAGCGGGCAGGGCCCGAGAGTCACGGTGACCGACATCGCCGCACATGAATATTATAGCCAAGATGTATAGAATAGCTGTGATGTAGGGCACGAGTCAGTGCATCTCCGAAGCGGCGGGGGTGTTGGAAATACCCATGCGTGTCATCAGGATTTGCTGTGCTGTGGGATTCCGAGTCATCGGCGGTGAAGCATGGGCGAGGGGAGCCACGCTGAGTTGCTGGGTAGTCACGCTGAGTTGCTGGGCAGGATAAACGAAAGTGAGATATAGCGGCAGAAGGTGTTATAGCATGCATCGGTATCTTTTATGCTCTTGATTGTGCAATTCTGCCAGAATGCGGTGGGCCGTCGAGATGCAGGTCTAATTATTGTAAAACATCGAATTCTAGGTTTTGGAGAAGACTAGTCTGAAAGACGGGATGCATGAACGCGGCCAGCCGCCTTGAGTCTTCAAGGCGGTGGTTCGAATAAAGGCTGCTATGCTGCTTTGGATTAAGAACTACAATTTTTACTGTTCATTTTTGACGATGCAGCTGAGATTGAGCATTGTCACATTAGTTTAGGACGATAACTTCATCGAGCTCAAGAGCGTTGGGCAATTTTCCGTGTGCAAATTAACCGAAGCAAAAAAATCAGGAAATGAAAACAAGAGCGCAAAATTAACTTGACCATGCAAGAAGCGAGTGACCGTGCGTGCAGAATTGTCCACTACAACAAAACTCGGCTGTTCGCATGTAAGCCGACATTCATAGCCATTTTTTCAGAGAATTCAAGTACGTTGAGAAGTAAATCTCTGGGCACCGCCCGTCAACAACGCTCTACAAGTTCCTCAAGCCAAAACCCTCAGCATACGGAGTAAAATCCACTGTAGAAATTTCAGTTAGAGTTAACGATTCAGAATGTCGATCGGAGAACCGAAAATTTGGCTTCGGAAATCCCACTATGGATGCATGCAGCATGGGCCGATTTTACATGTACAAGATTAGAAGCTATATTGATGTCGAGAGAGCATCTGGGTTTCCTCCAAAATGATCCTAGGTTAATGGTTAGACACGCTAATTGTTGGTTCGATCAGCAAGAGCCGATAGCTTTCCATTTTGTATTTTGTCGGAAGGCGGTATGAAATGCCTACTCAATGCGAGAAGCTTTTGTGTTTACACCAGGAAGGCCCACAAGTTTGAACGTCCAATCGATCAACTTAGCAGTGTTTGTTCGGGACGTTTCAGCGTGCACTCGGCCACAAACCAAACAGAGAAAAGTGGAAAAGAATCCCGTTTCATGTCGTCAACCATATTCGTTCCTTTCTCATTTTCAGATAGCTGCCTGCAATTCCTGGGTGCCGGCGGCCGCTGAAAACCCGTTCACATAGCTCAGTCCCATTCACTGTAACTGTGCCTATACCCGCCAGTGACTCGCCCCAAATCAGTACAGCCACGCAGCAAATTCTCCCACCCCCGCCGCTTCGGAGCATAACTCGCTCACTTGTATCGCCGCAAATCCAATGTGACACGGGCACGGAGATGTAAGATGTTTGTGTGCATCGCCGCCCGCCGCTCTGGTAGATTGGCGGATCTGTGCGGAATCATGCCTTGTGTGTCCCTGTCAAGCCTGGAGTTATCGCTACTTCCCTACTTATTCGGCCACATCTTTGCTCTCCTTCTTTCTTCTTCACCAGCATGTCTTGTTACTATCAACACATCGACACATCAATGATACACTTTCAACATGCTGAACCACTCTTGCTTGTCTTCTGTCATGGCAGTAGCCTTTTATTCCTCCACCTCATCTTTCTTTTTTTGGAAGTTTTTACGTTTGTGCTCTCTTCTTCTGGCAGTAGCCTTTTATTCCCTCCTCCTCATCTTTTTTTTATACATTTTTTCGTTTCCGGCTCGCTGGCCTCCCGGCTTCCTCCAGATGCCTTCCTCACATCGGACCCCCCCTCCTCGCCTCCTCCCTCCCATCGGAACCCCTCTCTTCGCCTGCCTCGCTCCTCCTCTCTTCCGACAAGTTTTTTTTTTTTCGCCTCCTCTTCGGCCGACCTCCGCGCCGTCCTCGCCCCCTCCGACATCATCCTCCTCGGTCCCCCTCCTGTGCCCCGAACGCCAAGGTTCAACTGTATGAAGGACGGGCTGGGGGACAAGGTAAAAGTCATATCGAAACGCAGCATAGGGCCGAGAGAGGAAGTCACGGTGGACTACCTAGAAGCCGCGGTGGGCAGCGGTGGGCAGGGGGCGTTAGCGAGTGTGACAGAAAGGCGAGAAGTCCTGGCCCGAGAATGGGGGTTTAGGTGTTGCTGCCGTCGCTGTGAGGTGGAAGCGGGCTGGCAAGTCCGAGAAGAGCAGCGAGAGGGGGACGCAGCAGCACGGCGAGGGCAACGTAAGACCCCGCGTGTATCATACTCCCGCGAAGACTGTACTGATATCAATAGAAAGTGCTCAGGTTGTTCGCCCGGCTATGGGGCGCGCCCGCGGGGGAGAACGGGCACAAAAGTACAAACCTCTTCTCCCGATTTCCTGGTGTGTCAACTGACTTTGAGTTTAAAGTCGTGTCGGAGCGGTTTTGTCAGGGCCGGCCGGTCCACATAGGCCTGTATTCACTGGTCGGCCCGGGTGCCCCGGGCCTCACACAAGGTATGTTCTATCTTTCCTTTCCTGTCCAACAACTATTCCTCATGTCCACCATGACTGATTACGATTTATATTAACAGGGGGGCGCTACAAATACACCGCCTCGATCCCTCCGTCGTCGCCATCACACCGATTGGCTTGATGTACGGGGGCCGGCGTCGTACAGGCGCCGGCATGTACAGAAGGCACGGTCACAGGTAACCCCAGCCTCGGCAATACCCGGCCGAGCGATTGTATCGTCCGGTCCCGTAAGTTCCCTTCCTGCCTCACGAAATTTGCACATCACTAACTTAGCCAGTAGGAACGACGAAGATAGGGGGAGACAGGCTGGCGCGTCCCGCCCGTCAGTTTGACCCATAGCGGTCGCCGCCGGGGGAGTTTAGATTGGGGGTGCGGGCTGGACTTTGATAGTTCGGAGTCCCGGGGGGGGGGGGGGGGATTTGTTTTTACCTCTGCTTCTCAAGTAAAGCAGAAATCATCGAACCAAGTATTTTTCTTGCCTCGGCTTCTCCAGTAAACGAACGTGCATCAAATTAAATAGTTTAGAGCTCCAATTCCTTGTGAGATGTGTAGAACTAGTGACATGGTGATTGAACATGCGGGATGAGCGAAAACGTCAACGGCCCTTTCAATACTACCCTTTCAACACTAACCTTGCCGCCCTCTAGGAGAACACCACAAAGTATCCCAGTCTATACTCACAGCCCACCTCGTCAAGCCAGTGTTCGGGTCGAGGTGTCTTCTGTCAGCGCTTCTAGTAGAAAATCATACTTGAAGCCGCACCGCCATCAGGGAAACTATTTTAATAGAACATAGGCCACAGCAGTAAGGTTTTGACGCACCAGGGGTCACGTTTTTCAACAGCAGCCGTCTGACTATTTTGTTAGTTGTATCAAAGCTACTTTTTGAAACAGAATCAACATAAATACCAAGGGAAAGAACGCAAGCCACTCACAGATCTAGTATTCAACCGTCTCGCACTCATCGGTTCGTTTGATATGTCTCCGAACCTTGAGCCTTGGCTTGCCCTCCTCAAAGCTCCCTTGCATGTGAGAAGCGTATCGCTGCACGCTTTGTCGAACAGAAAATAGTCTCGTTCCCATTCGCAGGCATTTTTGTTGCAGTCCTTTTCACGCAGCGAGAAAAGAGCTCAAAGAAAATGCTGAGTATAGCTCCTTGATACCGCTGTGTACAAGACTAGGTCAAAAATGGTTACCTGTTAGTCCTTCCGTCAACGCCAATCATTGAAAATCTTCTCCGAGTTCTCACCTCCGCCACAAAAATCGCGCATCCGAGAGGGCATCATGACCGACTATTTATTCAACAGTCGAGCTCTGGTGAAGGAAGTAGATGTCGAATGCCTTCTTTGTTTTGTTGCGATTGTAGAGAAGTAGACGACACTGGGTTTCCAAACGACCAGTTCAAGGCTAGTTCACAGTCAGTTCAAAGATTCTTGGTAGATCACGAAACGCTCCGAACCCACATTTTTGTCAAACCACTGAATCGAGTGTGAATCTTCAGTCTGAGAACCTGTACGATCCGATGAGTGACCGACGAGACAGTATAAGCAGTGGGCGCGCCGCTGTTTTGAATAATCTTGTGGAGTGAAACAAAAAGCTGTCCGTATCGCGACGTTGGGCAAGGGTTTTTCTCCATTGAAAGTTGAACTCGACCTTGCCTTGTGCGCTTGTCATAGAAATCTACGGAGAGTGAAAGTTAATATGCGCACGACTCCAAACTAATTAAAATCAAGCTGTGTTTCATCAATTGAAGTGGAAAGTTCTTCACATACGTTACCTAACTCACCTCTAGACTGCGCTCTTGATTTCTTCCCCGGAATTTGGCATGCTCTGCTTCATGTGTGCGTCATTGCCTGTGAACTGGAATTCTATCTTGTTGAACGTGTAATTTTGTTTATCGGTATTTAAGTTTGTGAAGTTTGCAGGAAGAGGCCAGCAGAGCAGAGCAGAGCAGAAATCAGGGCGATGGTACTCAGAACCCACATAACTAAAACCGAATCATCGATGATGCAGAATTGCACGCTTCAACACATATTAAACGTTTGATTAGTACTTCGTTGTAGCGTAAATCGATTCCGCAATGAGTTTGATTCTTCAAAAGTAGACAGTTGCATGTGCGTACCTAATCGGTGCAGATTCTGTAGCCACGCCGGTTTCCACGGCCGGCCGCCCAGCCGTCCAGCGAGGCTCGAACTTCGAAACCCCAGGCCACCGTTCGATCCCCGTCGGCGGAAAAGCGGCGATGTACGAAATCTGCCCCTGACTCGGGACCGCACATGACCGCAGCTCTACAGTGACACGCGGGGATGTTACAATACTGGCCGCAGCCCGGCACGAGCGGCGATGTGCCCTGACTCGGGACCGCACATGAGCTCACTTCTAGTACGGCCATGTATTTCCAGAACCGTGACTCGCGTTCGCCATGCCTCTGCATACTATCGTCCCCTTCCTTTCTCACTTCTTCTCTACCACTGAAATATTCCACCTTGGAAATGCGCTTTATTTTCGACCCTTTTCTGGATTTTGTGCCCCGTCCCCCACAGCGACACCAGCAACAACATGGTCAGTATCCCCACCTCTCTAATTAACCTGCTTTATCAATTCTGACATTTCTAGTCTGCTGCCTGGCGACCGCGATCCCAAGTACATCCCTCATTCACAAGGTCCTTGCGACGATCCGCTGACTTGAACGACAGGACACAAAACAATTTTCGAATCGTGTTTCCAGGGCTCGGGCCCAACCGGCATACCCACAGTATGCCGAAGCAGCGACAGTCCCCGATACCCCTGGTGGTCCTTCTGCAGCTTCTGCTGCATCATCCAGGAGGTTGGGCCATTGCAAATACACAATTCCCGTGTATGGGGGGGCTTCTTGCGGGAAGTCCAACTCATAATTGGGGCTGCCGACGGTTCGACATCCTTCTTTCTTCAAACTGTGGAAAAGTAACTGACCTCTTGATAGTGGGCGAAAGTACATTCCTTTTCACACAAGACCTGGTGGCTGAAGGCTGACGCTAAGGGTAGAAAGGAAAAATCGGGTCCGAACAATTTTTCCAGGACGGCCGTGCCTCCTATATGGCACCCAATATGTTCGACCGTCCTCCAAAATGGTGCTACAACGTGACTGACCGGCTTGGTGTTGATAGCTATTGGGGTGTCGGCGATGTCATCACTTTCATCGCCGGCCGGCCGGTCTCCGTCGGCCAGGATATCTCGCCGCCTCCTCTCTCCACCACCGCACCGTAAGTGTCCAATCCTTCCCGTCAATCTTACACGACGTTATTGACGCAGCTAGTCCTCCGCCTATCCGCCTTCCTGCACCTCGCCTCGCCCTCCAATGGAAATCGGAGCGGACGGAAGTGTCGTCGGTATGTGTACTGCGCGGCCGCCTTTGTCGAACATGGTAAGTCTCTCCTCCCCCTCTCCATACCACCCGAGCTTACGAACTTGCAAGAAAGGGAGACAAGGAACTTATTCAAGTTCTGGGTCGGGGGCGAGAAGGAATTTTTCAGCTGGGGGGTTGCTGGATAGGGGGCGGGAATCGAATGTTTTTTCTTTTTCAAAATGGGGACGGTATAGGGGGAGGTGTGTTGTATTAATCAATACAACAATTAAATACATAATCACTCAACATGATCCGCGTAATGAGCATAGAGGAGAAGTAGGGAAAAGGTAGAGATTACATGGGCTTGTTCAAGAAGTGACCGAACACGTACGTGTACGAGTAGAGTATCTAATTGACCCAATGACGGTGATCACCTATGCTGCCCAATTACTTTCATTGCTACTGTAGTCGTGCTGCCATCACGTCGACAAGAACTCACGCCCATGGGTCATTATTAAACCGATATAGAAGTACGCAATGTTGGAGATGAACGGATGAATTAGTTTGGTGTACACTGGCGTGGAAAAGTCCGGTTGTTCGACGCCCAGCAACACCATAGCTAAACCTCAGTCATCAAAACACCGTCCAGACCCCCACATACCTCGATTATCAACCCCACAATGCCTAGAAATACCCGACAAAATGCGGAATTGAACAAAGCTCCGTCTAGTAAGCCAGAAGTTCAAGAAGTTTCTGCAGGTAAAAAAGCGTCCGATCATCCAGCTCGGCGAAAGGTCCGAGTTCGTGGACTTCAGCGCGATAACTTCAAGTTCCGAATATCCACTCTCCGTCTTCAGTATTAAGGACCATGGCAAAGAAGAAGAAGAAGGAAGCGTTTGAATTGGAAATCTCCTATTTTCTACAGTTCACTATCAGCTACGTTCCGATCTTCAAGGTGGTCAACGAAGGTGGAGTTCATAATGCGCACCCTGAACGTCGGAAATTCAACTTTGCTGCTGCTTTAGAGAGCGCAAAAAGCGCTCTGATGTCGCATGAGCGTTTCAGAAAGAATACTTACCAAATGCGAGCCAATGGATGACAGAATAGGGGATATGCCAAAGTTCAAAAGATACCGTCGGTTCCGAAGCACCTTTTGGTATGACAGCTTTGGCTTCACCAACTCTGCAATCTTCTGCAATTTCTTTCCAGTCTCCGGATTAGGCCGAACTTGGTCATGTTTACTGGGGCTGCGCTCATTCTTTTATGGCATTGTTCAAGGTGTTTCGTGGTCCGGGCGGTGTTTTTGGTGTTTCGATGGCTCAGGTGTGGCTCAGGTGGTTGCTGGGTGCCGAAGAACAGGACTTTTGCACATCAGTGTAAGGATGTGTAGAAGAGAAAAAGAAGAGAAGAGCAGAATAAGCGCGATGAGACATCAAGCGACCCAAATCAACCTAAATGACCAAAACCGAACAATCGATGATGCAGAATTGTAAAACTCAATGCGCACGACTAAACTGTGTGATCCAAGTTTCAGCGACATTGAAATAACTGCCTAGAACGCGAAACCCGTGTCGACTCTGCATCATGAAAAACGGGGATCGCAGGAAAATTAAGAACTGATCAATCTCTGTTACACCCCTAACCCTCGAATTACGTCCTGCGCGCTGATTGTCGACAGCGTCACGGGAAATCCGTTCCTGATCAAGTCGCACGATACTCGTCTTCGTGAATAAATCCAGTATCGTGTCGGGTCATGCCTTCAACTCTTCACGACGAGATCCACCTATTTTGATTTCGTCTGTCGAAAATCGAAGGTTTACGTATGACGTTCAGCATGCACCGATCCGCATCCCGTTTACACGAACAAAACTACCGCATAACAAAGCTGTCTTCTCCTTTCATAATCATAGGACCCTCGGTCCTGAGCCTAACCGTTCGGCGTGGCTAGCAGCCAACTAACCACATATCCATACATCCCCGCCGCAGCGGAGACGTGCGGCCATCACCGGAACCCCATTCGCCCGGCCTTCCATACCCACAGCATACCCCCACCATACCCACAGCTTCTTCCCCTCTCCTCTTTCTCTTTCTCTTTCTTCCCACCATGCATCTCCCAATCAACACTATCCACACTTCGAGATGCAACTCAACCACACCGACCACCTCCGGGTGGGTCCGTTCAGCCTTCAACCACCACCTCTTTCGTTTCGTCCGTCTTTTTTTTTTGCTTTTCCTTGTTTCCTGTTGTGTGGGCTGCGAGGATGCACACACACACGCACACATCGTCCGCCGGCGCCGCGCCCGCGCCCGTTCGCTACCTCTACAGTCATCCCGCCGCCGAGGGGGTCTCGCCCCGCCCGTCCCACGACAAGACAACGGTACACATCCACCCCCCTTGCCCCTCGTGGTGAACCGTGGCGGACTGACAGCAAGGTAGACATCAACCGTTCGCGGAACGTCGTTTCCAGGGCCGGGGAGGCGACGAGAGACTGGCAACCCGTGCCCGCCGCGGCGGCCACGCCAGCGCTCGACAGCGATGGCGCTCCTTCGAGGGTCCCTGCGCCCGTCGGGGTGCGGTCGATCAAACCTGAACCCCCCCTCCTCCCACGGGGCAACGGCCCGGTCGAGGCTGAAGAGGAGTGCGACTGTGGTAGTGAGACAGAATGGGGGGCGAATAGTTGCTGTAATCAAACACAGCAGCTGGTTGCCCCCATTCTGTCTCGCTGCCTGCAAGTCGCAGGACAATGCCCACTCGTACGTCAAACCCCCCGCTCCCTCTGTCTCCTCCGCCTCGTGCACGGCATTGTTCCTAACACCATTACAGTGGGCGCCGCGCCGGCGCGGATCTACTCGCACCGGCAGCCGTATCTGCCGCCGCTGGCGAGGAAGATTAAGATAAACGGGTTCAAGAGTCGTTGCCCAGTGGAGAACTTGGCCACTTGGCCCGATGGTTCCCATCCGCCGAGTTCAGGGTGCGTTCGATCCCCCGGAAAAGGTCCTCGCACGTGGGGCCGTTAGGAATATCTGCACTTCCGGCTGCGAGCGCGGAGGCCCTGCGAGGGCGCATTCGCCACTCCTCCGCGATCTACGTCCCGGCGTACGCCCATCAGTACGTTCCATCCCCCAAACCCTGCCTCTCCACCTACTCTTGCGTGACACGTTTACTAACAACCATCGCAGTGGGTGCCGTGGCGGCGCGGTTCCACTCGCACCGGCAGCCGTAGCTGCGGCCGCTGGCGAAGAAGATTAAGAACAACGGGTTCAAGGGTCGTTGCTCAGTGGAGCACTTGGCCTGATGGATCTCATTCTCGGTGGTGATGATCCCCCGGAACAGGTCCCCACACATCTGCGGTCCCGGCTTTCGAGCCATTCACGATGGCGAAGATCCCCGGAACAGGTCCTGACTCCTTGCACAAGGGGCCGTCGGGAATATCTGCTCTTCCGGCTTGGAGCCACGGAACCCCCGCCAGCGTACAACCTCCAAGATTTGGGAAATGACACCGTACAAGCAAATCTATTGTTGAGACATCCCGCGGATGCGCGGAGGCCATCCTCAGGGATCTGGACCTCACGCATATCCGCTTGCTGACAAATAATCCAGCCTGGGTGGGGATGGATCCCCCGGAACACCGCCCGCCCCGCTACTCCCTTCTGTCCGTAAGTACTTGCCCTCGTCGCGCTGTTGTGCAACATCACTAACATACCATCCAGCGCATCCCCGGACCCGGTTCGGTGGGTGTGGAAGGGAAGGCGGTGGATTCAATCCTCGGCCAAACTACAATCTCTGGGCGTGCCGCGTGAGGGGGGGGTGGAATGGAAGGCGGTGGATTATATCCGCTAGCAACATACACCCTCGATGGAGGAAGACGGTGGATGTATCTATTACACTATCGTGGGGGTGGGGGTGGAGAGGGGTGTGAAATAAAAATGGTTCTGCCGGCCCGGTGCGGGCATTTATACGATCTCGTGCACACAATTATCTATCACCGTGACCTATCTCATCGCGCACGCATACTATACTCAAGCGCTCCGACAGCATTGTGCTCCACTACCGCCCTTAGTTCTGCTCCATGGCCCCCCACAATCATTCAAAAATCCGCAACACCAAAAGCAACGCCCGCGCCTTCACTTGGCAAGCACGAATATTGTCATGTTTGCGCGAAACATCTTTCGTTCAGCTACGGTCATAGAAACATGAACACAAGGCTTCCCGTCCGCTCAGCCCTATTTAAGCATGTTATCGCCCGGTTAGTACTGCAGTGGGTGACCATGCGGGAATCCCGGGTACTGTAGTTTTGCCATTTTGCCGCGCTGTGGAGCGGCAGCGGCGTCGGAAAGGGATAAACGTTCGTAATGAGTGACGCATCAACACGCGGCAATCGATCCAAAAAGCCGGTCCTTAGCGCCAGCAAACGGGACCCAATGTCACCGCTGCTGCTACATCAGCCATCAATCCTCCGCAACCACCCTCCAGCCATAAATCTACATCCATACTCTTGTCTACAACGGGCGTCCGCAGCCCCAACACCGCAGAACCCCACCATCCTGCAGCTTCAATCCCGAATCAAAATCCGCGCCTAGGGCCGTTAAATATCCGCACGCTTCTATCCCCTGCTTCGGCGTCTATCCTATACATCTCCCCCTATCCCACCCCACCCTTTCTCTCTTCCACCAGAACAACAACACCAATAACAACAACAACATCGCACACCGCGACCAAGACCCGGCTTACCAGGACTTCTAGATCTGCCTCTGTCGTCATCTCCGGTGCATACATCGACCGAGGCAGGCCGGGCGGCTGAATCCGACGAAGAGGAGAACGTTATAGGCGGCGCAACCAATACCCGGCGTACCAGCCAGTGTGTCTGCCTCTTCTTCGCTCCCCACCTCCGGCTTGCTGGTGCTGGTGCTGGCGACGAAGACGAGGGAAAACGACGAACTGGGCACAGATCCATCCCGCGTCCAACCCCATAGCCGCGCCTACGCCAGGCCTGCCCCAACATCACCCGTATAGGATAATCTGCCCAAACGACCGCAGATTCCGGTGGGTAAGAATGTACGATATTGATGGTGTAAGGCTCTACAAGGGCGCATAAGCCAGGCTTGTCCTTCCCCCGCGGGTCCAGCGTCTTCAGCCTCGCACCTCCGTCGAGCTGTTGTACACGTTCGTGCATCTCGTCGCCGCGCTCCGCCGCTATCATGGTCGTTTGCAGACTCATCACCGACGCACGCGAGCCGGAATTTGCAACTGTGACCGACGTTGTCGGAGCATGGACTGGGACGGACTTTTGATAAAGTGGGAGATGCTTTGGAAAGGACGCGAGTGGGTTGAAGGGCGCAAGGCGGAAGTTTAATGGATACGTTGCGACCTGGTCCGAAGAAAGCTGGAAATATTGATTCTTGTGGAAGAACGATTCGATGTTAACGGTCGGTTTGAAAATTAGATAATAATACGAATGAATAAGCTACTTTCATCTGCATACTTTGATCAACAGGTCCTGTTGGAAATGGCCTTACGATCGCGTTCGTTGTACGGCTGGGCGAAAGAGAAAGAGAAAGAGAACAGTAGAGTACAAGAATTAGATGGACATCCCTTTCTATGAAGCACAGCGCGCTTGCCCACACTGCGCCACTCGTCTCACTCGCCCACTAACTCCTCACACTACTGCCAAACTCGCACAGCACATTTCAAAGAACCCGATTTTATATCTTTCCCACCTGTGCGCTAATTCTAGACGCCGAACTTTTCATGTCCGCCGACTATGCGCATTCCACGATCCTGCACGTGTGCCACAGCTCGCCGAAGGTCCAGCCCTGTTTCCTCAGGTTCGCTATCGTTTTCTTCCTCCAGATCAGATCCATCAGGATAGCGGTTGCCAAGCCATATCTTCTCGCATCAGCAGGATGTCTCAACAACAGCTTCGCCTGTCCTGTGTCATTCCCCAAATCTTGAAGGTTGCACGCTTTCGCTTCTCGCCAAGGCTCCTTCCTCGCCCTTCTTGGCGGAGGCACACAAGATCCGGTTCGCTAACCGCGGCAGGCCGACAAGCGCGCACGTATTAAGCATAGCAGCGACGGAGCTGGCGCCGGCTCATGGGGAGCGGTTGAACTGCGTCAGAGTGCGTGTTTGTGTCGTCGTGGTCGTCCGCTCTGTTCCGTCTCGACCCCAGCCGCCCCCGCACCCGGAAGGTGAAGTAGCTGACGGGTTTGGCGGAGCAGAGCGGATAGACACAATTGTCGGAAATCCTGGGAGCGTCGCATCGTGCGATGTTGTTGGTGTTGTTGTTGGAGTTGGGAGAGACGGAAGGTGGTGGTTTGTGGCAGGTGGGATTTGTTAAATAGCGAAACAGGCAGCTGGGGGAAATAGAAGCGCGGCTGTTTTGTATCGAAATGAACCCATGAGAGACGCCCGTTCAATGGGTTATTGAAAGGACGGGGCATGATGTGGATGCTGGGGATGCTGTACAAGACGTGCGATGCGGGGGGGGGAGTGCATGCATGGAAGGAGGTGTTTTGATGCAGGTATGAGTGCGAGTGCAGGTAGACAGACATGCGCTCATGAATAGGTGCTATGAATGGTTTTGGCGATGCGCGCGGGATGTTTAAGTGCGCAATTTTGCATCCGATGGTACGAGTACGTTCGGTTTTGGTCATGCGCGGCTCGATTTATTGGGTCTTATTTCTGCTCTTGCTCTCTTTTCTCTGCTTATCATGTACAATCAACACAATTAAGCCGTTGAACCATTATTATCCGTCCAACACGGGAGGCCACGTTGTGTGTGCTTCAAGTACAGTACAAGCGTGGTCTCGCGCAAGTAGTATGTCTACATGATCAGGCGTTTCGCGAGTGGACTGGGTGTTGACCATGGCGCGTCTGCGCAGGTGGTCATGCGGTTTTGATCAATTCGTCACGTTTTTTAAGTGTGATACGTAGCACGGCTTTTCCACTTTCTGTCGTCCTTTCATTGTTCTTCTTGAAAAAAACAAATTGTTTTTACTACCAAACTGACGGACAAACTGACATCTTACCTCGCTACGTATGCTCCGGAGTCTGTCTATAAGCATCTTCAATCTCGTCTATACAACACCATATAAGCTAACTGGGCCACTCCTCAGGCTGCATTCTTTCCACAAACAGCTCCGTTTACAGCTCTCACGACTGTCAGAATCGCATTCACTAGCCGCTTCTGATGAAGTTTAGTACGCTTCTTCCGGAGAAGGAGATCACGTCCGCGGAGCAGCAGCAATAATGACGTATTGAAGCGAAACGTGTGCGACATCACTTTCTTTGCGCTCTTGTCCACACCGCGCCACGAATCTCACTCTCTTAATAACTCCACCGCCGTCTTAGCCACTTCGTAGCTCAATACGAGATAAATCATTAATCCATCACTAACGCCTCACGCTACTCGAAAACTCGCAAAGCACATCAACATCTTCAGACAGGCTAGAATTGCGCGCTGGAGACCAAGCTTATCGTAATCATCATCGATAGCTGCGACATCACTACCAATATCTTTCGTAAATTCAACGAATCTGTGTAATATAATGAACGTGTAATTGTGTTTAATAGCATACTTTTGTAAAGTTTACAGGAAGAGGAGACAATAGCGGAAATAATTGCGGTAATAAGAGATCTAAGTCGCACACATGTCCGAACCGAGTGATACCGAGGGCAGAACCGAGAATTCCAACATAATACACCTCGGGATCTCACTATCCGTCATACCCGGCCCGACGCGGTACCGATAATCCTTGAATGGCCCATCCCTGATACACCTATCCGCTGCCGCCGGATTCCCCTCTATCCCACGCTGCAGCACCGTCCCGTTCCCCCCGAAGCTCCCCGCGCCGGTCAAGAACCGTCCGGCCTCACGCGCCTCATCCCACCACGGATGCGCGCCCCGGTAGCCGCACACGCGCTCGTCGCAGGAGTTGCTCGTGGGCATGGACGAAGTAACGGTGCCACGGGATGAACCAGCCGTCGAAATGCATGTTGAGCGTCAGGAGCTGGTGGGCTTTGTTTAAATCGTCGTAGAGTATCGCTGGCGACGGGGGGGCGTGACATTAGGCATAGTTCTGCGGAGATGTAGGAGCGTTTTTCGGGGGGTGCCAGTGGGGGGTGCCAGTGGGGGGGGTGGGGTTATTCGCGTCGTGCGATGTTGGTGTTTTTGTTGTGGGAGAGAGTGTGGAGAGAGAAATTCTGGTGCGTGGTGGGGACAGATTTATGGGCTTATCGCGCGGGCCGGGGGACTTGAAGCTGGCGGCTATTCTATCGGGGTTGTCCTTTGAGAGGCGCGCTTTGAATGGGGTGTTCAAAGGGCGATGATTGGGGTGCTGGGGGTGCTATTGGATCTGAGGTGAGGTGGGAGAGTGCATGCAGTGCATGGGAGAAGTGGTTTGTATGCAGGTAAGAGTGAAATGTGGAAAACTAGACAGTGTGCGGTGTGTTTGTGTTGCGAGAGCGAAGCTGAAGACAGGGAGAGGAGGGCACGGAGGAGAGAGGGAGTATCGGGATTTCTGGTAGAGCTCAAGGAGATTGAGAGTAGGACAGGAGGAGGCGGAGAATCAAGGACGAAAGCGGGGTTAGTGATATCGCGTGTGAGAACCGTTTTAAGTTGGGAGAATTTTAGGATTGTTCTTGAGGATCCCTCAGAATAGTAGCACCACCCTCCTCACTACTCCGCTTCTCCTCCTCGAGCCGATCACCGCACCTCCGTGCAGGTGCTGAGCAGAATTTACACGCCTCAAAGTTCACGGCCCATGCTACCGGTGCAACGTCGCTGCGACACCAGATATGTACTGTTCTGGGCGCAACGGCCGCAATGCAGCGGAGACGGCGCCAGCGTCAGCGCACATGACCTGACGAGGCTCCGATGGCGCTGAAGGCCCGCAGCAGATCGCGTGTTTGTTTAGTGTTGGCTTCAACCCCGCTTTGCCATCCCTAACCCTCGAATTCCAGTCTGTTCCTCGTCTGCCTTCACTTGCTGCTTTTCTTTCTCTTGTTGTTAAAATGTGCAAACCTGCATCAGCGATAGTTCAGTTTTGGTCATGTGGGTTCGGGTTTCTGGATTCTCATCCTTATTCTGCTCTTCTCTCTTTACACTTCACACACTTAATACACAACTACTCGTTCAACACTTCTTCCCTTCTCACGGTCTGTCGATATTCACCTTCGCGATCTCTGCAAGCGCTCTCCCAAAATAACTTACTCATCGGCGAAGAAAAGCAGCGAGAATAGCGACGTTTGCGGGGTCTACAACCAAAACGGAGTTTGTGGAAGAGATGATGCGAGAACGCCGAGAAATAGTGCTGTGTATTTCACCTAGAGAACACGAAGAATTGATCAGAACCGAATAACCAGGTACTAGTGCAGCTTTGCTATCCCGAACTCTTTTTCCACATTTTCGTAGCCCACAAACAGGACCCTTCGCCGCAACGGCCAATGCTACCTTCAACGTGCTCTTCCTTCCATCATCCCAAAGACCCCGCCATTCCACCCACCGCTTCCCATCAACCTACACAGCAGGCACAGCAGGTACCGGAGCCCACCGATATCTCACAGGCACCGTCGTCGTGCGGCGCGGCCTTGCAGAAACTGAGCACCGCCGGCGCGCGCACTCGTTTGTCTGTCCCCTTGGCCGGCTTTGTCGGCTTTGTATCCGTCTTCTAAATGCGGAGACGCTTTCTAGTGACGCGGGCGGTGGCGGTGGTACAATTGCCCTGTTTGCTGCGACGCACGGCGGCGCCGGTCTTTGCCTTCTTGGCGACGCGTGCTGGGGCGGTAAGGTTCTTGGTGCCTTTTTTAGCACTGGCTGCGGCGCGCAGGGTCGCGGCACGGGCGCGAGCGGACACGGTGCGGGAGGGAACGGCGGAGATGGTGGGCGGGTCCGGGGTCGGGTCACGGTCGGGTCGCGGCGAGAACGCAGGTAACGCGAGAAGTGGTGGTCATTCTGGAAATTGATGTCTTGTGAGCTTGTAGAAAGTCGAATTCGATGGATCGGTGTTAATTGGAGTTGGAATTGGTGGGGATGGGCCGGGGAGGATGTGTGTGGTTCCCCGCCCTGCCTCTCAAACTCCCCGCCCCGCCCCGCCCCGTTGTGCGCTGGGCGGGGGCTGGGGGCTTGAGAGGTAGCTAGAGTTATGCAACAAACGGACCGTGGGAGCCACAGTGACTCGCGCTGTATGAATGTCCCCGAGCAGCTTTAATATTTACGGTAGATTTCATCGGGATCCGCGGACCACGCGAAGGGAGGCCCGGTCGAGAGCTCATAAGTCTGACCCGTGCAAAGAAAACAGATCGCACGAGCTTGCTCGTCTCTTCAGTATCCACATACATTCCCCGAAGCCGCAATAGCAGCATGCTAAACATGTTACATTAAGACCGAATTTCCCGGTTCCGCGACTTGCTGGCGAAGCCGGACTGCAAAAGTCCCGGCAGCGACGGTTGCTGGTGGCGCTGGAAGAACGAAGCACCAATGCAAGACCAGACACAATGGAGAAGTTTCGAAATGACAAAAAACGAAATGATAGCCGCAGTGAATCTAAGAAAAACAAAGACTATTTAAGGTAGTCAATTTTTCGAGCCAGCCGGCGGCTAAAACCGCTCCGCGGAGACTGACTGGTTGACCCGTGGAGTGTCTGGAATCCCCAGATCTACCAACCAGTCGACTGCAGCTGGCGGAGACGGCTATTCCACGGCTGGACCAGTCAACCCGCTCGAACTGGCAGACGAGGGGGCTCACGGAGTCCAGGTATGATTGATAAAACTTGGCTTCTACACACAAAACAGCAGTAAAGTGAATACAAATATAGCGAAGAGTCTACACCTCCCAGCCCGAGTTCTAGTTGTGATTGGACAGACTTTACTTTCACCCGCCGAGATTGTTTACAGTTTTATCATCCTGTGTATCCCCATCAACCGCGGTTTTCATTTCATCACTGCTTTCCACTGTTCTCGGTTTCCACAGGGCCGGTGTTCTTTCAGCTGCCCCGCGGATTATACCGGTGGCGCTTTCTCATTATTCTCGGTTTAAGTGCAAAATCAATTGTTTCTTATCTCTTAAGTACAGGAAAGGCGCCGGCGGTGTGTCACTGCGTCAATCAACCGACGGTTCAGCGATGCGTATCCACCCTCCACCGTCTCTGCCTGTCTTCAACCTCGTACTCGCAACACGAACGCCTCACCCCGCGCCTCTCCTTCTTCCGCGCTCTCTTCTCCCACTCAAGCTCCCTCAACATTTTCTCCTGGTCCTCAAATTCGCACTCGACACACGTACACCTCCCACACCGCACCTCGTGGCCGCAGTGGTCGCATCCTCTCCCTCCCCACCCCGGGTCAACTCCGCGATAGTGGGCGTCTTCGAGCTCCTGCTTGCACACCGCACAGTCGCACATCCCTTTCCGCACTCTGTGGTGACAAACGCGGCAGCCTTCGCGCCTCGCAAGAGTACCACGGCCGGCCCGACTGCGGCTGCGACCAGCACGGCTGCGGCTGGGTACGCGACGCACAGATCGGGCCGGGGTCTTGTCGATGCGACCGGAACGACGTCCCCTGGCCATGGGAATGCTGACGGCCGCTGGATGAGACCGCGGACTCGCACAGGGTGGTGTCGGCGCTGGTGGGGGCGGGCGAGGGGGCTGTGGCGCAGGAAAGGGTGAAGGTGGTGGTGGCGGGGGTATTTCTGGAATGGGCATGGCGACTGGACGGGACTGCAGCCCATGGGCGGGTGTCGGTGGCGGTCGGAGTGACGGTTCCGGAACGGCTGTAGGACCGCTGGCTGCGGGTTGAGACTGCGGTGCACTGGGCGGTGTCGCCGCTGGGGGCCGGGGTATACCTGGAGCAGGTGTTGCCAGTACTGGTTCGACTGCTGGTGCGCGTGGCGGTGGCCCCGGTGTCGGTGTTCGGTCGGGCCGCATTCTCCGTGCCTCCGGGTCGTGCTTTGGTCTGAACCGCAGATGTAGCGTACAATGGTCGTCTCTGTCGCTGCCAGGTGGCGACAGTTTTAATTTAAAGTCCGTGACGGTAACCCAATCCAAACTTGATTCTGAAGAGTTGGAGGATTCCGAAGATTTCGAGGCCATGGTTTAAACTGGTTTATTGTGTGAAGGTTGTGGTGTTAGTGGTTGTAGTGGCCGATGCAGCTTGCACCCGGGAGCGAGGGGGGGTTTTATAGTACCAGATCTGGCGGGGCAAGTTGCACCCTGGGTCCTGCGCCACGAGGAGGTCACGAGGATGCGGCGCGGTCATATAGGGCGTTATTATTGATAGCACATGTACAAGGCTGGGCCGGCTGCGGAGTAAGACGGGCGATGCGCTGTGAGCATATAGTGGAGTTCGTAGTGAGGTGCAGGACACATTTTTCACGCCATACTTGGCCGGAGCCTCGGGCGTTGTATGTCGAGGGACGGAGCAACTCGTGAGAGCCCGCAGTGATAGACGTAGAAGCAACAAGCCGTCGGACTTGCTGTTGGTGATAAAGAGATACAGCAGCGTAACAGCGGTCTGTGATAAATGGAACAAACTGCTTGGTCGAAGCTGTAGCTCGTCGGTGGTGAAGAGATGAGGCAGCGAGCTTCGTGAGATTTCTCGGTGATGAAGACTGCACTTGGAAGCTGGCATCCATCAATGAAGCGGTGAACTGTCTGTTATGAGATAAAGAAGCGAGCCATCATACAAGCGAGACAATCTGAAACACAAGGTTAGCCGCACTCATTTGCGGAGTGGAAGATCACGAAGCAGTTGGAATCTCATCCATTTGGGCTCAGTTCGGGATACTGGCGCTGAAAAAGTGTTGTAGATTGAACATGTGATTTAGTTCATTGTGTTAAGTGTGTGAATTGTACAAGAAGAGAAGAGAAGAGCAGAGCAGAAATAATGGCGATGGGGTCGAGTCGCACATGACGAGAAACCGAATCATCGATGATGCAGGATTGCACATTTCAACATGCCTCTCCAACGAACAAAGGTACCGATTATTTTTTGCATCTGTAGGGTTTTTTGAAGCCTGTCCGCTTTGTGGTAACATGCTGATCAATTTCATTGAGATTTTTCGACGAACACCGCTATCTAGCACAAATTAAGCCGATACCTCACTGAACAGTACAATCATTCGAGACCCTCTCTACGTCGCTAGTGGTCGACACGCGTACGTCTTTCGGGACCATAATTCCAGCTATGTCGCAAACACCGAGCCAAGCGCACAGCGGAACAGAGGGACAGAGGGACAGCGCAGGGGGCTGTACGGGGCACCGTCCACATCGCATAAATAGTGCACCTTCCCCCATCCTCCTCCTTCTCCATCTTCCACCACTCATCACACACAACCATGCAACCTCTGCAATCTTCACAAGCTCACAACAACCACGCCAACCACAACTTGAGCAACGACGACCCAACCCCCCGCCGACGCCCGCCCTCTTCCCTTCGTCAGCGGGACCTTGCCGGCCGCGATCTACCAACAGACCTGACGGTTGTAGAACATGCAGCCCGATAGAATATACCGTTGGAAGCCCGAGGCAAGTTGCCAGCGCTTGTACGGTGGATCCGGGGGAAGCGGGGGGACGCACTAGAGAGCGTGTGGGAGCTTGGGGGCTTGGAGGGCCTTGGTGGCGAGCAGGGCGTTGCGGACGCTGGACATCAATGCACCCGACTGGGGGAGGTAGTGGGGATGGTGTGTTCTGCCGCCTGAGCTGCAGCTGTTGACAAAGTCACCAAGAAGGTTAAGCGCGCCGCCGCTGCCGCCGTCACTGCAAAGCGCACTCGCGCCGAGAAGAAGGATGGAAAGTCATCGAAGGAGACGAAGAAACGGGTGCGCGCACCGGCGGCACCCACGGCTGCCTCGGAACGGCGACGACGGTTCCTGTGTGGTATGGGTGGGCGCCGGTGCACGCTGTGTACCTGGCGCAACCCCTCCTTCAGGAAGCCTCGGTATGAAGAAGGAGGCCCAAGTCCTCATTGAAGAGGCACGCAACCGGGAGCAAGAGGCCATAACCATCGTGGAAGAGGTTGTGGGCTGGGAAGGAGGGGCGGAAGAGGGGGTTTTGTGGGATGATAGAATTAACATCACGTTGAATTTGGAAAATTGTTTTATGTAGAACATGCAGACGTAGTTGTTTGATTAATTGTGAACAAGTGATTGAAACAACACAACAACCAAGAATATAACTTGCCGCCTGAACTCGAACAGACTCCACCCATTCATGCTCATGTGCCCCTCCAAAACACAGAAACAACAACAGATCGATTCCCATTCGAACGCGGTCAGTAATATATTCTGTTCCAGCGCTCGAGATACTTTTTGTGACTCTCGTCCGTCACCATCGATTTCTCCTCTCCCGGCCTCTCCCCACCACCCGAAGGCAGAGATTGAGAGGGAGAGAAGAGGTTGGAGATGGAAACGAAAGTATAAGAATGAAGAGCTGCAGCCGGAGCAGGAGCAGGAGCCACCCCTGACTGCGTACTACCAGCAGCACATGTAAAATGTGACGGCAGAGGTGCTCGCTCGTGTCTCCGTTGTTTGGCTGCTCCTCTCTTTTAATTTCTTTGTTTTCTTCTGCCTCGCCACTCTCCACCCGCTTCTCCGTGAAGAGTGCGTGATGTTGATGGTGAGCTGGGATCGAAGCCGGAGTATGCGCACGGAGGATGATGAGAGCTGCAGTCGCGGCAATCGCAGAAGCAGGAGCCACCCACGATGGGTTGTTCTGTTGCGCGTGTAAAATGTGGTGCCTCTGCTGTTCCGGCGGATGGAAGGTGTTGGCCTTTGCCGCTTGCGATGGTGAGTTTTCACACGCGGCACGCTTGTGTCCACGGCGGATAGTAATTGTTGGCCTTTGCCGCTTGCGATTGTCGATCGTTCGCCTGGTGCGATGTTGGTAGCCAGCCGGCCTTGTGAGGAAGAATGGGAATTTGGGGGGGATTGTGGATGGGATGTTGTGGACAGTTATAAACACGATAGCAGCGCGGAAAAATACAAACCCTCAGCTATTTAATACGCGCGATAGCCCTGATAGAAGCGATATTGAATGGGCTTTTTAAAGGCCGTTGAATCGCTTTGGTTTGAGGACTGTAGGCGTTTGCGGTGGAAGGATGCATTTGTGGTTGACAAGAGATCATTAGGCTGGTATGGTTGTTGCTGCTGCAGGAATCCGTGAGCCGTCTTTGATGAACAATGTCTGATCTGATGAATATCGGTACTCTGTTCCCACCAATTCACCGACATCTTTCTCTACGTTTTGTCTCTGCCCAAACGGTCTATCTCCAAGCCACAAGTTCCTCGGGAACGCAGTGATGGTGCCGCGCCAGATTGAAAACGTAGGTTTTGTTGAAGATAGCATATCGAAACCGACTGTTGTTCAGTTTGGTCACTCGTGCAGGCTCCGGTCTCGTGATGTCTCGTTGTCCTTAAAATTACCTTCAGCTGTTCTTCTCTTGCTCTTGTAACCAGAACGATTGATTGAAATCTTACACTTCAACGGGGCTTAACCGGTGGACCACTGTTGAACTTTGTTGGAACTAGGTCGAGGCAGCGAACTGCGTTTTTATCGCGATCCGCGGAGATAATGGTGTCGAGAGAGCTGTGATGGAGACGGGGTATTGAACACAGGAACCCAACGAAGAAGTGTACGGTTCCGGGATTTCGTGACACACACACTGTATTTGTTCTTCAATCTCTAGTTGGAAGACGGAATTGATGGCGGAATTCTAGTAAGTAGGAAGTTCGTTGTGTATTCAGAATCGAATGAACTTGCCTAACTGTTTGAGATGAGAGAAGAATCTTGTTCCATTACAAAATGAAGCATGTAAATGCACGATGGGAAAGAAACAGGTAGAAAATAGCGGTGAATTCTGGAGGCCTAGGTGGCATGGCAGGACCTGTATCCAAAACCGAGTGACCATTGGTGCTATCGTCAACACTAACCAATCCAACAACATGTAGCGCCTCTCAGAAAGCTCCGTCAAGCCTAGTGTTCCCACCACCGCTTCTGCTCAAGCACCCTGGTCGTTACTTATTTTCGTGGTTCGCAGCTATCTTATCCCTCAATTGCGGGAGATGCTAAAATTCACTACCCTTTCTGGAGTAACCCACTGACTGCATGCTACAAGCTACTCCCAAGTTCTCCAAGGCCCTGGAGCCTTGTAGACGCTTCCACGAGCTTCTCGTAGTTTCCACGCCTGGCAAGGCTTTCTTATTTAAAATCAGCTCTATCCCCCCAAGTTTTGTCCTCCCCACCGACTTATGATAAATGGAAATAAATATGGGATAGCACTAGGTAGCTCACCAAACACCTAGTGCTCGGCAGCTGCGGTGTCACAGATAGGACAAACAGCTACTGCAACTAGCACTTGGCCTTTGTGAAGGGTGCTGGTTGGTCGCTTAATTTTTGATCATTGCCTGGTAGCTGTACGCTCAATACAGCTGAAAGAACCACAATTTTTGGCCTTCTTTGAATGCAATGCAGTCTTTTTTTTATTGGTGATCTGGGCACTCTCTAGCTGTAGCAAGAGGCCGAGGGACCGAGAAAAATAACAGACTACGTGTACTGTGAGAAGGTGCTGTTTTTATTCATCTGCTTTGGTAGTCACTCACTCACTTTTGAGTTTTGTTGCCTGTGCGTTATGTTCGCCGTCTGTGATATTCTAGTGCCTAGTCGGTGTGTCGATGCTCGTTCCTCGCTGGTGGTAGGCGAGGTACGAGTAACTGCGCCAGTCTGTGAGGCACTGATGTAAACTACCTGAACTCAGCATATCATTGTTCATCATATCTCATGAAAGACTCTATCGTTCACCCAAAAATGTTAAACCTGTTTCCAGAATCGAGTTACCACCGATGCTATCTTCAACACGAACCAATAACAACATGTAGCGCCTCTCACAAAGCGCCGTTAAGCCCAACTACCCTGGTCATTAGTAATTTCGTGTTTCGCAGCTAGCTCATCTTTAACGATGGCAGGTGCTACAATTCACTACAGTTTCTGGAGAAACCCACTCGGTGCCACAAGCTTCTCCCTATTTCTCCAAGGCCCTGGAGCTTTGTAGACGCTTCCACGAGCTTCTCGGGGGTTCTACACCTGGCAGGGTTCACTTAGTTAAAAGCAGCTCCGTCCCCCTCAAGTATTTTTTTTCCCCAGCGTTATTAAAACTTAGAGAAAGTCTAACGTGCGGATGGCGCTGGGTGGCTCACTACCACTCAGTGTTCGGTAGCTGCGGTTTTATCAGCTCAACCGTGCCGGACAGCTACTGCAACTAGCACTTGGCCTTTGTGAAGGGTGCTGGTTGTTCGCTTAATTTTTGACCATGAAAAACCTTAGGTTGTTTTTTCGTTGGCGTTTGTTCTTGTTTTTTGTGATAGTGGTAGCTGGTAACTACCATTGTTTCCTGGTAGCTGCAGACTAGACATCCTGGCAGCTACTACAATTTTTGGCCCTCTTTGCATGACTGCAATGCAGTCTTTTTTTTTGTTGGTGATCTGGGCGCTCTCTGGCAGCACGAGGCCGAGGGACCGAGAAAAATAACAGATTACATGTGGACTGCAAGCAAATTGCGGTTTTTGTTCGCACCTCTGCTTCGGTGGTCCGTCGCTGAGTTTTGTCCCCCATAGGTGATGTTTCCGGTGTGTGAGGCACTCATGTTGTTGTGCTTGATCTCTCATTGTTCATCATGCCTTCTAGAAAGACTCCTCCGTTCACCCAAGCATGTTATCAGTAGTGCAAAAGGATAATAAAAGATCTCTGTTCCGCCGGCTTGATGAAACTGCGATAGAAATCACACCCTGTTAGCTACCCTTTATCCTCTAGCCCACGGTATCCCATCGACAGCTGAAATTTGTCAAAGTTGCTGCCGCCTTGAAACGGAAATAAATAGTGGGAGCACAGACTACCCACTTTTCCTGTCAGGGTAACAAGCCACTATCTAGTGAAGATTACACATCAAGACAGCCACTCACAGCGGAGTTGATTGGTCGGTGAAATAGGAGTGGTAGTCAAAGCGTACTCTATTATTTCCAAATCTAGCCGGCAGCAACTTTGACAAATTTCAGCTGTCGATGGGATACGTCTAACCGACAACTAGCTACACGATCTAGTTTCACGACAACTACTCGGCGCTATAGATCAAGTGATGCATTCTACACTTAATGTGAAGCTTCAGTGGTACTTTATCTACGGTCTACGGCGATACACAGTATATCTTCCGACCTTTCGTCTTTAGATGATCGATGTCCTCTCCAGTCCCGCACATTTCACAAAACCCCATGCCAGCTCATCGTATTCCAACATGGAATTTCGTCTACAGTTCTGGTTCCGTGCCTTGTGAACCTCTACGAGAGAAATGGCTTGTAAATCTGTTGATTCTCATTGAATGCTGCAGTACCTTCGTGCAACTATACCATCAAGACAATTACGGTGCGACCGCCCTGGCTTCACGCCCAGTGCACCTATATTACCGTTTCTCGTTTACCTTGCTGGAAAAAAGGAGCTTCCACTGCCCCAGTTCTCAGCACTGGAAAGATACTCCCGTGGAGAAGCGTCTCTGTGAACCTGAAAACGCTCTGTTGCTGGGTTTAGAGGAGTCAGGATCCCTTGATGACTCCGTGTACTTTTACGATCGACGAGCAGGAAGAGTGGTGCGTTAACTGATTTGTTTAATTTGCATCTCAACTTTACAACCTTATCTAGTATTGCGGGAAGGGTGTCCAAGTTTGAGATTAGAAGCCGCTGTCGATGGAAGTCCTTTCATGCGGATAACAATCGCAATGCCTGCGCGCGCTATTTTAATAAGATTGCTTTATATAGCGGTTAGATGAATGAAAAAGAATCACATTTGAAATTTCAGTCGAATATTTGAAAATATAATTTATTGAACAGTCGCACAGCCACTTCATTAAATGCCCTACTTGGAAACACGCACAGAAAAATGATGTAGTTGATCTGTAGACACGCGTGACTGCCCCACCCTATATAACCCACCCAAACACCCCCCACCTGGAAAAGGGGTGGGACAGTGTCTTTCGGGACCACCCTCCGTGTCCTCTGTAATCTCCTCGATTCTTCCCGCACAACAGAATGTGACGTTGTAGTTCTGTAGGCCCAACCGCCTGCCTCACTACGCAGGACACGGCCAAACAGCCCTGGTTGAGAGACACAAATCGGCCCAAGCTGCCTCTCCCGCGACGGCCGAGGCCACGTCTGATCGTCATCGTCTTCCTCTTCAGCAGCCCGCCCGTATGACGGCGTCGTCTGGTTCGTCTTCTTGTTCTTCCTCTTCAAGCCCGCCCCCTCCGCCGCACCAGCAAAAACAACGACGAAGGAACGAGCCTGAGCCACATGTAGGCCTCCGACCTCCGGGGAGGACGGGGAGGGCACATGCTGCTGTGGCGGCGACAGTGCTCAAGGCTCGGTCCCGGTGCAGTCGAGGACGGCAGATGCGGTGGTAGGTAGTTTGGCTCGCCTGGTGCGATGTTGTTGCGAGCTGTACTGAGCTGTGGCTGGGACGGGATGGGGATATTCTGGGGATGGCCGGCAGGCAAGAGATATAAACGATGTACGCCGCAGCCGGGATAGAAGCGCGGATGTATTCTATCGATGAAAGTCCAGTGATAGGTGCGGTTTTGAATGGGGTGTTGAAAGAGGGATGGTATGGGAGATGCACGTGCGGGGATGTGCGGGGATGCGGGGGGATGCGGGGGGATGCATGAAGATGTGGTTTACAGGTAAGGAGGAGTGAAATGTGTAAAAAATTGACATGCTTCATGTTTCGTCGTTCACAAGAATATGTTTGCTGCATCGCCGGGAGGGACGCGTGGTGTAGCTGGATCTTCATGGTACTGTAGAAGCGCGCGGAACGTTGTGGGTGATAAGCGCAGTTTGAATGTGGTATTGAAAGATGGGGATTCTACAGAAGACGTGCGGTGAGGGCCGGAGGATGCATGACAGAAAGTGGTTTACATGCAATTACACGGTAAAATATGTAAAATAAAAGCCTAAATGTGTTGATGGGCGCTGCGGTGGTCTGGACGGAGACATTTCATAGCTGTGTTTCTTTTTGTCGACGCGCGAGCTGGGTATTGGATGAGTGCAAGAGCCGTCTCGCCGTCGTGTGAGGATAGATAAGTAGTACTAATCCGACGAGACGCTTGTGTGCGTCGTGAATGGTGTGGGTGTTAAATTGCGCATCTGCACCGGCGAGCACTCGGTTTTGGAAATATGGGGTTGGGTTTCCTGGTGTCACGTCTCATCGTCCTTATTCTGCTCTTCCGTTTCTTTTCCGGTACACTTACCTAAACTTACAACCGAACAAGATCATACATTCAACTGCAACAGCTTTCATCATCCCATCGTGCTGCACCTCTTCACCAAACCCCATCCTCCATCTCGGCCACCAAGTTACCAGTGTTGAAAGTGTGCAATCCTGCTTCATCGATGGTCCTGTCTTTTTGGTCTTGTGAGCCTGGATCTCATGGCTCTATTTTCCGCTCTCATCTGATCTTCTCTCCTCTACCTGTACACTTAGCTCTCAATGAACGCCACTAGACATTCAACAACCAGCACTAGTGTAACTCTCACACTACCTTACAGTTGTTCCTTTCAATAACCACTTGAAACAAACACTTGAAAGCTGCAGCCAGCCTCACGAATCCAGCGATGTTTTCTACACCTGATGGGAAGGTTTTGGGACAGACTTACACATGGCGTGCGATGACAGTGCCACGTTCCGAGATGATGCTTTCATTGAAAGTAAGTCCACAGAACCCCATACAAACTCGTAACCTCTAACTGGTAAACAGTTATTGCTTCCTCTGGTCGGTACTTACTCCGGTACTCAGGGCCTAGTTCAACCGTCTGAATAACCTTACAAACTGTACAATCGTGCACTCGTTCAACCATCCATTCCATTAATAAAACGCGTTTGGCGACCGTCTGTTCTCTTGCCAATGCTATTGCCGGAAATCACTGCTCCCGTACACGGTACAGAGGTGCTTCTCCATGATGGTTTAAATCACTGCTTTCAGTTCTAGCGTAGGCCGCTGCTGGTGAACTGTGTGCACGCCATACAACAAAGTAATTTCGAAACAAAAGAAAAGGTGATTCTTGATGACCCAGGTCTAAGTGTCCTGATCCGTCTAACCTTTTTGCTTTTGCATGTCACAGATCTGGTTCCTTGGGTGATGGATGTCCATACTACCGCCCTGTCTATTCCATCATTTTTCTTCCGGATCGATATTATAGTATAAAACAAGCACATTTTACCCACCGATTATCCTACTCCAGTTCTACCCAAAATCTCTTCTACCGACCAATCCTCAAGTTTTGAAACGGTATCTGGTATGAAGACAGGAAACTTGTGCATTTCGAGCTACAACGAAATGTTTGATTACATGTTTGCATTGCCGGCAAAGTTTTGAAGACAAACATTAGCAGTCTGTGGGATGGATGGTGCGGTTAGCTACACACAGGGTAACAACTACGGTTGGTGTCGTTGCTGACTGGCTTGTCGACTGAGTGGAACGGTGACTGACTATTTGACGGCTCGGTGCGAATAAGGAAAACCATTTGTGATCTTGAGAAATGGATTGTCAATCTCGCCACGCAGGTTTTGATTGACTACCGGAAGAACCGTCGATATTAGTATTCTCCAGGTTAAATTTGCCTTATCAGGTCCGAGTTCAAAATCTACTTTTCAATCTAGTATTCAAGTAAGTAGCAAGTTTATCTTTTTTTCAATGTGATTGTGTGTATTGACGTTACAGCAGTCGCGATACACACTTCGATGTCGCGGTTCATGACCGGTATCATGTCTAATTTAAGTTGCCGAATTCCAGCGCCACGGCTTCGGAACCACCCGACAACGCTTACCCGACCCGGCCACGCGAGCTTACCCGCCCTGCAACTTCCTCGCCCCGCCACCACCGTCCATCCCACCAACGCCTCCCACAGCAGCAGCAGCAGCAGCAGCAGCACAATGTCCGCCCTCCCCCGCCTCCTCACGCGGCGCACGCCGCTGCGGCCGACGCCCTGCCTGCGCCGTCTCAACTCCACGAAAACACCCCCGCCGAAAAACTCCTTCCGAGCTCAACTCTACGACTCGACAGCGCGCCGCATCGCCTCGGAGCGCAGCGCCCTGTCGCAGCGCATCGCGTCGGGCCAGAACGCCCCGCCGCCGCGGCCGGAGCGTGTCTCTACCGCCACGCTGAGCGGCGTCTTCGGCGCCACCGTCATCGCCGTCGGCTTCTACCTCCTCGGCCAGGGCTCGGTCCCGACGCCGTCGACTGCGTCCACAGCGCCGCTCGACTCGCTGTCGCCGCCGGTGCACGACGTGTCGCGCGGGAACATGGAGGCCAGCTGGACCGAGTTCGTCGCGCTGCTAGGCCGCGAGAACGTCTCCACATCGACCGACGAGCTCGCGCGGGTCTCACAAAGCGACTGGTCCTCGTTCCACGCCGACGCCGAGAAAAAGCCGTTCCTGATCGTGTTCCCGAGCACTACGGAGGAAGTCGCCGGCGTCGCGAAGATCTGCCACGCCCGCAAGATCCCCATCACGCCGTTCTCCGGGGGCACATCGCTGGAGGGCCACTTCGCGCCGACGCGCGGCGGCGTGTGCGTTGACTTCCGCCGCATGGACAAGGTGCTGGCCGTGCACGAGGCGGACATGGACGTCGTCGTGCAGCCCGCGGTGGGGTGGGAGCAGCTCAACCTCGACCTTGCGCCGACGGGGCTGTTCTTCCCGCCCGACCCTGGCCCGGGCGCAATGATCGGCGGCATGGTCGGCACCGGCTGTTCCGGCACCAACGCCGCGCGCTACGGGACGATGCGCGACTGGGTGCTCGCGCTGACCGTGGTCCTCGCCGACGGCACAATCATCAAGACGCGCCAGCGCCCGCGGAAATCCTCCGCCGGCTACGACCTCACGCGCCTCTTCATCGGATCCGAAGGCACCCTCGGCCTCGTAACCGAAGCAACGCTCAAACTCTCCCCAATCCCGGAGTCCACCTCCGTCGCCGTCGCCTCCTTCCCCTCCGTCGCCGCCGCCGCCGCAGCGTGCGCAGAGGCCATGCGCCACGCCACCCCGCTCGCCGCCGTCGAGCTGCTCGACGACGTGCAGATGCACTGCATCAACGAGGCCGGCGCCACGACTCGCAGCTGGGCCGAGAAGCCGACGCTGTTCCTGAAGTTCTCTGGCACCCCCGCGGCCGTCAAGGAGCAGGTCGCAGCGCTGAAAAAGATCACGGCGCGCCACGGAAGCCACTCCTGGACCGCCGCGGCGTCGCCCGCAGAGGCGGCGGAGCTGTGGCAGGCGCGCAAGGAGGCGCTGTGGAGCGTGATGGCGCAGAAGCGCGCGCCGAGCGACCGCGTGTGGACGACGGACGTCGCGGTACCGCTGTCACGCCTGGCCGAGATTGTGGATGTTACGAAACGCGACATCAAAGACTCCGGCCTGCTGGGGAGCATCGTCGGGCATGTGGGCGACGGGAACTTCCACGCCATCCTGCTATTCGGCGAGCAGGAGCGCGAGGTTGCGGAGGGCGTGGTGGGGAGGATGGTGAGACGGGCGGTGGAGATGGAGGGCACGGTTACTGGCGAGCATGGGGTGGGGCTGGTGAAGAGGGGGTATTTGGAAAACGAGCTTGGGGTGGCGACGGTGGATGCTATGCGGAGGGTGAAGATGGCGCTGGATCCCGGGTGCTTGTTGAATTGTGATAAGGTTGTGAGGGTTGAGAAGGGGGTGTAGGGGGTGTAGGGGGTGTGAGGGGGTGTGGGGGCGGGCGGGGAGTTAGAGGGAGGAAGGGGAGAAAAGGAAGGGGAAAAAGGGAAGGGGGGAGCAGAGGGAGCGTGATGGGTGTAGATAGAATGTGCGGTCATGGCACATCCTCTGTATTGCTGGCTTACTCCCGTAAATAATGCGATGGCGAGAATGTGCAGGTGGAAAACATGGGCTAGCCCACGGAGCATCAATACTCTGTACTGGTGCCGTATATTCAACAGGCCTGCAGTGCACGTGATCCGCGGCCTTCCGACTCTGCACGAAACCGCGCTTGTCAAAGTGGGCAGCATCGATAGTTCGGTTTTCGTCATTTGGGCTCAGCTCAGCTCCACTGGCGTCTCTTCGCTCCCATCCCGCTCCTCTTCGCTTTCGCTTCTGCACGCGGTACTCCACAACGCGTTCGTGGTTTTATCTTCAACAGGCATCGCTTCAATGGACTCTCGCTCATCTTACCAATGCAAGTCTGGCTCTAAACCGTTGACACTCACGGCTACCATTCAACGTCTTTTCTCGGTCGCTGCTGGCCACAATATCTATCGACCAACTCGCTATTCGATGCAGACAGTCAAAGCAGAGTGTCTTCAATGTCGCTTCGCAATGAATCGCTCGAGGGCGCCTGGGATCTGACCATCACCCAATTACTTGCGCTACTCGCACCCGGTGAAACGTAGGTTACTCCTAGTCGGTGTTGTATCCAGACGCACCCACACACATATCAGGCTCGAGCGAATGACCGACAGTTTTAAACTCATTACAGGAGGTTCGACGACAGTAGGTTATTTGCGTTACCGAGATGCTACCGAAGATGAAGACGTTAAATAGTACTCTAGCTTATGGAGCATGCACAACAGGGGTTTACTGGTAGAGATTTAGACTCCCATAATTGTGGCTGTCGATATACTATAGACATCACACTGATGTTTCTTGTCATGCAATAAACGAAGCACACTCAATCTACTTCGTCTTGCACCAACGTCATCCACCCACCCACATTAGATTTACGCCTCCACCGAATCCCCACCCACCTCCTGCCGTTCTCCCTCAAACGCCCGCCCAGCCCATCCGAAAACCCACTCCACAACCTCCTCCGTCACCGCTCTCTGCTCCCTGGTCCCAAACACAGGCACACGATGTGTAAACGCATGCCCCACCCCATCCACCCTCACTCTCACCACCCTGCCGCCCTCCCCCTCGGTCCGTCCCCATCCCCTCTCCTCAACAACCGCCACATCCCCCTCCTCCCCCTCCTCTCCCTCCTCCCGCTGCAAAACACTCCAGATCCACCGCGCCCCCTCTTGGCACACAGGATCACGCTTGCCGTTGATGATGCACACCCGCTCCAACCCCTCCCACCCGCCGGCAGCGACGCTGGCTTCGCGGAGATCGACGGTGCCGGCGTGGCCGAGATAGGCCCATTGTATTGCGCGCCACAGCAGCTGCTTCACACGGCCGGCTGGCGCGCCGCGGAACTGTTCGGTGGATGTGAGGGTGAAGTCGAGCTTGGGGTACCATGCCACTACGGCGCGCAGCTGCGCCCCCGAAGCTATCCCCGCCTCTCTCGCCTCCCCCGCCGTCCTGCCCCCCACCAGCCCCGCCAACCCCCCCGCCCCGAGGCCCTGCGCGAACTTCAGCGCCAGCGTTCCCCCCGCTGAGAATCCGCCCACCACGACGCGGGTGCGGTCCACGCGCAGCTCGGGGTCTCGCAGAACGGCGCAGATTATTGCGGCGACGTCGCGCTCGGCGGTGGGGTACCGGTAGCGCGGGGCGAGGCGGTAGGACACTGCTGCGACTGTGCAGTGAAGGGAGGTGGAGAGACGCCGGTTGTGGCCGGAGTCTTTAAGAGGGGTGCCGGTGATGAAGCCGCCGCCGTGGAGGGATATGTATAGTGGTGGCAGCACGGCGGGGGAAGATGAGGAGGAGGAGGGGGGAAGGAAGAAGTGGACTGCCGGTACGTCGGCGTGGTACGTCTTCACATAGTCCGGCTCCCGCGCGAGGCGGCGGATGGGAGGTACGACCCGGAGGAGGAGTAGCGAGAGGTGGGAGAGGAGCTTAAGCGCGTAGCAGAGACAGAAGTAGAGCGCGCGGCGGGGGAGTGAGAGCGGGGGGAGGAGTTGGTGCGGCATTGTCGCTGCTGTCCGAGAGTGGTAGGGGATGGGGGAGTGATACGGGATCGGCTCAAGGATCAAGGGGTATGTATATGAAGAACGTGTGGTGGTTCAGCCGCAGCTGAGACGTCGATGGATCCGGCGCCGGTGGAGGTATCTTGGCGTTGCGTAGAGATGTGATAAATATAGCTTTGGATGTGTGGTGCTGCAGCTCGTATTCGCCAGCAATGAGTGTGATAGGGGGATACGTAGGTGATAGGTTGTGAGGAAAACGAACGGTACAGGCGCTTGTGCAGCCAGCGTGAAAGTCAGTAGCCTGAGTAGATATTGTTAATTTTATACAGAATTATGAAGGATGATTTGCATTACCACGCTTAGGGTGCAATATTGGTAGCTCTAATAGATCCTGAATGTATCTTAGTTACATTACGGCCTGACAAAAGTGGCAGTAATCTAATTTATTTGTTGAGTGATAGTGATGAAAGTTGGCCCGGCCATTTTTCCTCCAGGTGCGAAAGGATTCCTTGAACAGTAGGCCCTGGGAATCCAAATGTGCGACTTCCAAACTGTTATGTCTACAAACTTTCAGCGCAACGTGATCCGAGCTAAATTTGTGTCAGACTCAACTGACTTCGCGAAGAACCCCGTCAGCCACATATTCATATCCTGAGTGGTAGCCATTTTCTTAACCCTTCCTTTCTGTATGGCCACGTTGTTTTCAAGAACTGGCCGATGGGCGCATTCTATCAGTGAGTGGCCAGCACTGAGATTCTACCGGTAAACCCCTTTTGTAGATGCTCAGTGAGCCAAATTGCTCGTAAACATCTTCATGTGTCAAGATTGGATGAATGGAGGGCCTGAGCAGCACCAACTCGCTGAGTGTGAGCAGAGGCACGAGGCGACGGTTGGATTCCGGGTTTGACGCCATCTGTTGAAACCATGATGGTTGCAAGAAGAAAAGTAAAAGGCGAAAAACGACGAATGGGAGAGCTCGGCTGGAGATGAACGTATGATCGTGTTGAATTGTAAGGTTAAGTAGGTGTGCAGAAAGAGAAAAAGCAGAGCAGCAGAAGAAGGGCTACGTGACTTCAGCGGGCGAGCCCACGTGACTGAAACCGAGTGACCACTAGTGTTGCATCACGGGGTTCATTCTATCATACCCCGCATATTCCATGACATCTCCATTCAATATCCGCGTTCTCCATAAAGCCATCCACCCCCCCCACCCACTCCCCAGAACACAGCTTGCTAACAACTCACCCGAGTGATCTCTTCCCCCACAACTCCGCCGTGAGTCCACCGCGGGTCCGTCCTGCCTCCCCGCAGTCCCCTATCACTTCCTGTTCCCGCAGAGAGACACGTCCGGCTCCTGTATCTAGCGGGAAATCATATCGCGCCATGCAATTGCGTTTACCACATGGAGTGTAGGGTGCCCGTGGGTTCGGGGCTGGAGAGGGCTGGAGAGGAAATCGGTCCTACACTTGCTTTGTGAGGGCTGGAGAGGAAATCGGTCCTACACTTGCTTTGGGAGGGCTGGAGAGGAAATCGGTCCTACACTTGCTGTGTTGTCCGTGAAGAGGAAATGTCCTACACTTGCTTTGTGAGGGCTGGAGAGGAAATCGGTCCTACACTTGCTTGGTTGGTGTGTTGCTTGAATGCATTGCCCGGGGCCGGTTCTGCGGCGGTTTGTCGTGTCTGGATCAAGCTCGAAAGCACCCAAGGGAGTGTACTTCTACCAATAACCCGTAAATTGTATGATGTCTCTGTTCAATATCCAAGTTATCCATAACCATCCTCGCACCCCCCCACGTTTCCACAGAACACAGCGCCGTGCCAATACCTCATCCCGAGTGCTCTCTTCCCACCAGCCTGCCGTCCGCCGTCTCCCCGCAGTTCTTCCAATCCTCCCCGCATCCCGCCCGGCCCTGCGCCCGCCTGTTCAAACATTACGACAGGCAACAATCAAACCAAGATAAATTAAGCACGTGGAGCAGCCCTGACATCTTGCTGGACTTAGATACACTGAATATCTCACCGTGCCAGTGCGTTTACCACTTGCAGTGCTTCGGAAAGCGGGTGGGCAGGTGCGCGCGTGAGTTCGTTGATGAAGATAGGTGTAGCTACTTGGAGTGTTTGTACACGTTGTTAAGGCGGTTTGAACAATTGACGCGCGAGCTTCAAGGTCGTGCTTTTGACGGACGTTATGGAAGTATGTCGGAAGTTGTTCCTTCTCGAGAAGGTTTTATAAAACATTTTGAATATACTTATCAAGCTCATGCGCAATTGGCCAAAAAAGCAGAACCAAGTCATCATCAATTGAACTTTCTCGCACACCATCTACCAGCCCCCCTCAGCACATCGGGGACTGCACGAGCAGAGCCACATATTTCTATGAGGTCTATATCCAAGATCCGAAAAGTCTACATAGATAAAGCACACCACACACAATTTCCCACCTACTTCCGAACCACACGCTGTACCAGACGTTTACGCAGGCAACACCTCACCAGAGTCTCAACCCTTCGCTTCGCTTCGCATCGTGCATTTCCCCCTCGGTACACCCCATCCGGCCGGCGGGAGTACACCGGGATTCTCTAGACCTATTCACCCACCAAAAACATGAACACTGCGAGACGGGATCATTCCAAGGACGGCAACAACCCCAGATTCCACGGAGGTATTGACATGAAATATTTACTACCAAGATGAAGAACGTTTTTAAGATGTTCGGCCTGTTGTCCTGTCGCCCTGTCGCCGCGGAAAGTGCTAAATGTGGCAGTGCCGGTAGTGTGGGGACGTTTGACGACATGGTGGTGGGCGGCTTCGCCTTGCCGTCGTCCCATACCGTTTACTCGGCCGGTAAAGAGACGGGGCGGATGTGGAGTAAGGGTGTGGCCTGCGGTTCGTGGATTCCGGTGGGATTTAGAAGAGGGTCAAAGGAATGCCGCAGAATAGGGTGGGGCGCTTGGGATGGAAGCTGTAGAACGTATTCGAAATTCAATAAACATGTCTTCACATTGGGCACGGCGCACGTTATCTCGCACCTGGTGACATGTGATATACATGGCCATAGGTTCCGTTATTCACAGACTGGACAGCACAGAGTCGAGGGATGCATCCTTACATCCCTCCACCTCTGCACCGTCTTGTTTCCACCTATCAAATCGTTCATCGCACAAGAAACCACGGTGCAGAAACGAAGGTCACGGCACGTGGTAGTATGGCAGACTGTAAGAACTTCTTTTTGTACATTTCCTGGCGCTTCTTTTACCCCCGCACGCCCCACTACCCCCTGCGCCTATCCGTTACCACGCCCACCCGCGCAGCTCGGTCTACGCACCAAACCCGCCGGCCGCCTTCGCGTTCTGCATCTGCTCCGACACCTGCCATGACACTGTTAGCCCTCTCCCCTATCCTCATCACCCCTCGCCATCTCCCTCTCCCAATTGAATCTCCCCCATCGCCTTCTAGTCCCCCACCATCGCTACCAGGGCCAGCTCACCTTGATGTTAACCTCAAAGAACTTCCCAACACACCGGTCCAGACACACGCTCTCGCCCTTGTTCAGCTCGCCCTCCTTGTACTCGGCGGGGATGCACTTCTTCTGGCAGCTCGACGTCAGGCGGTTGAACATGTCGGTGACCATCTCGAGCTCCTGCTCCGCCGCAGCCAGTTTCTGCGCCGACGTGGGGCCGGCGGCACCGCCGAAGCCGAGGAATGACATTTTTGCGTATGTGGTTGGGGTGGTGACGGCGGTGGGGGTGTGAAGGTGGTATTGGATGTGAAGGTGACGGTGACGGTGGTGGCGGTGGTGGGGGAGCAGAGGCGATGATGCTGAAGAAGAGGCTGGAGGCTGGGCGCCAAGCGCAGTGCCGCGGCGGCTTAAAAACGCAACCGCACCCCTCTCCACCACGTCCACCTCATCACCACCACCGTCACCTCCACCTCCACCTCCACCACGACCCTCGCGGTCAGTCGCTCCTTAGGTCAGTCTCCCCCGCTTCTGCTGCCCCATTGTGCTGCCCCCGGGAATGATGAGGACCAGTTGTATCGAACCGCTGCGTCTGAAGCCGCGTCGCTTGCGACGGCGGCCTTTGAGTTATAATCGCCTATCTTCTCTCTGACCCACCCTCTTTACTGCGATGATGAATGCTACAACCGTGTATGAACGTGGCTAATGGGAACAAGGATGTATAGAAGCGCGTTCCGGCCCACGACACAACTCGCTCCCGCGCGGATCGTTCACCGTAGCATCACTGTTCTCTCCACCGCAAAACCCGCCCCCTATGCAGTGCAGCGACCTACAGCCGACACACCGGCGGAGGTGCGCGCCGTTGAGCTGCGCGCCAAGGGCGTGCAAGAGATGTATCCGAAGTATTGGTACGACGATGCTGTGAAACGCACCAAGACCGTGCATATCAATTATCGGAATATCGAGACGAATCAGATCCTTAAGAAGGACGTGGTCACGATTAAAGGTGTGTACTGGTGCAACGCGCTGCTGTGGACGGCTCGTGGACTCGCCGCTAATGTGCAGAAGCGTAGGCCGCATCCGCAACATCCGCGACGTGTCCAGCAAGCTCATCTTCTACGACATTGTGGAGGACGGCCGCTCGCTGCAAGTTGTGAATAACTACTCGATGGTGGGCGGCGATGTGGCGCTGTTCAAAGTTCGGGCTACCGCCGTCAGGATCGGCGACATTGTCAGTACGTAGCCCGTGTAGAGTTCGGTCGTAGGCTCTTTGCTGACGTCCGCAGCCGTCACCGGTCATCCTGGGCGTACCAACGCCGGCGAGCTGTCGATATTCGCCAACTCGCACATCCAGCTGCTCACGCCGTGCCTGCGCGCTGTGCCGAAGGAAATGACGGTCGAGCAGCGGCTGCACCACCGGCACCTGGACCTGCTCACATCGCCGCACGCGGCCAAGATCCTGCGGCTGCGCTCGCGCATCATCCACCACATGCGCCGCAACTTCTTCCTGCGCGACTTCGTCGAAGTGCAGACGCCGATCCTGTCGTACGACGCCGGCGGGGCGCTCGCCAAGCCGTTCTTCACAGAAGCCACGTCGGCGTATCGCGGCCGCAAGCTCGCGCTGCGCATCGCGCCCGAACTGTGGCTCAAGCGCCTCGTCGTCGGCGGTCTCGACCGGGTCTTCGAGATTGGCCCGCAGTTCCGCAACGAGCACATCGACGCCACGCACAACCCCGAGTTCACCACCGCCGAGTTCTACCAGGCCTACAGCAACCTGCACTCGCTGATGGAGACCACCGAGTGGCTGCTGCGCGACATCGCCAAGCTCGTGGTGGAGCTCAAGGAGCCCGAAGGACCCTGCCACGGGCTCCCCGCAGACACCGTCGACTGGGCCCCCGCGTTCCAGCGCATCTCGTTCATCCCCAAGCTTGAACAGCTCACGGGGCACAAACTCCCGGACCTCGACGACCGCCCCGTCGCCGACGTCACCGCCGACCTCCTCGAATACCTCACCACCGTGGGCCTGCCCCACCCACCCCAACCCACGCCCGCAAAGATACTCGACAAGCTCGCCTCGCACTTCCTCGAGCCCCTCTGCGACGTCCCGACGTTCCTCACCCACCACCCCGAAGCCCTCTCGCCACTCTCAAAAACTGAAGTGCGCGATGGCCGTCGCGTCGCGCTGCGCTTCGAGCTCTTCGTCGGCGGGAAGGAGCTCGTCAACGCATACGAGGAGGAAAACGACCCGCGCGCACAGCGGCGCAAGTTCGAAATGCAGGGCCCGGGCGCCGTCGATGAAGCGTATCTGGAGGCGCTGGAGACGGGGCTGCCGCCGACGGGAGGCTGGGGCTTGGGAGTCGATCGGTTGGTGATGTTGTTTGCGGGTGCGGAGCGGATTGCGGACGTGCTGGCGTTTGGCGGGCTGAGGGGCGCGGTTAATCAGGGCGGTGTGGTGAACCATGGCATGCGGGAACGGGATCGGGGGGAGAAGGAGAAGGGGGTGGAGGTGGAGGGGGATAAAGGACAAAAGGAGCGGCTGAAGAAGGTGGAGGAGAGTCCGCCGCCGGATTGCATCATATGATGGACCGATGAGGCAGGGAAGGGGGCGGGAGAGGGCGAGGGGGAGGGAGGATTGTATGATATGTATGATTTGGGATTGGGAGTTCGGGACTGGGACCGCCGTGGTATGATATGCTATGATATGAATTGGACCTGTGACGCTTCATTATCTCTACCGTGATTGCGACGCAGTAGCGCATCCAAGCACAGAAGCTTACCAGCGCCGCCCAGGCCCGTCTCTCAGCCGGTGCCCTGGCTGTCAAATGCGATACATAGCCAGTGATTGAAAACTATTCTTACGTTCATTCAATCTACTGTTACACTCCAAATGCGCAACTCCACTTCCAGGACACGCCACATATCATACTGCCATTCAATCACCCCCGGCGCCCGATTTTCCCAGTGCTTGATACACTACTGTGCTTCAACCATGCATGTCCTCTTTTACGCGAGCCCGCAGACGTTAACGTTCCACGTTGTAAGAGAGTCCTTGTTGCGTCGATTATGCACTTTCCGTGTACTCCTACTCGTACTAGTATGCAGGTCTTGTGATCGCGATCGGCTATTACAACGTCTCTCGCTCGTCGGAATTATCGTCGTATGGCCAATATGTAATTGTTTGGAAGCAATCATCCTCCGAAATCAAACGCTGTAGTTGCAGTTTTGTCACGTAATGGTGCCAGGTCTGCTTTGAGTTCCTGAGATTGTGGGAAAAGGCTGCTTCATGAAGCTACGGGACAGTGGTGTTGTTCGTGTCGACGGTTTCTCGTGACAAGTGATTTTCGGAGGGAAATTGAAGTTGTTCGGCTTTTGTTCTGCCTCCTTGTGATATCCTTATTAGGTCTGTTGTAGACTGAGTTCAGAAGCACAATTATGCAGCAGTTCGGGAGGAGGAGGAGGTTAATTGTCTGTATTCTGTGTGTTGTTACAGCAGAGAAAGGGAAGAGCAGAGTGGTTCTTCTACATGGAGTTTCCCAAGAGCCACGTGCCGAGCCTTGAATCCACCATCCCGGTAACATCAACCGAGTGACATATGGTGCGGTTTTGCACACTGCAACAACGTCGATTATATACTTCTCGTGCAATTATATGCAGGTCTTACGATCCGATTTAACGTTTATCTCGCCAGAGTCAATCGTGAAGTGGTATATAATTCCATAGTGTGCGCTTTCATCCAAAACGCTGTAGTTCCAGTTTGGTCAGGTACAGGATCTTGATGATTGTGCTGAGAAAAGAGACGTCAGACTAGTTTGATACGAGATTACTCGATAGGAGATATTTGCACGCTGTATTCTGGGGGAATTAGAGAGGCGCTGATACTTGTAAAAACACATCAGCTGTTGACTGTAAATACTATAGAATACACGGTGTGTTCATCGAATGACCGTCCTGGGTGCCGGAATTTCCATGAGCTTGCGACCACAGTGGGCTGAGCTGTAGGGAGTAGGCTTCATTACTGGTCGTTTACAGCGGGTCTAAGAGCTTGTGGCTAGTCAATAGGTGGTCACGACTTTGGCAGCGACCCTTTCTATAGATTGCACATAATCACACTTGGATGCATCCTGTCACGACGCAAGCTTCATGCCCGGGCCGGTATCTTCAAAAGAAACAGTTCAGTGGGATTTCCCGACTGAAGTAGTCAATCAGGATTACGGTGATGTAAAATCTTCACTAGCTCTCGGGGGTTCACGCATTGCTGGAGGAACTTCAGAAAACTTAACAGCGAATGATGAGTAGAAAATTAATTTTTATTTCCCCGCCGGTGATTTTGTTGCTTGCAATTGCAAGAACCTAAACTTGTGAACACAGGTTTCACTCGTAATTTTGAAGGCCACCTACCTAGTTCTTCCATCCTCTGCTTTGGCACCCCCACGGTGGAGATTTCCGGCTCTCCTTCACCCGAACCTGCAATCGGCACGTACCGTCTCCCTGTCCTACCCGGCCCTGCGCAGCATGTCAGTAAAACATTGATCTTGAGCAAGTGGCGCCGTCTCCACACCCTAATGTTCCGGCACGACCCACGTCGCCCCCACCCTCCGGCGGTGCTGCCTCTCCTCAGCCTCCCCTGACTCCCGGAACAGGAACCGAATGTAGTCCGACTCAATGTCGGGGTAGTCCCGCTGCGGGAACAGGAAGTGATAGGGGACGGCGGGGAGGCAGGGCGGACGAGCCGCCCTGTCCCCGCCGTCCTCGCTATCACTTCCATACTCCGAGTCGATTTGGCGCTTTGCGCGGCGCCGGGAGAAGAGGCCCTTGATGGGGCGGAAGATCTTTGCGAAGAGAGTTTTCATTTTGTGAAATGTTGGATGAGTCGCGGTTCTGAGTGAGGAGAAGATGCTGCGTAGGCATGGTTAGGGAACAGGTGGAACGCTTTGTACGATGGAGTTAATATCATGGGGATTGAATGGGAACCTGGCCAAGCGGTGGCAGTTTGGCAGGTACTCACAGGTTGGATTGAAAGAGGGTCGACTACAATAGTCACACAACCTCCTCCGTCAGGGCTGGGACATGCGGAGATTTTGGACCATGAAGATGCCCCAGGAACTGCCTCGCGCAGTGAAGCTGGAGCACGTGTCTCTCACTCTCCGTGCCTTTTGTCACCTATAATACTAATACAACGAAATTTTGAGTTACTCACGGCGTCATTATGGTTGAAAAAGTGGTTCTCTACGGGGATCCAGCATACCGGCTGGAACACTAGTTGGATATGTGGTCGGATACGATGGCTACTTTGAACAACAAATGAAGTGTAAATTAGGTGGGATATGTCTAATTTTCTTGATTATTTAGGATCCCCATTCCCCCATCACCCCGCGGTGTCGTATGCCTGGGCGCGCGCAGAAGGTGGTGAATACTGCCTCGAATACAGTGAATACTGACCGTGAATGGACATGTTTGACCTAGATACTAGTGGCTGGAAGCGATGAATGCTGGCCACAATATTATACTGAATACTACCCTCAATATTGCGTTCTGGAGGCGACGTGGAGACTGCCTCGAATGATTGTCGTAACGGGAAATCAGAAGATTCACTCACTTTCGGACCTATAATAGGCAAATTCCCCTAGCTTGGATTGAGTACGTGCAATAAACTTGTTTGTGTAAAAATTGAGACCTAAGATGGATACATGATCAAAAACCCAAAAGAAAACAAAAATCGTCACTTATAGTCGGATAGTTTTAAACCTGCTTTATCTGTAGCCATCTCTTCACAAAGTTGTTTTAAGGCCGGAACCCAACTACACGTGGAGTAATTAGAACTGCGCATTTTTTCGGCCAATCTGAGAAACCATCGAATACTATGATCATATGTTTTTTCATCTGAAAGATCGTGTGCATAATTCATTTTCGCAAGGTGAGCAAATTGCCAGAGATCGCACTTCTCCGGGCCCCCTTTTTCCTTACAATATGTTGAGTGGTCGCCCCAACCGTGTGGATCCGCCAACTTTTTGCAAAAGGGCTGATGATCCTTGACAGGCTCCAGCTGATCCCTCAGAGTCTGAATATGCATCCTAATTTTCTCAATCCGAGCCTCTCTTAAACCTATTAATTTATCTTTTCCTTCAAGTTACTATGGTACTCCGCAAGTTTCGAGGCGTGTACACTTACCGAATAATGATTGAGGCATGCAGTACCGATTCACTTCATGCTTTCTACCGGTATCGTCATCTTCCTCAACCATCAGCAAAGCAGCAACCCCCGAAATCGGCTTCTCGCAGGATACAACGATCTCTTGGCACACTTCTTCAAATATCTTAGGGAATCCAAATGTCCAAGATAGAAGTAGCCAACCTCCTAGTTTGTGTAGCTCCGTTTTCTTGGCACCGTTGTCAGTGCTCCTGAACGTTCCCCCAAAGGGCTCTGTCCAGTAATCAACAAATTGTAAAATCGTATGTCGAAGTTCATATTTATCAGTCAAAACTGCCATCTGAACCAAGTCCTCCCAAGTCATATCGCTAAGTTTTGGTATAGAACGGAGATGTAAAAGGTCCAAGAGAATCTTCAGAATTCTCGGATCGTCGTCTTCAAGATGTAGGTGTGCAGGCCTTCCCATTAAGTTGGCACGCTTAACTTCCAGTGCTTCCTTTCCCCACGCTTCTGGTCCAAACATCTTTGCAAAAACTGGGGACACTGTCCAGAGTACTTGCGAGGCCACCCGGAAATTCCTCGACCCAGCCGTGATGATCAGGTCTCCCTGGGAAGATACGTCTTCTATAGACTCTGTAATAAAGGGTGATGCTTCAGGTGCAAGATATACGGGGATATTAGTCGAAGTTGGTGTATGCCACGCGGAGAAATGGGCTTTTAGGCGCTGGTCGGTTCCAAATGGCAGGCTACAAGAAGGGCAACGGTGGATTTTCACGTCCCAACTGTCGAGCCAGGAGTCGTCATCTAGCAGGAGCCCCGGATGACTTTCCGATAGGGCAACCTTATCTTTAGGTCTGCTGTTAGGTGTATTCTGTACTGTTTGCGAGTGATTTCTTTACCGTCGACATGTCTTGGGGTATCCCCAACAGGGTTTTGGCGGGCCGACGATGTTTCAGGCTTTGCGCTCGTGAAAACCAAATGTTCATGCTTTCTGCTCAACAATGATTTAGTGTCTATTCAGACAGATAACAAGTTCAACGACTTACCCAGAATGCGTCTCGGGCCCAGCATCACCTACACTTTCAGGAGTGAGATTAGTACTAGTCGATCCAAAGACCGATCCCAACACAGATGAATATTTGTCTGCCATAATACGTTTGATTCTGCGTTGATTGACGTGCTGCTAGGTTCTGCGGATTGTTTCTAAGCGTAAATGAGATGAACAACGTATAAATACTGTGTCGAGACTGCAGCTTGGCGCGCGCTGATTACAGCCAACCAAATAATATCGGTAGGCAACAAGACCCCGCTTTGCGAAATTTCCAGATGACACTATTAGCACATCAACGTTTGTTTATTTCATATCGAGCCAACTGATTTTGTAAAGCACGCATAAAGGTAATTGTGTGATTTGTAATCTTGATAGAGAGAGAAAGCTCGGACTCTGAAGCCAACAGATTTGAGCTCAGGCTGGCGACTACGCGTGCCCGGTCACGTGCGGCCAACGCCGAATGATGTATACAGTTACCTTGGCCGAAAGTGCACTTAGCTTCGTGTTCCCCGCAGGTGCAAGGAACCTGCAAATTTTACTAAGCATATCGGGCGTATCCCGGCAGGCCGCAACTGGAATGTGCGGGCCCGATCACGGTGCTGGAGCAGTGTGACAAAGTGTTATTTCATGAAGGAATCAGGCCTTTATGTCAATTGTTCAAAAAAAAGTTTCAGTCTCATAACTGTAACCTCTGCAAGGTCTACAAGAAAGCACGGGTCACGAGGTGGTCGGATGAGTATCTAGTTGTAAACGTGATGATGTCATTCTAGAGCAGCTAAACTATGGACGTATTTAAAGGCCGTTCTCACGTGACACACGCGTGTCCAATGCCAAGGGATGATCGTGCCGATCATCAGCCAAGCCAAGGACTGCCAACGTACGCACACTGAGGGTTGGGTCTTCGATTCTTTACGTACGTGCGTACTCATATAAGCAGGGGCCAAGACAGCGCGCTCGCGCCAGGCCAAGACAGCGTGCACAAGCCAAGCTAGTAGCGCGGCCTGTGCTGCGCCACAGGTCCCCGCCACAAAGAACACCAAGGCATGCATAGTACACCGTTGCGTGCCATGGTGAAGACAAGAAACTAGAAAACAATGAAACATAAAACCTCACAAACATAAGCACTTCCCAAGTTGGTGTAAACCTAGACAAGAAGCCTGTCCACCAATTTTTCCTCCACAAAGCGTCGTAAACGGTTGCCGTTGACAGGATTCTTCAGGATCCCCATTGTTTTCTTACCGCTGAACCGTGGATGTGAACGGACCCTGTACACATTGTTGTCCCAGACTTCGCACACTTGGAAGGGGCCAGTCCACCGCAGCGTAAAAACTGGAGCCGAATGTCCACCAAATTGAGTAGCTCGCAACCATACCCAGTCACCAACGTGATACTTCGGTTTCGTAGAAGCAGATTGGCCTCTCTGTGTTTTACGGTCCCGCAATCCTGGGATATAGTCTGTAAGGAGGCGCAATCGTTCGGCAATCTGGAGTCGATGCATATCGTCGTTTGGTGAAACCACCGGGTCAACGGTGTCCGACGGGAGGGTCATCTCTTTGCCAAAAACCAGAAAGGCAGGGCTAACTTTGGTCGCACTGTGAGGAGTCGACCGGTAAGTCCACAGGACAGAAGGAAGGAGATCTTCCCATGCGCAGGAACCCGAGTCGTTCTTGTCGAGTTCGTCGACAGCGGCGCGCAGATTCTCTTTGAGAGTCTTGAGCATACGTTCCACCCTGCCACTGGATTGTGGATAATACAGCGTCGATCGCCGGTGCCGAATGCCCATGAGAGACATCAGGCTGTCGATTGTCTGGTTGACGAAGTGCGGCCCGTTGTCGGACTGTATGACCGCTGGCAGACCGAATCTTGCGCAAATATATTCGTATATGAACCTTGAAGACGCAGCAGCGTCCGCAGCCTTGCAGGCCATAGCTTCAGGCCACCTTGTCAGAAAATCCACGCCAAAGATCACATACTGATTTCCCGAACCGGAGTCACGTGGGAAAGGGCCGGCAAAGTCGATTGACCACCAAGAAAAGATGTCAGCGACGTCTGGCGTATAGCCAGGCGATGACATCTTGTTATTTTTAGCGTACCTCTGACAAGTTGCACAGGCAGAGATATAGTCTTTGATCAACTTTCCCGCGGACGGCATCCAGTATCTCAAGTCGAAGTGCTGCTTGATCGAACCAAGCTTACGATGGCCCATGCTGTTGTGCAAGTCAAGCATGACTTAGTTGAACCTAGCCGTGGTGTCTATGACTTCTCGAGACATGCTGGTATCCGGCGTCGAAATCATCAGAACGTCGGTGTCAGGATCCACGAACATACCACGTGATATCTTACGAGTAAGTCGACCAACCATCCCCTTTGGCGCCTTCCTCGTTGATACAAAGCTTTGGCAAGACCGGAGCGCCGTCAGGACGTTCTGCTCATACCTGGACAGCGCCGCAGAGGGAACTTGCAGAGTCCCAGTGTTGTTGTCGTACTTCTCATCGTCGACATCGACAGAAAAGGTGTCTGTCGTTCTAAGCAATTCGTCATCACTGGAGCCTGAATCGACAGCGGATTGATGCATCGCAAGTCGATCGACGGCCGCGAGATCTGACATGGACGTAAATGAACACAGAGTCAGAATGTTACCAACCTCGTCATTGTTGTCGAGCTGAAACGGCGAGGGCCGCCAATGTAGCCAGCCATGGTGAAAAGCTCCAGGAACACACAGTGCACTCGAAGCAGCACGGTGAGTTCCCGGTTCAGGAGGAAACTTCAACCTATGCACGGCGACACCAATATCGGCGCCAAAGGTGAACTCCGCCAAGGTTATAGACCCAGGTCCATTGTCTTTGCGGACGATCAAACGAGACAGCGGGTCAGCGCAAAGTTGGAGGCCGGGAATCCATTTTACTTCATACTTGAAGTCTTGAACCGCCAGAGAATACCGTCAAAGTGCCGGATTCGTAGAGAATTGAGTGTTGTTCAAGAATTTGTTGGCGCGGCTGTCTGTCACCCACGTGAAAGGCTGTGCGATGAGCCAGTCGTGGAACTTGCCACATATCCAGACGTGCGCAAGGGCTTCCAGCCTGGCAATATGGTAATTCCGTTGGGCAGAGTTGAGTGCGGCGCTCGCATACACGCACGCGTATTCGAGACCGTCGTCCGGGTTGATCTGCGTGATGACCGCACCAAGCCCGCCCGGCATGTCAGAAGAGCCGGCGCTCGCATCTGTATAGACAGTCGTCACACCACCGAACTGAAACACCATCATTACTCTTGGTGAGGAGAGCAGCAACTTTAGGTTGTCGAACTCCTGAATACATTCAGGATTTAGCGCCAGGCGGCCTTTTCGTCTAGTAAGGGATGTACTAAGGTTGGTAACTCTCAACGAGAATCCAGCTATACACTCTCGGAACGTATTGGCGAGTCCCAAAAAGGATCGCAATTCAGTCACTGTCGTCGGATAGCGTAGTTGCTTGAAAAGGTCAATCCGCCGATCTGGGACGCGTACAAAACCGTCCTCGAATATCAAGCCGATCATCTCGAGACAAGAACCGATCTTCTCCTTGCGGGGCTTGAACTTCCATCCATGAGGGCGGGCATTACGGAGAAGCTGTAGTTTGGTCTCCCGCAGCGCTGGCCAGTCATGTGAACCTCCGATGATGTCGTCAAAGTAATTGTTGACGCATCCGTCTCGAAATTTTAGGTCTCCCAGCATAATATCGGCGTTTCTCGCAAATGTAGCTGGAGCGCCGATATGGCCAAAATCCATACGAATGGACACGTATAGTCGACGTAGCATCTCGAAGGCAGTTTCATTGAGGGAATCTGGATGGTTAATGACCTGCTGGAATCCTCGATCAGCATCCACAACGAACCACCTTGAATACTTTCCGATCCAGGCCTGCATATCATGCAGGGCTGTAAGAGGATAGGGGTCCAAATCCTGTGTATCATTCAACTTGCGGTAGTCATGGGCGACACGAAACCACTTTAAATCGTTAGGGTTGGAGCCAGGAGTCGGCAACTTCTTTGCAATGACCAGCTGAGTACGATTTCGACATTCATTGCTGGCGAGTACGTATACGCCCATTTTAATGAGCGGTTCACACTTTTGACGTATAATGAACTCGTTGCGTGGTGTATATAAGTTCGTTTTAGACGCAGAAACCACGGGTTTGGTGTCCCGTCTCAGAATTTTATGAGGAACATCGGTTATGCATCCAAGATCAAATTCGTGCCAAGAGTAGACATCTGCATAGTCTATTATATCCTGTGCCCAAAGACGACGGATCGACTCTGGTACATCAGTACCAACGTAGAGTTGTGAAAGTACGAACTCTACGGTGATCACAGGCATATTAGTCTTGATAGCGTCATAAGACTCGCCACATCAGGAAAAAATCCGTCTCATTATTAGTCGTCCGGACGACTTGGGCGACTTGGGCGACTTGGGCGACTGCGGAGCATATCGAACAAAAATGCCGGCGTAGCGAAGTGGCCTGCAGGGGCAATGCTCCCGTGAACTCGCCTGCAGGCCAGACTCGTCAGCAAACCAATGTTGAGTTGACAACTCGCCCATGAACTAGCCTGCGCCCGGACCTTGTCAGCGACAACACTCGCTTGCCAACTAATTACAGGGAGAGGTTCCAACACCCGCATCTATCCGTCAAGTTCACGGTCTGTGCAGCGTAATTACCGGAGATGCTCGCACTCCGGGCTGCTTTATGGAAGTTGCCTGACCGCGGAGCTGCTTTATGGAAGATGCCCGACTGCGGAGCTGCTTTATGGAAGATGACTGCACGCAGGCTGCTTTATGGAAGATGACTGCACGCGGGCTGCTTTATGGGAGATATCCGCAGTTTGGATGGATTCCTGATATAATTCACAGCGGCTATTCGCGCTTGCGCGGCAAGAGAGAGAAGTTTCTTTAAACGAAGGTTTTATTATGCTATTTATGACTATATGCTAACCATGACTATATGCTATCTATGACTATATACGCGATATTCACGGTATTCACGGTGCTAATGACCGTCAGATCGGCTGCTTTGTCGACGGATCGTCGAATCTTTAAGGATTCGGCCTTTTATTATGGAATGCTGCTTTGACATAGGATTGGCCGATAATCTAAGGATTTGGCCTTTTATGATGGATTCGCTGCTTTGACAGAGGATTGGCCGATAATCTAAGGATTCGGCCTTTTATGATGGATTCGCTGCTTTGACAGAGGATTGGCCGATAATCTAAGGATTCGGCCTTTTATTATGGATTCGCTGCTTTGACAGAGGATTAGCTGATAATCTAAGGATTCGACGGATCTTATAGTATTCGGCCTTTTATGATGGATTGCTGCTTGGTCGACAGATCGTCGAATCTTTAAGGATTCAACGCTTTATTATGGATTGCTGCTTGGTCGACAGATCGTCGAATCTTTAAGGATTCGACGCTTTTTTATGGAATGCTGCTTTGACATAGGATTAGCCGATAGTCTAAGGATTCGTCGGATCTTATAGGATTCGAACCTTTCTTATGGTATGCTGCTTTGTCGACGGATCGTCGATCCTTTAAGGATTCGACGCTTTTTTATGGAAAGCTGCTTTGTCGACGGATCATCGATCCTTTAAGGATTCGACGCTTTTTTATGGAATGCTGCTTTGACATAGGATTAGCAGATAATCTGACGATTCGACGGATATCTATAGAACGCTGCTTTGTCGACAGATAGTCAAATCTTTATGGATTTGACAATTTTTTATGGAACGCTGCTTTGTCGACGGATCGTCGATCCTTTAAGGATTCGACGCTTTATTATGGAATGCTGCTTTGACATAGGATTAGCAGATAATCTGACGATTCGACGGATATCTATAGAACGCTGCTTGGTCGCGATATTCACCGGATTGACGGACGTCAGATCGGCTGGCCGGTGACGGAAACCTATACAATGCCAGTATGACCTATATTCATAGTGAGTATATATGGTCATGATAAGGTGGCTTTAGCAGAGAATACTGGTGTTTATGGCGAGTTGTCAGTCGCGATCGTGCTGGCGAGCGTCGGTGTGCAGGTCGGCATTTGTGGTGTTCACCTCAGCAGAGTTGTCGAACTTAGAGCGAAAAAACTTGAACAAAGCAATGGGGGCATTGAACTACCCTCCAAAACTCAGGGGCAGACGGCTCGGGCGGTGTGATTATTAGCGTGCAGAGTTGTCACCACAATTTCCTTTGCTCATTTCCACCGTGTGCATCCCCTGCAATGGGGTCAAAGCAGCGCCAAGAACGCCGCCTAGTCATGTTTTGTGTCACGGAGGTTTCCGCGCAGGAGTGGTTTGCTGCGTAGATTGCAGCTAAACGAGTGTATTTGTGAGAACATGTCAGTTTTCGCAAACTTTACAATGTTTGTCTTTGCAGTTTTGAACTTTGGTCGAAATACAGCTGCCAACCACACAACAGCACCCGAACATTCTGTCCAAACTTTTCGAAGGTGAGTTCAACACCCTCAGATTACTGTTTAATTATTGATCTTTGCAGTTCTAGACCTGCATCAGCAAAAAACCCGGTCGCGCTCAGTGCGCTCACAGCCTGAGCGCACCGAGCGCAACCCATCACGCATCGAGCTCGCGCCATAATTTGGATTCTAGGTCCGCTGAGCGCCACCCCAAGCCGCGTCTGGCTTGACGGCATCCAGACTCGTCTTCCATTCGAGCGCAACCCACCACGCATCGATCTTGAGCGATAATTTTGGATTCTGCTTCTGTGAGCGCAACCTGTCACGGCCTGCGCTCGACGGCATCCAGAGTCGCCTTCCGATGGACGTCTTCCAGAGTCGTCTTCCATTCGACGGCATTCAGAGTCGCCTCTCGCTCGACGGCATCCAGAGTCGCCTCTTGCTCGACGGCATTCAGAGTCGCCTTTCGCTCGACGGCATTCAGAGTCGCATTCCGATGGACCACATTCAGACCTGTTTCACGCTCTGTTTTGTCACATGGGATGAATCTCGTTCAGAGGATTGTAGAATTATCGCGAAACTACGGAAAAAACAAAACTCCCTATACTCCTTCTGGATAACCCTCCGAGATGATGTCTCCACACCCGGCCTTCTGTGCGTGCGCTAATTACAAAAATGTGCTACCAAGATCTACCAGCCGCGAAAAAAAATTTATCTACGCTAACACGCTCACATGAATACTCCTGGCGTCGGGCTAAGGAACGCCATCTGCGTAGCCAACCACAGGACTCAGAACCTGCGCTTCTTAGCAGCACTGCCACGACCCCGCGCTGCTTGTCCGCGAATCGGCCTCTTGGACGGATTCTCCTGAGAAGCACCCCCAGTGGTGATCTCCGCAGAGGCGGCCCCTGAATCGACACTGGATTGGAGTGTCTGTGTCGACAGTCGTTCGTTCTCAAGTCGCTTGCGAGACGCCTCTTCGTAACTAAGCGGCTCGTCGTCCTCATCGGCATTTAATTCTGTTGGTGGGGGGTCTCTCAAGTCAGCCATTTGAATCGGATCACTGGGAATTGGCCTTCTTATAGGCCTAGGTATAAGGTGGCCATTCGGAGTGAAGCAATTAGACTCCATCGTTTCGTGATCAGGGCCATCCGATCCTTGTGTTGAGCGGTCCCGGTGTCCGTAATTGGGTGATTGACCCCCGTATGGCCTGAGCACATCCCTCTGCGACTGCGACTGCGACTCCATGAACGCTTTCGTTGCCGGATTCCAAGGGAATCCCAGTGGCCAATTGGGTGGTGCGGGCTCAAGGTATTCAGTGTTCCGAGAGCCAGGATTCTGGGATTCGGTAAGTGAGTTCCCAAGACCGGTCTGCTCGGACGTCCCACTATGTCTTTGCGCCCGTGCCTCCGGTTCTCGCCCTGAAGGACCGTCGTCCAAGTCAACCTCGTTAAAGTGTTCGCTCTGCCGTGGCAATGCATGCTCGTCATCTGGTTGGTTTTCTTCTTCAGGTTGGTCTACATCCTCACCCTTCTCCCGGATCGTCTGTTCCATTAGAAACATGAATTCCTCGTCGTCGTCGTCCACCGGAGGAGGCCCTTGCAGGAGCAACACGTTAAGACTTGTATTATGCTTCTCCTGCAGGCTCTTGATGGAAGTCCGAATCGTCCTCATCAGAAGCTGGCGCTTTTTGTCTTTCATGGGGCTCCCTTCGAAATTCTGGTTCCAGCATTGCTGCAGCCACTGCCATGTCTCTTGTGGGAAGGGTCAGCAAAGCCAGTCCGGAAAGGGAGCAAACACTTACCTCTTATATTGGCAGCTTTCAAAGTGCCTCGGTTTCTATATCGGCCATCGCGAGTGTAGCAGTCAAGTTCCCATCGTAGACTCAAGGCTGCAAAGCATATAGTTGTTTTCGAGATATCGTTGATAAGAGTGACCGATTTGTGTCCTATCTGTCGACGACTGCTCCAGAATGCGTGATAAAGGAGGACGGGAATCTCTTCCGCGCCGTACCATCCGAAGCCTCGCTTTGAATAGTCAATACGAGAGCAGCTTTAGGAGAGGGGCAACCGGTAGCTACTTCTCGCCCTGAAGAGACGCATAGAAAGCGGTGCTTTTCCACCAACCAGTTCGTCTGATCCATGATGGTCTCCGCATCCTTGTCCGTGAATTTGTAGATGTCCAAAAACTTTTCTTTGGCCTTCTTCGACCAATTGGACTTCGTGCTGTGGCCTACGGACGTTAACTGCAGATGGTCCTTGTTAGCCGCTCTTCCAGACCGCTTCAACGGAGCACATACATAGGCGATGACCCTTGAACGCAAGGCCAAATTGCGGGTATCGAAGCCTGCTCTTGTGGCAGCGTCGTCCCAATGTCTGTGGATCTCGTCCAGCAGGCTGGACGGCCCCTTGACGGTCCCCGGAGAGGCCACCTTAGGGTCGGTGTCCGCCTTGCGGTCCACCGGAGCTCCGCACAGAGGATACTTGGTGACGACAAGATGCTGGATAATGTGGCCCACGCTGGTTATTGACCCACGCCAACTCTCTGGGAATTGGTTGAGTCCTTTGGTGACATCGTCACTGTGCACATCGGAGGGAGCAACCGACGGTGACCTACCGCCAGGTGACGAATAATCATGGCTAAAGGATGTCCTTCTTCTACCGCGCGGTGTCGAATAAAGCATTTCTCGAGCCATGGTTGACGAGTGTGACTTGCTAGGTGGGCATAGGAACAGAGTGTTGTTACGATCCAGCGCGGACGACGGGGGGGGCTCCGATTTTTATAATGCGCTGGGTGGGTGAACAGGCCGTTCCGCAGTACCTGTAGTGTGGCTGCCCTTGGAGACCTGACTTGGAACGCAGCACCCTAGAAGCGGTCCGTGAACCGGACCCACTCTGAACAGATGATGCGCACATTCGTTTGTGACATCACTCAAGGGCATATTCGTCTGTGACATCTAGTTCAGGTATAGCTCTTTGTTGGTGCCCCTTGCTGTGCCGCCTTGTAAAGCCGATCTTTTCATTCTCTCGTGTATAAGATATGTCTATAGATTGTAATAAGCACTAATCTCTCTCTATCTATTGATGCGAATGACCCAAACCAATAATAACCAGAACGCCATACACATGATAATATACCGTATCCGCAACTCTATAGTACAACTGTATATACCGTATCCGCAACTCTATAGTACAACCGTAAGCACGATACCCATGACAGCCCTCCAGGACAAATTGTAGATGCCAGTGTCTCCGACACCGGTCCCATCTCCCATAGCCGACCGCAGAGCCAACAAATTGTAGATGCCAGTGTCTCCGACACCGGTCCCATCTCCCATAGCCGACCGCAGAGCCAACAAATTGTAGATGCCAGTGTCTCCGACACCGGTCCCATCTCTCAGCACCGGCCGCAGAGCCAATATCCATCGGCTTTTTGAAAGCCGGCCTTGGTGACTGGATCAGCCACGTTTGCTCCGCATCAGCGATGCCTCGCCCGCTTGATGGGTCTGTCCCTCAATGAAGCGTCCCTCTGCAAGCCCGTCATCGGAGCCGGATTAGCTGGCGGCCTTTCTTCGTCGGCCTCGGGGTATTCCATAAGGACCCTTTGCAGCTCGGCCTCTGCATCCCTCCGAAGGTCTTCAGATACGCCGGGGGCCGCCATGACTGTTCGCATGTCCACTATCGACCTCCTGGCGGCCTGGAGATGCGCCTCCCGATCTGCGGGATCGCTCAGTCGTCGGGGCCAATACGGGGCGTCTTGCGGGGGCGGGGTGTTTCTAGCTTCCGCCCGGTAAGGACGCACCAGGATCACCGGAGGGCGAACGCCGGCCGACCGTGTCATCTCCACCCAGGTTCGCACAGCCTGATCATTATTCAGAGCTATGTAGCTGTATCCTGCAGTAAGCATGTACTGCTTGGGATGCCAGCTGTCGTGCTCAGAATTGGTCAGGCCGACGACCTCCCTCGGAATCAGCCCTGCCAAGGCGGGGGTCTCCGAGACGACCTTGCGGACGCCCCAAAGAGAAGACTCAAACAAAGGCGTGTGATGCCACCGGACCACATCGGTGACGAACCAAAATCGTATATTCGGGTCGGGCATCAGTTCGGCGGCCGTGAGTGCAGCTCCGTGGGCGACGACGCCAATGCGGACCACGGGGGGGGGCACCAGTCTGCTGTGCGGTTGCGACCCCCCCGTATTCTGGTGCGCATACTTGAACATGGCACGTCTTGCGGCGTTGGTGAGCGAGCTTTGTGCACCTGGAGGGTACCACGTCACAACACCAGGGAGGAAATTCGGAAGCGCCTCGGGGGCGACACTCGGAAGGGGAAGGGTACCCGCGGGGATAGTGCCGCTGGCGGGCTGCCCACCGACAGGCTGCTGCGGCCTGGTGCCTCCGGGAGGGGTCCGCACGGTCCCGCTGCCACTGGGCTCCCCGAGAGGGAGAGGCTGCTGCGGCCTGGTGCCTGAGGGAGGGGTCCGCACAGTCCCGCTGCCACTGGGCTCCCCGAGTCGCCTTATCGGTGGCTCTCCCAGAGGCTGCTGCAGCCTGGTTCCTTCAGGAGGCGGCCTCACAGTCCCGCTGCCACTGGGCCCCCCGAGTGGCCTTATCGGTGTGCTACCTGTGGCACGTAGAACGGAGGGCACGCTCAAGGCTCTACCCTTGCCTTTGAAGAGGCGTCTGGTGGGGGAGGGGGTGGGATCACCGGCAGGGGTGGGACCAGGAGCAGGAGTCGGCGCGGGACCAGGAGCAGGAGTGGGGGTGGGACCAGGAGCAGGAGTCGGGGTGGGACCAGGAGCAGGAGTCGGGGTGGGAGCAGGAGCAGGAGTCGGGGTGGGACCAGGAGCAGGAGTCGGGGCGGGAGCAGGAGCAGGAGTCGGGCCGGGAGCAGGAGCAGGAGTCGGCGCGGGACCAGGAGCAGGAGTCGGGCCGGGACCAGGAGCAGGAGTCGGGCCGGGACCAGGAGCAGGAGTCGGGCCGGGACCAGGAGCAGGAGACGAGGGCGGAGACGAGAGCGGAGACGACGTGTTAGATGAACTGGCTGGCCGGATTGGATTGTCGGCGACGGGGGGAGACGTGCTGGGAGTCCTACCAGGTGCGGGACCGGGGGCAGGTGCGTGGCCGGGGCCAGGTGCGGGACCGGGGGCAGCACCAGTGGAGGGAGGGGGACTGGGAGAGGGAATGCGAGGAGGAGGATTCCAACCCAATACAAGCGGCACTCACGGATGTAGCGGCGTGGGGGGAGGCGGATGAGGTGTACCGGGTGGCGGTGGCAGAGGGAGCGCTTCCCTTCCGGGGTGTACTGTTTGGAACCCAGGCAATATGTGACCCGCCCCGGGAGGAAAGACCGTAGTGAGGGTCAAACGTGGACGTGGGGTCCCGCTCAGGGTGGCATCCACGGCTGCGACGGTTGTTATCTTTGGTCCGCAATCCAGAAAGATCCTCCGGATGCAGTGAGTGACCACTACATCCGCACTCTGATCGGGAATGTGTTTATTCCCGTTTCGGCAACCGGCGGCGAACAAAACGTCAAAGTCTGCCCGTCTGTAGACCCGCCTTATAGACGGCACCGCCCAAGCCAGATCGGTGATGTTGTCCACGCATTCAATCACCGATTCCCACCACAACGTCAGAGGGGCGTCCTGGCCCAAAGTAGGGAAGTCTCTCGCACACGCAGCCCGATATGTGATTGGCTCGTATTGAATTTCTGCCCAGTTGTGGGTGTCATGCATAAATTGGCCACACTGAGTCCGCCACCCCAGGTGCGCGTGGATAGGCGGGGTGTATCGGACGTATCTCCCGTCAGGTGCACCGGGTACAATGCCCAGCGCTTGTAAGCATGAGGCTAATGGGATATCGTGGGACCATGGTCCCTTAACCTTGGTGATGTTGTTCGCATGGTTAAGGGGAATCCTATACACCACCCCGAGGACGGCTTGCTGGTTCTCACCGTAGTCGGCAAATTGAAGAGGTCCTGCCGTGTAGTGTGGGATAGGGCATTGGCGGGCGTTGACAGGCATTGTAACTACACAGATTTAGTCTGTATCCAAGGGAATATAAGGCAGGACAATATTGGAGTTCTCTTACAGAGTAGCTGGGGATGAGTTCTGCGGAAACTGTCTGGTAGGTGTCTCAGGTGAAGGTATTCGGTGAAGCGAGGAGGAAGAGTGTTCAGAAGACAATTGGTGCAGAGGAATATCGACCACTGGCAGACATAAGGTCACATATTTATATATATTCGTCTATGGTGAGTTGCTTTTCCTGCCTTTGTTTGACCCTCACATGGCTGAACCCCCAACAAAGCCGGCTTCCAAGGGCAGTACCCAGGGCGTCGCCATACCATTGTTTGCTCCAGGAGGGCTGATTCTCTGAGGCCGCTTTTGTCTTCCTGAATCAACCCCAAGCTCGAGGCGCTGTTTGTTCTGGAGTGCGCAACTGGGGACCCCGTCCTGTGATGGCTGTCTGCAAGCCCTGTCCATTGTTTGCTTGCTGCGGCTGAACAGGCTTTGCGTGATAACTCGCCGGAATAGGCTCAACCTCGCATTCCGATGTTGCCTTTCGCATTCCGATCCGTTGTGAGGGTTTGTTGAAGACTTGAAGCATTGTTTTTCTTTGTGAGACCGATGCCGGGCTTGTCGAAGTGGCGTTGATTGAGGGAGCGTATGACGACAAGGACCTGGCACCCTTGCAAGCCCCGCCTCCTGATAAGGTTCCTGCGAACGATTGCGTAAGCAATCGATGCTTACCCGGCCGCAACTGGCTTGTTGGGCATCGCGGCCTGCCAGTCCCATTCAGATAGCCGATTACAAGACAATACACCCTAGCCACCAGGACTAAAGATGTTCACCTACGAGTTACCACCTGTGGAGCCTAATGAGTGCAAATGGCGCTGCGGCAAGTTCTACCAGGCGCGCAGCAATTGGTTATTCGTTCATGAGCAGTCGAAGTGTCCTCTGCGCCCTCGAAAGCGCCCACGCGGGGACCATTCGGAAGAGGCGCGCAGGACACGACCGTTCCCACCTGACGAACACCCGGGGCCGCAACCCGAGTCATCGTGTTCCGACAGCGAGCCAGACGATCCTCAGGACGACCATGCGACCTTAGATGGCGACCCTGTGGAAGGCATCTTCGACGATGTCCCTGTAGATGCCATCTACGACGACCAGCCGGAAGACATCCCGATGAGCTCTCTCGCGAACCGTCGTTCCGACAACGCCGCCGAAGCAGGGACACCGTTGAGGCTACAGAAACCAGACCCGTGGATCAAGCTCCGCGAGCAACTTTTCGATCTGTTTTCAGGGGAACACGATTACAAGCTCGCGCGGTGGTTGGTTAAATCTAAGACCCCCAAGGGACAGATAGATGACTTCTTCAACGACGGGCTCCATGGGTCCGCATCTCGGGATGGACAGATGTGTTTCAGATCGGGTCACACCTTGTGGAAGCAGCTAGAAAAGATGGACGGTCAACTCCCGTCATACAAGATAGGCGCGGTCACGGTGAACGGCCGCACAATACCGTTCCTGACGAGAAACATTATCGATGCTGCAAAGTATCTCATAGGCCAACCTTGCTATGAAGACTACCTTCAGTACGCCCCATATACACAGTTGAACTCCGATGGAGAGCGCCAGTTCAACGAGATGAACACCGGGGACTGGTGGCACGACACGCAGAAGAAGCTACCAAGACAAGCCACCCTTGTGCCTTTGATATTCTCCACAGATGAGACGCATCTCACGAACTTTTCCGGAGGCAAGAAAGCATGGCCGGTCTACATGACCATAGGAAATCTCGACGCCACCGTCTGAAGCAGGTGGTACTGGAGAGCGCAGGTCCTAGTTGCTCTGCTACCCATCAAGCCCAAGAAGAGCGGCATCCGAGGCGACGGAGACAACGAGATGTTGCAGCAGGCCAAGCAGGCGCTGTATACGGTCCTACGCGGTCTTCTGGAACCCCTCAATCGGTTTGCGAATCCGGAACACGAAGGCAGGCCTGTTGAGATGCTCTGCGCTGATGGGTCGGTCCGATCATGTTGGCCTGTCCTGGCAGCCTGGATTGCAGACCACCCTGAGCACGCGAATCTGCAAGGCACGAAAGGAAACGTGTGCCCTACCTGCACCGTACACAGAACCAATCTGGGGGAGCTGGGTCCGGGGGCACCTCTGCGAGACAGTGAGATGCACAAGCACATGCTAGACCAGCACCGGCTCGCCGAATCAGATAATAAGGCGCGGGCCAGTGCGCAAGCCGAGTCCTGGTACTACGAGCATTACGAAGCCCGCCCTCCTGATGTGACATCGAGATTACCGGTCACCGCCAAGTTAGCTTCGGCCAAATGGTTTATGGCCGAATCCACTAGGACGGATGGAAATGTGTTCTGGGGAGTGCCTTTTGTGAATCCGAGCCTGTTGCCACGGCCAGACGTCCTGCATGTCATGCTACTTGGGATCTTCAAAACGGCCATGAACTGGGCAGAGGATTTTCTGAAGAAACATGACAGGGCGGATAAGTTCGATGACCTTTGGGCCAAAACGCCGGCATACGCCGACGACCGTTTCAAGCCACCCACCAAGAGGTACCGCGAAGTCGTACAATGGCAAGGCAAGGAGATGCGCAACCTGGCGCGGATCATCTTAATCCACTTTTCTGCTGCGTTGGCCAATCCAAGCCCAGCTCAGAAGTCCGACTTCCAAGAGGCAATACGATGCGTACGTGCCCTGGTCCAGTTCCATCTGATGACGGAGTACGAGTCGCATACGGAAGCGACCATCGGTTACCTGGAGCATTATCTCGCCGAGTTTCATCGACATAAAGAGGTGTTCCGGTGGTGCCGTGCCGATGCCAGACTCAATACTCGCATAGCCGACCTCCGAACCGACTACAAGGGACGGATTGCAGAGGCGCAACAAGCAATGAATATTACGATGCAAAACAAGATAAAACGGGACATGCTGGCGGAGATGGAAACAGAGATAAAGGGGCTCGTCACCGAATTGGCACACTTTAACTTTCCGAAGATCCACCTTATGAGGCATTTTGGAAGGTAATCATGGTGCAGCCTTCCAGAGACGCCTTGCAAGAATGCTCACCAGAACAGCTCCATCAAGCTCTTCGGTAATCTCAAGCAATATAGCACGGAGACCTCGGAGACGGCCCACAAATACATCGTCAAGGACGCCTACAATAGGTCAAATAAGCAAGTCGACATAGCGGATCAGTTGATGGCAGCCAACGAACGTATGAACGCTTTCCATATCAGGGAGCTGAAGCTCAAGCGGTTTGCGGCAGACGGTCACTATGACTACAACGACAAGATGATTCGGCTCCTGGGACTGCACAGCTCGGATCAGAGGCGTCATGTGAACTGTAACATGAAACTGCATGGGGAGGACAGGACACTGGACCTGACTGCGACACATGATCCAGAGTTCCGCCTTCGCGATGACGTTCCGAGACGCGTCCTCTCAAACTTTGACGACGCGGAGTACGCAGTCTACGCAGAGATCCCCCAGATAGCCCCGTGGACCATCTTGGGCCTTCTGGAACCGTTCTACAGGCGCGTCTACGGAATCGATATGGCAAAACTTGATCACGCTGAACTGCGCCATTATGTCTTCCGCTTGGCTACAGAACTGAGAGTACCCTTTCCACTACATCAAGACTCCAATCACGGGCTGGGCTACGTGATGCATACTCTGAGGTGCACTGGCAGATCAAACTACCGAAAGGGCCCACCAAGAAACGACAACTGTTGGATTAGCGTGAAGGACGGGGATCCATTCTGGAGAGGAAAACATGTGGGGAACTTGGTTTTATGCCGTCTAGTCGCCATGGTGAAGGTATGGAGGAAAGGGGAAGACGACAACAAGGTGCACGCGATCGTGAGAGATTACACTCTTCAAAAGGACTACCCCGGGGTTAACGCTCATGGACTGAGCCGGTGGTTATACAATGAGCGGACGGCCCCTTGGGTGACGGCCCTACACGTGATCAAAGGGGGTGCCCATTGCATGTCGGACGGCAGTAGGGATCCAAATATGTACTATGCGAACACGCATATAGATGTGACTACGTGGAATCTTCTTCAGGAGGACATATAGGATTGGCGCCTGGAAAGAGAATTTCTATGTAGTTGTAGCAGAGCAGATTCAAAGACTAGTTATACAGCCCTTAGAAGGGGGCGCGCTTGCGAGGTCCATCTGGATACTCAGCGCGCAAGGCGTAATTATGAATTAATTCCTTAGCGAAAGCGGAACCAACGATGCGATTTAAAAAAAGTTAAGCGTAGCACCTAAGGGAGAAGCCATGAGAAGACCTATCCATGGCCTACTATGGGTGGGTATCGTGAAGACGACGTTGTCAGTGCTTTGAGCGTGCGACCACGGAGGGGTCTTACAAGCCAGATCTCCAAGCGGCCCTGAGCGTAGCTGAGCGACGGGCCTTGCAAGCCAGATCTGCAAGCGGCCCTGAGCGTAGCTGAGCGACGGGCCTTGCAAGCCAGATCTCCAAGCGGCCCTGAGCGTGGCTGGGCGACGGGCCTTGCAAGCCAGATCTCCAAGCGGCCCTGAGCGTAGCTGGGCGAGCGACAGGGGACAGAGTTTGCTAGTCGGATCTCCTGAGCGCCCCGGAAAACCCCTGAGCGCGGCTGAGCGCTGTGAGCGGCTCGGTTGCACAGTGCAACGGCCGAGCGGTACTTGATTTTTTGCTGATGTGGATACAATCAAACAACGCGAATGCGAACCTTCACAATGACGCGCCCTAGCACGATCGCGACCGACATCTCGCCGTCAAACACCTGTATTCTTTGGACGATCCACGACTAAGCAGCAATCCATAGATTATCGGCCAATCCTCTGTCAAAGCAGCGAATCCATCATAAAAGGCCGAATCCTTAGATTATCAGCCAATCCTCTGTCAAAGCAGCGAATCCATAATAAAAGGCCGAATCCTTAGATTATCGGCCAATCCTCTGTCAAAGCAGCGAATCCATAATACAAGGCCGAATCCTTCGATTATCGGCCAATCCTATGTCAAAGCAGCATTCCATAATACAAGGCCGAATCCTTAGAGTATCGGCCAATCCTCTGTCACACCAGCATTCCATAATAGAAGGCCGAATCCTTAGATTATCGGCCAATCCTCTGTCACAGCAGCATTGCATAAAAAAGCGTTGAATCCTTGAAGATTCGACGATCTACGACAAAGCAGCAATCCATGAGAAAAGGCCGAATGCTATACGATCCGACGAATGCTACGGCAAAGCAGCAATTCATAAGAATAGGCCGAATCCTATAAGATCCGTCGAATCCTTAGATTATCGGCCAATCCTCTGTCAAAGCAGCGAATCCATAATAAAAGGCCGAATCCTTAGATTATCGGCCAATCCTGTCAAAGCAGCAATCCATCATAAAAGGCCGAATCCTTAGATTATCGGCCAATTCTCTGTTCAAGCAGCGAATCCATAATACAAGGCCGAATTCTTAGATTATCGGCCAATTCTCTGTCAAAGCAGCGAATCCATAATAAAAGGCCGAATTCTTAAACTATCGGCTAATCCTCTGTCAAAGCAGCGAATCCTTCAGATCTGTCGAATCCTTTAGATCTGTTGAATCCTTAGATTATCGGCCAATCCTCTGTCAAAGCAGCGAATCCATAATAAAAGGCCGAATCCTTAAAGATTCGACAATCCGTCGACAAAGCAGCCGATCTGACAGTCATTAGCACCGTGAATACCGTGAATATCGCGTACATAGTCATAGATAGCACATAGTCATAGATAGCATAATAAAACCCTCGATAAAAGAAACTCTCTCCATATGTGCGATGAATGAACAAACCGGCGATTCGATTAAACCGGCGATTCGATTAAACCATAAAACCGGTGAATATCACTGTACATACGGCCTGACATAGGATCGCCACTTCACAGGCGTACCATGCACTGCTCTATATCATGGGCGACCTGTCATGTGTGGCAACCTTGGGCTGCGACACGAGGTGTGTAGGAGCATTCGCTAAAGCGTCGCAACTGTTGCACCCTTATATTAGATCCTGGCAACGGTTGCACCCGTACAGAAGACCCTGGCGACACAGGCGACTCAGGCGACAAATAAAGTGGAACGGTCCGTACCTAAGACGGCCGATCTTAAATAAGGCAATTTTTTTTCTTGATGCAGATACCACGTCTTGGTTCGACAGGGGCACGGGACCGTCAGTATCACCTACGAGATCCCGTGACCCAAGTACCAAAGCAGTTGACGGCGAATCTCCAATTGTAGCGCCAGCAGCGTCACCACTATTCATGTACAGAAACGGGACGATCATTGAAGACACGATGCCGACATCTATATCATGCTCCAAAGGACCGTCAGCGTCGTCACTGGACAAGGCCGCAGGACGGGACTCCTTTGTCGGGCCATCCGAAGAGGTTTTAATGTCCACTCGCTGAGGAATAGTCAGAATGACGTGGTTCCACTTGGTAAAGACACCGGCACCGGTAGCCCCAAGGAACTCTGTTCCCAAAAGCAGCTGGAACGGTGCATTGTCGACAACGTAGGCCTGTATATCAAACTCTACGGTGCCAAATCAGAACCTAAAACTAGGGCAAAACCCCGCAGGTGCGTACCTTGAACCGTCAGCCTTTATAAAGGTCAACTTATGAGGAAGCTTCCTTGTCCACGGGCAACGCGATCCATTAGCTGTAGAGACAGGCACTGCAGCTTTGACCGCGCCAGTATCAAAGATCGTCAGCATATCCTGACCTCTCAAAGTCGAAGAGATCGTCCACACTGGACCAGTTGGACATTCATCTGAGGTTGGGCCAAGTGCCGACATGTCGATGGCATCAGACACCTTAACCACGGAAGTCTTGGCAGTTTTCCCTAACACATTATCGATCACTTCGACAGAGTCGGTAGGCGACGTAATATTGTTGAATACAGGGAATTCAACTAGCTGGTCGGCGTAGCGAGTAGAGAATAGTTCATCTATACGCTCTTCTGCAGCTACCAATCTAGCCGTATCCCGCACGTGATGACGAACCGTCGATGGTCTAGGTGTCCAAGTGTCCATGTAATACAGGGCAGAAGCTGAGTCTCCGGCGCTAGAATTGTTTTGTTTTTGATTGTCGACCAGTTTCGTAGCCGCCGCCGCCGTCGTCGACCTGGTGGGACAGACGGAAGCAGAATGGCCTGCACCACCGCAGTTATTGCACCTGTAGCGATTGGTGAACTGACCGCCGCTGGCTGGCTTTCCGGTCCTTGGAATCAACGATCGTTGTGGGGAGGTTGACCTGACGCAGCCGGTGCAGCAGGAGGGCCGCCCCGTCGGTTACGTTCGTCCGCCGGAACTTCACCACGTGAAATCTGTCCTCGAAGCTTCAAACATTCATTCTTATAGTGCCCTGTTTTATTACACCAATCACAGACAGCGTCCGTCCGTGATGAAGATTGAGTCGTCGTCCCAGAACCTTTGGTATTTCTCTTACACTTATTTGTGGTATGTGCACCTCCACAGTTGCCACACTTTACGTCGTTGGGAGACGCATTTGGATGGAAGTTCAACCAAGAGTTGATAGTAGTCCTACACTCGGACCAAAACTGTTCCTCATCGTCATATAACCTTATCGTGACGCGCAAAGACGCAGGTTCTATGCAGTCCACGATCAAAGGCATACGCTGTTTCCACTTTTCGTACCCTGCACGTAGGGCCAACGACCGCAAGTACGTTGTAAAAGTCGAAAAGGGGACTGCGTCCTTGGCTGTAGGATTCCATTTATAGCGTTTTAACTCCAAAGCGGCCTCAACCTCATCGTTCTCCTCGGGAAAGTACTTCTTTAGGATGTCGAATAAGCTGATCTCTTCAATGGAAGGAGGTTTGGTGCATCCGTCAGGATTCAATTCGGACCTCTTCCAACAATTGGGCTTAGCCGCACCGTACTTACGGTAGTCTTCCCACCACATACGAGCATTATCAACAAACTTTCCAGTAATGGAGGAGCACAGACGGGTCCCAAAGTGGTAGTTAGAAGCGGAACCAGGCGTGCCTGGCTCGACGTATTCATAACCATTCAAGAAGTTCCCCAGAACTGTGCCCCCGTAGTACGCTGGATAGTCATGCTCGCTGCACATATCTTCAACAGATATGTCGAGAGAAGCCACCTTGCCAGGAATGCCATTGAATGCAAGGACATTCTTGGACTTAATCTTCGTAGGTAGTGTAGTAGCCGGCATGATCTCAGGTTTTGTCGTAGGATCCGGCACTGAACCTTCTCTTCGTTGTCTCGGCGTCGGCAAGTCCTCCGAAGGTTCTCTGGAAGACCGTTTGGAAGATATTATCGCAACTGAGGCCAATGAAGGCGGACGAGGAGGAGGAGGGTTTGGCGAAGCCAAAGATAGTGCGGGGTCGATAGGCTGGTTATTGTATAAAGAACCTACTTGCCGTAAAGCCTCGACTTCCGTCGTAGGGTGGTCCGCAGGCAACTCTGTCTGATGAACAGAAAGCTTGTTTCCCGGGGTAGATTCGTAGATTATATGATACCAGAATCTAGCGTATATTCGGAAACTTGCAATCTGCTTCTTGACAAGCTCGTCAGAATCTTTCCAATCGTCCGGGAATCCGTCAGAGTAACGTAGAGACAATCGACTATGCTCCTCGTTTGGGTCGGTGTATATATGCGGAGGCTTTGGGTTCGCAACCAATTTCCAAACCTTACCGTCGACTTTGCCAAAAAGCTTCTTGGTGTCGCGTCCAGAACCTTCACAAAAGCTGGCAAATGACAAAAGCTTGAGGGAAGCTCTCAAAAGGACAACCTGTCCCAAGACAACCTCTCGAGACGGAGTTGCCACAGTGACGATCTTTTAGCACCAGTCAAGGACTGCGTGCTACTCCCTAGTACTATCACGAGTACCAAGAGGCAATGGTCTATTCCCAGACAGCGTCTGCGGAATTCGAGATTCGTGAATGGTCGTCGCCAACTGTAACCTCTGCAAGGTCTACAAGAAAGCACGGGTCAAAAGGTGGTCGGATGAGTATCTAGTTGTAAACGTGATGATGTCATTCTAGAGCAGCTAAACTATGGACGTATTTAAAGGCCGTTCTCACGTGACACACGCGTGTCCAATGGCAAGGGATGATCGTGCCGATCATCAGCAAGCCAAGGACTGCCAACGTACGCACACTGAGGGTTAGGTCTTCGATTCTTTACGTACGTGCGTACTCATATAAGCAGGGGCCAAGACAGCGCGCACGCGCCAGGCCAAGACAGCGTGCACAAGCCAAGCTAGTGGCGCGGCCTGTGCTGCGCCACATAACCATGCCTATTGTTCTAGTCAGCCGGCGGAGGAGACCCCTCCGCGGAGTACCCAGTTGGTCGGCGGAGCACCTGCCAACTGACGGAGTCCCACCTTCCTTGGGCCAACCAGTCAGCCGGCGGATCCGTGGGTCAACTGGCTGAAGATGATCTCAGAATTTCAGTGCGGCCTGCCATTTAAAGTTTTATAATTATTTAAACAGTTTTTAATCATTTAGTAATCTTACCCAGGGATTTCTTACCTATTTGCAGTCTCTTATCCAGCGATTGCTCGTAAACTGTAATCTCTGCTACTGCAAGCGAGAATCGAGAATCGACACACCGAACAGGTAAGAGATTACCCTATCCGTGTTATCTCCTGTTTCAATAATGGGTGCTTTCGAGAAATATAATTCTTGCTCATCCTCCAAATTTGCTACTTGATGTTGGCCAGTATTGTGAAAGCGGCTAATTTTCGGTTTGTATTGCCACAACATCTGTTGAGTGGTCCTTGTAATAAATTGGCTAGATGTCCTGATGAACAATGGTAACGGCCTTGCCATATATCCGTGAGCTGACCGGGTGGCCGGCGGAGCTAATGCCACACCTCCGTCGGCCAACTAGTTGATCCGTGGAATACCCACAGTCCGCGGACCAACTAGTTGGCTCAAGGAGGGAGGGTACTCCATGGACCAACTGGTCACTCCGCGGAGGAGGCGCCTCCGCCAGCTGACTAGAACACCTATCACCTTCAGGAAGGCGAAAACCGCCAGTGGGCACATGCTATGGCTGTGCATTATGTGTAAACCCTAAAATATCTCCAGCCTGTGGCGGTGCTAAATCTCCTCCGCCTCGCCGGATTGTACGTCCACTTTTCTCATGACAGATAACGCCCCGACCCGTGCATGCAACCCCGTTCACTTAAACTCACTACTTCTCTATACAATGAATTTGATGGCAATTAGGTAAAAATATTCCTAAATTTCTATGGGATCCCCGCCCTCCCCCATCCCGCCCAAAGTCACACGTCCTCCCACCTAGAAACACACGCCCGCAAATATCCCGTCCCCTCCTCGACCCTTCCCTGTGAATACTATCAGTAAACCATTAATGTTTGAGAGAGTTCCATAGTCCTCATACCTAATATCCGGGAACGACCCAAGTCGCCCCCACTCTGCGCCTTTGGCGGGCCTCCTCCGCCTCCCCCGAGTTTACGAAGAGAAACCGCACATAGTCTGACTCGGTCTCTCCCCAGTCCCTCTGGGGGAAAAGGTAGTGGTAGGGGACAGCGGGGAGGCAGGGCGGACCCTCCGGGTCCACCCCGCCCTCCGACCCGCTGTCCGACCCCCCACATTCGGAAGTCGTTTGGCGCTTGCGGAGGGAAGGGAACAGGCCCATGATTGGGCAGAATAGTGATTTGAGAAATGATTTCATTTTCTGTAGTTGAAGATGAGGAGAGTAATTTCGAAGTTGTGTGGTCGGCAGAAGAGAGTGCGATGTTTCATTTGTAGGCAAGATGGAATGTTTGGAACAGCCGAGTCCATGCCATTTGGCTATGGCAACTTTGAGCGTTTATTGCATTGCGGGAGAGACGAGGCCGCAGCTTGGCTAGGAGGTTGAAAAGGATCCAAAGATGGAATGCCAAAGGGAGTGTTTAATTTAACAACTCAAGTCTAGCAAGTTCTTGATACCATAGAAGTGAGGAATATGATCTGCAAAACGACTAAACCATTCTGTATTTTACAATATGCCCTCAATAGATCTTACGAACTTACGATATGACACGCCCCCACTGCCGGCTGGTCCAAGTCTCCCCAGAATAATACATTGGGCGCGGTGGATTTTGGAATAATGTATACCACGCCACATCGTACGCTTGATTTTCCAGCCAACTTCAAAATGTTCAGTGGCAGCTGGCTTATTCATGTTTACACACGCGGTCACTCGTTTGCACCCAATTGCATGCACGCAATGTCACTCATCCCCCACCACCGCAGATCGCTCTTGCACACGCATGAAGCGCGACAAACGACAGGCTACGGGGTGGCGGCTCCTCCCGTAAGTTCGGCCATCCACACGAGTCGACATAAAATGTACTATCCCAATGTATGCACCCGCCACAGTGGTTGCGGTGCGTGCAGTGCATGCAGAGGGTGTGGGAGGTCAGGTGCACGTCGCTGCCGTCACTTTTCTGGGGGTGGTTACTATGGCGGGCCGAGCGGCCGATGTGATTTTTTTTACGCCCACGATCGTCGACGTGTAACCTGTATTTTGCGGAGAGATATCTGTTGTTTGAAAACTGGTGCGGTTCATGATTGCCCAACAACCAGCTGCAGTTCGAAAATCGATCCTGCATGATGTAACAGTACAAATACACTGCCTACAAGAGACACAAAAAAAAATTGTGCAGAGGCACAGATGTGGAAAGAAAGAAAGAAAGACATGTCCCGAAAACACCGTCGTCGAGCCTAACCCAACGCAACCCAACGCTAATAAAACACATTTTGTACACCTTGAACACCGGGCCCACAGTTTCTCATCCCGTCCCCATAACCCCTCGCGCTGCGATGTGCTGCATGCTATCCTTTAAAACAAAATGAATAAACAAATGAAAAAAGTGTGCGTGTAGAGGGTTAGTAGTGGTCCTCCAAGCCCTTGTCCAGTATCCCCCGGTCCGTCACGACAACGATGTGTTTCTGTATGCTCTTGTTCTTGGGATACGGGGCCTCGAAGATCTCGTTGATCTCTTCGAGAGTGCGGCCTTTGGTTTCCACAAAGCTGTAGCAAAAGAGCTGTTAGTATTGGTTTCTCACTGGAAAAGAAGGCGCAGAGCAGTAATGAGACATACAAAAAGTAGATAAACGCAACCTCAAACACGTCCCAGGCGATATACACAAAGTAGAAGCGCCACTTTATGCGCTCCCACACGGTAGGGATCGCGTAGGTGTTGAAGAAACTGGCGATGTTGACCATCAAATTGTACACGCCCATGCCCTTGGCGCGGGTTTCGTAGCTGAGGCATTCGACGGGGTACAAAGCCTGTTGCGATATCTGTTAGAAATAACTTGTGTGGGAGCAGTAGGGACAGTAGATTACCTGTAGTGGAGTGTACGCAAAGCTATAGGTGATGCCAAAAACATAGATCATGGCGATGGTCGCACGCGCACCCATGGTATTCTCGTTATTTTTGTCACCGTAGATTGCGGTGAGGGTGGTGATCGCAGTCCACCAAACTACGAAGCAGGAAGTACCGATAAGCAGCACTGGGCGGCGGCCGAGGCGGTCGACGAAGCGCGCACCGACAGTAGCCATCACGAAGCTGATGACGTTCAGAATGGCGTTGTAGCGCAGCTGTGCGCGTTCTTCTGTGACGCCAATTGTCTCCAGCAGGACAGGCATAAAGTAGCTGACGGCGCCGTTGCCGCTCCACTGGCCGAAGAAGCCCATGCCCATGACACACGCCATGCGCCACCACGCTGCACGGGAGTTGAAGAGATCTGCGTAGTCCCACCAGCGCTTGTCGGAGCCCTCGGTCACAATCTCCTCGATCATCTCGCGGTAGGTCAGGAGCACGATGGGGGAGTTGCGGTTGCCCTCGCCGTGGTATTTGGTCATCACTCGGATAGCCTCTTCGTGGCGGTCGTTTGAGACTAGCCAACGTGGGGTTTCGGGACAGAAGAGACAGCCCATTAAAACGAGACCGGAGGCGACGGCTTGCAGCCAGATAGGAAGCCGCCAGGAGAGATTGTTGGGAATGCTTTGGGTGCCGTAGACGGTCCAAGTGGCGGGGATTCCACCGACGAACCAGAAAGTGTTGTAAAGTCCAGTCAGTGTGCCTCGCCACGCGGGATGGGCCATCTCTGCGACATATGACGGACCTGCTGTTGCGCATGTTGCAACTATTTTCATGTTAGTTTGACATGAGTAGTTGACAGTTGGAGAAAGAAGTACCTCCAAAGCCTAGGATGAAGCGACCCCCAATGAACATGGCTTGGTTAGTAGCGGGGGCCTGTACACAAGTTCCCGCGATGATGATTGAGGCACCAATGAACATGCCCCAGCGGCGACCCCACCAATCTGTGAATGGACCGCAAAAGAATGAACCCACGATATTACCTATCGTGTACACCGAAAACACAAGCCCCGTTTTCGAACCGACTGTTTTCATGTTGAAGTAGCTGCTCATATTAGCATACGTTTCTCTCTTGTTTGGATCGTTGAAATTTACTCTTGATATGTGTTCATAGCATTGATTCCACTCATCAAACTCCCGTCATACCCGTTGATGCAGGAATTCAAAAACGCCACTGTCAAGAAGAAATATAGCTTGAACATGGTCTTCGTGAACGGCTTTGGCTTCTGCGCTATCAGCGCGTCGGAAAAGCCAACATGCGCTACCGTTGTTATGTGCTGCTGCTCTGCTTGTACATGTGTAGTCGCTGAAGAGAGCGAGTTGTATGTATTGCGATAGTGCGCACCCTCGAGCGAGTGCTCGAGATCACCTTTGCGCTCAGATGAATCCTCCATACGAAAATGGTTATTGTGGTTGGTCATTGTTTATTAATCCTCGAAATATTTAGAGTTTAACCTGTTATGCGTCGTGATATGTCCAAGGCGTCGACAAGGCGTGGCGTCGTAAGTAAGAATACTAATAATTGGGGGGACGTCTGGCGGGTATGGTTACGCCCTAACCCAATACATGTGTCGGCTTGCTTTCTGCAGAGGTGATCTAAATTATGGATCGATCGTTGAGGATTATACCGGTGGTAGTGCCTGCGTGTGGGGAAGCAGAACCAAAACCACAACAAAAGTGCAAGATGCTCGGGTCTTATGGGCCGTCAGATGGGTTTAACCAATGCCCTCACTTCCTCCTTTGTAGCCATCCCGGCTCCTATACATGTATCTTCGTTTTCAGGTTCAGTCTGGGGTCGCCGGACCCCATCGCATTTTTCGGGTGCGACGGGGGATATGGTCCGCATCCCAGCGCCGTCGCCCCCCCTCTTAAACATCCATACCCATCTAGAAAAGAGAGCCGCTAAGCGAAGTTAATTGCTGCAAGTGTTACCTTACCTTTCCATCGTATATTATGAAAATGGATGATTAATTCCATAACAGCAGCATTTCAGTCTAGTACATCGACGCCCATTTGTGGACGTTTAAAACGGCGAGATTGGTTTTAGCCCTTGTTGACCAATCACAGGCGTCGAACAGGATGGATGTCGTCCCAAGCAGCGACCATGGCGGGGGATAGAGATGCGTAGCCGGGGGGTCCAGAACATGTAAGTAGGTATATTATTCAGAATTGCGTACGCCACCCCTCCTTCTCTGTATACATTAATTGCCCAGGATTGATAAGTATGTGAGGTGACGTTTTTTTATTTCGGTCGGCCATGGGCGATCCTGCGTGCTCCGACGTTCCGCACTGTCTATCTAAAAACCGGATCTCATCCTGATAGACCTTTTCTTCTCAATCCCGACCGAGAGTCAATTGAGAACCACCAAGGCGAAAGTATACTTGGGACTAGTAGCCATTTATTCGGTATCCTGGGCCGTCGGGGCATCGAATTGATTAACTGGGGTATTAGACCTTACAGGTTTCCGGTTAAAAATGCGGGGTAACTGAATCCAGCGGTCGGCACTCGAACTGTTGGAACTGAACATACTGTAAGCTTTTTGTTGCATTTGCATCGAAGTTGAAAACAGAGAATCACTGCGTTGACCTTGTGATCCCTATCGAAGAGGCCGCGACATCGCTGCGACCCGAAACCAGGAGACCATCATTGCAAGTCGTGGAACATAAGCTGCTCACAACACCCGGGTTTGATCACCTTTTGCAACGCTAGAGGTGTATTTGGGGCGACTGATAGAGAAATAAGGCTGCTACTGCTGTCTGTGCACTCACGTTTCCCTGAGTGACTACTTTCATCCTTCTAGCCTCTAGGTATTCCCTTGAACTTCTTGTATACTCTAGTAGTTTTTCATGGATATGATTGCTTCGGTCACCCCATACAGGACTGGATAAAGATGCATGGGCCGGTAAGCTGACAGTTCCATCTCCCAGGGGTTTCCTAGGACAATTCTAGACCAGATACGGGATGTGGTTGCAAGTAATATTTCCATGAAACACTCTTTGCTACAGTCGTAAAATGTAAATTCTGTGGGGTATAGATTTGTAGAGTTCTCAAGTCCTTTGGAGGACGTGTCTTAGTTTGCTTCTCAGAGCGCAGAACCGGATATCTCTACCGACGCAGACACAGCGACAAACCCGGATAAACAGCAAACACAGCAGTAGCATCGGCACTCCAGGCCCCGCAACCCGGTCGATGCAGTTAACTGCAAAGTGTTTGAGAGACCGAAGGATGCAGAATGTGGGGTAGCGTTGATCCAGCTACTTTACGTGCAGTGAAAATCGTCAGAGAAGAGATCTTCGTGTGGGGAAAGAAGGTCTCGTGTGCCGCTCATCAGGTCTGGGGAAATCGTGTGGTTGTCACTAGTGTTGCAGCATGGAGGCTGGAGTTTTCCCGGTGAATTTACAAACGCAACACCCGCTCAAGTCTAGTTTCCGGGGACTCGGGAGAGCCCGAACGGAGAGCAGAGCAGTAACAGTAAGTCAGGCTTGAAACTTGAGTCGCGATGCAATGTAACTTTAACAGTTCCTGCTTTTCTTTTGCGATAGTCGGATCGATGTAGGCCCGTGCCCGCTCATGTAATACATCAAAAAGTACTGAGTTGATAATTTCTTTTGTTCAGTATTTTCTTTTGTTCTGTCGGCGTTGATGCGGCGTCCGATGAGAATTCGGCTGCTATCCGGGTAAATTGTCCGCGCCTTGCTCTCAGGGGAGTTGGCCGCCACTTACACTTTAACAATCGGCCATGTCCCTGCCAGTCAGCACCCCTTGTGGCTTAGACCACGTTTTCCGCCATGAGCTCGCGTGGAAGCGTTGATGATACGCACGGTTCGAACGTATGGTAAGTCCGCTCGCCGGGTGTCCAGGAAGCGTGCAGAAAACGGCCGACTTTCACACTTGTAGGGAGGCCATGTGGCTGAGCGTTGGATTTTATTTTCATTTGTCATTGATTCACGTAGAATTGATGGTTCTAACAAAATAGTACAAGCGTAGGTTAGTTGCACACATGCGCCTATGCGCGCCTTTCAACTTCCGTTTGCCCTCGCGCTTGTTCTTCAGGCACTTTTCAATTCACCCGTGGCTTTCCACGTGAAGTCCCCACCCAAAGTCAAACCCCGGTCTTCCAAACCTCTCCTTTTCATCATCATCTCCCGAAAGTCTGGGTGCATTGCCCCTCGCTCTAAAATCTCCTCCTACCTCCCAGGCTGTACCTCCTTCCTTCATGCACTTTCGTGGCTGGAATCTATCTCTATTTCCCTCGACTCCAGAGGTCAGGCAAACCCCTTAAACAGAACTTCGGTACCTCCCAAGGGATTCGGGCGTCTCACCAGTAAGCACTGCGAATCACCCGCTTCCCCGGAAATACTCGAAAGACTAGAGGCGGAATTGTGCGACCTTGGCAAGCTAGCATGTGGCGGCGGGTCGGGACAATAAACGTGATGGAAGAAACCTGCTCATGGAGAGTCACGCCATGATGCCTACTATACGTACTCTCCCTGTAAGTCCAATTTCCAGACTGCTGGGTGATTCTCAATGATAAGAACACGGCTGTAACCACAGAAATAGCACACCGAAGCGATAGTATCCTAGATCTGTGGTTACGAAGTATTAAAAATTGGTTCTCATTTCACCTGTAGCTTTCTCCGACGGAGAAGACCAAGAACTGAAACCTCTAGTACGGGTTTCTCTAATGTCTTCATGTGCATTGCAGTACTTTAGTCTCAGCTATACAGAAAGTCACTAGTACAAAATCCACCAGGACCAATGATTACCCAGACAAAATATATTACAGCTAGCTTAAAGATCTACACCAGCAGCTTGTCATACAGATTTTCAATTCCCGTGGACATCACCCGAAATTAAAAATGACCAGTTAGGTTTAGTCCTGTTCATGGGTATCACTCGAATTATTCCATCCGTACCCATCGCAAGGTCTAGAGCAGGCTCCCAGGGCTTGCATGCATCTTTATATATCTATTTCAATGTATCTTGAGCATAACTTTCGAATCTCGGAACAGAAACCGGCGAGATTAACGTTTATCAATCATAGTATGAAGCGAACAAAGCAATTCTGGCATCACCCGGATATTATACTTACGAATAGCTTGAAGGGCATTTTACTACGGTAAACCGGGGGTGAGAATAGTTGATTAAGTTTTGATCTTGCCGGTCGAAACGAAAAGTATAGAAACTGTTGTTAAAGTTTTGAAATGACCTTTTCCAACGATGACAGAATTCTTTCAACTATCGATCGCCGAACTGTCGCATCGTGTCCTTACATACAACGTCAGTGTTCTTCCTCGTTAGGAAAATATCTTACATCTTACGTCTGAGCTGCTTTTGCTAGTGCAGTACACGCGTTGTGTGAACGGCTAGCTGCTCATCCAATTCCAAAAAATGGCTGTAATATGACCTTGTGTACAAATATACCCAGTTCAGTCGCCACAACAGCGGCACAATAGTGAGCCCGGGGGATCAATATCAGCACTGTAATATAGGCATAATATAACGTCGCTTCGAAGATCCTCTAATATCTTCTCTTGCTTCTTTACACTCTGTATCCTAGTGGCGCAGGCAATCAGCCATAGAGCTTCGCACGTAACGGAGATAGCGAGATATTTCGAATGTATTGAGAAGGCAGTGTGTTCCTGAGACTGTGAAGAAATGTTGTGCTATTTGAATCCTGGCCGCTGCCGCTGTCAAACATCATGTAAACCGCCTGCCTGCGGGTTAGTGCTTATGCTCGTCTGGACGAATGGAAACTTCGGGCACGTTTGATCATAGTACGAATACAAAAAATAGAATAATGGCAGTTCAGCATGTGCGAGTGATCTAAATTCCAAAGCCGCGAAAAGTACCGACGGCCGCTGTCTTTCACAACGAGCCCAGCCACAATTATCAATATCGTATGCATTAACTGCTTCGTCGTAGACTTCGATATTCAGCTACACATATTTGTGTTCCGTGTTTCACTTCTCCCTCGCCCCGGATCCCAGGCCCAGCGACCCTAAACCTCCATATCGCGGCCCCTGTTGCAATAGCAATATCTCGCGTGCTTGACAGCTGCTATCCACATCGCTTCTATCCCTCGATATAGCACCTAACCTGCATTATCCATTAACCATCGAGGTATACAATCTCAATCTTATTACTTGTATTTGCCGGTTCCTTGCGGGCGCACATACAATCGGACGGGAATCGGTTGCGGACAAGACGTCGGCCCGCGTGCGACACACGCAGGATCTATATATGTCGACTCTTCATCTATCGCGAGTTGCGCGACGTGTCGGGAAATAGCTGCGGGATTTATCATAGCGGGCGGACTAACGTTACGGGCCGCCGGAATATCGCACGCCGGCAATCGATCAGGGCGCTGCCGCGAATGCTCTAGAGTCCTGGCGGCGCGCTTTCTTTTCGGCGCCGCAAATGGTGCTGACGAGCGCTACCCGGGATATAAGCTGAGTTACACGGCGAAATGGGAGACATGTTGCATGTCTGACATGGCGGAGTACCGCGGCCCTCCGCCAAGGCCATTGAGCACTCCTATTCTGGTGGAAAGATGTTACTTACGTGCGGAGGGCCTGTTGACTTGTTCCCTCGCGGAATCACAGACTGATTCGGTGCTCACGAGGTGATGACTCAACAATGTCACACTGCGAGTGATGGCGTGTGAGGTGGTATATCGGAAACATGTCAAATATGGATATATTGAGCTGGCGATATAGTACTAGGACAGATCTGGGCTTGACGTGGAGTAGATGAGACAGATGGGGTGATCAGATGACGTTATTACTAATTGGTTCGGGCTCGGGGTGGTAAATTTAAGGCTGGATGTTTCGCTGGGAGGTTTATTTTGTTCATATCGGCTTTGTAGATTGAGGTTTTTATTGGGTCTATGTCTTGGAGCTACATAGTACAGTATGGACGTGTGGTGAGAAAGTTGTGTTTGATTGGAAAACTTTCTAACGGTGCTCGTTGGTCCATGGATTTTATGGTATGTAAATAAAGTGCTATCGCTATGTGGGGTTTGAAACGGTTATCGGCGATAGAAATCCCAAGTTTCCTAAGATGTACCCAGTGTATCATCGGTTCTTCCCTATCTCCCGTCACGATTTCCGAGGTTCTTGACATGTTTGGTGCATGAATGTATTGATTGTTATGACGATCTAGTTCGAACAAAAGAACTGTTGTTCATTGACGAAAACCTTGTTTTCAACGGCGTTAATCCGATTGATTATGTACTTTCTGCAGTCTCGTGGTCCCCCATGATTATCTCCGATAATTAATTCCGTCTCGCATTCCTGTAGCCGTCTAATACTGTACGTATACTAGGAGATGCAATTAAATTCAACCTGAAATCAATGTATCGGTCACTGCTACTTTACTAGAGCACTAAACATCTAAGATACTTCGTTATTTTAGATTTCCAAGGAAAGACCCAGGGGCGCCAACATGCGCTCGCCGACGACTCCTGGATTTACATTCCCTGTTTTCATCTTCGCCATCTCCATACCACCGCCCCAAACAATGCGGACTCCAGCAGTGGGGGGGGAGGCGGGGCAAATATATAAGACCATCCGATGTCCCAATCTATCTGAGACACCTCTCCGGACCGTAAAGTGTTAATTTCTAGATGCACGGCATGAAACGGTAATCGCTATCGGTGCGACAACTGACGTCGGGAGTATACCACAGCTGCTATCGGGAGGGATTCGGGGAGGGGTGGTTGGGTGTTATCGTGCGCTATCGATAAGATTTGCGGAGGCAGGCATCGAGTGACAGCCCTTGGTAGTATATTTTTGGGTACATGTATTGGAGATAAAACGTATGATCGTGTTCATGGACTAAAGTATTATTGACTGTACAGGAAGAGAAAGAGAAGAGCAGAAACAAGTCGCTAAGACTTCAGTAACCCCCAAGCCTGGATGACCAAAAACCGAACCATCGTTGATGCAGGATTGCACACTTCAACAAAATTCAAATGTAAGTGTTTGCGCACATATATTGTTTAGAAAAACTGCAGTTTTCTTTGAGGATTTTCTTTGTATTTATTCCTCGCAACTCAGCATACATCTGGTTGTCTACTGTCTGTATGAGTGCAGCTGTAGGTTGGCACGATCCCGGGAGAGACGTTGCAAGTAGCAATGACCCCTCCGGCAAAATACTCAGGCCGCCGGCTGAATTCACGATGCTTCTGCAACACTAATGCTCCCGCCCCCATCACTCTTCATACCAGATGAAAACAGTTCGGGCTCGCTTGCGATGGAAGCGAGCAATTGCTTCTTAACCCGGAACATGGAAACGTTTCAGACCCAGCAGAGATCCCTCGGCCGAATGGAATGCAAACGAACAGGAAACTTTCCGTTTTTGACGTAATTCCCTGGCTAAGCTATGATCACGGTGTACGGGTAAAGGAGACTTGAAAAACGCTGTGCAGGCGTATAGTGAATCCTGCTGGCAGTCAGTACCAAATGGGTTCTGCCCGGTGGGATTTCGGTCTTGGCATCCTAAATTGACAAACAATTGTTTCCATAGTTTTTTCTCCCTGTTTGCTACAACTCACTCGTACGATCATCATAACTTCAATCTATTTTTCTGTGCTCTACTTTATTGGCATTGATCACTGCAAACTTGCCTTGTCTTGTCTTGTCAGCATCCTGATGGCTGGCGGGGATCCAGGGCCGTCTCTCCGCTGTCTCCAGTCGATCCATGGAGCAACCCCAGCCATTTATTCCGTAGGGGAGCTCTCGGCATACCTTCAGTCAGGCTGCTGCTCTTTTCCCGGTTCCCCTCTACCCCGCACCCGGGCCCCGCACCTCGCATACAGATTTGCAGAGACATTTTCCGGTCTCTCAAGATGGTCAAGTTAACGTTAAGTGCATGAAGCTCCTACAGCTACCGGCCCTATCCGCCCGCTGATGTACAAGGAGAAAAAGAACAGATGAGCATCAACCAGAAGAAGCAAAGAAAACTGTTGAATTGACGTCGCTGTATGCACTGGGTCCCTGCAGGCGGAAGCTAAAAGTCGACGAATCCAGCTCCCAGGAGATGTCGTCGATGTCGATGGTACCTGCTTCCTAACACACTCAAAGCTTACCATCACGGTCGGGGAGTGTCGCGCCCGTGACAATTATGCTGCTGTGACGATGCTCCAGAAACGCACAATATTCTCCGCCTTGGGACGCCACGACCGGCTGGTACCAGCCGTGGCCGCGCACCTTTAGGCACTTCACGATGCATACTTCATCCAGCTTTTAGCTTGCATGTACTACTTAAACATCTTCTGCTGCGGTTTTTTACTAAGAATAGCAAAGTCACTCCTGCATAGCTACCGTAGTGCACGCGAAGTACCGTAGTGTAGCTCCTCTCTCAGCGCCTAGGTTCTTATATAAGTTGAATGTCAACTTCGGCGACGCCTGCAGAGAAGCAACCCCACTTCCTGAAGCAAGTTCTCAAATTCTTTTCGCGCCGTCGTTACCCAGGAGAAACTCCAGACGGATACAAAAAGCCGACAAAAGAGCAACGCGCTGCTATCGAAGCTGCTGCTGAGGCCAAAGCACATCACAGAAACAACATGGCTGCGAACGCCGAACACCCCCAGCCTTCGCTGCCGAAGGACTTTCTATGGGGATATGCAACTGCTAGGTATGGGCTCTCCCCCAATACTCCTCATCTAAAACTTTGACTAAATAATCGCAGTTACCAGATTGAAGGTGGTGCAACTGAAAACGGACGTGGCCCTTCGATTTGGGATAAATTCTCACACATCCCCGGAAAAACTGCCGACGGAGGTACTGGCGACGTTGCATGCGACTCCTACCACCGCACCGAGGAAGATATTGCTCTGCTAAAATCCTACGGCGCCCGCTCCTACCGGTTCAGCATCTCATGGTCGCGTGTCATCCCCCTCGGCGGTCGCAAAGACCCCGTCAACCCGGAGGGAATAAAGTATTACCAAACGCTCGTCAAACAGCTCGTCGATGCAGGAATCACCCCGTTTGTGACGTTGTTCCACTGGGACCTGCCACAGGAGCTGCACAAGCGCTACCTTGGTATGCTGAATAAGACCGAGTTCTCCCTCGACTTTGAGCGTTTTGCACGTGTATGCTTCACCGAGCTACCAGAAGTTAAGAACTGGATCACGCTCAATGAGCCTTGGTGCTCCTCTGTTCTGGGCTACAACACGGGATTGTTCGCCCCTGGCCGCTGCAGCGACCACGAAAAGTCACCTGACAAGGCCGGTGATTCAAGCCGGGAGCACCTTATCGCTGGCCACTCCCTCCTCATCGCTCACGCGCGCGCCGTCAAGGCCTACCGCGAAGACTACAAGCCCAAGCAGGGTGGCCAGATCGGCGTGACGCTCAACGGCGACTGGGCGGAGCCCTGGGACCCCGAGGACCCGCGCGACGTTGCCGCAGCCGAGCGCAAGCTCGAGTTCGCGACCGCCTGGTTCGGCGACCCAATCTACCTCGGTGACTACCCCGCCAGCATGCGCGAGCAGCTCGGCGACCGCCTGCCCACCTGGGAGCCCGAGGAGATCGCGCTCGTCAAGGGCAGCAACGACTTCTACGGCATGAACCACTACACCGCCAACTACGTGCGGCATCTCGACACCCCTGTACCCGAGGACGACCACCTCGGGCACTGCGAAACGCTCTTCACCAACAAAGCCGGCGACTGCATCGGTCCCGAGACGCAGAGCGTGTGGCTGCGCCCGAACTCCGAGGGGTTCCGCAAGCTGCTGATCTGGCTGCACAAGCGCTACGGCGGCCCGATCTTCTACGTCACCGAGAGCGGCACGTCGCTCAAGGACGAGCACCTCAAGACTACCAAGGAAGACATCTACGAGGACACGCTGCGCTGCGACTACTTCCGCGACTACATCACCGCCATGGCGCGCGCACGATGCGAGAGCGGCGTCGACGTGCGCGGATACTTTGCATGGAGCTTTATGGATAACTTTGAGTGGGCCGAGGGGTATGTCACGCGCTTTGGCGTTACGTTTGTGGACTATGAGAATGGCCAGAAGAGGATGCCGAAGCGCAGTGCGAAGGTTGTGCAGGAGACGTTTGAGAAGTTGATTGAGAAGTAGGCATGACGGGATGCGGGAGTAGGCTAAAAATTTGTAATGATTGTATGATTTGTTAGGAATGAACTTTTATGATATCAAGTGTTGTTTGTGATCTGGTTCTGTGAAACTTTCGTGATTGTCCCGTTGCCGTGGAATCGCGAAAATATAGGATGGTGAATTAAATCCGAAAATTTACCATGGTGGTTTCCACATGCTCCATCCTAGCTAGATCTTACATATAACGCCCAAGTCAGAAGATCATTTCCAATCCACATCTCTGTCGAATTTTGCAATTCTGCATCAACGATGACTCGGTTTTTCTTATGTAGGCTCCGGTCTCCTGGTGTCTCGTCGCCCCTTTTCTGCTCTTCTCTTTCTCTTCCCGTGCACAATACACAATTGAACACCATCTTCATCTCGATTCTCATTTCCTAAATATTTCAATCCGCGCAATATACCAGCTCCTCATCCCACCTCAAACGGTCCAACTAGTCAGCCCAACAAACCGGGTCCAACCACAATGCCATCAATATAGCACATTCGGCCAACTACCATGCCTCTGCATCTCAACAAATCTCTAGCAGCTCCTACACTCCCCGCTCCATTCCCCCGGGACCGAGCACGGTTAACCTCAATCTGCAGCCAGATCAGCGCGGGCGAGCGAAACTCTTCGCGAGTGCAGCAACACAGGTTCTGTGCACGTTGCCTAGCCCAGGACGTGGTGCCGGAAAGCAATCATACGATCTCACTCCGTCTCCACAGTCTCCACTTCAGCCGGCACGCCGGGCCGCCGCCCCTACGCATCCCTGTCCTGTGCCTGAGTGTGCGGCTAAAAAACGTGCGGGGTCGGTCGCGACAGGGCTGGGAGCTGCACGCGCACAGCTACCAAACACAAACACGCGGAAGGAAGAAATTACCCGTGCTGCTGTGATCTACCGACAGTGCCGTTTGCAGAGAGACGTGGAAGAGGGATAATAAAGTGGTGTTTGACGGAAACGGGAAGTGCCGTGCTGTTGCACAAAACCCGCACCCTGGCCGCACTTTGTACTCAACTTCGACAGTGCACGATACAAGAGCGATGCAGATTCGTCTTTCACAGCTTTCAGCTCCCTCCTCTTCCTCTTCCTCCTCCTCTTCATCCTCTGCTCAATCGGCTCCATCTGCTATCTCTGCAAGGTCTGCCCTTCCTGCGAATTACACCAGCGCAATGGGGCCTGCAATGTCCACCACCACCCCGCTGGCCACAGGCTGGACCTTCCGCAATGCCAAAAGCAGCGAGTCGCACTCCGTCGCGCGCGTGCCGTCCGAGATCTTCGTCGACCTGCTGGCACACTCGCTCATCCCCGATCCGTTCGTCGGCAAGAACGAGCGCGCCGTGCAATGGGTCGGCGAGGAGGACTGGGTGTACGAGGTGACGTTCCCCACGCCCGCCGCCGCCACCGCGTCCGGTCAGACCACCACGCACCTGGTGTTTGAGGGCCTTGATACTTATGCTACCGTCACGCTGAATGGGAAGGTCGTCTTGAAGTGTGACAATATGTTTACGCCCCAACGTGTTAATGTGGGAGACGTGTTGAAGGGGGAGGGAGAGGAGAATCGGCTGAGTGTACTGTTTGAGAGCGCGTATTTGAAGGGACGGAAAATTGTTGAGAAGTGGCCGGAGTTTGCGTGGGGGTGTTGGAATGGCGATAAGAGTCGGCTGGCGGTGAGGAAGGCGCAGTATCATTATGTAGGTCCCCCGCCTAAGCTCGCTTGGCGAGGAATGCGCTGACAGAAGTAGGGTTGGGACTGGGGCCCGATGCTCATGAGCGCCGGCCCATGGCGGCCAGTGTACCTTGAGAGCTACATAGATCGGATCGAGGACCTGTACTTTACGGCGGAAGTGAGTGATGATCTGTCCTCCGCCACCGTCAAAGTCACCGCCGAAGTTGAGGGAGATGCGGAAAAGATCATTCTCTGTATTTCCAGCCCCAAAGGTAAGGATCATGTATCGACGGTCGATGTCAAAGACGGTAAGGCAACAACCACGTTCACGGTCAAGAAACCAGCGCTGTGGTATCCCCACGGCTATGGCGAGCAGCCGCTGTACACTGTGAGGGCGCTCATTGATAGCGATATTAGTATTGCCCAGCAGTCGAAGCGGATGGGATTGCGCCGGGCGTGCGTCGTGCAGCGGCCGCTGAAGGATGTCAAAGGGAGCTGCTTCTTCTTCGAGATTAACAACATCCCCATGTGGTGTGGAGGCAGCAATTGGATTCCGGCCGACAATTTCCTAACACGGGTCACGGAGGACAAGTATCGGCGATGGTTGGAGCTGGTGAAAGATGGGCGGCAGGTGATGGTTCGGTAAGTGCTGTCTCTTCGATGGTACGAGTGAAACAGTAAGCTGATTGGCGTAGTGTGTGGGCGGGCGGCATCTACGAGGACGACAAGTTCTACGATATTTGCGACGAGCTGGGTTTGATGGTGTGGCAGGACTTTGCATTTGGGTGCGGGAACTATCCCGCCATGATTCCCGAGTTCCGCGAGTCGGTGCGCAAGGAGGCCACGGTCAACGTGAAGCGGCTGCGACATCATCCGTCAATCGTCATCTACGCCGGCAACAACGAGGACTACTCCGTCGGTCTCCATCTTTCCTATGCATGAGATAAAGCTAACTCGTGCAGTACATGTGGGGCGAACCCAACAAACTCGGCTACGACGCTGCAGACACTAACCCGGAGAACTGGCTCAAGACGCAATTCCCGGCGCGCTACATCTACGAAAAGATCCTGCCCGAGGTCGTCGCTGAGCACAGCCCTCTGACCGAATACCACCGCGGCTCGCCGTACGGCAACGAAGCCCGCCCTGACGGCGGCGACTACACCATCGGGGATACCCACCAATGGAATGTCTGGCACGGCACGCAGGAGCCCTACCAAGACTGGGACAAACTCTCGGCCCGCTTCGTCAGCGAGTTCGGCATGGCCTCCTTCCCGTCCATCGAGGCGATCGATTCCTTCCTCACCCCCGAAACCCTCTCCGAACGCAACGCCTTCTCCTCGACCGTCGAGCACCACAACAAAGCCGACGGCGCCGAGCGCCGCATCGCGCTGTACCTCGCCGAAAACATCACCTTCCGCCCGACACCGCTCGAGGCGTACATCTACAGCACGCAGCTGATGCAGTCTGACGCACTCACGTCGGCCTACCGCACCTGGCGCCGCAACTGGCAGGGCCCCGGCAAGGAGCTGACCAGCGGCGCGCTGGTGTGGCAGATCAACGACTGCTGGCCCGTCACGTCGTGGGCCATCGTCGACTCCCTCTTCCGCCCAAAGCTCGCCTACTTCGGCATCAAGCGCGAACTCGCGCCCATCATCCTCGGCGCCCGTCGCACCGTCGTCGTGACCCCCGCGGACAAGTACACGGCCGCACACACGAAGACGGAGCACAAACTGCAGGTGTGGATGTCGAGCTTCCTCCCGCACCCTTCGGACGAGACATACAAGCTCGTCGCCAAGTCCTTCCACGCCAACACCGGCGAGCTGCTCGCCGAAGACGTAGTTGCCGAGTCCATCCCAGCGCCCCACAACCGCGCCATCGAGCTCGCGGACGTCCTCCTCCCCGGCTGGACCTCCCGCGGTCCCGCAGACGACAGCCACCTCGCCATCGTCACAGCGCTCTACCTCCTCCCGTCCGCTTCCTCCACCGCCGCGCTCGCTGACGCAGTCGCACGCACCATATCCTGGCCAGACCCGCTCAAACACGTCCCCCTCTCCCGCTCACCTGGGCTCGGCGCGCTGCACTGGCAGGGCAAAGTGAAGGTGCGCACCCAGCGCCCAGTGAAGGGCTTGCAGCTCCTGGCAGACGGTGAGGTGCAGTGGGAGGATAACGGCGTTGATGTGGTCCCTGGCGAGGTGGTGGAGGTAGGCGTGACGGGGCTGGATAAGGTCGGCGGCGCGGTGGGGGTAAGGTTTTTGGGGAATGAACGCGGCGGGGGAGTGGCGCTGGCGGGGCAGGGTGTGTGGGAGGCAGTGAAGTTGGAGGAGGTGTAGGGGCTTAGAGGTGGAGAGTAGAGGCCGTGGACAGGCGCGGTGTTGAGAAGGAGAGTGTAGAATAGTAAAATACCAGCTTGTGAACCGTTCAATACTCCACCCCTTCTGTCCCCCAAACGCGCCTGCCGCCATGTAACCCCATACTTCCATCACTATTCCACTACTCCACCACCACCACCACCACCCGCCATCGCACAGTGCAGACAGTGAAACCAACTCACCCGAGTCCCCAGCTCTTCTTTACCCTTCGATGGCCGCATAATCCGCCCTCGTCTTCGGTCAATCGAGGCTAGTTTAAGGCTGCGCGGACGTGCGTGCGTGTGTGGCGCGTGCGCGGGAAGACGAATCTGGTGAGAATGCAACGCACGAATCGAGTGATGCCACGGTGCAGCCGCCCGCGACTCCTGCACCACATCTGCGCTCCTCACAACCCAAAATGAACGGTAATTGTAATAAACACAACAAAAACGAGTAACAAATCATAGCGAATAAATCCAGGACAGTGACAAAGCCACGCACTTTCACGCGAAACCCACGAACTCTCGCGCGAAGCCTCCAACAAAGAAACCAAACAACATCATGCACCGCGACGACAGTACTAAAAAGATGCTAGTGCCATTGTTCAGTTTGTGAATTCCTGCAACTTGAATACGCAGATATTCTCGCAAGCGCGCTGTTTACTACAACGTCACTGCAGTCTAATCTAACGAGAACAAAAAACAATATCTCCGTATATTGCCACGCTGATTTCGCTGCCTAAATAAATGATTCTTTGAAGTAACTTCCCGCGTTTTTTGTTAGGTCTTCTTTCTTCAATGCATTGGAATTGTAGAAATCGATAGTTGGTAGCTCCACAATCTCAGCTGGAGCTTGGTCGATTGAGCGCCGTTGTCCTGTGAGAGTAGCGCATTCTCCGGGCGTCATTTGCGTGGATGAACGCGGAACGACCTCAGCGAGAAGTTCGAAAACATAACACTCATCTAGGTATGAGTTGATTTCAAACAATCTGTCGCTTAATATTTTGAACTCGCCCATTGTACCAGTAGTAAGCGCAAATTTCATGCGTCTTTGTTGGTATTCCCATGTGTTTTTAATGAACTACGCCTTAATTAGCACACGGGTGCAGCGCAGTAAGGACATCTGCAGTTTCGCACATCTTTTTTACCCCTGGCCAATAATCGGGTACGGAATAATTTGTTCAAGTCCCATAGGATATGAATACCCGCTTCAACTGCTTCGAGATATGTTGGCGTAAGATTGGCGACCAGGAATCTTCGAAGTGCCTCGATGGTATGCTCTTTCTCCCACCAATACTCCATCTCTTCAAGTGAAACCATTCCTCCAAGTAGGCATGCGCAAGCGTTTGAAAATTTTAATATCTCCTTTTCGAACACTCGGGCGCAGAGGTTCACAACTCGGTCATAATCTTGCCAGTTCGAATATAATTCGAATGTGGTATTGAGTTTTGGTATTACTGCTAGAGGGATACTAGCAGGCTTCATACCGGTGATTATGGTTGAAAATGAGGGGGAAAGAAGCTTATACTATTGAACCCGAAAAATCAATAGTAAAGACTATAAAGTATTGAAAGCGGCGGATATCGTAGGAAGTGTCTTTGAAAGAACTGCGAAGGGAGAATAGCCAACTTATGATGAAGGTCAAGACGTGCTCGGATGTACAATTCCTAGGTTCAAAAGACCGTTTATCTCAATAACACGCATGCATATGCGCGACTATTCAGCGGGGGCATCGATTGCTGACATGTACAGAACACTGCGTGGCGCGGGGTGATTGGTTTAATTAGTGGAAATTAGTCCCCCTACCGCGCCTCCCCTCTTCGCGCCTCAATGGACATGTATCTTTGATTGTAATGAAGTCTTTTCCCAAGTTAATCATGCGGTCCCGTTTCGAGGCCGCTCGTGTCGGCAAGGAGGTTTTGTTTCCGCAGAGGGACTGGGGCGAGATCGAGACTGGATACGGTCGGCGAGAGGGAGGGGACTCTGGGGAGACAGAGGAGGCGCGGTGGTGGCTTGGCTCTTCGCTACGGTGATATAACCGGGGAGCAACAGAATATATAGAGCTGGTTTTGAATACTTGGTTGCGGAATGACGTCCTGGTGAAGCACCGGTTATCGCAGTATACTATGGGTTGCAGATTCAATAGTTGCGTTGTACATATAAGTACATATCAAAGTAGATAGTTTCCCAGACCATGCAAGCACCGCAACAATAACTCACGGTCGAGTCGTCCCACAACGGCCTCCCCGCTGTCCCATACCAGTAGCTTTTCCCACAGAGGAACTGGGGAGATATTGAATCAGACTATGTCCGGTTTCTCTTCGTAAACTCAGGGGGAGGCGGAGGAGGCCCGTCACAGGCGCAAAGACGTAGTCAATCGGTTCTTGTCGCAGACGTGTTGGTTGCAATTGCAGCGATAGCTTGGTTTGGGTAGGGTCCGTGGAGCAGCGACTTCAGCGGATCGGACGATGACATGCTGGAGCTGAGTTGGGGAACTCCCCAGTTTGCAGAGAGCAGCGGGAGTCGACATTCCTCAAAACGATATTCGGCAATATACGTACACTGTAATCAAACAGAACAACTCTCGTTGTTGAACGTATCCCTTAGACAGATGCCATGAACCAAATTCGCTGCCTCCCAGATATAGTAAAATTTACTGGTGCCATGACCACCCACTAAACCATATCTAGAAGCGCTTTTCTAGGGATGGTGAAGTGAGGTTGAACAATAGTAGAGGTGGTGTCAGGAATGGCATAGACTTGGGTCAATGCGCACCATATCATTTCCAATTAGGGTCATATTATTTCCAATTAAGGGAAGCAGCGAATTTGACAAAGGTCATCTGTCTAAGGGATAATGTGCTCAATGGCATAGATGTGTGTATTGAACTTAATACACAGAGAAAGCAGAGCAAGAACAGAAAATAAGGGCCGTTAAATCGAGCCGCACATGACCATGAAAGCCGAACCATCGGATGCAGGATTGCACACTTCAACACTCGTGAGCTTTCGTTTTGTGATCATGAATCTGAGTGTGAACATCGCTTCTTTTAGATAATCGTCTACAAAATCTGTATAAGTCACGTCATTCTGCAGGCCGTTCTGGGGAGACGTCGACCATCACTCGCGCGATGTCGCAATTAAAAAGCCGCCAGCTGGCTGCGTCTTTTTAACCACTGCTAAATTAAGGCCGCCTTGTCGCGGTGTAACAACAACTTGCACTTTGTTTGCACAAAGCAGATATTCGAAATTCTTAATTAGGAACGGTTTCGGTGTTGACCAGACCCGGTCAAACCTGTTTTTTCGTTCGTCGCATATGCGCATGCTTGGAGCAAATTAATGCTTGAACTTTCGGAAAGATACTTACTAAACTAGCTGACGGTTCAACCGCCCACGCCATATAACCGCCCAAAACACCAAAATCTAAGGGATCTACACCGATTTTTGGTGGGTTAAGCGCTAATATGGGGTGAGCGGTTGAACTGTCACCTGACGATATATATCTCAGTTCGTCAGGTGCCAATCTTATCAGATGGACAACCGGCCCGATCACCGGAATTAGGATATCATGAATTGTAGAGAAAGGAGAGCATTAAGTCAAAAGGATGTGAATAGAAGGTATGAATTTCAGCCATTGATTGGAAACTGTAATAGCAAATAATAGCGATACTAATTTTTCTGGTTGAACATCAGAATTTTGGCGTATCTGATAAGATTGACACGTGACGGTCTGAGATATCGTTAGGCTACTAATAATAGAATCAAGTGTGCTGAGTCACTCTAGCTCACATGCCAAGACCTCACATTGCCTCTCACCCAGCCACACCTTCATCTGGTCGGCTGACTGATCGTGGGACTCCATCGTTTCGCTCACGTGCTAGTTTCACCCTTCTTGACAACACGTGGCCGTGCGCCCTTCGTCACCAGCATCGCGTATTACGTTTGTGACGCTGATTAATCTGTTTGTGACGAATCGTTACCGTTACCAACAGGGTTCAATACACCCACGTAACTCTGTTCTAGTGTTGCGTAAACTGCGAAGTTACGATCACTGCATTTTGCTTATTAAACAATTTTCCAATGTCCCATCCACTCCGGCTACAGGACCAAAACAGTCACGGGTTTGTATTGAACCGTAACGTTACAATACAGGTAATTACAATACGTTACATACAACTTTGTAACGGTTCAATACGCGTTGCTGTTCGTCACTAGCCTGAGCTGGATCACTGTGCTCCGACCCGGGGCTTTACTCTGTCTCTGTAAATTACACATCACACGATTAGATGTAATTAATCTTTCCATTGATGTGTGCTTTACTAGACCACTGGCGTCTAACAGATTAAGAATCTCAATCTCCAAAATGATTTCCACCGCTTCCATCTCCCGCAGCTAGCTCCGAATGAAATTGACGGCTCAGCTAATTAATGCTGCTACAGATTCTCCCACTTCACCATTTAAAGATCGATAGCTGCCCTGTCTCTTCAGTTGCTTCATGGAGTCGTCATCATCTTGAAGCTCTCATGAGCTGCTTGTCTCTTCGTCACTGAAATCTCTCACAAGCTGCTTATTCTTCTCCCTCGCGGCCCCGATCCTGCTTCACAAGCGCAAAGCTTGCATATAATCTTTCTCACTACCCCATCGCCAGAAAAGTTCCAATGATGCTCAGAATATACAACTGCTACGTCCCAGAAGATAGACTTTCAGCTCACTATATTCCTTAAAAACTCTGTGGCAATTCTATATTGCAAAAGGTCCTTAAATTATTTTCCAGTGGGGTCACCACCATTTTATGCACCGTATTCTTAAAGTCTTCCTCATCTAGATCAGTGAACTTATGGTCCAATCCGCGGATGCATCGCCTTACTGCTTCGCCATAGGGAACTCCGGCATCCTCATGTTCGATGATCTTATTGATGTGATCCTTTGTTTCCGGCTCAATGTTTGCTACCGGACTTGCCGGCTCTTGCAGTCCCTTTCCGTACCAAAGCTCGACTAAAATGATTCCTAATGAGAAAATGCTTTTGTTGTACTGAATTAACGTTTCCCCGGTGTTTTGTGGTTGAGAAGTGGATGTTCTCTTTGAAGATGTTCGGGCGAAGGTCCGACGGACAAACGGTTTGTCAAATAGGGGTGTAGAACCTTCTGTTGGAATGAGAAAATGGATGTCCCGTTTGCTCCACCTTTCGCTCAGCCATTCAGTGTCGTGGATCTGCATGACAGCAGAGGCCAACTTCACACCCAGCCGCAACCTTACAGGTTTCATGAAAACATACATGTATTGTGTAAAGACTGCTTCGAGAGAGATAGTTTTCGGTCTGTATGAGGTCATTACAGATTTGGAAAGAGTTGATGTTGCTGGCCAAAGACGATGTTGAGTGTTTTGTTTGCCGACTAAAACACCAAGACATGTGGGAATTCCGCCCGCTTTTACTTGGCTTATGGTTGAGCAAAGATTTTGAATTCGGGATACCGCCGGTGAAGAAAAGGAATTCCGCATAGCTTTAGGACAAGGATCAGCTGGAAGGTTGAAAGATACTTTTTGCTGTGAAATTTTCGGGTTTTCTTTGTGTTGAGGATGGCCTTCAAGTGGTGCAAGAGCATTGCCGGTGACAACGAAAATTGCCTTTGCTACTTTTTTTTTCCTCAACTTTTTCCGAAGACTATCACTCATTCTTAAAAATAAAGTTTTTCTAATCCCAACTTCCTTATCTGGCTTAGGCATATTCAAACCAACGTCTTTCCCAATTGAATCTTCAGTATCTCTGAATTCTTCAATCTCGGCCATCGGCTCAAATTCAATCTCACGCCAACTCCAAGGGACTTGGGTAGTCATTTCGGGAGAATGTTCAAAGGAAAATAGTACTTTGAATCTCAAGTTTGTGACTTGTTGGTTGGTATCCAATCGGCGAGCTTCCAGGTGCAGGTTCACATTGTGAGGCACTGTGCAACAACACGTAGGCGTAGACTGAAATTTATCATGGAAGATATTGTAGAGATCAATCGAATAAGTTCGTATCTGTTTGTAGAAATCTGCAGTTAGTGGTATCTTCCCAATCTCAGCTAGAGGTTGGCCGATTGAGCGCCGTTGTCCGGTAAGAGTAGCCAGGTCTGAGTTGATTTTAGCTATATCGGCCAATAATATTTTGTAATCCTCCTTCCTAAGCGCAAGTTTTATTCGTGATCGTTGATATTTCCGTGTCTTTTTATCGGGAAATCCGAACTATGTCTTGATTAGCACACGGGTAGTAAGGATATCTGTAGTTTCTCACATTGTCTGTACCGTCCAAAAACTGGAAACCGAATGTTTTGCTCATGTTCTGTAGGATTTCAAGTAGCGTTTCAATTGCTTCGAGATAATTTGGTACAGTATTGGGGCGCAGGCGTCTTCGAAGTGCCTCCATTGTGTGATGTTGCTTCCAGCAGTCTCCTCCAGGATTATCCATTAGATTTTGTATCTCTCCAGGTGAAACCATATCTTCGAGTAGTGATAAGCAAGTATTTTCAAATTTACATTTCTCCATTTTGAGCTCTCGGGCGAAGCACTTCAAAACGCGGTCATAATTGTGCCAGTCTTTGATTGTGCAACATCCGCCAGCATAGAACTTGAGACCTTGAACGAGCAGAGGAAATATTGCTAGAGCAAGACCTGCAGATTCGATACCGGTGACCATGGCTGAAAATGATGAAGAAAAAGTGAGAAGGTAAGTTGAACCCGAAAAATCAATAGGAGAGAGTATAAAGAGAAAGTATTATGAGGTGTGTTGGGAGGACTGAAAAAGAGGAGTTAGCGACTTATGATGAAGCTCAAGATGTACAATTATTGGGGGTGAATAAACTGTTTTAAGAACTCAATAACATGCGGCTATCAAGCGGGGCATCGATTGCTGACACAGAAGCTGGTGTGGCGAGGTGTGATTGGTCAATTACTGGAGGAGAGCACTTCACTGTGGCACAATAGCAGGTTTTAAACAGTTACGCAGTAATCAAATATTATGGTTGGAAATAGTCTCGCAGACGTGACACTAGCGCAATTGGTTTGTGGTGTACTCTACAAAACACACTAAGACCAAAGTACACGAATGACGGACTAGCTAGGTTGGAAATGGGTCGGGAATAGGGCGTATACTAAAAGCGTTTACTTCACGCAGTGCGAAGTGTAACTAGCTGATGCAAGTTTCATGCGTCAGTTACACAGCCAACTGTTGAAAGTCTGGAATGGGCTTAGTGCACACGTTTGATTTACCCTGGTGACATAAGGTATCATGCATTGAACATGCGTAATTTACCCCGCCGCCACCGCACCCGCTTCTGCCCCCACAAGACTGCTGACGCCTCCGCTGCCGGCCCGCTGCCGCCCCGGCTACTATCATCGTTGCTTGTTTACCCACGATCGTCCTACAGAATTTTTATCGATTAACGCCTGCTATGGAGTACTACTAAACAGAGTAGCACTTACCATCATTGCAACTTTAGTGGGCCTTGCTGCGTACTGTATTTAGTATGAGATGAAGCTGAACATAAATACACCTACCAGTGAAAGCAGCAAAACACGGTGCTTAGGTGAGGGTGGTGTGGTAGGAACGAGAGATATATAGAGAAACTTTGGTCATTTTCTATCGCTGTACACTATTAGACAATCTTGGTCCGCGTGTCAATTAAACAACGAGGCTGGCTGGGGTAAGTAAAAACTGCTTTGGACCTACAACCCTTGCATGTTTTACTTGAACAAATGTAGTGGTGTTTCCATCACAGAAACTGCTTACTTTACGCAGTTTCACCAGAATTATTGTCCCACAGTGACTTCCCGTACTGTTTATCCTAGATTCGATAGTTACATATATCGCAATCATAGAAAACATTTTTTGAACAATTGAAGTTAGATATTAACACCATTTTACTCTTTTTGAAAGATGGCGCGCATCGACTGCATCAGTCTGTCAGACGGGTGGCTTCCACACACATGTTGTTACGGCTGCACAGACTACGACTGCACCCGTGGCCATTTGGTTAAATTAAAATGTGACGCACGTATCATGTTTCATGTGTGCATGGCACTCGTGTTTTCTGCTTGCTCTTGTAATTATCTCAATTTACCATTTTGAACAACTCTCGTTTATCCTTAAAAATTTATCCACGTTATTTAAAAACGTTCTTTGTAGTTGTAGCAGACTCTTGGATAAGGCCTTACAATCTAGAGGGTCCCTCCCTGTGTTAGGGGAAGTACTCACGTACGATGACTCCAAATTGTCGTAACCGAAAGAGCCTCAGCAAATCATGCGCTCAGATTGGCCTAGCAACGTCCTGAGTTCTCGAGTGCGGGGATAGCCTTAAATCAGCAGTCGCATCCCGAGTTTACAACTTCGTATTTACTCACCATCTACACAACCATCTATCAGTACTCCAGCTATTTAAGATATAACGTAACATCGACCACCCTGACGAGCAATGCATAATATGGATATCTGTCCAATTTACTTGTCTTGCATTCGATCGTTCGAAACGCTCTGTAAAACTATACGCGATCCAGGCACTGAAAATAACCTTATCTTGCAACTACCAATATCAGCCGTGGAGGATGAAATCGGCCGGCTGAGAGTCTGGGCTGAGAATCTTGGTGCCCATCGAAGTGGGCGAATGTCACTTGATTATCGACTACGTGAAGCTTCTTCAGTTAAGCAAGAAGTGCTGGACCTTCTGGAAGAATTGCATAGCAGCATTAACAATGGTAAAGGTTCAAACATCCACTACTATAATACATCAGAGCTAATATTGAAGGTCGAATAGCGAATTCAATCTTGTCCGGCGAAAAGACTTCACATGATACGGAATCACTATCCTCTATCTCTTCCGATGAAGAGGACGAATTTCTAACTGAATGCGATCTTCCACTGGAACTGCAAACAAAAACAGAGGTCGAAGAGGCATCTATCGAGATTGCGCACATCATTACTTGTCTATACAATTTTTCTATCACAATTAGAAATCCTGCCCCTCGAGACCGACTTCAAAAATGTGGTTCGATAAATGTTTCTCATTTCGAATTCTTTGATATTCAGCATGTCTTAAATAAATACCCATTTGCCGGAAATTCTGTAGGACGAAAAGACAACTACCTAGTCGAGCGGTTCGGAAGGGCGAATACCAAAAGACGGCAGCTACTAGAATACCACAAGAAACATCATCAAAAATTAGCTCGATTGCCTGTACTCAATTCACAACTTGAAAATACAATATTTCCAGTGTCTATAGATGCTCAAAACGTTGATGAGAGTAAGGAAAACGAGAGATTTGATGAATTAGAAATCCTGGAAGCAAAAGCAGAGAGTCGCTGCATAGACCAATCACAAGCTCCTCCAACTATATACAGTCAGACGACACTGTCGACGTTTGTACATCCACTATTTCAACGGCAGGTTCTGGCTGATCATGATGAAAACTCTGATGCTGGTATATCACAAACATCATATGCGAGCACATCTAGCGGAGGCCAGCATGAAATCCGAATCCGAGTACCGCCACCACCAAATGAGGAAAAGACATTGGACGGGGAACCATTCGAATGTCCATACTGCTTTTCAATAAAAAAAATTGAGAGCATGAATTCTTGGACGTGGGTAACATACTGAATGTTCAAATTAGATCCCATGGCCGAAATAGCTTACCACTTTTAGGCGGCATGTTTTCCGAGATCTCCGTCCATATGTATGTACTTTCAAAGACTGCGCGAAACCGGATCAACTATATGAAACAAGGCACGATTGGTTCGAGCATGAGCTGAACTTTCACCGAAAGGAGTGGTTTTGCAACATTTGCAAAAACGTTTTTGTCTCTAATTTCAAACAACATTTAATCGATATACACTCTGATATCCTTGCTCCGGATCAGATAAATAATATCTCTAATGGCTGTCAAAGAGCCACAGTCTCCAATCAACAGTGCTCATGTCCATTTTGCGGTAAATCATTCGAAACAGGTTCATCGACTCGGCGCCTCCGAAGCCACCTCGCACGCCACATGCAACAAATTGCGCTCTTCGTGTTGCCACGCAATTTCGATGATTTTCAAAAGGATGAAGGATCTGTACGGGCACAGAAACATTCAATTTCTGACCTGAATAACTCCTCCCAAGATTCAATTTCTGACCTGAATAACTCCTCCCAAGAGCGATCTGAAATTCAAATTGACGCATTAAAATTTTCTTCAAATACCACAGAACAGGAATCCAGAGAACGGAAAGAACATGAACCCAGAGAAGAGATGATACAGGAAGAGAGAGAATGGTGGGCAAGACACACAGCCAAAATACTGGTAAAAAACGAAGCCGTAGAACGGGTGTCGAATGGACAATCTGGCGACTGGGATGTGTGTAGTGTTGATGAGTCAGCACTGGCCGGGTGAACTGTTGTGGAGATGTTGGAAATAATTCTGAGCGAACATTGCTACTTGCTCTCTATCCTGTACATACACAATAAGACGATTCTCCCGAAAAACCTCCCCTCCTTGATAACACTTTCCACAACAGGCAATACCGGAAGAGAGAGAACGGAAAGAACATGAACTCAGAGAAGAGATGATACAGGAAGAGAGAGAATGGTTGGCAAGATGCACAGTCAGAACACAGGCAGAAAACGAAGCCGTAGAAAAGGCAATGCTGGAAGACAGAGAACGGGAAGAACAGAGAGTCAGAGAACAGGTAGACGATGGTAAACTTTCTGTTGAACGTATGATAGTGTTCATTGTGCTAAGTGTTTTTAAGCTGTCGGAGGGTCCATAATGCGACCCTAGATTAGTCATGTTTTTTCGAAAAACTTTGTTAGTCAGCACGGGCCGGGTAACGGTCATCGTGACTTAAGCTCTCTGTGTTTGGAGCTTCTGCTCGCTATCCTGTACTTATCACAATACAACCATCTACATCATCTTGAAACTTTATCTCCGTGCAAATAACCCGGTCACACGTTATCAGCACCATTCTCTAATCAACTGAGAACTCCTCCTCCAAAATCTCCAAGCCTTTTCACGTTCCTCATCATGGTTCGCATCGAGAAGGTCAAAAATGCCCGCGGTTCCATCGACAAACTTACCAGATCAAACTACGAGATCTGGTCAACTGACATCATCGAGCTATGCGATAATGAATAACAAAAGGAAATCATTCAGGGAACCTCCTCCCGTCCTGCAGACCTACCGGAAGGCTCACCCGAATTAGAGAAGACTGCCCGCACTGCCGAGCAGGCTAAATGGGACAAGAACTGTAAAGATGCCACCACCATCTTACGCTTGTCTATCTCGGAAGAATTACGCAAAACCATCCCGAAAGCAGCCAAGGCACCAGCCATCTGGACAAATCTTAATACTTGCTTTGAACCTGTCATCAACGAACACAGCCGGAACTTGGTCATCCGAGACTTTCTTATTTGCAAGTAAGGCGAAACAGAAGGAATATCGGACTTTGTCACCAGGATGGAAATGTTACGCAATTAACTAGTCGGCACTTTCGATGAGATTACAGATAAAATGGTAATTGACCATTCGATTGGTGGCTTTCTAAGAAACGAATTCGAGACCATCTGTGCCACCCTTCAATCCGATGCCATCAAACTTTCACTAGATGCTGTCATCAAGCAGCTTCTTGACGTGGAAGCTCGTTATGTATTTCGAACCGAACTTCATAATCCTTCAACCAGTGACCGACAATCAAAGCTACTGTATATATCTCGTAGCAATGATCAACACTACTCATCGAACCAACCAGGAAACTTTAGACGAGTTCAGAATGTCAATCAGAACCCACATCCCCACAATCCTAGATATGTGATGGGCTCTGGTTGTGACTTTCATGGAAGTAATACACATACAACTTCCGAATGTGGATCATTAAAACGACGACGACAAGAGGAACAAGATGCATATGACAATCGCCGTTGCTATCACTGCGGACTATTCGGCCACCGACAGCATAATTGCCCTCAACAAATCGTTAACCAACGGAATAACCTACCAAATCGTGGACCGGCACATGGAGCCAATACAGTATCACCGGTCAATAGATATGGTGACGAAACGTCCCAGCAGCAAGAATCTCCTCCGATGGTCCAAGCGTTACCTCCAAACTTTGACATGGCAAAATATCAATTATTCTTGGCAAACCTACAAGCCGAACATAAAGCCAACTTCGTTAACGTTTCTCCTCCCACCTCAACAGTATCGTCATCTCCCATCGTTCCGAAGGCATCGAAGCCTCATTCCGACAAGTCATCCACCAGTAGTGCTACCGATGTATCTCGGAGGTGACTAGCCGACTGTCACCTTCCAATCCATGTTGATCCAAAATATCTTCTAACTGATTCTTCTGTCAATATGCACAAATGGTGCGCTGACTCTGGTGCCACTGACCATGTCAGCTGCAATGAGGAAGCATTCGTTAGGTTGGAAGAAGTCGACTTTACCATTCGATTAGGTGATAGCACCAGAATAAAAGTTAAATAGGCCGGCATTGTCAATTTATTCGGCGTCCTTATCCCTGCATTGTTTGTTCCTGAGTTTCGTATGTCATTATTATCTGTGTCTGCACTCGACCATAATGGTTGGTCGGTACTGTTTCATCATAGTTCTGCTTTGTTTTCTGATTCTTCTAATGTTGCTCGCTTTTCTGCTACTCTTGAAAATGGCCAATATTGGGTCGATAATAATGCTATTAATACTCATATCGGGAAAAATCTCAACCCCATTGTTGATTCTGAAAAATCCTGTTCCAATATTAATCGTGCTATTATCAACTCCGAAAAGTTGTGTTTGAATGACATTTGTACCATCCCTACCAAATTACCTACTACTGACCACATCATATTATCAACAAGGAGTACGAGGAGTCAAGTCGCTGAAGGATCAGCTCCACCACCACCTCCATTATGGAGTACCAAAAATCGACTCATCGTTCGCCGAAGAAGAGCTACATTACAAACTGAGGAAACCCCGTCAACAGAAACTTACATACCTCCATATTTCCTAAACGACAGCTCCAGCTCTCAGGATAACGAAGATTCGAATGATGAAGACTAAGACGGAGACGATGAGGAAGAAAACTCTAAAGCCAATGAGTACGACAAGATGGACTTCACCTTCTCTCATAATGACCCACCGGGAACAGACTTTCCACCTTTGACGGCTAAACGAGTTGTATTCCTGGTAGAAAAAGTCAAAGGAAGTCGGAGAAAGTTTACTAAGGCACAGCTTGGATCTGCTGAAACTTGGCACAAACGATTGGCACACCTACACGTGGATGAATTGAGAAAATTACTAAGAAGTCATGACATGAAGACTAAGTTACCGTCCAAGTTTCCTGATTGTGTTACCTGTCCTCAAGCAAAACTCAGACAAATATACGCACGCAAGATTGAAGCAACTCGATCGACAATCCCGTTTGAGAGAATACACACTGATTTAGGTGGACCGGTCAACACTCCTTCACCAACTAAACGACGTTACTTTATCATCTTCACGGATGACTATAGCAGGTACACCACTGTCTATTTTCTCAAAAAGAACTCCGAAATCTCCAAAGCAGGGAACAAGTACAAAGCATGGGTAACTGCTCATCATCCAAGCTCCAATATCAAATATGTACGATCGGACAATGCCACCGAATATGGCATCTTACATGAGCAAATGGAAGCACAAGGAATAGAATGGGAGAAATCACCGCCTTACTGCCAACATAAGAATGGCACATCCGAACGGATGATTCAAAATTTAGTCATGAAGGGTAGATGTATGATGATCGACGCACAATATCCTCCACGTCTATGGGCAGAAGCCATTCACACAGCAGCATACTTACACACTGTGACACCACAAGCTGGGTTGGGTCACAAGTCTCCATTTGAGAAACTGTATGGTATCGTTCCTCCTATACATCACTTACGCAGGTGGGGATGTCTATGCATCAATTGGCAACCCAAGGTGAAGAGAAATGGCAAGATGGATCCTACCTCAGTACCCTGCATGTTCATTGGGGACGTACACAAAACAGGTAAATTATGGAGACTATGGGACTTTAAGTGTCGAACCATAGTGGAGTCATTGAATGTGTACTTTATGGAAGACATAAATGCATACAAAGAATCAATGCCACCAGGTCCAGATCAATTCGAGGATATACTCAAGGATGTGCTTCCATCTCAAGCAGAAGACAACGATGAATGTGAGATTTGTGATCACGAAGTTGCAGATATCAATAAGGATCAAGTGATTGTACAGGAACCTGAAATAGAGGTCATTTCAGAATCGGTTGAAGCAGCTGTCAGATTTATTACCGAAGTTGACAAAGGTAAATATAAAAGCAAACCCTGTCCAAGAAAAGATGACTATCACGCCATAATGAAGAAAACCTTATAAACCTCTTATCCTCTTGCTGGCAATGGTGCCGAGTTCTTGAGATGAAGTGAACCCCTATCCTCATGCTGGCAAAGGTGCCGAGTTCTTGAGACGAAGATATGAAATACCCATACATCCTTGAAGTTTTTTTCGGACCCAAAAATAACCCTGGAGTCGTAATGGGCGATCGTTAAAGCGCAATGTACCCGGTGGGTATATGTAAGGAGGCAGTCAAAGCTGAAAAAGATCAAAGTCTCAGAACTTCGACGTTTTAGCTTTTTGTGATCATTTTACACATTGTGCGGCCCAGGCCTTATCTGGTGGTATATCCAGAGTCCGATTGACTGTATGGAGAGTGTTATCATTGTGTTGACACATTACCGACAATAGCCGAGTATCAGCGCCCGAATAGTTATCTAGTCGGCTGCACCTCGGGTGTTGAAAGTGATGGTCTTCCAATTAACTCAAGACACGTCAAGACGACGGGGCGTACGTTTGTGCAGGCTGTCTCCGCCGAGTACCCTTTACTGTTCTTATCTCTTTATCATTCTCTTCTTGCATTCTCTAGCGTCTATAGCGTAGATAGGCCGTCCGACTGTTGATCCGAAGCTGCGTACTTAAGTGACGCCGGGGAGGACCTCAGAAAAGACAACAAGGCATACACGAGCCATAAAATATATTCTAGTTTACAAACCTAAGATTGTGCCTTATATCTTTCGGTGACTACCGTTCAATCGATACTTCATCTTTCTTGAACCCTGGTCCAACATATAGACAAAGACGCGATAATTGATGTTGGATCGAAAGCCGTGTACGACGGCGGCGAGGTGGTTTCTGTATATATAGTCTCCGTTAGCATAGTTAGCATAATGAACCGCTGAATAAGCGCTCAAGTTCCACTGAGTCAAAGAATCTGTAAACCATCGCGAGATTGAAAACCATCGCGAGATGCTTCCCGAAACCATCGCGAGATCCAAAACCAGCGCGAAATAAAACCACCGAAACAGTGCTAAATAATTCTACGGAACTTTGTTATGGAGTGCTATGGAGTGCTAAAGAATGGTATTGCTTCTACAGACTTATTGTAAAAAACCTCATTCGCTAAGTTGGCCTACGGACAAGTATAGAGCGCTAAGGGCTGCTACGGGACGCTGATGCGGCTACGCGTGCTAATCGGAAAATCGACCTTTTCGTGACGAAAGTGCCCCTACGTCCCATCTTCCTGATCTGGAAATGTTGAAGCCTGTAATCCTGCATCGTCGACGGTTCGGTTGTGGTCACTCTACCAGAAGTGTTAATAGGACATTATCCCTTTACCCCATACAAATGTAAATATGGAGCAAGAGTTGTCCTAATTACTGCTGCTTTAATCCACTCAAAATTTAGCAAAATTTCTGAAATAAATTCAAAGACCAATGTCTGCTTTTTCCTTAAAAAAACAGTGAAATCGCTCCACCTAACAAGGGAAATCCTGTCCTATTCGCAAGTTTATATCCACACACGACGAATACTGTTTTGAACACTGTTTATAGCCTTGTTTTCAGCCACACGACTCTTCGCTACAGTGTGGACTTGCAGCGACACGTAAATGACAGTGTTTTAAGCCAGACAGACTCTATGATCGTGGTCATTGACGCTGTATATAACTGTCTGTAACTTATGTGATTGACCAACTTTTGAGGGTATTTAAGCACCAGCTCGACTGAATTTCCGGGTTTCTCTCTCCATCTCGCGTTCATCTCTCACACACCTCGCCTAAACACCATCTTCTAGAGCTTTTGATTGTAAGTGTCTTTATTTACAGCTTCAAACCATGCCAATTACACGCATTATCTAGGGTGTGGCCGTTGCAACTAGCTGGTAGCTGCTGCTCTTGATCTATTTGTGCCCTGTAGCAGTGCTAACTAACATCACACTTTTAGGAGTATTATCGTGGTGCGGGATAGCTAGGTGGGGGGAGGGGGGGGGTGGCAGCACAGGCCGCGGCGTTAGGTGCGGGTGCGGGCAGTATGGGTGCGGGTGCGGGGGCCCGGAAGGTAGTACTACTACTACAATAAATGGCTAAGTGGATAGTTTAATACGGGACTAAAACATGGCATAATACGGGAATAACGCATGGAATAAAGTATAGCTTAATATGGCAATAAAGCATGGAATGAAGCATGGCTTAATACGGGATTACAACATTGCTCAAAGATGCGCTTCCGCTGTATGGCTAATTGGATGTTTTCTCTAAGTTCCCTTATACTCTCCTTTTGACCAGCGAAAATGTGTATGGCAAAACATCCCTTTTTTTATGTCAATTAAATGTCCTAGTTGCCCTACTGGTAGCGTCATGCAAGGCTCGAGCCACCCTTGTTACTTCTTCTGCTTCTCTCAGCATTTCTTCTTTCCTCCCGTTCGCTTATGTGAGCGGGTTATTTGCACGGAGGTAAAGTTTGATGATGTAGATGGTTGTATTGTGATAAGTACAGGATAGCGAGCAGAAGCTCCAAACACAGAGAGCTTAAGTCACGATGACCGTTACCTGGCCCGTGCTGACTAACAAAGTTTTTCGAAAAAACATGACTAATCTAGGGTCGCATTATGGACCCTCCGACACACCCCCTCCCAGTTCAACCACATTCAAAGCATAAAATCTTCATCATGATCATAAAACCTTCCAGTAATCATGTACGCAATGACATCATCCACAAAGAAACAAACAGAACAAATGTAATTCAACTCACCCCCTCTTTCTGATAAGATTCTTTGACATAAGATCCCCTTTACTGTTCCTGTCTTGCCAACAATCCAAGTATTTCAATGCACTGGAATGCTTTTGACCATTGAGCGCTTTAGTCATTACGCCGGCAATATTTTGTGAGGTGTGAATGTATTCGAATCGTACTCTTCCTCTCTGTTGCATATCCAGTACGTGATGGTATTTAACCTCAACGTGTTTATTTCGTTTTCGAACTACTCCCAACTGTATCAATTTCAATGCACCTTGATTGTCAATGTGCATCGGTATGGTTGATGATCGAAAATTGTCAGGGTGTAAACATAGTGGTTCTGTATATGAATGAAATAGTTGCTTTTTCTTGTGAGGAGTACATCGAATTGTTGTTATATCACCATTAAAGCTCTCTTCGTTGATAGTTCTCGTCCACATTTCTTGATGTAAACGCTGTAATGATACTGCTATTCTGGTTGCTTCTGAAGCCACTATATATTCAGCTTCTAGACTGCTTAGAGCGACGAATGATTGCTGTTTGGCACCCCAATGTACCGGTCCTCCGCACATAAAGACGTGACCACTAGTGGATTTTCTGGTTCTGCTTTCTCCTGCAAAGTCCGAGTCGGTATATCCTTGCAATGTTGTAGTACTAGGATCATCCTTGTTCTCCATGGGAAAATTCAAGCATAAATTCATCGTTCCTTCTAGGTATCTCAAGACTCGCTTTGCAGCGGTGATATGCATTCGCAATGGTGAGTCAGTGTAATGACACAGTTTGGCGACGGCATATGATATGTCTGGACGAGTACCCAAAGCAGCATACATCAAGCTACCAATGATGCTCTTGTATTCATCTTTCTCGTGACCCGTTAGAATTCCGTCAATAGATGAGACATTATCAAGATCCACGTTGATATCCATTGGTGACACAGGAATATGTGCTTCTTGCTGTCCATAACGATCTATCATTGCTTTGATGTACGTGCAATGATTTAGCAATATATTTCCGAAAAGTTCCACAATTAGCTCGATTCCAAGAAAGTTGCGTGCTATCCCAAGATCCTTTATTTTATACTTATTTGATAAAGCATCAATTATAAGTTGTATGTGATTCGGTACCGTCTCCACAATGAAGAAATCGTCAACGTATAGGATCAAGATTACTCTTTTTCCATAATAACAATTGATATCTTCGGTGGAGGCCTTGAATCCAATTGTCTTGAGAAATTGATCTACATCTCGATACCATAACAGTGGACTCTGTCGTAGACCATATAATGCCTTTTTCAATAGGACATTGTGGGGACAGTTATAAATGACCGAGTTCGCACCGTGTGGGAGTTGTATGTGAATGTGATCATTGTCGATTGATGGATTCAAGAATGCAGTGGTGACTTCGAGGTGTCTGATGCTATATCCTTTTGCCGCTGCTAAGGATATGGCTAGTCGAAGTGACGATAGCGATGTGCCAGCAGCGTGAGTTTCTTGGTAATCAATTCCCTTTTTCTGTTCAAAACCTTGTACGACCAAGCGAGCCTTGTATCGTGAAGAGTTGTCGGGATTGATCTTTTTCTTAATATCCATTTTGATGAAAGAGCTTTAATGCCATTTGTATTGGTGTCTGGATTTTCTTCGGCAAAGGTCTTATTGTCAATGAGAGCTTTCCATTCCTCCCTCATTGTCAGACCAGGGTTCAAGAAAGATGAAGTATCGATTGAACGGTAGTCACCGAAAGATATAAGACACAATCTTAGGTTTGTAAACTAGAATATATTTTATGGCTCGTGTATGCCTTGTTGTCTTTTCTGAGGTCCTCCCCGGCGTCACTTAAGTACGCAGCTTCGGATCAACAGTCGGACGGCCTATCTACGCTATAGACGCTAGAGAATGCAAGAAGAGAATGATAAAGAGATAAGAACAGTAAAGGGTACTCGGTGGAGACAGCCTGCACAAACTTACGCCCCGTCGTCTTGACGTGTCTTGAGTTAATTGGAAGACCAACACTTTCAACACCCGAGGTGCAGCCGACTGGATAACTATTCGGGCGCTAATACTCGGCTATTGTCGGTAATGTGTCAACACAATGATAACACTCTCCACACAGTCAATCGGACTGTGGATATACCACCAGATAAGGCCTGGGCCGCACAATGTGTAAAATGATCACAAAAAGCTAAAACGTCGAAGTTCTGAGACTTTGATCTTTTTCAGCTTTGACTGCCTCCTTACATATACCCACCGGGTACATTGCGCTTTAACAATTGCCCATTACGACTCCAGGGTTATTTTTGGGTCCGAAATAAACTTTTTTACTATGGGATTGTAGCAAGTGCACACTTTTACCATACAACTCACGGAGAAGAACCTGCGGCGCAGTGCAGTACTTGTGTTTATTCTCAAGGATAAATCTCGGTAACATATGCACCGCTAAGGTCTCTCTCGTAAGCGTGGTTGCCGCGTTGCGTTGCTACCTCCCATACTAAAACCGTTCTTGAACCGGGTGGTATATGAAATGGAGGGTACTGTTCAGGCAGGGTAACAATGAATGAAGGGTAAATATAAAAGATGTGTACATATGTGTAACACGTCCCCCTCCTCAAGGTTGGCGTCCACGACAATAAAACAACTTAAAGAAATACACGAAATAAAATGAAACAAAATCAAATAACTGTAAGATGAGTTGACCGTTAAAAAACCTTTCTTCAATGCAAACAAAACTTAGAATAAGCGAAAAATAAATCATTGAAGTAAAAGGAAAAAGGTAACAACTCAACCGGAAGGAACCCTTGGATCGCGAGGCTTCTTGGGATAACGACCGTGAAAATTCCAAAGACTTTCCTTTGCATCCAGCATGTGTTCCGCCGGCTCCTCTGTCCAATCCTTCTCTTCGGGATAACCCTTCCACTTAACCATATAGAAAACCTTTCCATCACGCTTTGTCGAATCCAGTATTTCATCCACCTCGAATTCTTCCGTAACTTCTTCCGCATCGCCGTATTGTTCTTCTTCCATGTCGACGTCGTCCGCTCCGGCATCAGGTTCTGGTCGTGCGGAGAGTTGGGATTTGTTGTAACGTTCGAGTAGGGACACGTGGAATACATCGTGAATGTTCCAGCTGGCGGGTAGGTCGAGTTGGAAGGCGGTGTCCTTGATGTTGCGTGATATTTTGAAAGGTCCCCAAAATTTATGGTCCAGTTTCTTTTTGGGTCGTCGCGTCTTAAGATTCTTACCATACACCATAACGAGATCCCCCACCTTGAACGTATATTTGTCCGATCGTTTCTTGTCCGCTTGTTTGGCCATACGTTCCTGAGCCTTTCTCATATTCTCAATGAGATTCTCATGGACGTTGTTGAGCCAGTGGGCATAGAGACGGCTTGTCGGATTCTTGACCTGTTTTTTGGTAGGCCAATTCGTTCGTGGGTGAAAACCGTAGTTGGCGTAGAAAGGGGAAACACCTGTGGCCGAATGAACAGCATTGTTGTACGCATGTTCTGCCATGGGCAGAAGCTCGGACCAATTGTCTTGTTCATAATTGCTGAACGCTCTAATGTAGGCTTCTAAGACCTGATTGAGTCGCTCAGTTTGACCGTCGGTTTGAGGATGGAATGACGTGCTCATCTTAAGTTTCACGTTTAGATTTTCCATCAGTGAGTCCCATTCTTTTGCCGTGAATCGTGAATCTCTGTCAGACACAATTGACGAAGGTAGCCCGTGTAGCCGCCAGATTTCTTGTAGTGACCCATACTGAGCATGACGTGGAGACTTGTTGCGTTGGCATTCTGGACACGAGCGCACATAATCAATGATCCATAAATCCATCTTTGGCCAGTAGAAATTCCGCCTGATAAGCTCAGTGGTTTTTTCCTGTCCAAAGTGACCTGCGATCTTAGAGTCATGTTCGGCTTCAGCAATCCAAATTCGCAACTCATTGTCATCCGGAATCCAAAGACGATTTTGATAATACAGGAGATCATCATCGAGAGAAACATCCTTCGGAGGATTATTGGCTTTCACCTTGTCACATTCTGCTTGGTATATGGCATCGGCTTGACAGCTTTGCTTAATACGTGCAACAAAATCATCCGACCATTTCGGAGTTGACAAGGCAGCTAAGCGTACGGAAGAAATCTTTGAACTTGACATCTCCGTATCCTCTGTTGGAAGTAATTGTCCAGGCTTGAGAAGGCGCATGATCGGCTGATTCTGAGCGCTGTCCCCCTCCTCAGGTCGGTATTCCGACCGGCGAGAAAGAGCGTCAGGCTTGCCGTTTTCAGTGCCCTTGCGATAATGAATGGTAAAGTCATAGTCTGCCAGGAATAAAGCCCATCTTGCTTGCCGTCGATTCAGCAAAAGATCCTTTTTCTCGAAATACTCAAGGTTTTTGTGATCTGAAAAGACGGTAACAGGGTGTAGAGAGCCTTGGAGGTAACGTCTCCAATCCTTAAAAGCAGTGACAATCGCTAACATTTCCTTATCGTGAATATCATAATTGATTTCATGAATATTCATTTTTCTCGACATAGATGCCACTGGATGCAATTTTCCATCATGTTTCTGAGATAAGACCGCTCCAATCGCATAGTCGGAGGCATCAGTCTCAATGATGATAGGTAAGTTCGGATCAAAGTGACGTAGGATCGGTGCTTCAGTAAATAATTTCTTAAGCTTCTGAAACCGATCTTCGGCGTCTTGTGTCCAGACGAACTTTTTAGCGTCTCCTTTGATTGTATTATATATGGGGCTGGCAAAGTATGCATAATTATCGATAAACCTTCGATAGAAATTGCAAAACCCCATAAACACTTGTACGTCTCGGACGGACTTGGGCGATTTCCATGCAAAAATGCTGTCGACCTTATCAGTTGTCATGGATATACCATGATTGGAGATAATATAGCCTAAAAATTCAACAGACTTGACATGAAATTCACAATTCTCCAACGCGGCAGCTAAGCCGTGTTGTGTGATGCGTCGTAAGACTTCCTTTACGATACGAACGTGACCCTGCTCAGTCTCGGAGTAAATCAGGATATCGTCAGTATAGACAACTACCCCGTCATCCAACAGATCTCTGAAGATATCGTTCATCGCAGCTTGAAAAGTGGCTGGAGCATTGGCCAATCCAAAAGGCATAACCAAGTACTCAAAGTGCCCATAACGACTGCGGAAAGCAGTTTTCCATTCATCACCCTCTCTGAGTCTCAGGAGATTATAGCCCGATTTAAGATCAATCTTGGAGAAAATCTTAGCGGATCGGACTCTATCTCTGAGCTCATTCATGAGAGGCAGTGGGCAACGATCCATAACCGTAACTCTGTTGAGACCTCGATAGTCGACAACTAGTCGAAGGCCACGACCGTGTGGTTTGGAAACAAAGAAAATTGGTGCACCGGCTGGGGAGTTGCTTCTGCGAATCTTGCCAGTCCGCAGCATTTCCTCAATATACTCATGTAGCGTCTTTAACTCTACTTCGGAAAGAGCGTATATTGGGCCCCAGGGTGGTTGTTGACCTGGAAGTAAATCGATTTTATGATCGTAGGGGCGATGTGGAGGGAGTTTTTCGGATTGTCGTTCGGTAAACGCCTCTGCGTATTCCCAGTAGATGCTTGGGATCTTAGACTTGACGTCCGACAAAACCGAATCGTTGTTTTCGGGAGTAAACCGAACCGCTCCGCAACAATACATCTGGTCGCCCCATTCGAGAACCGTCTCATCGTAATCGATTGATGTAGTTTGAGTTGCATCGTGAGTGCAATTCTGTAAACAATGATCGCTAGTGAATTGGACGTCTCCCAGATACCAGTTGCCTGGTCTGTGTTTGACAATCCACCACCAAGGCAGGATCATGTCGAATTCACTGTCAGGAGTAGCAATCTCAAAGGTCTCCATCGAGAAATGACTTCCAAAATTGAGTAAACAAGGAAAAGTAACTGAGGCTTTGCCCACTTCAGGAACAGGATTACCACCGTAATCATAAATCTGGAGTGGAACATCTCGTTGCACCTTAGGGATGTGAAAATCAGAAACAAAAGATTGCGATAACATAGGAACAGAAGGGCCAGAATCTAACAAAACACGCGCTAGTACATCTTTTTGGTCTTTTCCGATTTTCATCAACTTAAAAGAAAAAATGGGTCGTGACCCGGAAAAAGGAGAAGAAAACATAACTTTTTTAGTAGGAGGCTGTCCAGCAGCATCCGATCCCGACCTCTTCGTACCAGCAACAGCAATTTTGGCAATAGGCCTTAATTGCTATTCTTCGTCTGGTTCGTACAGAGAAGCAACATCGTCTCTTTCAGCCACTGCAGCGTAATATGCAGCAGGCCTACGGAAACCGGCAACGCGAGGAGTCCCCTCACTCGGTGTCACCGCTTCATGGTACGAAACAGGCATCCGACTGGAGAAGGCAGCAACTTGTGGTCCTTCAGTGACGTTACGAATCTCCGAAGTGTTTCGGGTACTGAGTGCGGCCACCTTGTTCTTGCCCTTCCTGAACACCCGTCCAGCTGCAACCTTGGTCTTGTTGGGGTTGCCTCCAGTCGTGTTCTTTTGGCGGTAGCAATCAAACCATTTATGGTGGAAGTTGCCGTCGGCAGTCGGCCCATAGTCGCATAGGGTGCAATGTTTGGACTTTTTCCTCTCCGTGATTAAATGGTCAGGAATTCCGATATGGGCCTCCTTCCAAGTTTGTCCTTTGCTGTTTTTATGGGTCTGCATCCCACTACCGGCCGATTGATGCTTCTGGTGTTGAGGTTGGAGTGGTTTGGAGGTGATCCGGTCGGCCAGGGATCGCTTCTGTTTGTTGTTCGATTTACGGACTTCGACATTGACCGACTTGTGTCCGTAAAACCTGTCTCGCCTGGCGTCCACTTCCACTTCTTTACCAGCCATGACCAAGAGCTCATTGAAGTCGTCGTCATCCTTGGGTGGTACCTTCGCATGGAACCTCCGACGAACTTCAGACGAAACTTTGTCAAGCATAGTATGACGCCAGGTAATCTCCGTCTGGTTGACCTTAATATTGATCAGCTTCGCACGCTGCATAAGGTCCGCAATGTCACCCTCATAGCGAAGTTGGTGCAACTTCGCCAGATGATCCTCAGCAGCCAATTTGGAACGGTAGTATTTGTCTGCTCTGTCCATAAAGGACTTCCAGTCATTATACCAACCATTGGCCTGCTGATCCTTACGGTATGCTACATACCAACGACGACCAGCGTCGTGGAAGAAAGTACCGGTCCACTGGATCTTGTGCCGCTCCGACTGGAAACTTGCTTCAGTATAACCCATGGCGTTCTCAATGGCATCCTTCCACGTTTCCCAGTCTTTCCCAATTTTGCCGTGCCATTTTGGTGGTTCGGCCATCTTGGGTTGTTAGACGTAGACTACAGTCTAGAGAGGGACTGCATCTCGTTTGCGTTTTTCCAACTTTTTTCTGCGGCGTTGCTCTCTCTTGCGCTCTTTGGCTCTTTTGTCCTTCATTGTGGGACGACGGCGCAGTCTGCGTCGTCGTTCCTCGGAAGAATCGGTTGAGTATCCAGAGTTGCTCGAGTCGGAACTGGAAGAACTGTGATCGGAATCATCGGGGTCCATACCATTCCTGTTGAATCGTGGCGGCGGTAGAGGCGGAAGTGCACCGCGCATCCGTGGTCTCTTTGCGGAGGGAACATCCACCGGAGGCAAACCAAAATCGAAAATGCGCACACTGTCACTGGAGTAATCAGTGCCGTTGTCGTGTGGAAGTGCGGAGTAAATTGCTTGGTCAACCGGCGCAACCTTCTCCTGCAGCTGTTTTTCCACTTGTCGATTATTTTCGATCAAGGCCTCTTGAATCTTCGTCTTCATCCACTCACTGGGAAAATGGGCGCATATTCCAAGGCCAAGGTCTTGAGTTGGCTTTCGATGTGGTTCCATTTTTCGTTACCGGCGAGTTTGACCTCTCGCAATGACCGTTGAAGGCGTTTAACGGTCTTGGTGTTTTCGCCGTTCTTGCCCGCAAAGGCAAGACCGACATTGGCAATGGTTTCCTTCAGAGCCTGATCAGTCTGGGACTGAAGCTCTGCCTTGATCCCATCGCAGTATTGCTTGATTTGGTCGTTCAAAGTGGATTCTGTGGATAGAATCCTCTGGACCAACTGGCTTTGGCCGGACAGCATAAGTTCATTGTGTGCGTCTTGTCGGGCGACGCGATCGTTCAAGCGTTGTGCCATGTCAATGGAATTGACCCACAATTCCTGAAGACTGTGTTGCTGCTGTCGGAACTGTTCTTCATTTTGCTGGCTACTGCGCTGCATGGCAAAGGATTGCTGCAGCAGCACATCCTTGATTTGTCGAGCGTAGAGAGACAATTCGTGAAGGGAATTCTCATTGACCGATTGCTTATGAATGAGTTTATTCATAACATGGCTGATCTCGACGGACAACTCATTGACCGTTGGCGCAATCTGGTTGCGGTATGGCACAATGGCTTGTTGATCGTCGCTCAGACTCGAAAATGTCTGAACGAGTTCTTGAAGCTGTTGACGATCACTCACCAGCATCTTGACGATGAGAAGAACCATTCGTTGATGTTGGGTACCCGTATCGTCGGTAAGAGTTATCGGAATGAGAGCTTGTGAGGAAGAAGCTTCGCCGGGCTGAGAGGCAGTTGGTGGCTCGGGGCCAGCGCTCGAAGCACGAGGATCGACTGACATGCTCTCGGCCATCGTGGTTGTGCGTATTCGTAGAGGATAGGCGTATAGGTGCAAAATAGGAGTTTAACACAGGTAAGATGAGGATAAAATATATAGCGTTAGACCAGGGTTCAAGAAAGATGAAGTATCGATTGAACGGTAGTCACCGAAAGATATAAGGCACAATCTTAGGTTTGTAAACTAGAATATATTTTATGGCTCGTGTATGCCTTGTTGTCTTTTCTGAGGTCCTCCCCGGCGTCACTTAAGTACGCAGCTTCGGATCAACAGTCGGACGGCCTATCTACGCTATAGACGCTACAGAATGCAAGAAGAGAATGATAAAGAGATAAGAACAGTAAAGGGTACTCGGCTGAGACAGCCTGCACAAACTTACGCCCCGTCGTCTTGACGTGTCTTGAGTTAATTGGAAGACCAACACTTTCAACTTCACCCGAGGTGCAGCCGACCAGATAACTAATCGGGCGCTAATATTCGGCTATTGTCGGTAATGTGTCAACACAATGATAACACTCTCCACACAGTCAATCGGACTCTGGATATACCAGCAGATAAGGCCTGGGCCGCACAATGCGTAAAATGATCACAAAAAGCTAAAACGTCGAAGAAGTTCTGAGACTTCGATCTTTTTCAGCTTTGACTGCCTCCTTACATATACCCACAGGGTACATTGCGCTTTAACGATCGCCCATTACGACTCCAGGGTTATTTTTGGGTCCGAAAAAAACGTTTTTACTATGGGATTGTAGCAAGTGCACACTTTTACCATACAACTCACGGAGAAGAACCTGCGGCGCAGTGCAGTACTTGTGTTTATTCTCAAGGATAAATCTCAGTAACATATGCACCGCTAAGGTCTCTCTCGTAAGCGTGGTTGCCGCGTTGCGTTGCTACCTCCCATACTAAAACCGTTCTTGGACTGGGTGGTATATGAAATGGAGGGTACTGTTCAGGTAGGATATCAATGAATGAAGGGTAAATATAAAAGATGTGTACATATGTATAACACTATATCACGTATATAGCCAAAGACTGGTGGATTGTATACAGCACTTAGTGATTTGACGGATTGCTGTATAAAATCAGCTCTGACGCCCACTGTGACAACAACTCTGATTCAGAGTCGACCCTGCCAACGCCTGTGACATGTATTCCAGCAGCGACTCTGACGCCCACTCTGACAGCAACTCTGACAGCAACTCTGAAAGCAACTCTGACAACAACTCTGATTCAGAGTCGACCCTGCCAACGCCTGTGACATCTATTTCAGCAGCGACTCTAACGCCCACTCTGACAGCAACGCTGACAGCAACTCTGATTCAGAGTCGACCTTGCCAAAGACTGGTGGAATGTATACAGCACTTAGTGATTCGACGGATTGCTGTATAAAATCAGCTCTGACGCCCACTGTGACAACAACTCTGATTCAGAGTCGACCCTGCCAACGCCTGTGACATGTATTCCAGCAGCGACTCTGACGCCCACTCTGACAGCAACTCTGACAGCAACTCTGATTCAGAGTCGACCATGCCAAAGACTGGTGGATTGTATACAGCACTTAGTGATTTGCTGGATTGCTGTATAAAATCAGCTCTGACGCCCACTCTGACAACAACTCTGATTCAGAGTCGACCCTGCCAACGCCTGCCATGACATCTATTCCAGCAACGACTCTGACGCCCACTCTGACAGCAACTCTGACAGCAACGCTGAAAGCAACTCTGACAACAACTCTGATTCAGAGTCGACCCTGCCAACGCCTGTGACATCTATTCCAGCAACGACTCTGAAGTCCACTCTGACCGCAACTCCGATGCCGGCCGTGGTTTCCGCGTGCCCTGCCGAGCATACACGGTAAAACTTAATATACCGTGTTGTAAAACTCTAGCGAGATATAATTGTTGATATAATATTTGCCTGGAGACCCAGTAGGAACAGGATGGGCGGGACGTGGTATGACAGCAACAGGCAAAACGATATATTCCTTGGATGTTCCACGGTCTATTCTGGCAACCCTTTGGACTGATGCCATCCTATGCGCCTTGTTGACATGCCCACTTGTTATACATATGTACACATCTTTGATATTTACCCTTCATTCATTGTTACCCTGCCTGAACAGTACCCTCCATTTCATATACCATCCGGTCCAAGAACGGTTTTAGTATGTGAGGTAGCAACGCAACGCGGCAACCACGCTTACGAGAGAGACCTTAGCGGTGCATATGTTACTGAGATTTATCCTTGAGAATAAACACAAGTACTGCACTGCGCCGCAGGTTCTTCTCCGTGAGTTGTATGGTAAAAGTGTGCACTTGCTACAATCCCATAGTAAAAAAGTTGTTTCCGGACCCAAAAATAACCCTGGAGTCGTAATGGGCGATCGTTAAAGCGCAATGTACCCGGTGGGTATATGTAAGGAGGCAGTCAAAGCTGAAAAAAATCAAAGTCTCAGAACTTCGACGTTTTAGCTTTTTGTGATCATTTTACACATTGTGCGGCCCAGGCCTTATCTGGTGGTATATCCAGAGTCCGATTGACTGTGTGGAGAGTGTTATCATTGTGTTGACACATTACCGACAATAGCCGAGTATTAGCGCCCGAATAGTTATCTAGTCGGCTGCACCTCGGGTGTTGAAAGTGCTGGTCTTCCAATTAACTCAAGACACGTCAAGACGACGGGGCGTAAGTTTGTGCAGGCTGTCTCCGCCGAGTACCCTTTACTGTTCTTATCTCTTTATCATTCTCTTCTTGCATTCTCTAGCGTCTATAGCGTAAATAGGCCGTCCGACTGTTGATCCGAAGCTGCGTACTTAAGTGACGCCGGGGAGGACCTCAGAAAAGACAACAAGGCATACACGAGCCATAAAATATATTCTAGTTTACAAACCTAAGATTGTGCCTTATATCTTTCGGTGACTACCGTTCAATCGATACTTCATCTTTCTTGAACCCTGGTCTAACACTATATATTTTATCCTCATCTTATCTTTGTTAAACTCCTATTTTGCACCTCAACGCCTATCCTCTACGAATACGCACAACCACGATGGCCGATAGCATGTCAGTCGATCCTCGTGCTTCGAGCGCTGGCCCAGAGCCACCAACTGCCTCTCAGCCCGGCGAAGCTTCTTCCTCACAAGCTCTCATTCCGATAACTCTTACCGACGATACGGGTACCCAACATCAACGAATGGTTTTCTCATCGTCAAGATGCTGGTGAGTGATCGTCAACAGCTTCAAGAACTCGTTCAGACATTTTCGAGTCTGAGCGACGATCAACAAGCCATTGTGCCATACCGCAACCAGATTGCGCCAACGGTCAATGAGTTGTCCGTCGAGATCAGCCATGTTATGAATAAACTCATTCATAAGCAATCGGTCAATGAGAATTCCCTCCACGAATTGTCTCTCTACGCTCGACAAATCAAGGATGTGCTGCTGCAGCAATCCTTTGCCATGCAGCGCAGTAGCCAGCAAAATGAAGAACAGTTCCGACAGCAGCAACACAGTCTTCAGGAATTGTGGGTCAATTCCATTGACATGGCACAACGCTTGAACGATCGCGTCGCCCGACAAGACGCACACAATGAACTTATGCTGTCCGGCCAAAGCCAGTTGGTCCAGAGGATTCTATCCACAGAATCCACTTTGAACGACCAAATCAAGCAATACTGCGATGGGATCAAGGCAGAGCTTCAGTCCCAGACTGATCAGGCTCTGAAGGAAACCATTGCCAATGTCGGTCTTGCCTTTGCGGGCAAGAACGGCGAAAACACCAAGACCGTTAAACGCCTTCAACGGTCATTGCGAGAGGTCAAACTCGCCGGTAACGAAAAATGGAACCACATCGAAAGCCAACTCAAGACCTTGGCCTTGGAATATGCGCCCATTTTCCCAGTGAGTGGATGAAGACGAAGATTCAAGAGTCCTTGATCGAAAATAATCGACAAGTGGAAAAACAGCTGCAGGAGAAGGTTGCGCCGGTTGACCAAGCAATTTACTCCGCACTTCCACACGACAACGGCACTGATTACTCCAGTGACAGTGTGCGCATTTTCGATTTTGGTTTGCCTCCGGTGGATGTTCCCTCCGCAAAGAGACCACGGATGCGCGGTGCACTTCCGCCTCTACCGCCGCCACGATTCAACAGGAATGGTATGGACCCCGATGATTCCGATCACAGTTCTTCCAGTTCCGACTCGAGCAACTCTGGATACTCAACCGATTCTTCCGAGGAACGACGACGCAGACTGCGCCGTCGTCCCACAATGAAGGACAAAAGAGCCAAAGAGCGCAAGAGAGAGCAACGCCGCAGAAAAAAGTTGGAAAAACGCAAACGAGATGCAGTCCCTCTCTAGACTGTAGTCTACGTCTAACAACCCAAGATGGCCGAACCACCAAAATGGCACGGCAAAATTGGGAAAGACTGGGAAACGTGGAAGGATGCCATTGAGAACGCCATGGGTTATACTGAAGCAAGTTTCCAGTCGGAGCGGCACAAGATCCAGTGGACCGGTACTTTCTTCCACGACGCTGGTCGTCGTTGGTATGTAGCATACCGTAAGGATCAGCAGGCCAATGGTTGGTATAATGACTGGAAGTCCTTTATGGACAGAGCAGACAAATACTACCGTTCCAAATTGGCTGCTGAGGATCATCTGGCGAAGTTGCACCAACTTCGCTATGAGGGTGACATTGCGGACCTTATGCAGCGTGCGAAGCTGATCAATATTAAGGTCAACCAGACGGAGATTACCTGGCGTCATACTATGCTTGACAAAGTTTCGTCTGAAGTTCGTCGGAGGTTCCATGCGAAGGTACCACCCAAGGATGACGACGACTTCAATGAGCTCTTGGTCATGGCTGGTAAAGAAGTGGAAGTGGACGCCAGGCGAGACAGGTTTTACGGACACAAGTCGGTCAATGTCGAAGTCCGTAAATCGAACAACAAACAGAAGCGATCCCTGGCCGACCGGATCACCTCCAAACCACTCCAACCTCAACACCAGAAGCATCAATCGGCCGGTAGTGGGATGCAGACCCATAAAAACAGCAAAGGACAAACTTGGAAGGAGGCCCATATCGGAATTCCTGACCATTTAATCACGGAGAGGAAAAAGTCCAAACATTGCACCCTATGCGACTATGGGCCGACTGCCGACGGCAACTTCCACCATAAATGGTTTGATTGCTACCGCCAAAAGAACACGACTGGAGGCAACCCCAACAAGACCAAGGTTGCAGCTGGACGGGTGTTCAGGAAGGGCAAGAACAAGGTGGCCGCACTCAGTACCCGAAACACTTCGGAGATTCGTAACGTCACTGAAGGACCACAAGTTGCTGCCTTCTCCAGTCGGATGCCTGTTTCGTACCATGAAGCGGTGACACCGAGTGAGGGGACTCCTCGCGTTGCCGGTTTCCGTAGGCCTGCTGCATATTACGCTGCAGTGGCTGAAAGAGACGATGTTGCTTCTCTGTACGAACCAGACGAAGAATAGCAATTAAGGCCTATTGCCAAAATTGCTGTTGCTGGTACGAAGAGGTCGGGATCGGATGCTGCTGGACAGCCTCCTACTAAAAAAGTTATGTTTTCTTCTCCTTTTTCCGGGTCACGACCCATTTTTTCTTTTAAGTTGATGAAAATCGGAAAAGACCAAAAAGATGTACTAGCGCGTGTTTTGTTAGATTCTGGCCCTTCTGTTCCTATGTTATCGCAATCTTTTGTTTCTGATTTTCACATCCCTAAGGTGCAACGAGATGTTCCACTCCAGATTTATGATTACGGTGGTAATCCTGTTCCTGAAGCGGGCAAAGCCTTTACTTTTCCTTGTTTACTCAATTTTGGAAGTCATTTCTCGATGGAGACCTTTGAGATTGCTACTCCTGACAGTGAATTCGACATGATCCTGCCTTGGTGGTGGATTGTCAAACACAGACCAGGCAACTGGTATCTGGGAGACGTTCAATTCACTAGCGATCATTGTTTACAGAATTGCACATGCACCAGGCCGCACGGTGCTGCAGCATTATGGAGACTATGATTTGCGCCTCTCCTGGTCGAGATGCTCAGCGCCCGAGCATCTGAGGGTCGTCGTGACAACCGTGGAGACGTTGAAAGCCCGGTGGAAGAAAAGCCGGTTCCTTCTACCAAAGAAGCCAAGAAAACACAAAGCTCCTCATTCTCGACTTTGGTTGGAGGAAAAAGGTGTCTGGCCCGAATTCAGCCGGATCGTTATTGATGAGGCGCATCGACACAATGGTACCGGTGCCAGAAAGGCTACCTCTGGCCACAAAGACTTTTGGAGGTACCTTCAATCCTTTGAGGCAAAGACGCATCGGTTCTTGTCAGCCACGCCAATCACGACATAGGTTGAAGACTTGCGCTGAGTGTGCAAGTTCCTGGAACGGCCGGAGATGCTGCGAGACAATGCAGCCAACGTCTGGATCAGCCCAACGGCTGCCGACAACAGACTTGAATTCGTCGAAGGTTCGGAGACCATCGTGTACGACCCAGAGGTGATAGCCAAAGGATCTCTGGTGCACTGTACGCTGAAGGCATGGGACAGACATCTGCAACCTGATGCCCACACTTGCAGCGCTTTGCAGGACTGGATCAAGGAACGCCAGATCCAGCAGCCTGATGGGCCCGACCAGGATGCCGATTACAATGACGGCCTCGTCGAGTGGCAAGAGGATCTGGACCGTCTGCAGGCCATCCTTACAGATCGATTGGGGCACTTCCTGGAGAGTGTCATGCTTAGGCGCAACATGGATTCCAGGATCTCATTCGACTCTGACAGGACGATTTTGAAAGTGCCGGCAATGGAAATCTGGACAGAGGCCCTTCCGTGTGATGCGACCGACAAGCCCATCCACAATACTGTCTTCCGGTGACATATGAGCAACAATCCACAGCGGGCATACCGGTACATCCGGATAGTCGCCATGGCCCCAGTTCTAGGAATTTGGTCAATGATTGACCCCGAGACCCATCAGGTCTTGTTGGACACTGTCTACTCCAGCTGGGATCCTGTCGTAGATGAAGTCCGGAAGTGCCTGAAGATCTTCCTGGAGACATACCCTGAGTTTGCAGGGCATTTCCCGTCCTCACGAGTCCGGACGATGACAAACAATGAGCTGGCGGTCTCCATGGCCATTGGATCGCCGAAACTTAAATGGCTCATGTGGCACATGGCCAAACTGCACCAGAGAAAACCCTACAAAAAGGTGATCCTCTGGACCTACTGGCCACTATCGCAGTGGTTTGTAGAGCAGTTCCTCCAGCTACTTGACTACAAAGCCAAGAGAATGCCGGCAGCGATGACGGCTGCAAAGCGAAAGGCTTTGCAGGAAGACTTCAACCGACTCGGCGGACAGACACAGGTGCTGTGTCTCTCCTATAGAACGAGCAATGAAGGTTTAAACCTTCATGAGGACTGTTGCAACACAGTTCTGATGGAGCTTGGAAACTCCTCGTCACAGGAGACCCAGGCATGGTCTCGTGTCCGCCGAATCGGACAAGGAAAGTCTCAAACCACTCTGAGGCTTATCAACAGTGACTCCTCGGATGCCAAACACGAGGAGACCCTCAAACAGCGGGCCAATCCCACACACATTGCATTGGGCATTCTGAAAAACATGCAGGAAGATGCTGGTGAAAGCGGCAAAGGTCTCAGTGGGGAGGACATTTACAACAGGTTTGTTGGCAAGAAGAATTAAGCCAGCAACCCTCAGTCTCCTGGAACAGTTCTCATCCTGTCCGTCTCCCCGTCGGTCTCGCTCTCGGTCTCGCTGTCTGTCGGTCTCCTTGTCTGTTTTGCTGTCGGTCTCCTTGTCGGTCTCACTGTCGGTCTCCTTGTCTGTCTCGCTGTCGGTCTCCTCCTTGTCGGTCTCGCTGTCGGTCTCCTCTTCGGTCTCCCCGTCTGTCTCGCTGTCGGTCTCCTCCTTGTTGGTCTCGCTGTCGGTCTCCTCTTCGGTCTCCCCGTCTGTCTCGCTGTCGGTCTCCTCCTTGTCGGTCTCGCTGTGAGTCTCCTTGTCGGTCTCCTTGTCGGTCTCCTTGTCGGTCTCCTTGTCGGTCTTTCTGTCGGTTTTGTTTTCGGTTTCCTTGTCTGTATTCTTCTGTTTTTCTTTGTCCTGGAGTTTTAAGGTCGTTTTAGAAGGTTGGGTAGCAACATCTGCGGAGTATTTAGGATGCATCTTTTGAGGAGTTTTGTTTATTATAAAGTAAAAGGTTGTGTATATAGAGTTTTGTTTTTTATGAAGTAAAAGGTTGTGTATATACCGGTCATTCTGTAATTGTTAGATACAAATAGAGATTGTTTCTAAAACACATTGGAGCGGCTCATTTGGTCCATACGCACTAATGTTTGCAGCAAGGTGGCTATATGATGGAAGTATGAAACATCCATGCGCCGTGACACACGCATCCATAAACTTCAATTATATCGAATCAGCTCTGACATATATTGAGAATCAACTCTGACTCTGACAGGCAGGAATAATCGACTCTGACAGGCAGGAATAATCGACTCTGACACGCACGGCCCCCTACCGCAGTAACCTCGATAACAGTGACATTACTGCGCAGTTGAACTTTACCCAGCGTGGCTTAGCATGCCATACAGGCAGCTCGCACCTACCGCCTCAAGCGTGGTTGCTCGGCCACAAGATTTGGGGTTGCCGACACTAGTCCAATTGAGGCGTCGGTCACGACCTGACACTCGGACTCTGCCATTCACTGACGTCGGGAGTTTGTAAAGCAGAAATATCCTGCCGCTTGTCGACGTTTATTCAAGAGATAAAAGCACAGTGGAATCTTGCAAGATTTGTACAACATACAGCTGTACACACCCTCCAACATCGTCACAATGAACCACAATGGTAGGTGACCTGAAATCATTGCATAATACTGAAACTAATTTCGTACAGAATTGTCCACAAACTGTCTAGAGGTTGAAACATTTGGCCATGGAACATGTCCTTCGCCGCCTACTTCAGAGGCCGCTTGCACTGAACTTCTTCTGAACCCAATTCCGAAGAGTCATGGGTTCATCATAACTTTGTTGCCGTTCTCGATTTGCTCAACGAGTCGGATCGTGCCTGGTGCCTGGGCCAGGAATCCATAGACAGCAAGGAGAGCGAATTCAAAGAGGAGGAGTGTTGCTGGGGGCAGGGTGTCTCAACATCATCAGATGATTCACGAGGTAGCACCTGGGCCCGGAAGAAGGAAATTGAGAGATCCCGTATCCAATGGCAAAGGAATAAGTATAACCAATGGCGGACGTGGAAATGGACCCGAGAAGCAGAAGGATTGGATGTAGGGAGGGAAGCAGCCATAGAGCAGGATCCGGACTTCGGATTTTGGTACAGTGATTTTGGGGGTTCAGACACGGGTGAATTTGTTGAATGCGACTCCTAAGAAGATTAAAAGTCCACAATACTGGTCCAGAGAGGTTCTATTTCGAAAAATTTTGTCAACTACTATATCCTATGTGTAGATCGCACTGTTTGTGCCACAACTCTATTAGCATACGTCTGTCTAATAATTATATGCTTTTTTCAAGCTTTGACCGCCTATACATACTTCACACTTAGCTCCAATTGTCAGCGTAGCCGTGCATGTTAAGCTTACCATGTCCGAGTTGGCTCTAGTCATTTGTCAGAGCTGGAACTTTGCCTGTAATTACCTACTGTCAGAGTGCCCGTGCAGTGTGTTGAGACTCGCCATGTCCGAGTTGGCTCTAGTCACTTGTCAGAGCTGGAACTCCGCCTGCGATTACCTACTGTCAGAGTGCCCGTGCAGTGTGTTGAGACTCGCCATGTCCGAGTTGGCTCTAGTCACTTGTCAGAGCTGGAACTCCGCCTGCAATTTCCCACGTCAGAGTGTGTCAGCGTGGCTCTCGGAGCCTACAGCATGCTAATGAAGCAGTGTGTGTGATATATAACCACCCCCTGAGGCCCTGAGGACCTGAGTTCTCCAAAAAATCTTGCATCCCCGTACTTTTTTTCTATTTCTGCTATCCATCCAACTTTCACAATGCCTGCAAAACAACAGTCAAGTTCAACGACAAAGATCCTGCGATCTGTTGACTGATGAGGAGCCGCCCAGTCAACGGCAACGAGCTGTAAAAAATAAATCCAAACCGGCGGCTAAGCCGGCGGCTAAACCGGCGGCTGAACCACATCGCTCTCGGGGGTCTTCTGGTAAGTCTTCCGGTAAGTCTTCCCAAGCAAAGGGTAAAGACAAAGAAAGGACTGGTTCCCTATCAATTCTGACCCAGACTGCGCCGGTGCCGTCGTCGGTCGACATTGATGGTGACAACCTCCCGGATCCTTCGGGTGATCAAACGAAGTCGGACCAAGACCATTATGACACAATGGACAAACGGCGCACCGCTTCACAGTCTCTTCAGTCTTCGTTGCCGATCGACATTGGCAGCTCCCCGGCCCTAGCCCCATCCATATCACTAGAAGTGCCTCGGTCACCGCTCAGAAAAAGCCGTAGCACAAGACGCACCGACAGGAGAAGCTTATCTTCATCGGTTCCGGTATTCTCATGGCGTACACTGTTACGGGGGACGTCCAGAGGCGTTATTGACGATAGACGTTGACCCACGGTGTATGAAGTCTTTTATCACCAAGAATTGCAATAGTAATAATAGAGGGGTTTTAGCAGTATAACTCCTTGAGGTATAAAGCAGCCGATTTATTCTTTGTAACAAAAGATATTTTTACTAGAGAGGACTTCGCTTGATGTCTGGTGCGTGTGATGATACTATACTTTGTAACCCCGTATCATCACGCCCCTATATATACAACACGGCAGGGCTCTAGCCCTCTACCCTAAAACTATATAGAGGGGTGCGCAGTCACCATCGCCCAGTCTCTTTCAACTATGTCTCGGGTGACGTGTACTCCTAACAGCCAATACTGTTTACCCCGCATCGCATCTAATGCCTTCAAGTGGTACACACTTCCTAGCTATGCAAACGGCCTTGGTCTAGAACCCTTGGCCCACGTACCTACGCTACGTGTATCCTATGAACGACCGTATCGTTATCTATGCTTCCTATATGTTCCGAACAACATATTATGCGTCTGGCCACGCTACTAGTAGTTACCACCCGTGGTAACAACCGTAGACTCTGACATGGCCAACGTAGACTCCGACATCGCCAACGTAGATGGAACGACGGGTATTTTGGACTCCGACATGGCCACCGTAGACTCCGACATGGCCAACGTAGACTCCGACATGGCCAACGTGGACTCCGACATGGCCAACGTAGACTCCGACCTTGCTAACATAAAGCGTCGTGGACCTGAGCGTAGCATGCAAGATCGCTAAAATAGCTTGCAAGGTTGCTACGCTTAGGCCGCAAGGTTGCTACGCTTAGCACGCGGAGTTCCTAAATTACTTGCAATTTCCCAACGTAGGCCGCTCGGTCCCCAAAATACCTCCTGTTTGGCAACGTAGGCTAAAAAAGGGGGCATTGAAAAAAGGGAGGTAATGTAGCAATCTTACGTGCGATTTTAGGAGAACGGCGGTGACGTAGGAACGTTGCGCCCTACGTTACCGGGGGTCTTGCGATGTTGTCGAATCGAAGTATATCGCCTCATTTAGGCTAACGTAGGAGTTTTAGGAGTTTTAGCACAAAATGACCTTTTCGTGACGTTATACAGATGTATTTCCAGACAAAGCAATACTAGCTTGGCTGGAGCAACTAAAAAGAGACAATATGAATATGCATATGGAGGAAACAGGAAGATTTAGCGAAGTAGAATAGTTTTAAACTGAAAGACGTAGCGAAGCTAGGTCTAGACTGTAGAAACAAATTTTGTGCTTGGAATAAAATTTCAGCGGTTTGGAACAAACAAATGGTCTCGTTCCCAGAGGTTGCTCGTAAACTCACTTACACCAAGCGTGGAACGAGCATTGACACACCGACTGGGCACAAGACTAAACAACAACGGAATAGTAGTTGGTGGATGTCGTAGTGGTGGTAGTGATCGAACAAAGTGTCTTATATACAAAAGGTAGCCAAGGTGCGGTGAAAAGGTGCCCTAACTTCACCGGTAGAAATACCACAACATCCATCGACCTGCCATACTGCTCGAGCAGTAATGGACCTGACCTACACAATAACACAGAGAGTCAACCACTCTTGTCTTCTAAAAATGATAACACATTGACTGTCTGCAATACCGAACCTCGTATAGCAACACCAAAACCCCCCGTAACACCTCACACGCTTCACCACACCGCCAAACCCCCCAGCCCCAACTGTCCTGACAACCTTAGTCCACAACGGCACATTCGTCGCACGCACAGATCTGAAAATGCAGGCTCTCGCAACCGAACCATCAGCGCGCCTTCTCCCGCGCACTACGGCGGGCTACTCGGCGGCGCCGCGGCTCGGTCGCTCAATTATTCTCGCGGAACCCAGTGGCCCCCCGGCCATGGAATCTTGGGCCGGGCGACGAAATCTGTAAAGGTTCCGCAGGTGTGGTGTATCGCGCACGCGGTTGTCTGTCGCGGCCCTCGACCTTTGAGGCGTCCAGGGCGCGCGCGGACAGACGTGGCGATGGGGTGGTGAAGACGCGTACCGTGTTGCGAGAAGGCAAAGGCAAAGGGGTCGATGGGGTCGATGGGGACAAGGGGGACAAGGGAGGCAAGGCCGGGTTACGGGGCCAAGAGGTGGAATTGCCGATACCTGGGACAGGGCTTGGGGCTTGCGGTTGGGCGTACAGTAAGCAGTGTCACGTGTTTGTGAAGGAGACAAATGTCAGTATGAAGTGTAATAATTGACGTAAGCAGCTGCAGAATTGAACCAGCACCAAAAAGTCGTGGTTCCACGTGTTGCAATTAGTACCTGTGCACCGGTGGTGATTCGATTTTGGGACCTGCATGTCATGTTCCACGTGTGCATAGCATTCATCTTTCCTGCTTGTTCTCATCTTTCCTGCTTGTTCTCATCATCCCATCATCCATCATCCATCATCTTATTGTCCAAACTCTATCTTTCATCGCAAACAACACGTACTTTCAAGTCAGCTCTGTTTGAGTTGGGCACCACTGGCTCAAGATCCACAGGCAGCAAAACCTGAAGTTTTATTTCGCTTTCGCCCATGAATCAACTAAAGCCTTCTTTGACTGGCAGACTTCGGCATGTGATTTACATATCAAGAGCATCTGGTTTCTGAAATAATGGTCTCACAAGCAAATTGTGGCCGGGTTTAGTGTTTGGCTGCCGCCTTAAACTTCATTCACCACAGGACAGAGCCGGACCGAGGCTTCTGAGACTGATCGATGGCTATGAAGTCCAAATTCTATCTCCATCCAAAGTAACCGACGGTGCAGAACCATTCCCTTCGGACTGAACAGGCTCTTGTAATTTCTCTAAGCGTTAGAAACGATAGAGGTCTCATTTACGATGATTGGCTTCGCTCTTCCACATTGGAATCTATTCTAGGATCACCTTATGTCCGTCGCTCTGTTCCTCTCAATTGAGATCATTATTTTCACATGGCCATAGCGACAGAGAGCTTGGGATTACAGCTTTGGTCAGTTCTTCGAAAGATAACCACGGGGAAATAGACATAGTTTTATGCGCGGATTCACTTGTGACTTATCCAAACTCATAAGAGCTAAAAGTGAGCTAGTCCCCAAGTCCAAGACATCGAGCCAGTCTCCTAGACAAAATTAGCTACAAAACAGGTTTCAGGAAGCCGCTGCCTGGACAAAGATGCAATGCCATCCAACACAGCACAAGTCAGCCCATCAGATTCCGACAAAACGGCTTGGAGGAGAGACAGTAGCACGACGATGTTTGGTCAAACAACAGAGTACCCAGCTGGATATACTATTAGACTGACGTGTCGGTATCCTCGCTGGTGGAAAGCACCGTCACATAAACGCATGTTCCCAAATTGTGTTATCACATCTCGATCGAATCAGCTAGCAGCAATATTGATACGTGCCCACCTCCCACGGACGGCGCGGGGCGGAAGTTGCAGGGGTTGGAGATTGAGGGGCGGTGTGGGCGGGTGTGGTAGGATGCGCTATGGAGGGGTAAAGTGGCGGGGGTGTGGGAGGGGGCGGCTGCTAGCAGCGAATCGGGCGGCGGAGGGGCGGAGAGCTTGGTGGAGGCGCTAGAGCGGTGTGGGGAGTGGAGAGTGGAGAGTGGGGAGTGTCGTAGGCTTAGCTTGGGGCGGAGGTTGCTGTGAATGAAGAGGGGAATGAAGAGGGGGATGAGGATGGGGATGGGGAGGTGGAGGGGGGCGGCGGAGAGAGGGGACGGCGGGGTGGTAGGCTTTGGGTGTGGTGTTTTTGGTACGGAGATTGCTGTGAATGAACAGGGGGATGGCGACGGGGAGGCGGAGGCGGAGGGCGGAGAGAGGGGACGGCGGGGTGGTGGGCTTTGGGTACTTATGGTGGTATTTGTGGTTCAAACGTACTGGCACGATACCTGATATTACAAAAACCACCGTTCGAAAGGTGCTACAGTGTGCGAAGAAAGGCGTAGTTGGCCGTCTCCAAACTATTTTATCAGACTCTGAAGGTCCTATGCTATGGTGGAAGACATTGCGTCGTCTAGGTAGTGGATTCCGCCCGTTTTGTGGGTAATTGTGTCCACGAGACTACAAAGTTTGGTCTCGCTACCACTCGGGTGTTTTATGACACTCAATTCTACCCTCTGTATTGTTGATTTCACCACTGCATACAATTGATATGGTGAAACCCTGCATGCTGCGAGAATTGAACCTTTGATGGATGGGTGGCTACGGTTGTGGCTGTGGATGAGGCTTTCGATATGGCAGTGGCTAGTGCGCGGTTTCGCCACACATGATACATTCGACATTAAGCTTTATTTCACTTTCAATTTTTCCAACCCTCGTGATTCGCAGCTCTCATCTTCTTCTCTCCACCATCTCTCACCTCCGCCTCTTGCGATAGCTTCATCTCGAAAGTATGTACGACCGCCCCCAAACACCGCGTTGGGGCAGGCACCTCCACCCCTGTCTCCCCTGTCCCCCCTAGCCGGCCCACTCAACGCGTCGCGAAAAACGCGTCCTCGTACAGCACTCCCCACCGTCCCTACTCTCGCCATGCAATCGCACCCCCCCGCCCCCGCGCCGCCAGTTTACCGCATCGTCAACGGCGTCTCCTTCTCCTACGGCGCCGGCGGCTTCGCGTACAACAACTACTACCCGCTCAGCGCCGCCGCCCTCCACGATCTCGCCAGCGCGCCGCCACACGTCAGCTACCCGCCGGAGTTCTGGTTCACGCAGCTGTCGTACCACGGCGTCGAGATAGTCGAGCTGACAGCGGGTGTGCACCCGTTCGGGCTCACCAAGGTGCTGAAAGACGCGGCGCGGGCGCTGCCGCGGACGGTGAGGCCCCCGATGTCGCGTGAGAGCGCGGGTGCTGAGGGCAGGCAGGAGTCCAACACGCCGCAGTGGATCGTCGAGATCAGCGGCGAGCTGGCGCGCGAGTACCAGCGGCTCGCGCTGACGCACGCCGACTTCCTGTCGCTGTCGCCGGCGGCGGCGTGCACCGCCGACACGCCGCGCTTCCTGACAACGTACTTCGGCCTGCGCCGGCCCGCGCTGCTGGAGCTGTCGGACCTGCCGTGGCCGGTGCGCAAGCGCCTGCCGCTGCACACCGCCGACTTCCCCGGGCTGCACGCGTCGGAGGTGCTGACGCACACGCACCACATCCCGACGGTGGTGCTGGGCTGGGACGCGGCGGCCGTGCACCGGCGCGCCGGCGAGCTGAAGTTCTGCCGCCCCGAGGAGCTGGCGAGCGGGCACACGGCGCGCATGCGTGCGGCGCGCGCGGCGCGGGTGAAGGCGGAGGTGGAGATGATGCGCGCCAGCGTCGCGGCGGTGGCGGAGGAGCAGCGGCGGATTGGGATAGACGCGCAGCGCCGTCGCGCGGAGGAGGAGGAGCGGCTGTACGAGGAGCGGGAACTGCGGGCGATGGAGGCGGAGGCCGCGAGCGGCGGCGACGTGCAGTTCGTGGCGTCCGTCACCGTCAGGCGCGAGCGCGACCATGAGGGCGAGTATGAGCGCGAGCGGCCGGATCGCCTGGCGATCCTGTGGCCGTGGGAGGGAATCCGGCGGCCGCTGGCTATCGAGCCGTATCCGCAGCCGCGCGCCCAGTCACCGCTCGCCGAGCAGCGCGGAGAGGGTCCGACGCCGGATAATTCGCTCAAGCGCGCGGCGGAAGACGACGTGCGCCGGAGCCGGAAGTATATCAAGCGCGAGCCGATGTCGGATGAGGACTCGGACCCGGGGAATAACTCGGACGAGGATGACGACGACGACGACGGGCAGGACGCGTACGGTGCGGGGCCGCAGTGGAGTGATTGTGCGGAGCATCGGTTGTCGAGTGTTGCGCCGCCGGTTGGGAGGGAGCAGTGGCCGTGTGGGTAAACGATCCGGGTACTATAGATTTTTTTATGTTGAGCGCATTATATAAACATGGAGTGAGGGGTACTTAGCTGGTATTTTGCGGACATTGCTATTGTTTTTTTCTGTACTTTTATAGCATCTTGCGTGTGTGTTTGTTGCCGGGGTTTGTTATTGTTACTACTAGTATTGTTCATAAGTTCTGTATTTCTCTGTATTAGTTAAAAGTGTGAGCATAATTTATTGGTGTTTGGCATTCACACTCCCGACATGGCCCGCTGCAAAACTTGAGGTAGAACTTGCCTATTTTTCTGCACCAGCAGTAGCCGTGATCAAGGTGAACCATAGAGTCCGTCAAAGCGATGAATGATGAGATGATGAGAGATGGCAGAGAAAGAAAAGTGCCATGCAAACGTGAAATCTAACATAACGTATTAGTCACAAATCGAAAGAGCCAGAGGTCGTATTTAGTACCAGGTGTGAAGTAATTTCGGAAAATTTCACAATTGTCTTGATGGTGAAAAGTTGCACGGAGGTACAGAATATGATGAGAGGCAGACACTTGCACAAGGCACTGCCTTGCATAGTAGGTGTATGGCACGATAGAGCTTCAAAAGAGAGGAGAAGAAACAATGACATGTTAGAGTTGTGTCAGATGGCGTGGGGTCTGTAGACTGACTTTCTGCAAGAGGATCATCTGAAGAAGAACCAAGCTATCTCGTACTGTGGACTGTGGGCAAGCACTGGCTCTGTGACACTGGCGATCTGTTGTTTCCTGCAGAAGCAACAGCTCGAAGAAAGATCGTCGTGCTGCTAACGTGGTTGAGATGAACGATAGAATTCATTGAAGAGATTGTCAGAGATGAACACATGGTCGTGTTCGTTGTTAAGTGAAGTGTACAGGAAGAGAAGAGAAGGGAAGAAAGAGTAGAATAAAGATGATGAGAGATCAGGAGAACCGAGCCTACATGACCGAAACAGAAACATGGTTGATGCTACAACCGAGTGATTACCGGTGTAGATGTTATATTTTCACAACACGTGTAACCTGCCGTATGTGTCCCAGAAGCCAGCACCGAAGGCCTTCAGCGATTCATTACCAACCCACTCAGGTAAATTACTTATTTACTACAGCTTCCGCAGTACCCTTCCAACAAAGCAATCTCGCGTGCGGGCACACCGTTTCGCTGCACCGGCCCAGCCATACCACGACCTACGACCTAGAAACCCCTTCTCCTCGCCAACACCCCGCCGACCCATCTTCCCTCAGCCCTCGACGAAGTCCAAGGAACAAATGAAAGACGCGTCCCGCATAGCCGGAACACCACCAAAAATTGCGGAGCGCAACCATGACTGCGCCCACCCGCCTTCCGTCGCCGAACCAGACCAAACCAATGACGTGACGCGAGGCGGGTGCGAGACACACCCGCGCCCGGTGCAGGTGCGACAGGGGACGGGTGGAAGTCTGCGACTGTGGTGCTTCTGGAGCCGCCAAGGCCGCCGAATTCTGATAGGCGGGGGGAGAAAGAGGGTGCGGGGGAAGGGGGAAGGGGGGAGTTTGTGGGCGTGGGAAATCTGCGTGGGCTGCTGCGTGGGCTGCTGCTTGGTGGAGACCCGAGAGCCGCTGTGTCGGCTGGGCCTAGTACTCCGACTGGAACATGCAAATCGGCGCTCGGCCACCGTACACCAGCTCTCCCCACAACATCTGCAGCTCCAAAAAGCTTCAGAGCCCGTCCGCCTACCGACATCCGATCCGACGTCCGCCCCAAAACCGAGAAGTTGCCCGAACCATAACTCAGCGTCGACGGGAATTCTGGCGCCCAAAGAAGCGTCCGAAACGCCCCGATTTCATTACCTTCGAAGCACGAGGTCCGAGGATTTGTTCACTTGCGGACCGAGCATGCCTGAACGCGCCCGTGGGCATTCTGTATATGATGTAAGAAGTAGGTTTAATTGTAATTGTAATGATCACTGCAGCGCGGCAGTGACGTTTTGATTCTGCTGCATAACTACAAGTACAAGGCCGAAAATACGCGTCTACACACCGCCCAACACGCGGTCGGCAAAGAAACTCACCACCCCCCGCGCCCTCTTCCGTAGCCCTTTTCGCGGGCGCGTAGAGCTGGGCCTCGCGTCTTCATCTTCACTGCTGACGTAACCGGCCTTACCACCACCTCCTTGCAATTCTCCGTTTCCACCTCGCGTTCCACCTCCGCCGCCCCCTCCTCCTCGTTCGTTTGGTGCAGATTTGGATTTACTACGTGGGGTGAGATTCGAGGCCATTGGGTAAATTGCGGGTGTGGGTGTGTGTCTTGGTGGTGCTGTTTATGCTTGTACAGTGGGGGCAAGTTGGGTTCGGTGGTGCGAGATGGGTGGGAGGCGGTTGGATCAGGTGGTATAGATATCAGGGTTGGGCGGGAAGGTGTGCTTGGGCTGGGATATATGAGGGGGACGGAGTAGTTGAAGGGGAGTGTCATTAAATGGGGTTGGTGAAGGGGAGAGGGGGGTAGACGGACGCGTTTAATGGCTGATTTGAAGGTGCTCGAGTATTCGATCATATCTCGTGGGGTTCGGTCTACGATTTTTGTGGGGTTGGGATGGTGTTTAGTCAAGGTATGATGGACGATATGGGTATCTGTCACTCGATTCGAGCGAGTGCTCGAAAGAGATGCGTCGTGTGGAGATACTCTACCACCACGGTGTCCCCTCTCGGCCCAGAAAAGACCTGGGTACACTACAGTTACAACGCGCCAGACAGGCAGGGAAAGATAAACTCGATATTACATTACAATTTCAAGTATTTAGATATTGAGCTATGATCGCGACGTGTTTCCTGGAGAAACTACGATCCCACAATGCTTAAAAGACCAGTGCGCTACAACTACAACCCCGCCAAAGTCCACCCATATATCCCACCACGCTCTCCACCTCATTTCGCAATCAAATATTCCAATCCCATCCTACCGCGGCCCCTCCCCGAACTTCTCTCCCTGCTGTCCCGGTCCCGGTGCCATCCCCGGCTGCAGCTGCTGCGGATGCTGCGTCGGATACTCTCCCTGCTGCTGCGGCGGCGGCTGCTGCGTCGGATACCCATACACCGGCTGTGGCTGCATCGGCGGCGGGGGCTGCTCATACACCGGGCTCTGCGCCTGTCCCATTCCCTGTCCCTGCGCCTGCGGATACGCGTTATCATGGAACGTACTGAACGGGCCGACGGTGCCCTGCGGCGACACGGCGCCGCCATACTGCCCCTGCCCGTGGTTGTGGACCTGCTGCTCAAGCCCATACGCCACCGTCCCCTCGGGCGCTTCTGCCGGCGCGGGCCACAGGCTGAGCGGGGCAGGCGTGGGGGCGCCGCCGCCGAGTTCGACCGGCCCGGGCGAGTTGACGCGGGTGCTGGCCGCGCCGTGGTAGGTATGTTCGGTCGGCGCGTAGGTGGAGCCGTACGGGTAGTGGCCGGCGTCGGTCATAGTCGGCGACAGCGGTGTGGGGGGCGCCTTTGATTCCGCGGCGTTCTGGGCGGCGGTGTGCGCTGCGGCGGCGGCGGCGGCGGCAGCGTGGGTCTCGGCGTTCTGGCGGCGGCGGCGGTGGAGGAAGAAGAGGATTATGCCGAGGATGGCGGCGACGCCGAGGACCGTTGGCAGGATGATGATGAGGAGCTTGTTGATGTTCTTTTTTGGCTCGGGGGTGGCGGACGAGGAGGGGAGGGAGGCGCCCGCGGGGGGGGTGCGCGTCGGTTTGCGAGCGGGCGCGGAGTAGGAGCGATACATGAGCACGCTGAGGTCGAAGTCCAAGTCGTTTTCAGGATGTGTCTTGTCGGCGCCGCCGAAACGGTTGCCGCCGATTACGTCCAGCACTTCGGTCGGGACTTCGTAGCCGGTGAGCTCAGGGTCGAACAGAGCCCAGTAACCCTTCTCCTTTGAATTTTTGCCCAGGTAGGCGTTGTGGACGCCGGTTACGCCCTCGGCGTCGCACTGAAGCATGGTGGGTTAGCGAAGCACTTTTGGAAGTCAGGTGCGGGAGAATCTCACGGTTTTGACCTCCGGATCCAGCGGGAATTCGCCGCCGATGATGAGCATCTGGCTGCCTCCGTTGACGACGTTGCAGGAGAGATCATAGTGGGGGAAGTACGCTTCGTTCTTCTTGCGCACATGGTCGGGGTACACGCGCACCCACGTGAACGTGGGGATGCTCAGGATGTAGAAGTCATCGAAGCCGGTGGTCTGGTTGCCAAAGCCCATGCCACCGTAGATATAGATGTTGTGGCTGCTGCCATCTTTGGCGCTGGCGACACCTCCGCAGAAGCGGCGGCGCCGTTCGGGCGTGGTGCCGGTGGCATTTTGTTGGTATACTTTGCCGTTCGCCGTGTCGATTATATCGATACGGTTCATATCAACCTACTTCTTGTTAGATATATTTCTCTTGTGCTCCGTTAGACCACTGGGAAACTTACCGACTGCGCCAACGCTTCGCTTCCATCCGGACTTTCCACACCACCGAAATGTATCAGCAAACCTTTGTCTCCAACCGGAAGCCAAAATAGGGCCCCCTCAGCTCTTCCGTAGCCGCCTGGCGCCTCGGTTCGGTTGCTCCACACATCGTTGACCATATCATACTCCAACAGCTTCGGGCTGGCCATCTTGGGCCCGCCCCATCCAAAGTTATTCTGCTCACCCATCCATCCGCCCAGCCAGTACGCCATGCCAGTGCTTTCCACCACTGTTCCTGCGCCATAACTGGTCCGGGTAACTTTGTCGTCTACTGGGTATTTCTCCCACTTGTCTTCATAGGTATCGTATTTCCAGCCCTCCATGATATCCGGCTGCCCGCCTGGCGGCCACTCTCCGCCATACATGAACAACCTCCCATTTGCCTGGTCGGCCCACAAAGCACCGCCCACAACTGAGGGGACCTGCAGCGGCTTGGTCAAGTTTGTTAGCAGCGGCGGCATGCCTAGGTCCTCCTTGGTCTTGGGACTGATGACGGTGGATAGATCGTGCGACAACAGCCGGGTATTGGTGTAGTTACGTGGGCCGCGGCCCTGAAGATTCAGCTTTCCGCCAGTGATGTAGAGGGACTCGCCAACCACCGCCGTGGAGTGCGAGAATCGGCGGCAGAAGTCATTGACGGGGTCGTAAGTGTCGACCGACTGTGCGCCCACCCCGGCAGCGACGGCCAGGGCGAGAGTAAAGAGTGAGAGTTGCATCGTGGGCGTGAAGCGTGAGACGATGGAGACGAGGCGAAAAGCGCGGGCTGGAAGAGCTCCTTATTATATAAATTGGCCCACTGCGAAGGCGCGGTGCTATCAGCCCCAAAAAAAGCAAAAGCGGTCCTGCGCACTCGGTTCGTGCCGTGATTGATTGGATGTACCGCTCCAGGATTTCGTATGCAGCTCTCGATGTGTTGGTTGATGGCGGGGGAAAAAGGAAAAACTTGGTCTTGCGCTCAGCTCAAAATAGAAGTGCAGCAGAGCCACTCCGCATTTCACGATATTCGGTTCAGACGCAGCCAACCGGGAGGAGCGTACTGAAATATGATGCGATGGCTCGTAAATCGGGCGTTATGACAATCCCCATTTTCTTTGTGTGAAAGCTGTGATATCGCCCAATGGGCTCAGCCGCAGTATGGCGTTCACAGTTGGTGGTGGCCAATTTCACTTCCTGCCGCAGAAACAGCCTCCCGTCCGTCTGGGCAAAAGCCTTGTGTGACGCTAAAAAAGCTTGTACTTATTAGCGAACAATCGCGTTCTCTGGTTGGTGGATAGGCGTAGGAGTGCAAGGATGATCCAAGGTTGGGGGATGTTCTAAAAGCCGGGTTGTTCCTTCTGCGAAAAAGCACGGCGTGCGCAGTTACGTTGTAGGAGAAAGAGAAGTCAGTTGAGCTGTTCTAGCTAAAAAGGGGTACGTATGCACTTCCAAGAGGGCTGGTCAGTTGAGCAAAAGAAAATATCGTTTGTAGATGACGAGCTTGGAGAAAGTTGCGGATTGCTTGCCGAAGATGGGGTTTCGCTTGCCGTTCCATTGCTCCGGTGTTATGATTTCAGCAACAGGCGTGAAGAAGCAGGTGATGGTCTATGAAGAAGAAGCACACAACGATGCGAGGTAGAGTCATACGATCAGATATTAAAGTCAATAAAGAAGAAATTGGTTAGATGCGTTCAATGAAGAGTTCTGGAGATGGAGAAAAAGAGTAGTCGAATCTAGACTGCAAACCTATTGGGCGGGTGAAGTTTCATGAGCAGTGATTCGCTTTCGCTGTTTCCAGCACTACTTCGTGTTTAGTGCAAATTTCACAACGACACATAGTAAGCACAGCTCGTACGACACTTTACAAGTAACCTAATCTTTAGTAATGATGCTCGTGCATATACTTAGTCCTGACATAATTGAACCTCGTGTTCTAGCTAGCTAGGACGATACTAGTATCCAGTACCAGACCCCTATTTCTCCGGAAACTTGCGGTATGCAAAATTCAATCTATTCATAGCTTCTTTTATTTGGAAAAGGGCCATTCACCGTCAGTCTCAGATCTATCGCGTTAGCTACCCTAAACGTCCCAACCACAAACCTCTCAAGCTAGCTACATAAGATGCCTACCAATTCCCATCCCTTAAATACAACTCCACAACCCGCTTCTTTTGCAGTCAGTATGGGTGCATCCTGGTAACAATCGGCCAGTCCGAGAACTCTGGGCACTTCTCTGCCAGTGGCAAGGTTTGATAAGTCGGCCAAGCTATTTGAAAATACCGCGTTTGGTTCAGTTCCTCGGCATGTCCAGGTTCAATGAAATGCTGCATGCCGAAATTTCCCTCGTTACATAAAGCCGCACTCTTCGCGGCTATCTAGATTAAATGTCGGTCCCCGGTTCCCTGCGAGCCCTAATGGTTGCATCTCTAGATACTTTGCGCTGAAGTGGATGTGTAAAGATTCGTGATCCTGCACTAGCGGCTATTACTATCATAGCCACTTCTTATATGTAGAATGATACGCGAACGGATTCTTAAGAATACTGAATATCATGCGGCATGCCAGCTCGCAGAGAGGTGCACGGTGAGCCGAGCAACGATTTATGAACATGTTTCGGCCGGCAGACCAACGTCCAAATGTACCGACTACCAATGAAGTGCGTACTTATCCGCAGCCCAGCACGTTCTCCAAGTCGTCCAGCGAGTTCCAACTTCTAGGCGAGCGAATCAACCGTCCCAGCCCAGCCAGGCCCAGCCCAGCGTCCCCGCCTATAAATCCCCCTCTTCCCCCGCACCCCTCTTTTCCCCTCCCGCATATAAACTGAGGAGGCTTTGGTGGCTCCGGAAGCACCACTGCCACAGACGTCGACCCGTCGTCTGTCGCACATGCTCCGGGTGTGTCTGGCACTCGCCTTTCGTCATTGATTCGACCCGGCGACGGAAGGCGGGTGGGGCAGGCGCATCTGTGTTCATGATGGCGGTCCACAATTTTTGGTGTTGTTCCTGCTGTGCGGGAAGAGGATATCGCTTCTTTCATTGGTTCCTTGGACGTCGTCGAAGGGCTGAGGGAAGATGGGGTCAGTAGGGTGGTCGGGAGGAGTCGCGGAAACTATTTCGATTTTTCCGGATAAGTCAATTTTGTGCTTTGCTATCTGGTGAAAATGGCGCATATGCACCGGTGCTAAAGGTCTCGTTATTTCTGCTGTTTGACTTCTCTCTCGCTTGCAAATTACAACCCAGATCGATTGGTTCAAATCTTGCACTCGAATAAGCTTAGCATCTCAGTGTTCGTTATTGCTTCAACAGACTGCGTCGTTCATCTCAAAAAAGCCATCAGCACCGATATCTCCAACTCGCTGTTCTTCACGGATCACTTTGTCATCCTCTAATGGTACCTGATGGCGTCACCACGCCAGAGCTTGGTCATATTCCGAGTTGTCCTGAACCTTTTTCAGTCTTCAAATGATCCTCTCGCCGAAAGTCAGTCTACAATCCAAAATACCTCATACAACTCTAAAATTTCCGCTTTTTCTCCTTTCTACTACAGTTCTATGATAACTTACACCTACTATGCAAAACCGCGCCTTGTGCAAGCGTCTGCATCCCTCGTGCAGCCCTTTACTACCAAAGAATTTTGTCTTGTGCGACTTTCTAACATTACTTCCAACTAACATGTCACCTATAAGTTCAATTGGTAAAAGAACTTAGGCCTGCAGCTGGGTGACAAAAATGTTTGCCTCTATGTCGGAGGTTGAACTTACGTACTACAAGCTCAGTAGTCTGTCAGCCTTGCACTTTTCTTCTTGGTGTATTTGTACACCGACAGGCGTCACACACAAGGCGTTACGGCTGCACAGATTATAGCAGCTCCGGTGGTTCACGAACGCCACAGTTGTACTAGATCATAAACCAATATCACAGAATCAGGACTTCTCGATGACCTCAAAATATGGGAAGATCAGACCTTCAAAGTGTTATGTTTGCTCGGCTGTCTGATTGCTCGGCTCGGACAAATTCTCTCCGATTTAGGGCGGGAATCGGATCGAAAGTGTTTAGGCGAAAAGCATTCTGGAGCTTCAAATCTTATACAAGGTCGCAGAGAGCTGGTGCTGCATGTTGGGCTGAGAAACGGTTGATGTATGATATAGATTTCCGTGTACTTATGTTTCGGCCAGTAGACCAAGCCTAACGACTACCAATCATGTATTGAAGAGTAGAGTTATCAGTAGCCCAGCACATTCTTCAAGTCTTCCAGCGAGCTCCACGGAGAGTGAACCAACCGTTCCAGCCGAGCCCAGAATTTCTCTCGCCCATAAATACCCCTCTTCTTCCGCATCCATTTTCCCTCTCACACGTCACGCTAATACCTAAAGGAGGCTTTGGTGGCTCCCGAAGCACCACTGTCCCAGCCGACCCTGTCGGCTGTCGCACATCGTCTGTGTACGTGATGTCGTTCCGAAATTTTTGATTTTTTGCCTGCTGTGCGGGGTGGGGATGGCTTTCGTTGGTGCCTTGGACGATGTCGAAGGGCCGAGGGAATATCCGGGGGTTAGTGGGGTGGTCGAGACGAGTCGCAAGAATAATGGGGTTTGATCACGGAATATCACCTTAATAAAAGCCGCCGGGGTGTGGAATTCTAAACTGGAGGATTTTGTTTACATTTGACGTGTCTTACTGCTTCTTTCTTCGCTCCTCTTTCTCTCTTATCTCTCTCAACTGATGTCTTTATCGATGCCTCTTTGAGTCGTTCTATATCGAACTCTCAAACGATTCTGAACACATGTGGACTGTCATGATAGAATTCTACAATTTATTTGATTATGAACACCAGAATATACCCTATCACCCAAACTGGAAAGTTACAACTCGTGTAAGAACCGGCCCTTCCCGTGCACCGTCAAGACTCTATGGTATCTAACCTTTCTATAGATACCGGCTGAATAGAAACATCTGACGTAACCCTCGTCAACTCAAGATCATCATCATACCTGCTATCCATGTCTAGTTGGGTCAAGCTTATTGGCTTCCCCCGAACGGTACTTATTATATGGGCGAGTCGACTTTGAGACCCCATCTTCCACTTCAATATCCCTCGAAATGCTGGTAATGTAAAAGCTAATGCTGCACCAAGTGTCTCCAGATAGCACAGCAATAACACAAAGTGATTTTCTGACAATAAGTCTTTTACGCCATGCCGAGGTTTTTTCAGATCTGCAAGAGTGATAAGAGTGCCATTACGATACAGGACAGCAAACCGGATGATTGGTGCAACGAGTGGGATTAAACCCATGAGAAAGACTAATGGAAGCACCTGAGATTCTAACCTAGACATCCTGAGATGCCTAAGAACCGTCAAGGGGATAACAAAGACTAGAGCCTCGGTAAGTTCTTATAGATACAACACAACGAATGGTGCAAGTAACATACTCATTAGATCTGTGCTAAGTGAGAAGGATAGCCAAACAATCTGCGACTCAGTCCCCCAGGCTGGGTTACAAAAAGTCGAGTTTGCATAAGCTTTTAGATCCCTTCCAGAGAGTTGTAAGCATCAACTTTTGGAACAGGATATCTATTACTAAACTAACCACGGATCACCAAATTTCGGGCAGTAAGCGAAGACTGCCACCAGATTTGCGAAAAAAGTTACCACCAACGTGGCTGCGGTCAGATGCAGAGCAACCCGTAGCTTTTGAAAACCATCACTAGGGACAAGATTCCAATAAAGCGAAGTAAAGGCACCTGATATGTCTCATCAGCAGACTCTATGGATTATTTAAACAATATAAAGTTACGGTACCTTTTAATAACCAAATTATCAAAATATGGAGATTGTATGTCGCCATTTTGCGTTTCAAAAAATCCACAGTAACAAACTTGATCAGAACCATCTCCTCATAGTTTTCCTTCTGACGAATAGAACCCTCTACTGCCATCTCAAATTGATCATATACACGTATACCGATCATGATGGTAATTGCAACGCCGAACTGCACATCACTGGCCAGCATGCTAGGTGTCCGCGCTCGCTTTCGCAGTACCCAGAAGCGCAGTATTGAGATTATAACTGTAAAGATGCTACAGGCAAGATAAGAGTACTTGTAATTCTGATGTTGAGTTAGACCTACTGACATATTGTTTTAAAGTGGAGCGATGTGGTAGCTTGAGACGACTCGAGTGCCCGAATTATATCAGTCCTTTCCAGTGTCTATCTTTGCTCCCCACAATCCAATAGTGACACAAAGTATAACCCGACCCCTTTATTCTCCAGATGGACAAGGCCAACTAGCGATTTCGGCAAATTATGTTTAAAAGTTCACATCGTCAGCACTTGTGAACAAGAATGAGTGCAGCAACGGCAGTAATCCGCACCACCCAAAAAAACACTTTGGCAGTGTTTCGAAAAAAATGATAAGGCGCAGACCAGGAACACGATATATTGCTTAGTAGGCGTTGCGTTATCCCAACGGCCCACTTCGGACTTGCAAGGCGTTTGTCGCGCCGCGTTGGTCTGTGCGCCGCGTACGTTGGTCTGTGCGACGGGTGAATTTCATGCCAATTAAGTAGGGCAGATTGATAAAGCTCTGGGTTCTCCGCCACGATTCTCGACTGGGGATCGCCTTAGAACTTTGCGCTGGTATAGCTGTTTCTATAGCGCGTGGATGGAGATACTCAGGTTGAGGATATTGAGCTGGGGGGGCCTAGGATCAGATTCGAGAAGTAGTTCTTTCAGGGCAGAGGGTTTTCTACAACCGCCTTCGATTTCCTGTCGATTTTGGCGGACCTACAAAATCAAGAGAATTCGCCCCGTTCGCTTGGTTATTGGAAATCACTTTCCTTTGCGCTTGACAAGATTAGTGGGAGTCATAAATTGTCGAAGCAGTCACTGCTCAATCCCAGCTACCTCGATGGTAAGTGTTTGAATAGCGGCGAGCCCCTGGAACAGCATCCATCATCGAAAGCTTGTATCGCGCCTGATAGCAGTTTAGCCTTATGATCTGACTCCGACTCTCCATGCTAGATCCTGTATTCCATGGGCTGGAACCTATCCGGTCGGTACTATAATATCCACCCTCGCTGTTTATCAGGCCCAATAATAAGTTTCATCTCAGCAGCTTACCGCCTAGTCGCCATTAGGGCAAAATAGACTGGACACAAGAAACTTCCGCAGTGTTCAACTCTGCGGACACCCGTCCATATATGCAAAAAAGACAAAGCATTCAATCGACGAAAACAAACTTGGTTTCTTCAAAACACACATATAAGACTTCGCAACCATTGAGGGGCATTCCACATCGAACCGCCGAAACGTACAGGCTCTGTCAAAGCCGGACGAACGGCGCAGCGTTGTGTACTACATGTAGGTATGCACCAGGCAGCTACCCCGTAGCGCGCGCAATTGAAGGACCCAGGAGCTTGTCGCGTGCGAGACACGGCGGGAGCAAGGCGAGCTGCCGGCGTAGCACCGCAACCTTGTCGATATTGCTTTCTGCCAGCCTTTGTGCTACACCCACTCAGCCAATGGACTAAAAATTGTCTGTCGGAAAGCTTTCACAAGGCGTTCATACCTCGCCTGCAAACTTCCATCAACCGCGTTTTGAACAGCGGTTCGTCTCAGAAAATGGCAGCGGTTGGGACTACGAGTGTATCTACGATTTCCTAGACATAATTTGCTTCTATGCTGAAGACTGGAATGCCAGCAAAACAACCAAATGTCTGTCGCAACCAAGCTAGGAGTGGTAATATCTCAAACTATCGGTCGGAGATTGTAAACAGATTAGAGCCGCATTATTGAAGTCTGGTGCCTGCAATCATTGATATTATATCAGACGGCCCGGGAGGCCGGGTCCCACGTTTACAGCACGCACGTCTGACGGAGACACAAGGTAAAAGGAACGGCTCTGGCAGAGGCTCCACCCACAAAGATCTATCCCCTACCTGTGTCTCGTGGGCGTATTAATGTCACCAGGAAAACGCACTGGAAAAAAGGTGTATGCCGCGTTTAGACGACCGTTGAGCAAAAACTACCGTTCGTCTGACCGGTCGTTGACGAACCATGAACGTTGCAACGATTTTAGCACGAAACCACCCCACGAACAACCACTTCTCAAAAACAACCCTTTGGATTGCTTTTACATATTTTCAGACCGACCGAGTGATCAAGCTTTCCCCTTGATCAAGTGTTTGACTATCAACTGGTCAACTTTATCAGTCGGTTGAGCATGACAGCTAGTTCCTCAAGTCTAGAGACGATGACAGGAACTACTCTCATTTGTTCTATCATCCGCAACGGTCAAACTCACTTTGTGATGGTCGAACAGGCAAACACAAGGGAGAAGAAAGACAACTATCTCGCATAACAGTTACAGGGCCACCGCCACCTATTTAAACAGCACAACCGATATTGTTGAACGAGGTTTTGATAGGATATGTTCCTCGTTACTCCATCCCTCGGTCGGATCACGCAAATAGCGAATTAAAGCGAAAAAATGAAAAAGAAAGTGCGAAAGAAAGAAAGAGAGAAGGAAGGAAGGAATGAAGGAAGTGAAAAAGGAAAAAAGAAAGGAAAGGAACAGGATAGAACAAAAAACAAAGAGAGGGTCTAGGAAACGGAAGATCAGCTAGTAAGCACAACCAATCACTCGTCACTCATAGAACAGAAAAGTAATTTTTCAATCCAAATCAATCAATCTATTATGTATTATTACAATCAAATCATCTAAGTAAAATCAAAAACTTTTATAGTATCTATCCCTCTATCTATTATCCGCCCCTTCGTCCCCTCTCACTCACCCCGATGGCCGCTTAGTGGCAGCTATCGTCAGAGCAGCCAGAGTATCCAGCGCCGTAGTATCCGGTTGCCGGGGCAGCAGCGTATCCGGCGTATCCGTTGTATCCAGCATACCCAGTCGCGGGGCGGGCAGCGTAGGCCGCAACAGGCGCAGCGGCGACGGGAGCGGCGTATGCGACAGGCGCAGCGCGGTAGGCGGGGACCTGGTAGCTGTTGTCGCAGCCATAGGGGGAAGCGTCGCAGTTGTCGTTGGCGGCGAACGAGTCGTAGTTAGAGCCGAGATTGAGGCCGCCGAGGCTGGCGGTGGCGTCGTCGATGGCGCCCGAGAAGTCGTCGACGGCGCTGTCGATGCCGGAGGTGTCGAAGTCGAAGGCGCTGGCGACGCCGCCGGTGCCGGTGGAGGTGGAGGTGGAGGTGGAGGTGGATGTGCGGCGGTAGACGGCGGCGGGGGTGTCGGTTACTGTGTCATCGACGACTACTGCGGGGTCCTCGACGACCGCGTCCTCGACAACTGGGTCCTCGACCACGTCGTCTTCGACCACGTCGTCTTCGACCACAGTGTCTTCGGTGACGGCTGGGGCGTCTTCAACGGCCACTGCGTCGTCCGCAACGACATCGTCAGTGACCACAGCAGGATCGGCGACCACAGCAGTGTCAGCGACCACAGCAGGAGCAGCAGCATAGTCGGTGACCACAGCAGGGTCAGCGACGACTGCGGCGTCATCGACAACGGCGTCATCGACATCGGCCACCTGGTTGCGGAAGGGGCCGTATCCAAAGCGGCCATAGCCACCACCGTAGGGGCCGCCGAAGCCACCGAAGCGAGGGCCGTATCCGCCAAAGCCGCCACCAAAGCCGCCAAAGTTGCGGTTGCCGTTGGTGTTGGTGTTGGTGTTGGTGTTGGTGTTGTAGTTGGCATTGATGTTGCCGTTCTGGCGCTTGGTCAGGCCGTCACGCTTGAAGAAGCGGCCGCCGTAGCCACCGAATGGGTAGCCGAAGCCACCGAAGCGGCGGAAGCCAAAGCCGTTGCCGAAGCCGCCGAAGCCACCGAAGCCGTTGCCGAAGCCGTTGTCGAAGTCGGCGTTGATGTTCTGGTTGTTGTTGAGGTTCTGGTTGATGTTGTTGCTGCCGAAGCCGTCAACCTCGTCTTCCTCACCCTCGCCGTCGAGAAGGTCACGCTTGAAGAAGCCGCCGCCGAAGCCGCCGAAGCCGTTTCCGAAGCCGCCAAAGCCACCCTCTCCGAATCCGAAGTTCATGTTCTGGTTGTTGTTCAGGTTCTGGTTGATGTTGTTGCTGCCGAAGCGCTTTTCGATCACAGCAGCATCGTCGGCGGCCAATGTGTCATCGACCACGGGGACAGCGTCAGTGGCCAAGGTATCATCGACCACTGCTGCATCACCGGCGACTGCTGCATCTCTGTCAACGGCCACTGCGGGATCTGCAACAGCATCGGCTACTGCGGGGACTGCAGTTTCATCAATGACGGCTGCAGGATCCTTGAGGGCAATGTCATCGTCGCCGACAAGCTCGTCGCGTCTGAAGAAGCCGCCACCGAAGCCACCGAAGCCACCACCGAAGCCGTTGCCGAAGCCGGAGTTGCCATTGCGGTTGGTGTTGGAGTTGATATTGACATTGCTGTTCTGGCGTTTCTGCATTTCGGCCTCATCACGCTTGAAGAAGCCACCGCCAAAGCCGCCAAATCCATTGCCGAAACCATCGAAGTTATCGTTGCGGTTGGTGTTGGAGTTGTAGTTGGCATTGATGTTGCCATTCTGGCGCTTCTCGAGGGCCTCAGCTTCGTCACGCTTGAAGAAGCCGCCGCCGAAGCCACCGAAGCCATTGCCGAAGCCGGAGTTACCGTTGCGGTTGGTGTTGGTGTTGGAGTTGAAGTTGAAGTTGCTGTTCTGGCGCTTCTCGAGAGCTTCAGCTTCGTCACGCTTGAAGAAGCCGCCGCCGAAGCCGCCGAAGCCGTTGCCGAAGCCATTGCTTCCAAAGTTGCTGTTGCTGTTCGTGTTGCTATTGAGGTTGATGTTTGAGTTGCCGCCGAAATCACGCTTTGCTTGGGCGTGTGCGGCCTCGTTGCGAGCCTCGACCTGGTCACGCTTGTAGAAGCCGCCACCAAAGCCGCCGAAACCGTTGCTGCCAAAGTTGCTGTTGCTGTTGTCGTTGGTGTTGATGTTGGTGTTCTGGTTACCGCCGCCGAGGCTGCCGCCACCGAATCCACCACCGTAGCCACCGCCGACACCGCCGAAGCCGCCACCGTAGCCGCCTCCGAAGCCACCGTTGCCGAAGCCACCGTTGCCATTGGTGTTACCGTTATTGTTGTCATTGACATTGAGGTTGCTGTTGCCCGCGTTGTTACCGAAGTTAGGAGCGGGAGCACCCATGGCCGAGACGGCGAAGAGGACAGCGGTGATGGTAGAAGTCTTAGCGAACATGTTGATTGATTGAAGTGGTGTTTTTAAAATTAAAAACTAGGAAGTAGATATAGATAGATAGAATTAGATACTTTGATAAGAAAGTATGGAAGCGATGGTAGTCAGAAGACTGGATTGATTGATTGATTGATTGATTGATTGGATTGTTGTTGAGATGATTGTTGTGATGATGAGATTTGTTCTGGACGGCGGATTGGGGTGGTATTTATGTGAATCTGGCTGGCTATCTCGCGATATTTTAGAGACCCGATTTCTCCTAGAGAACCTCTAAAGAGTTGCCTATGCCACCCGTAGTTCTCACTATGGTGGTGAAAATATTCGTCCATGACCTCACAGCGTCGTGAATCTCTAGTGTATAACTCAGGGTTTACATCAACGTTCCGACTGTAGGTGGATCCCTTATTTTTGGCAAAGAACCCTTCGAATCCCCTGGAAACAAACGCTGAGACCCTGCAGCGACCCGAGCACTCGGCTTCCAACGGCAATAAGTGGGTTTATTGAATTCGCGAGAATTTTTGTCCTTTCGAGTGATGTGAGACTTCATCAGTTTTGGTGTTGATGTTGCATTGACGCCAGACGCTCGGACCAAGGCTCCACAACACCACGAGCTTTTAGCGTTGGTCAGAGATTTAAGAGTGTGTCAATGTGAGGTATACTTGCGTGGCTTGCGTAACACCGTGACGATATGCGACCCGAGAGCGCGCAATAACAGCTCCGGTGTGCTCACAGAGAGGCCTGTGTCCGGTCAGGGGCGGAACCCGGAGCCACGTTAAACAGCATCTCAGGCCGAAGAGAAGCGTGTGCGTGCCGGCCGTTCCTGTTTCAACCTCACTCTTCGGTAATGTGACGCCACAGGTACAGCAGTGGTGGGGACCATCGAAGACTGACGAAAAGCTAGGCAAAGCTAGATGTTTCTTTCGCTGCTGGTGTTGTAACGATGAACACTTGTTGATGTCGTTGCCAGCTCAATGGTGGAGATGGAAGTTAGGAGATGGAAGGTGGAAGAAGGAGGGGAAAGATGGAAGCAGAATCTTGACGTCCAAAGGTTCAGCATCTTTGTCGCACAGGAATTCCACCTCACATTTACGACAGCTAAGCTGCAACAAGAACTCCGCAATATTTCCGCTTACTTAATCATACAACAGAGCAAGTCTTTCTTAAAGAGCTGTAGTTGTTCCACTACCAGCTTTCGCAAAAATTTCCATCAAAAACAGCACACCGTTCAACTATCAACATCCAAGAAAGCCTTTCTTTCGATGTTCTTCTTGAACCATGACAGTATCCACCAACTTACTTCTGTATCCGAAGATTCACCCAGGTAATCCAACAACCCAATCACTCGCGGCATGTTGCCTGCCACCGACAGACCCAGCTAAATCAATAGCCGCGGTCTCGCACCAGCTGCACAACACAATGCCACCATTCTGGCCGGGGTTACACAATCGGCATCGCATCGCATATCGCACAATAAGAAACCCTCCCCAATCTCGGCCACGTTCCAGTGATCGGATCAGGCCCCTACTCTCAGATTGGTAGAATCCACAAGCCAAAAAGTGCCAACGTATGAAGCGGCTCGCGGCACGTGCATATCATATGAAACGAAGCGTGATATTTAAAATAAAAGAGGACGCGGATAGATACGCGACGCTGATAAAATACGAAAACCTTAGACTAAAACACGCAAGAAAGTCGTGGATATGACAGGTTGGTTACATAAAATAGATGTGATGTGATAAAATTCCCGCTCGCTCGCCATGATAGAGATGCAAAACCTAACCCACCTTAACCCCATCGACCGGAAAAGAAAACCTCGCACAACAAAAAACCTCCCACGGCAACAAAATAAACCTCCCAGAAATAGAAAATGACAGAAAATGATGTTACCTCCAATGGTATTGCACTGAGGGGACATCTCCTTCGCGCACCCGCCCCTCCCGCACAGCCCGTCGTGCCTCATACACGACCGGATCGTTTGTCGTGTCGACCGCCAGAAACCTTCGCAGTAAGTAATCATCACCCCGCTCAACATCGCGTCGCCCCGGGACACGGTGGTACGAATCCAGATAGTCGTCCACTACATACCTACCACACATCAGCCCATCATTCCATAAACAGGGTAGGAGTGGGACAGACCAGATGAACTACTAGACGACGGCGTCGCCGAGTATGCAGTTGGTTGGTGGCGATACCGCCGCACTGGCTCGGGCGCTTCTCCGATATACGAATTCTGGTGCTGTTGATACCCGTCAGAAGGGCGCGGGCGCGGGCGGCGGCTGCGACCCCTGGCGGAACGGGCGCCAGTGTCGTGTGAACGTTGGGCTGTCTGATGTCGACTGCCGCGTCGGTAGTGCTCTGGTTCTGCGTCGACATGGTGAAGCTCCCACTGCTGCTGCTGCATATGAGGGGTGTGCTCGTAGGTCGGGGAGTGTTCTGGAGCGGGAGAACCGACAGCTGAGAGCGGGGGCTGCAGGAGCTGTGGAATGGTGTCTGCATTCACCCGCGATGAGCTGTCGCTGTAGCAGGATGTGCTCATGCCCGGGTATCGGTGTTCTGCACCCTGTATTCCAAGGCCGGATGGGAGATAGCGGGTTTGCTTGGGGGAGACCTCGACGGTTATGGCCACCGTGCGGTTTATGCGCATGCTCGACGGTGATACTGGGTATGTCGGATCTGGCTGTGGGGATGATGGGCGCGGGTCGGAGCCACCTGTGTGGTAGTCCCAAAATTGCTGTTGCGTGTTTGTGGGTGTCCACTCCATATCAACGTCGGAGTTGTAGTCAGAGCGGTCAGAGCTCGTGGCGGAATAGGCAGCTTGCGGAGAGGCCCGATGATAGTAGCTCATCGTGTAGTAGAGGCAAAGCAAAGAGAGTTTTTGTACTGATAGCTAGTTATGACTTAATCGGATGATAATGTGAGTCTGCCCTATTCTCCAGTGGGAAATTCTGGTATATTTATAATAATTGCCAGAGGAAAGATTTTGGGCTCGCGTGTCCCGTCAAGTTCGGGCACTTGCCGCAGTTGCATATCGCCAGTGCGCTTGGAGGGGGGGGGGGGGGGGGGCACCTTGACACAAGACAGTATGCCTGACAGCTTGGAGACGAACCGGGAGTTGGCGACATGTTTGACCCGTCTAGGGCGAACGGTGACATGACATGCAGGATCTATTTTCCCGAGTGGCTTTTCGCTAAGATCACGGGGAGATAAAGTGCGCAGTAGAGCTATATCGGATAAGAACGGGTCAATCAACGGCTTTATCCGAGACCTCCACATTTGTTGTCAATTCCTTCTTGTGACACCAAAAATATAGGAGATCTACAGAGGGCTTGATCCGTCGTCGGGATGGACTGTCCTTCTCAGCTGTTTGGAGATCATCCGCTCTCAAGGCGTTCCGGTTCCCCGAGAGAGCTATAGGCCTGTCTTTTGGTCCGTATTTCGACTTTGATGACGTTACGAGCCTTGTGGGAGTCACGATAAACTGATCAGCCATCGTCATTGAGTGAACAAACTCGTCGCAAGATTTTTTCCGCAATCAACCAAAGCAGCCTGCAGCCGGAGATGGATGAAAAATTTCACGGAGGGGTGGAGACATGACCCGGGGTCGACATTACGCCGCATAATACCTACAAAAATAGGTAATCCCAAGTCTTCGTCGTACAATTGAGATGGGTCCAGCCGAAAATCTACCTGGTCCTCACGCGTCCTGGATAGACCGGGCCCGATTGATCACTCAAGAACCCCAAATACCCAACTGATTTCCAATACCCAAACCCTCCAGCCAGACGCCAGCTGTCCGTGCTTTGGTGATCGACGGAAGCGAGCCCGTGCCCTACCGGTGGAACCAATCAGCTGGATGATCTCCTGCAGGCATCCCCATATTTCATCAACCGAGCCACGATTGAATCTAAATATGAGACTCTGCTTTCTCCTCCCTGCCAGCAATCGCACCCTACGCCAAATCCTGCCATCACATCACTCCACTTTTTTCCATCTCTTCGTGCTTTTCGTTGGTGTTGTGTGCGCAATTGCGGCACTCTACTCATGCCGATCCCTTTGTCCCCGCCCCTTTTAGTTCTCCATGACTCAAACACATTTTCTGCACCGGGCACCCCCTCTCCCTTCAGCTGGCCAGTAATTCTGTTGAAGTTTTTTCCCTCGTGCCTGCTCAAGCTGCAAGTTCATGTAGGTTGAGGCCACATGGGTTACAGCGGTCGGTTGGAGCACCTGCCTTCGCTTAGCACAAGCGAGTTGTGTCACGTCCCCAGCGCGCAGCGGTTGATCAATTACGAGTACGAGTACATGGAGATATAGATGCGGACCCGGAAGCTAGATATTAGTGGCAGTTACTCACTTTATGTGTGCTCAGCAGCTTTTGTCAGCACCATTAATTCTTGTCATCCTCATAAGCTCATCAACTTTAGCGCGCGTATCTCATCTTGCTCATCTGAGATACTAGTACCTTACACAAGGTATCCTATGTACTCGTACAAACCTTGGGGGAACCCCCGATATAAAACTAGTACAAGTGGCTAACAGCCCAAAATTCATGAGATCAATGGACAGCTCTCTGCACAGTTGACTCGCCGGACATACGTGAAACACCTGAACATGCACATAGGTAGCAGTTGCATGCGTAAGGCAGTTTTATCCAGACCATGTCCCCCACTTTCTCCAAGTTAGATATGCACTTCCCGATAGGTTGTTTTTTTCCCCACACCGGGGAAACACGCCTCGGGGGACAACGAAAAACGTGTCTGTAGTATATTTTCCTGCTTTCGCCTTATTACTGAGGGCTGGTGTCGTGTCGTTATGGGTGTCGGATGACACGGAGATTAGGCAGACAGTCAACCCCACCCAACCCAACCTCGGGCCCATTGTAAAGACCGCGCAAGTACTCGCGGAGTTCGGTGTCTCAGTTTTGAATCGCCGAAAGCCTTATTGATCTCCCTTTGTTGTTGAGAAAAGTTTTACCAACTAACTAATCATATTTATCCGTCTAAGTCATACGCTGTGACCTGGCCCAGTCTGGACATGCTGTTGGTCAGTGTTGATGAGGCGCTGCGGGAGTTATCGATAAGGGTTCGCTTAGGTGCACGGGCCCACCCAAAGCCAGTCCCTCGGTTATACGTAAGGCTGCGACAAGGTTTGCAATATTCCCAGCTGAAAAAAAGTATCCCTATGCGTCACTGCGACGAGTATGCATATCGATAGACGGTCAAGATGTGCTACAATGCGGCACTGCCATGAGCGCTTGTATCGGACATGTACGAGTACCACATGCTCATGATATTTTTTTAACTTGTACGCTGTACGACCAAAAATAAATTGGCAACTTTTGGGTAGTAGCACGAAAGGTTCGGCGACGTGTCATGTCCAATGTGCTTGACTTCATGACGGCGATGATCAGAAATAGAAACCTACACAGCCATGAAACTCTCACTTTTGAATGTAGATTGTTCAAGACTGCAGGCAATTGGAGACGCAGTTTCTATGAACCACCGGATAAGAAGAATGCCCTTCGTACAGCCTCTTTTGTCTTGAAATCATGAAATATCGCTATCGCTGACCCCGGTGACCAGAATTGATTTTTTTCTGCATAGCCTTAAATGAAGGGTGATTCTGTGGTCTCTGTGATCGGGTCTTGTAGAGGCCCAATGGTTGTCCAAAGAGGGCTGTCCCTCGCAATAAGTCTAGCCAAAACTACTATTTAATTTTCAATTCCGAGATATAGCTGCATGTGAAGATAGAACACACTTGACTCATGATCGATCATCTCAGACTCGGCGGCTCAATCTCGGGGTTCGGGCCTCGTTTTTCAGCTTCTGTCCATAGAGTAATCTAAACACGTAGCAGAGTGTCTCCATCCTGCTTCAGCTTAAACCACTCAAGGCGTACTGTCTCTGTTAGGCACGCTTTTACAGTAACCCAGGACTTTATCAAAGACCACTTGTGGGTTTAGGCAATCAAACGATTCAACCAGGAGGCGGAAATTGTGAGGGGCTGCGATAGTTTTGTCATGGAGCATTTAGAAACCTTGCTCACAACTCTCCACTCTCAATTAACAGCCTTTGTTTCTGTAAAGGGGTAAAGTTAGCGACTTTGTAAAGAAAAATTTCCAGCCTGGACAATGAGCAGAAACTCCACCTTCCGTGTAGCACTAAAGTAATATAATAGAAGATAGAAGAAAACTCTTCTCAATCTTCAAATTTGAGAAAAAATTATGATCACTGTCGGTATCTTGTCGTATTCTGATTTATAAAAGTCACAGTGTTCTGCAATGAAGCAAATCCTGTAACCAGCCGTGAGAAGACGCCAAAGTTAAACTTGCTTTGATTGTGGCAGTGCAGGTAGATTCTTCAACGTACCATGCAACTGCCGCAAGTGTAACTCCTTATGATAAGATGCAGATCGCAATTTTCTTGGTTTCGTTGGCCTCGTTGGCAAAGCGTGCTATATGCTCGAGATTTGTAGGTAGTTTCACTAAAGAGCTGAATCTTCGATAAGACTTCGTATTCTGGGGCAGGTTAGAAGGAGGAAAGAGGGAGTAGGAGGCGACAGCCAGGTTGTGCGGATTTTGGTTGTAACTTATGCATGCCCTCTCACTCGATATTTGCAATTATCTGCATTAAGCCGTTTCGAATTAGATCATGCACCCAGATTGAATCGTATGCAATGCATACTATGTACGCGAACCTACATATCAATAATGAGAAACGAACGACAATACGTAGCGGTTCATCCGAAGTAGTGGAAGACTGCATGCATACAATTAACAGCGTCACAAGTGAGCTACTTATCTCCCGCCTAGACAAATATTTCTTTGCACGTACGATTAATTTCCCGGCGTATCATCGGGTGATATTCGTTTAATCCACCGAGAAATGCGGAATGCTCGGATAAGGCGATAAGTAGTCTAGGTAGAAGACAACATGCCACTGTCGACTCAACTTCTCGCACTCTCCATAAAAAGCAAGCACTAAAAGATTCTGACGTAGAGACTTCCATCGTACCACGTCTACTACTTCACGGATATATATCTCTCTTAAAGTTTTACCAATTCACTCAGCTCTAAAACCATTGATCTCTGTTTTTATTCCGCAATATAGGCTACTTTTACTACATTGAAGGGTAAACCGTGATAAATTGGCTACTGTATTCAAATCATCACATAACTACAATTTCAATATGACAGTCCATATAAGACGTGCAGAGCACCGATTTAGGCCAATAAACCAAATCCAGCTGGCTAAATCACATGTCCGGGACTATTGGTGTCCATAAAACCCGAGTGATCAGACTAAGGAATGACATATTTTAGAATTTGTCTCGAGCTCAGACCCCTCATTACCTATTCAGAGCCTTTCTCGTCCCTCTATCCTTAAGATTATTACCACTGAATATCACAGACACGATGAATCATGAGCTCTTGAAAAAATATTTCGACCGGGCAGAGTGTTTGACGAATCACGTAAACTCACTCGCATGTATCTGACCAAATTTTTGATTATTTGCTGTAAATGCATGACATAGAAATTCAAAGAAACCTATAAAGGCCATGATATTGTCAAGCTCTTTCTATATTTCGAAAAATAGAAGTTTCGATGCTAACCCTAAGTTTTGATGAAAACACAAACCGGCACTCAACAATGGTCTTTTCACACGGCAAGCTACTAACCACCTTGGATGATGCGCCCTTCTTGAAATTTTGACTAAACAGTTATTAGAAAAGACTTGAAAATAAAATAAAAGATGAACACTAGTAAAAATATTGTTATTTAGGCGAATAGACGCTTTTCCATGCATTTGTGGCTGTGTTCGCGTATGCATCGACAATGTCGACTTCAGCCAACGTACCAATCGATGAAAAAATCCAGCGCTGATGGTAAATCCTCTACCCCTCTCTACCCCCATCCTTATGCACGATGCTGGTATGTGCTACCTGAATTACAACCAAATTTTTGTTTGCAAGACAAGATCCGAAGATATTCAGCTAGTTGATTCGAAAATTATATCGCGAACGGAATTACGATGCCTACAGACAATGAAATCCCTCGGCTTGAGATCGAAGACACACGGGTTAACTTTAGCAACAAGGTACCATCTCCGAGGCGGCAGAATCGACCGAGATTCATGGCTAATCACGGGAGAATCTTCGACCAGCCGGTCATCAAATGGCGGCATCCGCTACCACAGTCATCACAACATTTATCAGAGTCCCGTAGCTACCAGAATGCCGGCTAAGTCGACATCCGAGATATTCATTGAGTCGACCACATTACAAACCACGACACAACGATGCTCCGTGGTAGTTGCCTCTTTACTACTTCCTGAAATGACAGCATCTCGAGATGTAGTGGCATGTTGAAACAAATGCTGAGGAGTGCCAACGAAACCACCTGATCGGGTATCTACTTGCGTGGAGTGCCCTTAATTCCGAAATATAATAGTGCGGAACCAAATTTCTATGACGACTCCGGGACGGGCAGCTGCCGAGAGATTCGGTTGATTGATCTTTCGGAATAAGGTATGACTGCATGCATACAATGATTTGTTTGACATTGTTCCTGAATATGCGATCAATAATTTATAACTAAGGTATTTTCTTTAGGGGGTAGATCTACTCAGTGCATATGTAGACCAGTCAATACCTATTAGGTTGGTCCAGACGGTTAGTCACAATTAAGTTTATCAACTTTTTACAGTCGGACACTCCGAGGTCCTTCCGGGTCTTTCCACGATTGGTACGAATAGATACTGAATAACTAAGTATTCATTTGGACAATGCTGGCGAACTGGTACAGAGAATCAACTATCGGAAACCGCACATAACCAATTCAGATTCCAGTTATCCCACGTCATTCAACATTGTCTCGGACAAACATTCGTCCACTGGAGACTCCGAGGATCCGAGAGTGATACCCTGCAGCAGTGGAGAGGACCCCTGCCAGTGCCCAGCCTTAAGAAGTTTAAACAGCAAAATGCATACAAAGTATTCAAGTTATTTGATAAATCTTATGGACATTTGGGCATAACTATTTGTAATTTCTCTATACTGGTACACGCAGCTAGAGCACCATCATAACGTGAGAATTATATGGGTATCTCTCCATCGTCATTCGTTTGGATAGTTTAACCTTTCTAATGTCTAATTAAAACCTTTTGGCCCCCGCACTTTTTCCTTTTCATCCGTATTTGAGTTCTCTCCCTGCAGACCTCCTTGCAGCTCTTATTCTTGGGGATTGGGACATAAGCCTTTGAACACAGACGTAAGCTGTCGCACTGAATTTTGCAGCGCTTACAATCATGACGAAAACCAGCTAACGGGGGTATTTAGACTAGCGGCTTTGAGCGGAGAACGAAAATTCTGCAGGTCAATCAAAAACGTCTCTCACAAATGCATGTCAGCATGCAGTACCCAAAGAGTGGTGTTCGGGCCCGAGGAACGATATGGGTAGGGGCTAAACACCTACCGCTGGGCCTAATCGGAAAACTTGGGTCTAGGGCAACTCCGATGCGTAAGAATGAGTCGAAAAATATTGGACGTATCGTTTTTGCAACCCCTCCAAAATCCCAGTGATTTCTCAGCTTTGGGGTTTCTGCGATATGACTGACGGACGGGCCCGAGTTTTCGGAGATCAGCTCGGACCTACGACCCAAACGAAAACTTTATTATTACCTTGTAGATGTACTCTAGATTCATAATCAGACTCTGCAATTATCATTGGTTCGTAGCTAATGCAGAGAGAGGAACAAATTGAAAGGTCGTGCGAACCAAAGTTTGGTCAATCAGCAGCGACACATGGCAACTTGCACCATGGAACTGTGGGTCTGTGGCGGGTGAACCAAAATACACGACAACCCCAGATTACCATCGTTCAGCCCTGACTGATGCCTTTCAACAAAACTCGACGTCGCACCGCGGTAAAAGTTGAACACAAAGCTTTAGCTAGTGAAATATCCATCCAATTGGTACCTAAAATCGCAGTTTTGCCTTGCCCAGCCATAGGCTCAGACGCTAGTTCTGCTGGTATGTGTACTTTCAGTCCACCAGAACGTTTAGTCGTGGTTTGGCGCAATTCTTAGCAAGTCGTCTGCGCAACACGTTGATATGCGCAACTTGATTCAGCTGTCGGGGAGACCGGCGGGCATGCACGGGCTACAAAATATCTCCGTAGTTGTACGAAGTTGCGGTGCAGAGCCCCACTAGGCAGCCATTTGCTAGCTGGGCGAGCATTTGCGTTACACATCTTGGCTTCTGAAGTCACACAGAACGGCGACGTGGTACAAAAATCTCGTTTGTGTAATCTGAGTCTTGGGATTGTGTCACATATTCAGCTCCACCATCTCGTCTCCGGATCGCTACAATCATCATCGTAGGGCTGGACACAGAGATTCTCCGGGGTGTTTCCGACGGGTCCATACACGGTATATCCTTATGCAATGAAGTGTCAACAACCTTTCTCTCCAGCTCACAGGCCTGCAAGATGTCAGCGACATCGTTGAATATTGAGGTTTGTACAACCGTCTCGACACAATGAAGAAAAATCCTGACAAGGCTACTTAACAACGACCACATGGTCAAAGTAACACATTAAAACTGTCAGGCAGCTTTAGGCTAGTTCTATGTTGAAATGAGCACGCGGTAGTTGACATGGCCTCGACCGCTAGCCAACCGTCCATCCTTATCCTCCTCCACGAGCCCGAGCCTTAACTGAACTTGCAGCAACCACCGAGTGCGAACACCCACACCCTAACCACCGAATACCGAAGCGCACGGCATGGCGTGTCGAGGGCTGAAAACTTGACATGCACCCCCCCGCCACAGCCGGCGCGTGTGGAGATCGAATATAAGGTTCAAGACAGTTTAGCCAATTGCCTGGCAGCTTGGGCGCCGTCGCGTGGGAGTGGCGCTATGGGGAAATGTTTGCTTTTTGGCGTTTCCTTGCACGTATGCGTGAGTGGAGACGTATTACCAAAGGTCGCGATCGCAAACGTAACTCGCACACTCAGCGTGCGTGCCCAACAGTACTCGTACATACCGTTCGGCGTCTCCAATCGGCTAAATCGCCAGAGACCGATGGACTTTGTGACCACAGCTGTGCGGGGCTAAAGATGGCATGCACCCGGATTGCATCGCCAATTCTTGGCCCGCTGTAAACTCTTTGCTGGTGGACCGTTAGGGGCTGCTGCTCAGGTGGCAGGCCTAGACCCCGCAGGCCTTGCGCGTATGCACGTTCACTTGCACGTACGTATCTATGCAAAGGCCAATTGAATCGGTGACGTGAGTACATATTCTCCGCGGCTGCGTCCGAAGTCGAGTACTATGGGAAATCACGGAGCATCAAACACGTTGGGTTAAATAAGGATATTACTAAAACCTCCTTAGGCTCGCGCTGGTGCATTAAGCTCTGAGCTGAAGGCAGCAAGGCGGCGCGGGCTATCGGCGGGCAAGCTTTGCCGTATATTTAGTTTGACGTTCATTTATCTTTGATATGGTCTGTTTTTTGTGCGCGCACGAGGGAAAAGGGGGCTGGAAACGTGTTGATTGTGACTTGTTTTGTAACATTTCTATTTTTTTCCTACTTCGAACGCCGTGAAAATTAACATATCAAGTATGATGTAGCTACAATAGACAATACACTTCGTAAATCCTCTTATCAACATCAAATAGTGAAACAAATACAGCAAAGAAAATGAAAGCACTGCACAACACCACTGTAACAATATACAAACCAATCCATCGCTTCCGGCCGAACAAACACGACGCATGCAAAAAAAAGTAAAGTAAAGTAGACAAAGCAAAATTAAATCAGTTATCCAACCTCCAGACAAAAGAAATAACCAGAAAATTGTACAAGGGAGCTTTTTTTCTTCTATGACGCCCGTGACCCATCCACCCATCAACCTGCACCGTAACCAAGTACCAAATGTCATGAAAAAATCCCGCTAAAGCCGTAATCTATGGCCCCAAAAAAAAGAAAACGCAAAAACGAAAATGGAAAGGTAGAGAGATTTTGTGCAATGATGGTTTAGTAGACCATTGCTGCCATCGTTGCAGGCTCTGTGGCTATCTTGAGAGCGGCATCCACATCACCACGACGGAAGGCTGGATATTGGCCAACGCATACACCGCGTTCAATGAGTTCTATGAAAATCGTTAGTCTTTGGCCAGCTAGACGTCTTTGTGTGGGAGAAACAAACCTTTGCAGAACAAGTCCAAACTCACACCCTTCCTTATTCCAATGATCGTCTTCCCTCCGCGTCCCATAAAGTCCTCCTCTGTTGCGGGTCTCGAGTGCGGCTTGGGGAATATCAGCTCGCTGTTGTCAATCCCACTGTCGGTGCTGGCGTATCGCTCTAGCGGACTGCTGGCATCGCTGATCCCAGAGTCTGTCGCGGCACTGCTGTCGGTCACGCTAATGACGCCCATGTCTACGAGAACAGCCTCGACATCGTCGGGGCGGAGATATTTCTGTCCTACGCCGAGGCGGCGCAGTGCGGAGTGCGCCTCGCCTCGAATCTGTTTCGTGGCTCCACGGCGGCCGCTATCTTGGTAGGCCGCTAGGTCGTCTTCGAAGGCCTCGAGCCGTCGGCGAGGCAGCAGCTCGGGGCGCTCAGAGAGGTAAAGGGACTGTGAGTCATTGCTGGAGAGGAGCATCTGTAGTGTGGCGATGATCTCGGCGCGTGGGACGTAGCAAAGCGTGTAGGCCATAGTTCGGGCGATAGCATGTTCGTCAGGATTGGCGGCGGTGAGGAGCGTGTAGGAGCGCTGCAGAGCGGCGCGGTGAAGATGCCGGCTGAAGCTGGTGGTTGTGAGGGTGTAGTTGTAGTCTTCGGCGGTGGTGGGAGAAGGAAGAGATGAGAATGATGACGGGGATGAGAAGATAGGAGAGGGGTAGTATGAAGTTGGTGTACCGGTTGCCCGGGATTGATTTTGATGTGTTGAGGAACTGGATTCGCCATATGGTGCTGATGAACTCCGGGTATAGCTCATTTGATATCCCCATGCCGATACCTGAGGTTGGCTGGTGGCACCGAGCTGGCCGGTAGAAGTCCCTCCATTATCATCATCATCGCGAGACCGCGGACGGCTGGAGCGGGAGTCGGCGCTGAGGGGGCGCTCATGTTCATCCTCTTCTCCTTCGCCAGAAGAAGTACCATCATTAGGCCCTAGAGCTGCTCGGACGAATCCCATGAACTGCTCTTTAAGCTCGTTGTGTTCAGGTGAATATGAGTTCTTTGATGCACTGTCGTATACCTGGAAAAACGTCTGTTGCATACCGTCGATCGCATTCTCTAGCTCGGTGACGCGCGTTCGCAGCGATGAGATTGTAGTCTCTTTGCGAAGTCTGTATGCACGTTGTGCGAGTCTAATCTGCGTTCTCCGGCGCTGGGATGAGTTAGCTGGCTGTATACCCACAGATTGAGGAAATCACTTACGTCTGCGGCGTTTTCGTCTTTAGTGTCTAATCGCGGGCGCCCACGCTGTTTGCGCGTGCTCCCCCGACCTCTAGGGTCTGTTGGTTCAGGCGTTGTCTCGCTGCTTCCTCTATGGTGGCGCTGACTGGCGTGTTTTCCACGACGATGTGCCTCATCGACCTGTCGCTGTTGCTCCAGAATCTGTTGATCGCGATGCTCCTGCGCAGATAGAATGCTCAAATCCATGCCAAGGCTGGGATCCATTGACATCTCCATTACGTCGGGAAGCCCGGAAATGTGCGTAAACGGGTCTAGATATCCTGAGCCGTTTGATTGTGGCGGCGGGGTATGTGGGTATGAGGGGGAGTTGTAGGTTGAGGGGAGCGGCGAATGCACACTGCCGTAATGTGATGTGGGGGACATTGTCACGGGAACGGCAGACTGATGGTGCAGTGAGCTGTGGGAACGCGATATCGGTGGATATGCTGGAGCGAAATTGCGTTGCTGTTGGTGATGTCCAGTATCAGTGGCGCCTCCGTGGTTCATCGTGCCGTTGGTTTTGTAGTTGTGATATTGAAATTATTCGATGATAGTGGTTTAACGGTTACTACTGCTCTGGTCTTCTAATTATATGATAGTAGGTGAATTTGTTATTCGGTTAAAGGTAGTGTTGGTCCGTGGTCGTGAATCCGAAAACAGGCGGGGCTACAGCTTCTTATAGCTCTTGGTGGTGTTGTTACAAGCTCTGGTAAAAGCAGGTCCTCAATGTGGGGGTAGGAGTAAGGTGAGTAGGTCCAGATGGTTGTAGTCACCCCTACCAATTTTTACTAGTAGAATTATGTAGGCAGTCAGTAGCAAGAGAGAGCAAGTGACGCAACCAGGATGGATCGAGCTTGACCCGTAACACATAGCAGTACCAACCGCCGTAAGTCGACGGCAGATTGGGGGTTTCCGCGAGCCCCGGGATTCGGAGGTAAGCAACGAGTACCCCAGAAGTGTGGTCGTAACCCGTCGAAATGCTAACTGCACAAAAAATAATTAGGACATAAATCCAAAAGTATGCACAGCTCAAAGCGTGCAAGTCTTGACCTGCTGCCTGGGGTTGGGGCAGGAGGGTGGGAGGGGAGAAATAACTGGAGCCGGGGCCGGGGATAGGCAAGTACCTACTCTACTGACTTACACAACTGACAACAGTTAGGACGGTTTGCTGACAGACAGGCCTTCGACAGAGAACCTCGAGTATCAACCAACTGTGCACGGGTAGATCGGCTAGCCACATCCACATACAAATGAGAACGGTGTTTCTGGTAATGGTAGTGTCCTGGATGGGGCATAGGAGATGGTTGCACAACAGCACTGGAGAGGTGTCAGAGTCGTTCGTGTTCGTTCTAGCAATTCTGAAAACCTGCATCATCCCACTGCACCATACATAATTCGCGGTAAGGGCCCCTGGTCCCCATGCGGAGACTAGTGGGCGGTGCCCGTCGCCAGGCGCTGAGTACTTTGGTAGACAAATTGTATGTAAGCTAACTGTGCACCCAACGACCCTGGCTGACTCACTAGGAAGCGCTGCTTACAACCCGCCCGCCCATGTAAGTTACCCAAATCTAGGAACAGTGTACTGGAATAAAGTATTGGTGTGTATCGTATTATTGCACCGTGGCATCGGCAGTGACTGGCGCCGTAAATTTGATGAATGAAGCATATCGTGGTGTCAATTCGATGAGGTATACTGGGCCAATAACTTGTAGGGATGATATTTCTCTCAGATTTGCGCGTGTTTGTTCGCAGACCATAGTTTAGGTACTTGTGAAGGCAGACATAAAAGCGCCCTGGGGTTGGTTGAGAAGGCTCGGACCAGATTAAAACGGTAGCGAGATCCGGGGACATGCGGCTGCTGTCGCGACTCGACTCAACGCGCTTTCCTTTGCTCGGGCGACATCTAGGCTGCTTCGACAGCAGAAATTTTCATTAAAACGGTGGCATGTACCCGTACTGAGCGTGCCCCCTTCCTGCATTGAACGCTCATACTTACCCTCTCGCCTTCTCCAACATCTGTGCACCATTGTATGCTTAATGTTCCTCTCGGAAATGGTGAGCGGTTCAGCTGATTGTTCAGTAATCACTTTATTTCCAGCCTCGCTCCGATAGCCGAGAAACTGTAGTTAGAGAGGATAAACAAGGTCAAGGGCCACAAGGATAAATTATTAGTACGCCCAATTCTCGACAGGCAGCAACGCGAATAATACTGCTGCACTGCGGCTGAGCCTGTTAGAAGGACTAGCTGGGTAGCCCATATTAGGGAATTATCTCGCATGAATGTCGCATAAGGGCAGGTAGTCGATGATCTGCAATGATGGTTCGTTAGTCTCTACACACGTACAAACAATTAATTATTTCGATGGACCCACCATGAAATCTGAAACGTTGTATTCTACCATTCTGGAGAGACGTATTGATCCTCCATATTACTGTACCGTGGGGAGTGGGCGGTGCCAGTACCCTTAATAATGAATGATGCAGATCACGGTGGCTGTGCGGAGACGAGCAATGTAACCAGGCGGGTTTGCATATTTGAAATTGTGAAAACCGTTAAGCTTTCTGGCATTGCATGAAAAAAGGCATGAATTCGAAGCTATGTACTTTCGTAGATCAGGTCTGCGCCTTTTTTCCAACCTGAATGTAGAAGGCTACAGTCGTTTGTTGTGCTGTGATGTATCAAGGCTTGCAAGCGAAGCCAGAGAATTCACTTGCAATTCTTAGACGCCGGTCGATTGAATTGTTTAGATCCATGATCACAGAGGTGCAACCAGTCCAGAAAATATTGCAGATGTACTGCCACCCCCCTTGGTTCCTGCCCCTGTTCCCCGGGCGTATGGTTCGGCCCCCATATATTTCAAGCCGATTTATTCCTCAGGCCGCCCCTTCCAACCCACTCATCTGGTGATTAAGCACGTTTCAATGCGACAAGTAAAAAATCGATATCAGATTTTGCCCAGCCAGCCCTATGTGGCCCGGTATAACATCTCAGGGATCGCCTTCCGTTGCCTGTCGTCTGTAGTAGATATCTCATGCCCCAGTCTCGGCGAATGTTCATTTGGTAATTAGCAGTTAAGCACCAAAGGCTTGCTGACAGCACTCTCATTGCATGCCGCTTAACGCGATCCCGTAGTTCGACCCCTTGCCTCGATCAAGTCCCCAGAGAGAGAGAGACATGCAATGAGCCCGCGACGTCACGTTGCGGAGTGTCTATCCTGCCGACTACATTCACAACTCTCATTCTGGGTATCAATGCACATCAGAGCACCGACGGGACTTCCTCTGTATCATCCAGTCGCCGTTTCTTCCGTTCCCGAGTCTTACACACTTGGTAACATGTGAGCTATTATCTACTGGTCGTTGGTCCATAGCTGTCATTGGATAGAAGGATCGTGAGACTTAATTGACCCCTGCTTTGGTATACGCTCCAGCCAACCACAAGCACACGTAAAACTAATGCGTCTGCATCAACTCAATCAGATCATTCCAACGTTGCCCTAAATGATCCATCCTCCGAAAAAGAGAAAAAAGAAAAGCTTCTGCCACCGTTCCCATCGATCTTGGGGCAAAAGGGGAATCTCCGAACCTTTGTGGAAAGCGGGCGGAGTTTACGGGCGCTAAAGCTTCCCATATTCTCCTGACGAAGATATGTTTTGCCTGCTGACTTTGATTCTTCTTCGCGATATCACACTCCATGCTTCCCGAATCGTTCATAAAAGGCTAGTTAGTTGAAACGTCACAGCCACGATGAATTAGTGCAGTACTGAATTTTTGTACACCGTCTAAATTGACTGTGGACGTGCGGGACAAGCTTTTGATCCTGTGATACACAAATGTTCTGTACGTTTGCATACCATCCTAGGACCTAGGGTTCAAGCATGGGTATCCGAGGATCATTATCCATAGGTGCGCAGCTCAGCCACACGTCCGTGTGTTTTAATGAGGAGCATAGTATCCAAGCGACAAATACCATGGGTATTTGTGTCGGTACTACCTTGGCCTAGTGAATGCTAATGTTTCGAATATTCACAGCCCCGTCGAATGATCCTATAACATGCGCAATCAGGTATTTGATATCTAGAGAAGAAACAAAAAGGAAGTGTCGGAGAAACCCACCCTCACGACTTAATTAATCTATTTTGTGAGTTAGTTGCTGTAGAAATGGCGTTATGCGGTCATCCTTAAACTGTGGCAATTGACGCCCAGGTACGAAACAAGCGCATACTCCACGTGAGCGTCCATAAATATGCATTTGGTTTCCCCCGATGCAAGTCAAGTGAAGGATCAAAATAAACGACGCGATGTTACTGATTTTGTTCCATGCATATCCAAAGAGCATAAGAAACGTGGCCAAAGATGATATGTAAGCTACTATTTGTTACTGCGCATGCGTAACATAGGCATATGTAATCTCGTGCGCCTGGAGTAACGGTCGATCTTCTGCGTTAGAGTTATCTGGGTTGCTTCGGCTGTTTCAAACCCTCCATTGCCCAATTTTCTATCTGTTGCTGCGGCCGAAACAAACTGTTTCCCAGTTGCACGACGGCTATGACTACTAACACGGGATTGTTTGGAAATGGAGCCTTCGTGCAATTCGGGGGTTCGGCAGATCCTTATTAATTTTTCGGAATGCTTGTTGATAAGCTCGCCTGTTAACTGATGGGCCTGCACGATCGATGCCGTGCTCGTCATAATTGCAGCTGCAGAACCTCCATCCACCCCGCTTTTGACACGGCGGGCATGGTTTCTTTTTGATATCGCGACGCCGCCCGAAACGCCGTGTTCGATATGGAAGTTCGACTCGCAAATAAATCGCTTGCACAGTGTTGCTTGCAAAGCATCGCGATCTCCCACGGACGGCGAACAACGACCAGGGGCGCTGGATATGCATGTTGCAACTGCAGCGGTGGCCGCTTTAAGCGAAAGCGTAACAACTGATTATCTTCATGGAAATATTGATAACACCCACCAGTTCGCATGGAATCGCCCGCTTCGGGTTCTCCGGTGTGCAGGCGATGCGGGGTGGATGAGAGACAGTAGGTAGTAGCAGTGAGTGCGAAATAACCTTACTGACATGCGCTCCGTCTTTCCTTCTCGAAGGACAACTTCCCTGTCTTCCTAGTCAGGAGTGCACAGCTAAGCACATACATTGCGTGGTGAGAGCAATTTGTCAGTGGAAAAATGCAGGGGTAAGGTTTATATGCGGGTATTATTTTCAGATTAAGCAAAGGAGAGGTGGGACGAAATTAGAGTGCGAAGCACAGTAGCCTGATAGCGCGGTATTACGACAACTGCCTATGCTGAAAACGTGCAAGTTCAACCGGAAGGGAGGAGTGTCAGCACGTACAAACTGCTGTGTTGGCGATTTGCTCATCATCCTCTCCTTCTCCTCCCCAGAGCCATGTAAGCTAGATATGAAGACCTAGGTGTAACGGTGGCTTTTTCTGGAACCCCGGGCCGCTACATACCTCCTTAGCTGATGGTACCTATTATCTGTGCTGACCCGCCTGTCTCCAGCAGCAAAGCTAAACTACCAAGTGAGGTCATCCAAGACTGCTTCTGGCAAAGGAAAAGTACTAGCAACTTCTGTTTGTAGTGGTATTTGAGTTGTCTCTTCTAAATAAGCCCAAGTGCCTCAGAAGCGCTGACATCGGCAAATGCATGTGATCAAAACTCATGAAGGAGCACTCGTTATGGCTGTGCAAAAGGAGAAACAACCGCTGTTCACAGACTAGGCGATTTAGGGCAGATCTAATAAACGATCAAACGGTTTAATCTTTGCTTCGGCCCAATCAAACGCGACTGTACCACGTTGGCTGCATCAGTCTTGTTATGCGTGACATTTTTGTCGCGGAAGGCCAATATTTTCAGTGTAGAGGTCGGGTCTAGTGGTTTTCGTTATTTGTGTCCGATAGAGAAGCCATCGTGGCTATGGTATGTTTATTCATCAGATTCGCTCATGCTTAATATTGGCTGTTAGCTTTCGAAAGTATATTCCCCTAATGGCCTTGTAACCATGTTGTAACTTTGCTTCCGCTGAGGTTCAACTGGTCGGATCTGATGAACATCTACTCTACTACAGCCTAAGTATTCAGACTTGGCAAGTAAGGAGTTACTTGCGCCAATTCTGTGCGTTTAAATGTATTGGGGGTTTCATCATGCAGGTACAGCCACTCCAAACGAGGCCTATCAAAATACCACAGATATTTCAATCAGCTTAAGCCGCTCATTGTTGTTGGTCACAGCACATTGCAGCTGTGCTGTCTAAGTTCATGTCGGGTAGGGCTGCACTGTGCATAATAAAACAAGAAACTCGGCATGCGTTACTGTATAGAAGTGGCGAAATGGACCCGTGTCTTTGTGACAAGTTTTAGGTCCGAAGAGGTCCGAATTCTTGCCCATTAGTTATAAATAGGCGTGTTGAATCCTCGTAAATAGCCTGGCTAGGGGCATCGGTAGTAAAATTCGGTCCGTAGCGTACCGGCGGGCCCTCCCCGTGCTGTCTGGAAAATTTCCCGAGCTGCAATACCTCCAGACCGACTTCTAAATGCCTTCCTGTGCTCGTTTGAAATGAAGTCTCTAGGTAGATGGTAAATTAAATTGAACCAGGCAGCTGAATAGAAAGGTGTGTGTGATGAATAAACAGTTTTTACCCACGCCTCTAGTCGGGATATCATTGGTTTGATCCGCGTTTCTTATTCCATACCTCTCAGCCACCTGTAGAATATTTAAACTTTGTTTTGAATGCTGTGTTACTCGCTTTTAACGGGATGCACAATTCTCAATCTAATAGCCGGCCATTTCCTGTCAAAATGGAAATAACAAATGAAGCGTTAGGTAAAGTCCTGTCGGTTAAACGAGTAAAGTTTCCGCAAGTTCCCGGAAAAAGCACTAAATTTGTTTTCTCGTAAAGAACCAAATTTCCGTCTTGAGTCTAGTCAATCTATTAAAAAATGTGCGGCTTTCAAAAAGGGGTTCCTATTGCTTACTTGGACTTTGATCGGGTGATGAGTGGTGAATCGACCAGCCATGAACAATCACTCAAGAAACACATGCATGATACTTCTTGGATGAATAAGGAAAAATCGAGGATGAGTAAAGAAGCCAGTAGTATTCCAAAATGTACTTCATTTGAGTTACAAGTTCCACGTATCCGGTTATTGTTGTACCTTTCACCATGGAATGAATACTAATACTAGGCTAGTTGCCTCATATTGCGCCTCAGGAGAGCTCCATATGGGTAATTAATGGCGCAACGGTGCATCTGCATAGAGGGCTTGAGACTTCATGCATGACTGCCAGCGAGAATTTCCCCCAAGACTTTGACGCGTCTCGAGATACCCATAATGCCATGGAAACATACGTGTAGCCAGCTCTTTCCTAAAGAAGCCCCTTGTGGTAAAATGGCGGCAGGGAAACCCCCATTTGCAAGATTGTGATAGGTAGATAGTGGGTAACCTTCGCCCCTGGCGGCTGTCGACGAGGGTGGCAGTTTCATCTCGATTCTCGCTTTTCTTGACTTCGAAGCCGTAGACATGGTTCGTGGGACGTTGCCAGTCTTGTGCAGAGATTGTGACCTGGGAGGCCGGGGTTGTTGAAGTAGATTTAAGCTAGACGATTGAGCTTTGGGCCACAAACATTCCAGCGTTGAAGCTCCGGATTCGACAATGCACGCAGCACGTGTCTTTTCAAGTTGAACCCTTCCAGATCTTGATGGCTATGAGCTCGTTGGCAATTTTCATCTAGGATCATTCCCTCTAACGTGTGTGCCATAATGATTGATCGTTTGCACATCGTAGATCTCACAGCCAACTCTTGGCCGCATAAAACGTCTTCAGATTAAAACAGAGAACTCCAATGTAACTTGGAGGCTGTATTGCTATCGAATAGCGCTGGAAATGTTTGAGGGCGGATGCAATTGGCGATAGAAACTCAGCTGAGCTCTTGAACACGAGGCTTAGAAGAGATGAGAAAAACTTCGTGCGAAACTGCGAGCTGAAAGCTGCAATGTCACCGTTTCCCGCTACTGTAAAAAATGGAACAACCACCGACCAAAAAGATTTTGAAATTGGCTAGATTTCAATCGAGCTGTAAAGGTTTGACATAAACAATTTATTGATTAGTTCTATCCATTTTGTCTTTGTTCCTGCTATTCGCGAGTGATGGTTGTAGATGTCACTCGCTTAGGCCTGTTGCACTTTATCGCCTGGTATCTGACCTGCAGTAGCAAAAGAGAAGGATATCTTAAACGGACACTTAAGATTACAGCTGTGTTCATAATAAGACTACCCCAGCTTAGTCTTAATCGATTTATGATCTAATGTTTTCTATTGCAAAGGACAAATTGTCAGAAAAACAAAGGTTTAAGCCCGATATTCGTGGTGACTAATTTCTTATGTTGGGGTCGGCATCGCTTAGTCACGTCGGAAGTTTCGTTTGTCACTCGCTTTCGGATTTTTTGTGCAGAAGCCAGAAACGGCACTGGATTTCTTTCTCGATTATGTTGCATCTCCGCCTTTTTTTCCTCTTGATCTTTGATCCTTCACTTCATCTCTTATTTTTCAATCTTTTCCATCTCAAGTTTCCATCACTCGATGTAGTTCACCGCAAGTTGAAGACTATCGAACCGTACCACTGCAGCCCCTGTACAATATTTCGAAACTGAATTGGAACAGCTGTCTGCTTTGATCGAGGATTTTGGTCGGAAATCTTGGATAGAAACACTTTCCTGCTACGGTATCTTGGTATGTCTGAGTTATGGGGATTAAGTTATGAAACTCACAAGCTACAGATCGACTATGTATGCCATTGGTCTCATAAAAACCCTTACAAGAAGTTGCTGACTATTGATGGCCATTTCAGGGATACCCTCTTCCCATCATTTAATCCCATGGCTTTCACACCACATAGGATGATCACCACCCCGGCCACAGCCCGACCAAACCCCCGGTGGAGCCCGGCAAAAAGCCCCCCGAAGCTATGCCGACCGACCCGAGCGAACTCGTGCCCAAAGCCGCCTCGGATCCTCCAACAGGGGGGCCATTACCAGGCTAAATAAACGGCAAAGATGATCTCCAGCGCGTGCACATTGCCACAACCCGGTGTTTGGTTCGTGCCTGAAATGACGCGCGCGGGGTACAAAAGGGCTGTTTCTGCCGCCTACTGTATAGCTGGACCATGCAGGAATGATCCACGAACGAATGACGGTGGCTCTTCTCCAAATTCTGGCCCTTGCAGGCCTGGCGCAAGGGTCGAAACTATGGTATAAATCTCCCGCGGCGTATTGGACGTCATATTCGCTACCAATTGGAAATGGCCGGCTCGCTGCGTCGACGTTTGGCGGTGTCGCGGACGATGTGCAGACGCTCAATCTTGACAGTCTATGGACCGGCGGGCCGTTTGCGTCGGCTAGCTACAACGGAGGGAATCCCGCTACCTCAAAGTTCTCTGAAATGGAGAAGCTACAGCAGGTGATATGGGCGAACGGAACAGGGGATGCGACGGCGATTTTGGGAGACGATTCGAACTATGGGAGTTACACAGTGCTGGGAAATATGACGGTTGGCCTGGACTTGGATGGTGGAGACACCACAGGATATCAAAGGGAACTGGACCTGGATACGGCTGTTGCGAGCAGCAAGTTTACGACTGCAAAGGGCACCGAGATTCGGAGAGAAGCGTTCTGCAGTTTCCCGGCGCAGGCGTGTTTCTACCACCTCGAAAGCGACAAGGCGCTGCCGGCCGTCACGGTGGCAGTTGGAAACAAGCTCCGAACCGGGTGGAACGCAACTGCTACTGGAAACGAGCTCAAATTCCGTGGCCGCCTCGAACACGGCATTGATGGTGAGGGGATGTTGTACGAGCTCCGCGCAGCTCTGGTGGCCCCTGGAAAGAAATCTGGAAGCTACGCCACCTCCAACGGCACGCTTGTCGTTCCCGCCAGTGCAAAAGTAAAGGAACTGTGGGTGGTCTGGACGGCAGACAGCAACTACAACTTGTACGCCGGTAATCCGGCCGACGAATACAGCTTCAAAGGCCCCGACCCAGCAGCCGCCGTTGCAAAGACCCTCGCCGCCTTGAAATCCAAGCAGTACACAACGCTCAAGAAGGCGCACATCGCCGACCACTCCGCCCTGCAGTCCGCACAATCCCTCACCCTTCCCGACCCACTCGGATCCAAAGACAGGCCCACCGACGAGGTCATCCACGCCTACACCACCGGTGACCCCTTCCTCGAATCCCTGATGTTCGACTACAGTAAATACCTCCTCATCGCCAGCTCACGTTCCAACTCCCTCCCACCAAATCTGCAGGGTAAGTGGGCGGCGGGAATCGGCAACCCCTGGGGCGCTGACTACCACACCAACATCAACCTGCAGATGCCAATCTGGGGCGCGGAGGCCTGTGGGCTCGGAGATACCCTTGGAGGCTACTGGTCCTACATGGCGGAGTCATGGCTCCCGCGCGGCGCCGAGACCGCGAAACTGGTGTATGGTGCCGACGCGGGCTGGGTGGTGCACAACGAAGCCAACATCTTCGGCCACACCGGCCTCAAGGGCGCGGGCTCAGGGGCTTCCGCCGCAATCTGGGCCCTCTATCCCGCGGCAGGCGCCTGGATGATGCAGCACGTGTGGGACCGCTTCTCGTACAGCCTCGACACGCACTGGTACACCACCGTCGCCTTCCCTCTGCTGTCCGCCACCGCCGAGTTCCACCTCGCCACCCTCCTCCCCGACGAGTACACCAACGACGGCACGCTCGTCGCCAACCCATGCAACTCCCCCGAACAGGCACCAACCACCTTCGGCTGCGCCATCAACCAGCAGCAAGTCTACGAGCTCTTCACCAACATCCTCAAAGCCCCCGCCGTCTCCGCCGCCCTCAACACGCGCCTCCGCGCCGCCCTCTCGAAGCTCGACCCCGGCGTCCGTATCGGCCGCTACGGCCAGATCCAGGAATGGAAGCTCGACCGCGACGACCCATCCGACCAGCACCGCCACCTCTCGCACCTCTACGGCCACTACCCAGGCTACACCATCGCCTCGCGCGCCGCGCGCAACGCCACGCTCGCGGCCGCCGTGGCGACGACGCTGCAGCACCGCGGGCTCGGGAAATGGACCGACGCCAATGCGGGGTGGTCGAAGCTGTGGCGCGCCGCGTCGTGGGGCGCGCTCGGCAATGCGTCGATGGCGCACACGGAGCTGGCGTTTGCGCTGCGCGAGAACTTTGCAGAGAACTTGTTCAGTGTGTATGACAAGTCTGAGGCGACCCGTGCGGAGTGGATCTTTCAGGCGGACGCGAACTGGGCGTGGAAGGGCGCGGTTACTGCGATGCTGGTGAGGGACTTGGATTGGGGATTGGAAGAGGTGGGGGGGTGGAATGGCGGCGTGGAGAAGGAGAGGACGGTGGGCGTTGCGTGGGCGGTGCCGGAGAGCTGGTGGGGGCTGAGGGTGGAGGGTGTGAGGATCCGGGGTGGGGGGATGGTTAGTTTTGGGGTTGATGAGGGCGGGAAGGTGGTGGGGTTTAGCAAGAAGGGGATTAAGAAGGGGGTGAGGTTTGTGGGACCGGATGGGGTGGTGCTGTAGGATGTGGATATATACTCAGGTGGTGAGAAGAAATACTGCTAGTCGGCAGGTTGGGTCCGTGGATTCTCACTCGGGGAGTCCACCACATGGACAATCACTTTTTGCAAGAACGATCTTCACGATCTCCAACGAAAAAAATGCTATCACCCTAGGATATAAATTCTATATATTCACCCACGCCCAAATTATCAAATCCCAAGAAAATCACAAACTTTTTACCGGCGCAGTGCACTGTACCCCATTTTTAAATCGCCAGACAAAACCCAAACACGCCTCAGAAAACACCAGCCCATCCCACCTCCGTGTAAAAAAAACCAACAACCAACAACTAGCAACTAACAATGAACCAATGTCGGAACATCTGGAATGGTAAATGATAAACATTCCGGTGGGCTCGGAGGAGCCGTGACGGGCTCTACCTGAAACAGGGCGGCGGAAGGCAGCACATCGCTACCACCCAACCGGCCCCGGCGACGCCGAACCGTGTCGTAAGAAATTAACCCGAGTTCTCCAGCATCGCTCTATATCCCCCTCCCTCCCCATCCCCTCGCACTCACCTCTCCCCCTCCGCCCTCCTCCTAACCAACTCCTCAAGCACCCTCTTAAACTCGCCCCCCAGTCCCCAAACCCTCAAACTCCCCAGTATGCCCACAACGACTTTCAACACCTCCTTCGCCCCCCCCTCGCCGCAGACCTCCATCATCCGGTCCTGCCCGCCCTCGCCGCCCATGCCGATCGTCGCCTTGCCGGCGCCGGTGCGGATCCACGCGTCCGGGCTGCCGCACCCGCTGTGCCACGGCAGCAGGTCGAGGCGGACGACGGCGTCCTGGCGCCCCGGGGAGAAGCCGTCGCCCGCGCTGCTGCTGCTGCTGGGGGCGCCGGGGCGGTAGTAGTTGCCGAACCCCCACAGCACCACGCCGGCGAGGAACAGCCGCATCCCCTCCGCGGGCGAAAACACGGGCCGCCAGCGGGACAGCGCGATGATCTGTGCCGCGTGGTACGCAATCGTGCGTGCCTCGACCTGGTGCGTCGCGAAGCTGCCGCGGATCTTGCGCAGGCGCGGATCGTCGGCTTCGCGGCCGGGGGCGGGCGGCTTGCGTGCCAGGTTCAGCAGGCGCGAGACGGTCGGGAAGGCGGCGTGCAGGTGCGTGTAGTGTGCGATGAGGCGCGCGAGGACCCAGTGGAAGCGGTCGTTCTCGACTTCGCCGGGCTGCGTGGAGGAGGCGTCGCAGACGAGCATGAGCGAGTCGAGGAGCTTGACTTTCGCGGGGCGGAAGGAGCGCGCGGCGCCGACGGAGACGGTGAGGACCGATTCTTCGAGCTCTTTGAAGTCCCACATCATCCGGCCCATCGCTTGCGCGCAGATGCGTTTGCCCCAGGACGTGAGGAGGCGCGGCGAGAAGCGGGAGGAGATTATGGCCTGCAGCGTGGTGTAGAAGGGCATGCCGCGCGTGTCGGACTCTGTCGTTGTGAGGAGCGTGTGCCAGGCTTGCGCGGTGGGGGCTTCCCAGAGAGACTCGGAGCACGGGATGCGGATGGTGATGTCGCTGAGCGTTATTGCGCCGCGGCGGTTCGAGAGGGTGGAAAACGAGGAGTCGTATTCGAAGATGCTCCATGCGAGGCGTTTGAGGGACTCGATTTCACGCCACGCGCGCCAACGGCTTTCGAGGTCGAGGGAGATGTCGTGGGCGGGGTCGGAGTTGGAGGACGGGTGGTGTGGGGAGGATGTGTGGTGGGGGGAAGGGGACTCGTGAGCAGAGGCTGGCGTTGATGGCGACGGCGAGAGTTCGCCCGAGAACAGCCCGATGCGCCGCGAGTTCCCGATAAGGATCGAGCGCGAGACGTCGGCTGCGTCGTAGAGACTCGTCGAGCCCGAGCCCATGGCGTACAGGTTTTGAAGGCAGAGGGACTGGAGGTAGAACGCGGAGCGAGCGTATTCAGGATTGCTCTCGGCCTACAAAACGTCCTGTTAGCACGATACACTTAAACAAGACACGGTGAGTATACCATCCACGACAGACACCGCTTACAGAGCTCACTCAGGGCATCGGCAAAGTGCTTCGCATTCTTCAGCGAACTGTAGCTCGCGCCAATGCTCACCATCGCAATCAACAGCGTGCTCGGGCACCGGTCGATGCAGAACGTCGGCCGGTGGATCATGGGCAGGATGGGGTGGAAGTTCTTGAAGTACAGCTTGGCAAAGTCTGCAATCACCTCCTTGCTGGGGAAGTTGGCGTCCATGGATTCGCTATCCGACAGTGGGTACGGCGGGCGGATCGATGGCAGCGATAGCACGCTGATCATTTCTTTGCGTATGTCCTCTGTAATCGTGCCCGCCTCGTTGAACGGCGCGCCTTCGGGCGTGCTGGAGCCGCCGTAGCGTGAATGCTTGTCGCCGGAGCACTCGGTGAGAAGCAGGCGTAGTGGCGGAAGGGTGACCGTGCGACTCGCTTCTTCGCGGGGGGCATGCCACTTCCAAGGTAAAAAGTCGGCGCTGGCGTTGTGTTCTCTCAACGGGGACACGATGGGGAGGCCAGGGACGTTGTGCTCAATCTCGCCAGGCGGAGGCGGCGGGCGCGGATTGTAGCCGGCTCCGTCGTCTGACGGGGCTGATTTGGGCGACGCCACATCGTTGGTGCTGTTTGTCGCCGATGCTAAGCTCGGGACCTCTATCGTGTTGAGGTTCGGCGTCAATCCGACGCCGAGAACGTCGTTCATGGCATCAAGCCCGTTGTGTGATTCCGGCGATGTCGTTCCATTGGCCCCCCAATCCCGCAGCCAATCCGTAGAATTATCAAAGATCTCAAAATCAAAGTAGAAATTGTCCTCGTCGCGTAGGCCTAGCTGCGAATGGTCGAGGCCGCCCGGGATTGGGCCTCCCACATCGCCCAGTGACAGGTGTCGCGATGCGTTCTCCACATCAGCACCGTCTGACGGCCGGCCATAGCTCCCGATGTTTGTCTGCGAATAATCTGGAACGTAGGATCGCGGCATGCCCCCCACCATGTCGATTCCCATCAGTCGGCCATTTGCTGTGACGCCTGCGTGTGTTTTAGCTTCTTTACCACTTGCTTGCGCAAACTCCGCATGGGGAACGGAGCCGTTCAGAAACTGCAAGTCAGAGGAGGCAGAGTTAATACCCTGCAAAGTATTCGCAGCAGTCAAGTCCTCGTCTGCAACGCCCGGACTGGGTTGCTTCTGGCCCATGGCAGGGCTGTTTCGGATCGGAGGGAAGAACAGGTGTGACATAAAGTTTCTTTCGCCGTTCGGTCCCGAAGGTGTCATGCAGGCAGGAACGTTTGGTGACAGTCTGGATGGGTCTACCATCGATCGGTCAAACGACTGCTGGGGATTACTATTATTACGAGTGCCCGGTGGAAGGAAAGAAGAGAGATTGGGCATCTCGTAGGTTTTCATCGTGGCTAGAGATACGAGGTCATCAGCGGAGGCCAACTGAGGGGGCTGCGAGACGGCAATGTTCGAAGGCTGCTGTTGAAGACCCATGATTTGGTGGGACATGCTCGCATCTTGCGGTCGGTTTTCTGAAGCAAGCCGGGCAGCAGAAAGAAGGTGAGGAGACACCGCCGCCGCCCCAGGGGTTGATGCAGAGCCGGATGGCATGAACATCGACGCTCCCGACGCGTGGCTGGTCTTCCGCCTCTTCGCACTGTACTCGGAACTGGCCGTTTCGACTTCAGATCGTCCTTCGTCCGAGCCAAACTCGAGGAGATCGTCGGCGTTGTCCTGGGAGTCTGATTTCTCTACCGAAGTGCCAAAGTCGTAGATGCACTCGACGTCGCGTTTTTTGCAGGCTTCGCAAGGCTCCTCTGCACGTCCGCCGCTCTCTTTCCCCTTGCCACCTCCGGTGCACTTGATCTTGAACGAAGCACATCGTCGGCAGCTCTTTCGTCGGCTCTTGCGGACGTCCGACTTTTTCGTTTCGTGGACGGCCCGGATGTGACGCGTCAAGACATCCTTGCGGGTGAATCCTTTGCCACAAGAGTTGCAGACAAAAGATTTGGTCGCGTTTGAAGGGAGATGGGTCGTCTGGTGGCGTTCTAGGTGTTCGGCGCGAGAAAAAGCTCTGGAGCACTGGTCACAGATGTGAGTGGCTTTAGAGTTGGACGATGGAGGGGATTTAGGAGGCTGGGATGGCGATGCTGGCGTTGGCAGGAGCGGGGCGCCATATTGCCTGGATTGCGGAACCTGGGAGACCTGGGAGGCCATAGTCGCAGTTCCCTGTTGAAAGAACTGGTGGCCCGGGGTGTTGTTCTTATGATTCCTTGATAAGGCTGTTAGTATTGATCATTCACATATATGAGCGGCTGGGACAATACAGAATAATGGACAACATCGGGAATGAATGGAATTAGACTTACAGAAGAGAAGAGAAAGTTTTTCAATAAGGCGGCGAGACTGGCCTTATTTGTGCTTCACCACTTTCCCCAGTACGTGGCCAAATCCTTGGACTAGATCTGACACAGATCTTGTGGGGGGAAATTGTCCGGTCTAGAGATTCAGGTTTTCTCTATGTCTATCCTCTAATTGGGAAGAGTTTGTGTCTAATAAACGCAGACTACGATTGCTAAATTTGTCTGCTACGTATCTGCCACAACGCTCTTTCGATCAAAGATAGAGTTGCTATGCAATATCTGATATGCTATCGTCCTTCTTGGCAGTGATGATCTGAAAGGAAACCCATGCACCAAGCTGCTAGCCAGTTACGAAGAAGTGGGACTATCCTCCTTCTTCCGGATTCAGCAGCACGTCTGACTAGTCAATGTAATAGGTACTCGCTCTTATGGACGCAAATTCTTTTCAGCGAGTGCTGTCGGACGACCAGCTGTTCCTGTCGATCCCTTTTGCCGGGGCAAATTATGTTTCGTCAAAGCTTAGCGCCTGATTGGCCGACCTCTAATAAACGCAGTACTGTCGGGGAATAAAGGCGGGTATACGGACAGTGCAGAATTCTCCGCAAAGATCCCCGATTGGACGAAGTGTCAGATATGCTGGAATCGGATGTCTCGGGTGACCGGGTTTTGATTGCGGGATAAAAATGGAACTGGACGGAAACAAGAGCTCGATATTTTGCCAAAAAGTTGACCTTCCTTGAGCCGTATGTACGTGGTGAGAGGGTATGTATATGATATGTATATCTGCCGGACCGTGACGGGAAGCTCGAGGGGACTGGTGGTGTCCGGGTAAAGTACGTTGAAAGTGCCTATGATCTGTTAAAGGAAATTTCTAGGGTTTGAGTTCCATGCAAGAAAAAAACATCATCTCCAGAACACAACCGGCCCGGAAGCATCATTTGTGCAGATTCCCAAACCGGGGGGGCTGACATACCTTCAGATGACTTATCTATATGCGGATGTTGTGAAATGATTTCCCAGGATAGCGATCCTTGCTCATGCGGTGGTTTTATAGGTACACGTTACGTCCAAGGTGTGTGTGTGTCGAATTGGCGGTCTACTTCAAAATACGTCAAGTTTCAAAGGTACTCCTCAAAGCTTGCTTCCCTGTTTTCGTTAAGTATTCGGTAAGTGTCAGCCGCTGTCTATTCGCAACAAGATTTGCTCGAAAATTCTCCGATGGTAGCGAAGGAATCCCTGATAGCTCCCCCGGGTCTTCGGAAAGGAAGTTCCTGGGCATTTCAATTTTTGACATATAGGTATCACTGTTTGGAGAAGAGGCAATAGGTATTATAGGTGGTGTAAAGAGAGCTAGGGGGGAAGTGTGCCAAGGAACATTGGATGATACAGACATGATCGTACAATCAGGAACCACTTCTGAAGTGGCACAACTGTATGCATACCTCCTGCAGAAACTGAATACATATAGCTGTGTGGTAGGATGCAGCAAGGTACGTAAAAACATGTAGTGAAGCTCCAGACTCACAATTTAGGAGAAGCACGGTCAGGACGGGTATATAGCCGGCGTGTAGAGCGCACAAAACGGTGTTGAGGATGCAATAACAAGTCGTTCAAGACGAATGCTTCTATCTTGAAAGTCTCCGAAGAAGTCTTGTGTAAAGGAGACGATCCAGGGACGGGCCGTTTCTCGTGGAGATGGATTTTTTCTAGAGACTGCGACGAGGAGGATCAGCATATGTCTTACACACCTGCATTTCATTCGCAAATTAGGCATAGCTCAGGATTCAACGGACGAAACAGATGAACAGATGAAAAAGATGAAAGGAGCTAGTTGTGAGGGCCGTAGTTCCCCACAGAGCTAGGGCAGCAGCTCATACAACTAAGGCTAGAAGGAATTTATGACGGCACTCGGATCGTGGCCAGGGGTCAGATCCCCAACGGGCCAACCTCAGTGGCTAAGTCGCCTGCCTGTGTGTATCTTGCAGAGTCGGACGAGCGGGTATCCTTACCTACTTTGACTGGTGAAGTAGCACAAATGCTACTGGGCAGTTGATCTGATCAACTGGTCGAATTGAAACACGGACGTCAGGCAGGTTTGAGCCGTGTAAATGATTCAACGGACGACGGGCAGTCTATTTTTGAATTGCTGGCTATGAATTTGAAGATGACCAAGTAGTGGTGGCTCTAGATCCAATCTAAATTCGGGGCGGTGACAAAGGCGTCGGTGATGGCCACGGCAGCAGCCAGTGCGAACCCGATCCGGATATCTACGGTTTTCCGAGCTCGAAATGGATATAGCTGTACGGCTTCTATCGGGAAAGGTTTAACGTTAGCTTGCGTCACGGGAGCTTTCTTTCGGAAAGCTTTAAGCTTAAACAAAAGGGCAGTGATGATGGCATAGAAACAAAATAAAGCCGACATCAAGCTCATGCTTAAACTTAAGCTCAGCGGGAAGTAGCAAAAGCCAACAGCCGTGTCACGGTGTTGCTTGTAGGATCACTCACTATTTTTTATCCTGTGGCCAGGTAAAAAAATCCTGGGTACTTCCTACTTTAGAGTGGTTGCCAGCTGCCAATATGCGGGCCGAATTGAATCGGGTGGGGGTTGGTTGGCTGGTAGGTTAGGCTGTTGGATCCCAGTGCGGGGTGGGGTTGGGGGGAGGCCGTCGCTGAGTCGGACGGCGGTAAGTGGAGGGGGGGTCTGGCAGCGCTCACAGACTTCCGACCATACGCTCAGGAAGCCTGACTACTGGTGGCGGTGGTGGTGGTTGGTTGGGTGGTGGGGTGGGTGGTAGGGAGGGGGGAGATTCGGAGCGGGATCCCGACGGTAGCAGTGCCCAGGTAAATGACCGTCCACACACGGGCGTCTGACGCAGGGGCTGTATTAAAGAGTCAACTGCTTGCTGTTTCCGATCGAGGTGCCTGACGTCTGGCAGCCAGACAGACACCAGCGCGACTTTCAATCTATGCAATCTAACTCTGTCTCTCTACTTGCGTAGTGCTGTTCGTTTCGTTCGTTTGATCAGCAGACGGTCACAGAAGCATCATCGCCACCAGCAGCAGCAGCGACAGCAACAAGCATAGAGAGGCAGAAAACTTACTTACGTAGGGTGTGTCAGAAACTGTTCAGGAAGAGAGAGAGAGGAAAATTGGTCGGAGTTTAAAGTGGGGGGGCTGAGGTTTTGTGGAGAGAATTTTCTGAGAACATGCCTAACCGAAGCCCGTGCACCCCTGCCGTTGCCATCCCACGCCACAAGGATTGGGGCTAGAGGCCGAGGAGCGGCGAGGGGTGAGTAAGACTGCAACCAAACCATCGTATCGTGTGCGTGTGCGATCGAAGTCAGCAGCAGCAGCAGCTGGCCAGATGCAATTGGGTCAAATCTAGGGCCAACAGCAGCTTGAGCCATGGAGCACAGTATCGCACGTAGGCGCCCACTGTGGCACTCCTACAATCGGATACGAAGTAGATGTCGCGCCGATCCGCACATTGCAAAGGAGCCGTCGCGATCGGGGATTGGAGATTGGAATCTGTTTCTCGCCACGGTGTTTCTGTTTGACAGCGTGATCATGAGAAATTTATGTAAATACATTCCGGTGTCGTCCTTGAATTTTGCTACAAGTGTTCCATCTACACTCGACTCCGAGACCTCCGCGTCAACTCGAGCTCTCGTGTATGGGCTATCCTGGCATGGCTTGCTTGGTGCCGTAGCTTCTGCGACCGTCGATTGAGCTAGAGTGTGTGAGTTTGTAGAGTACTCTACTCTGCAGAGTGCCACAGAAGTACTTCCTGGGTGGAGGGCCGGTCACCGCAAGCTGTCAAGCTCGCAACCAGGTTCTCCATGGCTTGCTCGCCGGTGTCGTGCAGAAGAATCTGCTTAGGTAACCCTCATTGAGGCTCCGGCCAGTAGCTTGCTGCTCTGGTCTAGATTGCGTCACCAGTTTCCAGTCACCGAAAAGGGCACGTGCCTCGGCAGTAGCAAGTCCGTCCTGTGACGACAGCCTTTTCCTCAGGTTTCAAAGTCAAGCCACTTCTTTCTCTTGCTACTGTCGTCAACTACAGACACCTCTGCTCTCCACAACACCCATCATCGTGCATCTGCCATCGCCTCAACTAATCCGCGCTCCAATGGCCTTCCTTTCACGGCTAAATCCAGTGCCACAATTTCCGTCTTACAAGGGCAGCTACAATGTCGCATCTTTCGAGCTCGAGATCCCAGTGGCGGCCCTGAGCGAGTCTGCGCAGAAGCCGCCTCCTTCCGCTGCATCCATTTCCACGGTGCAGTTCCGCGTATTCTACCCGACATCCCCGAGGGAGCACGTGTCGGCGTCTGAGCAGAGTGCGGCGGGGAGCATGAGGGCAGAGGACCACAACGAGGAGATGGAGAAGGAAGCGGAAGCTGGGGGCGGAAAGCCTCACTGGGCGTCGAGCTGGTTCCAACGGCATGCGCGCCCAAAGACGCCGGAACCCCAGAAGTCGGTATACTGGCTACCGGAGCCGCACCAGCGGGAGTACCTGAGTGGTTATGCGCGGTTTCTGGGAGCTGGATCTGGCCTGGCTGAATTGATATCGCATGTGATCCGGCTGTAGGAATGAGGTTGCACTAAGCTAACTGTGTCTAGATATATCCCGCGAGTACTTCACCACATCGCACTCCCAGCAGTGGCGTCGGCGCCGTTGATACCTACTGCAACTGACTTCAAATTTCCGACGATGATATTCTCACACGGCCTGGGCGGAACCCGACTCGCTTACTCCCATATCTGTGGTTCACTGGCCTCAAATGGAATCGTAGTGATTGCACCGGAGCACCGTGACGGCAGTTGTCCTGTGACATTTGTGAAAAACCCAGCCCAGGACACAGCCCCAGCGAAGGTAGAAGGCTCCGAGCCCGAGAGCGGCGAACCCGGCATAGACGCTTCCTCTGCAGCTGCCGCCCAGACCAAACCAGGCGAGCGAGTCCAGGTGGACTACACCCCCTACGACCACCAGATCAACGAGGAAACCGCCAACGGCCGCGACCGCCAGCTCGAGATCCGGCTGTGGGAGATGTCGATGGTCTACTCCGCCGTCACCAAGCTCGACACCGGCAAGCTCCCCGCCTCCACGGCCATGTTCGACGCCGACACCGCCACGCGTGACTCTCTCCTCTCCCAGTTCACTAACAAACTCGACATCCGCACCCCCGGGCGCCTCATCTGGGCCGGGCACTCCTTCGGCGCCTCAACCACCATCCAACTCCTCAAATCCGTCTACTACGCCTCCTCGCTGCCAGAGCCCACCCCCACCACCCAGCCCCTCTTCATCCCCGACCCCACCACCGGGGACGACACCGACTCCATCCCCCTCGGCGCGCAAATCACCGCCACCTCCCCCGCCCTCCTCCTCGACATCTGGTGCCTCCCCACCCTCAGCCAACGCACGCACGCCCTCTTCAAGCTCCCCCTCCCTCAGATCGGCGCCGGCAACCCGCGCCGCGTGCTCTGCATCATGTCCGACGAATTCTTCCGCTGGCGCGAGAACCTGCGCTGCGCCAAGCGCCTCCTGACCCCCGACCCCGGCCGCCGCCGCGGCACCGAGGAGCACAAGAACTTCGAGCTCTGGGACACGGACGCCACGGAGAGCGCGCACTCCAAGTTCCACCCGCACAACGACGTGCAGACGCCGGCCACCAGCGGCCCCCCGGGCGGCGGGCAGCTGGGCGACCAGATCATCCCGCCTGCGCCGACCGCGTCGCCGGCCCCGGATGCGCCTGCCGGCCACGCCCCCGACAGCGAGCCGCGGATGTTCTATATCAAGGACTCGGCGCACCTGAGCCAGAGCGACTTTGGGATCTTGTTTCCGCGTGCGGTAAGGAAGGCGGTGGGGCATGAGGAGATTTTGGATATGAATGTGCGTGCGGCGTGTCAGTGGCTAAGGGAGTGCGGGTTTGCGGGGCAGGTGGCGCCGTGGAAAAGTGAGACGGGGGGGTCGGTGCTGGACGCGTTGAAGAAAATGGAGATTGGCGGGGAGGAGCAAGACCGGGAGATCTTTGAGGGGCAGGTGGAGCGGTGGGTGCGGATTGCGGTCGAGGAGTAGTGCGGCGCGCGTTATGGGCTTCCACGATAGTTAGATTATAATTATGACTTATGACGGAGGGACAGATGGAATATTATACCACGATGCTCACGTTTCCTGCGCTCCATGTTCTTGTACTGCATCTAGCCGCCACGATACACATACGCCTACCTTATTTGTAACTACTGTGATCACGCCGATATATCCCACGATCCCGTTCCCACTCTGACGCCTATCACCCCCACAGCGCTGCGCCCGTGTCTAGCTTACTCATGTCCGATGTCCCTGCATGCCCCCTCCCTGCCCATTCCCCAGTGCACCTTGAAACCTGTTCTCACGCGGGATGCCACTGGTAGCGCAGAGCACGTTGCAATGCGAATGCGGAACGGTAACCGAACCGGCCGGCGAGCCGGCTACTTCATGAAGTCGGTTACTCGACCGCTCGGCCAGAGATGAAGTGTCCCGGAGTTGGGCCGCCCATTGGGCATTCCGAGGTATCCAAGCTTGTAACTCTGCGTCCTGTCCTGTTGTGACGGCATCCGGAACTGCATTCCTGTAAATTTGGTTTTAAAATACTGGACTGGCCGGGGCTGTACTGAAAAAACGACAGATATTTACCGCAGCACTGGAATATGTATCTCGAAAGAGTGGGTAACTTTGAGAGTCTGGTTGGTGGCAGATGGCAAGATTTGGGTTTGTTTGTAGTCGTGCTATCGTGCATTTCTGTGCTGGACTATGTAGAGGGTGGCAGAGCGCTGCAGGAAGACGCGTTCGGCGCATGCCCTGCGTGGACCCGGCGACGCGTCTCGCTTCGTCCCGTCCCGCCCACCACCACCACGCATCCAGGAATCCGGGACGCGTAAAAGCCTTTCCCCAACCTCAACCTCCTCCTGTCACCTCTTATCACTTATCACCTGCTGTTCTCCTCTCCCTACTTATCCACTCCACACCTCTCCTCCGACCTTCCACCTCTCCCGCCACCACTTGTCACCATCAGCATTGCCGCCCGAAGTTCACAATGGCTACCGACACTACCACCACCGCCGAAAAGCCGCACAAGCTCTACACCCTCATCCTCCCCCTCTGCCTCCGCACCCGGCGCGTGCTGCTGGGGTATAAGAAGCGCGGGTTTGGGGTTGGCAAATGTACCTCCTCTTTCCTCCTCCCCTCTCCCTGCCCCTGTGCCCCTCCCTCCCGCCTCCACCCTGCCCCGCTAACAAACGCAGACAACGGGTTCGGCGGCAAAGTCGACCCCGGGGAAACCATCATCGCCGGCGCCGCGCGTGAGCTGCACGAAGAATCCGGCCTCCTCGTGACCGAGGCGCAACTGCAGCATCGCGGGCTCGTGCTACTAGAATCGATAGACCCTGCGGCCGCTGCGGAGCCGGTGCTGGAGATACATGTGTATGTGTGTACTGCGTGGAGCGGGGAGTGGGTTGAGTAAGTGCTCTTTTGATTTAGTGTGCTGGTGGGGGGGAAGATCGGGGGTAGAAGGGGGATGCAGTGGGAGAAGGGGAGAGGGGGAGGGGAGATGTGTGGGAGAAGAGGACTGACAGAGTGCGGCAGGACGGAGGAGATGCGCCCACAGTGGTACGGGATTGATGAGATGCCGGAGGCGGATATGTGGGAGCAGACGACGGGGTGGATGCGGGCGCTGTTGGGGGTGTACTTCCCCTCCACCCCCTCTGCTTCCACCTCCACCACCTCAACCACCACCTCCAGCATCACCGCCACCTCCACCGCCGACACCGCCGACACCGGCATGGGCGGAGGCAAAGACAACCGCGGGTTCGTAGACTACGTCCAGTTCCACGGCGGCGTGAATAGGCATACCGGGGAATGGGACGCGTGGCACGGGATGGGTGCACAGGAGCTGAAATGGTTCCCCGACGGCGTGGGAGCGTGGGGGGAGGGGGAGATTCGGGGGTGGGTTGCGGCGCAGCGGGCGGCGGCTTCTTCATAACCAAATATACCATATTACACTCCAAGCGCGATAAAAAAATTATTTTAACCCACCCCGTGCCCCCAACGCGCCTAATCCTTAACCCCCTCAATAACAACCTTAATCCCCTCCCCGCGTTTCACGACGCCAAACGCCTCCTCCGCGCTCTCAAACGCGAACCGATGACTCACCAGCTCCCCCACCTTGACCTTCCCGCTGGCCACCAGCTGCACAGCAAGCGCATAGTCGCCCTGCTTATACCTGAAGCTCCCCTTGACGGTGAGCTCCTTCGCCGCCATCGCAACAATCGGGAACGTGATCTCCGCCGGCCCCATCCCCGCCTGCACCAGCGTGCCCCCGGAGCGCAGCACGTGCACCGCCGCGGCGATACACGGCGGCGCGCCGGTCGCGTCGATCGCCTTATCGACCCCCGCCGCCGGCAACCCGAGGGCCGCGAGAATCTTCTTCGCGTTCTCGGCGGCGTCTTGACTCCCCTGCGTAACGCTGTTGAACACGCCCGTGACCCCCGCGAACTTCGCCGCGAAGTCCAGCCGCGCCTGCGCAATATCGACAACCGAGACTGTGGCGGCGCCGAACGCAGCCGCGACGCCAGCCGTCAGCAGCCCGACCGGCCCGGCGCCGAACACGACGACGTGGTCGCCGGGCGCGACACCCGCCTGGCGCGCGACGTGCACGCCCACGGCGAGCGGCTCGAGCAGCGCGCCGGCCTCGGTGCTCACGCCCGCCGGCAGGGGCGTGCAGAAGTCCGCGGGCAGGACGTAGTACTTGCACAGGCTGCCGTCGTACGGCGGGGTGGCGGCGAAGCGCATGTCCGGGCAGAGGTTGTACGAGCCGCCCTTGCAGGCGGGGCAGAAGCGGCAGGGGATGCCGGGTTCCAGGGCGACGCGGTCGCCGGGCGCGAGGGTGGTGACGGCGGCGCCGACGGAGTGGATTATGCCTGCCGACTCGTGGCCGAGGACCATGGGCGCTGTGAGGACGAAGGAGCCGATGCGGCCGTGCGTCCAGTAGTGCACGTCGGAGCCGCAGATCCCGGTGTGCGTGACGCGGATGAGGACGTCGGTGGGGTTGGTGAGGGGGGGGATTGGGCGGTCTTCGATGGATAGGGAGTCGATGGCGGTGAGGATGAAGGAGGGGTTCTGGGGGGGTTAGTGTGGGCGGCCTGTGGAGGGGGAGGGAGGAGGTACCGGGCCGGTGGGGGCGGGGGGGTTGGAGGCCGCCATTGTTGGAGTTATAGATGGAGTTCTGATAGATATGGAGGCGGTAGCAGTGGAGATGGTGACGTTGTAGCTAGGAGCCGCAGTTGTCTAGGACCGTCGCATCATCAGCAATCAGCACTCCATTAACTATGCCACCAGTCCAAAGGGCTGAATCACTCACTCAATCCGTCTGCGCAGTTTCGTATCGTATCGTAAAATCAGCGATGAGCGTCGACTCGCAGCAGCCCAGAACAGCAGCCACCGCCGTATTTCAACCCATCGTCATCACCACGCCGACAGCGGGGTCGGGGTCCAGCGCGGCACAATTTAGCCTGATAGCACCGCGGGGCTGTCGCTAGCGCGAACGCACCGGATTAACCCGGGGTAGCCCGCGCTGGGCCCCACCATACGACGCAGTCCGGATGCCCCCATTGAGGGTGTAAGTGCGGGCCGGAGGGGGGGGGACGGAAGCGGTGCATGCAGATGGATATGCAGATAGAGGCACGATATTATCCGGTGGTGGATTTAAGCTTCGCGAATCGCGCTAGAGGGATGAGGAGAAGGGAAAAGGAGAAGAACAGAGCAGGCACCGGGGTAGAGGAGGGAGAGAGACGGGTTTCATTCGCACTGCAGACTGCTCTAAGACTAGCATATTATCCGGACGGATTAGTAGGCACAGAGGATTTAAGCGTGAAGCGTGGGAATGCAAGATGCGAATCCAATCTAGAGAAGTCGGTCGGTTGGTTGTGAAACAGGAAAAAGGGTGGTAGAAGAGCGATGAGACAGGTGCCAAGAGCCTGAGCCCGTACTTGGTGATAGCCAGAGCGAATGATCACGATTAGTAGGTCTGCGTGTGCGCTATAAGTACGGCGTAGAGCAGCGACAGGGCCAGCAGCGAACACCGGATCTATGCTTCGAACTGTACTCTGTATTCCGCTTCGTTCCCGAATCCGTAGACTCTACTCGCACTCGTACATCATCCGGAAGTCAGCTGGAAGTTGGAACGATTGGACTCTGCAGTGTTGAAGCGTGTCGAAGTGTGTTGAAGTGCAAGATTCGGCTCAATCGATCTCGAGAAGTAAGTACTCGTAGGTTAGTCATGAGCGAGAGAACAACGTCAGCAGAAGTAAACGTTGTTTGAGAGTGATGAGACAGACGTTACCAAGAGACCCAACGTCCTGAATGGTGACCGCCAGTGCAGATGTGCCAGTAACTCTTCGACATTATGGAGAGCAGGGGAGATGGACGTATTGGAGATGAACGGGACCTTGTTCATTGTATTTTCACGTGTACAGAAAGAGAAAGGTAAAAGAAAAAAGGAGAACAGGGACCCGGAGACGTGATGAGACTGAGCCCACACCACCAAAACCGAGTGATACAAGACGCAGAATCGAAATTCCAACCACTGTTGTGGACGTGGCACAGAGATGCTAGGGTCTTCCCCGATAAAGAAGCATGGCAGATTAAGCTCTGATCGGGTGTGGAATCTGGGAGAGATCTGGGTACTTACTCTACAGAGCAGAGACAGGTTCGGGCGAGAGAGCTGTTGGACTTGTCGATTCTGCACAGTGCACCCTGTGTCACTCGTATTTGGGCTATGTGGACTCTCATTTCCTGGCGTCTCATTATATATTCTGCGCGTCTCTTGCTCGACTTTCTCTACACTTAACTAAGTATGTTGGCAGCCAAACAACCATATGTTCATCTCCGGCGTCTATCACACACGACCATCGGCTAGCTTCAGCGACTGTTCTACCCAGCTCCAGGCATCTTGCTGACTTACTATCCAAGTCAGCGAACCGGCTTCTGTATCCGCCATTCGATGTTGCCGAGGATCACCAACGCAATGTATCGTGCGCCGTGGTAAACACAGCTGTGCACGAGGCGGCAGCTTAGTCACCGACCGTGCCGGCCCTCCGGGCGCCCTGCACCACGCCCTACAAGGCCCACCCACAGCTCCGTCCCCTCGCACCACCTTCTCAGCCGCCCCATCCATTCCCACCACTCCACGCACGCAAGGCTGTCCGTCAAACCCGCGCACGCGCAGCGCCTTGTGCCCGGAATGTAATAACGCCCGCATACTATTAGCGACGTCGCGTCGCACCAGTAAAGAAAGAACGCCTTGGGGTTACACGAGGTTTGCGGGACCCGGGCACTGCCACTGACGATAGGTGGTTAAAGTATCGGAGCATCTCCGGGCTGCGACTACTACAGCTGCCACCCACGACTACCACAGCTACGACACCGCGACTACGACTGATCGCGATCACACCACGAACTCGACGACAACTCGACTGGCTACAACACAATGACGCTCCGCACCTCGCTCTCCCTGCGTCGGCGCAAATCCCCCGTGCCGCCGGTGTTCCCAACCACGACCGATCCGCACGACATGGCCCACCTGCCTATCCTGCCCGCTCCATCTACCCCCTCCGCCTCGGACAGCTCCACCTCCATCCCCGACTCCCGCTCCCTCCTCCTCCACCTGAGCCTACTCGAGCTCTTCCACGCACACAAGCTCTCCCTCCTCTCCTCCGCCCCCCTGCGGCTCCTCCTCTCCCCCACAGCGGCAGACTCCGACGACGCCGTCTTCCTCTCCTACCTCGAGCTCGCGGCCCTCCGCTTCGAACTCTGGTGGCGCGCCATCACCCCCCTCGTCTCCACCCCCTCTCCCGCCCTCCCCGCCGCCCGCCTCCCGCCGCTCGACGTGCTGATGATCTGGCACGCCTACCTCCTCAACCCGCGCCGCTACATCGACGACTGCACGCGCCAAAACGCAACACACATGCTGGCGCTCCCGTTCCCGTGGGAGTCCCTCGCGCCGCTGCTGGACCTCGACACGCTGACCTACCGCCTCCCCGCCGCCGCCGCAGCCTGGTGGACGTCGCTCACGGCCGGCGCGGAGCCCGTCGACCTCCTTGCGCAGCTGGCCGCCGGCACCCGCGCGCCCGAAATCCCCGTCTCGTGCCCCGCCTGCTCCGCCACCCACCGCGTGCACGTCGCCACCTGGGGCGCCGCCGACTGGTCCTTCACCTGCCCGTGCGGCGCGGAGCTCTCCCACGAGGCCCTCCGCCGTGCCTGCATCACCGCCGACCTCGCCGCCCTCCGCTCCGACCCCGCAGCGATGATGCGCGGCACCGCCGCCCCGCCCCTCGCGGGCACGTCGGACCTCAACACGCGCCTCCGCGCCCTCGTCGCCGACGCCCCCGACGCACTCGCCCTCGTCGACGAACACCTCCACGCGTTCTACCCACCCCCGAGCAGCACCTCCCACGCCGTCTCCCCCGCCACCTCCGCCTGCCTGTCCCTCGCCTCCGCCGCGCACCGGCAGGCCAGCTTCGTGGGCAAGATGCACCACCACCTCTGGCTGCGCGCCCCCTCCGCCGCCGGGACCGTCGCGCGGGCCCGCACGCGGTATGGCCGGTTCTTTGAGCTCTTCGCCGCGCACCGCGGACACACGCTCGTGCCGACGCTGGACGTGGACCTAGCATGGCACACGCACCAACTCCACCCAGCCGCATACCGCGACTACTGCCTCGCGGCCGCGAAACGGTTTATCGACCATGACGACCAGCTCCCGACCGGCACGCTGGATACGGGCTTTGAGGACACGGAGCGCTGGTTTGAGGAGCGGTTTGGGCGTGAGTATGGCGGGTGCTTTTGTTGGGTTTGCGAGGGCGTGCGGGACGATGAGGACGCGGCGGAGGCGGCGGAGGGCGGGTTGGCGGGGTTGCGGCGGAAGATGGGAGGGATTGTGGGGGTGGGGCGGAAACGGAGGGAGTGGGAACGCGGGGTGGGGATTGAGTTTTGGCGCGCGGTGGAGCGGAGGCGGGCGGAGGGGGGGATGGCGGTGCGAAGGTGGCGCGAGGAGGCGGGGGCGGGGCGAGAGAAGGGCGAGGGTGGGGAGGGTGGGGAGGGTGGAGAGACGGCGCAGAAGCAGGGGCCCCGCAAGGAAGGTCTCAGTCTCCACGGCCTGGCGCAGGTCCTGAACGCTGGCCCGCAATCATAGATATCGTGTAATAACCCTTCAAGCAATATCCTGTAACAACCGTTTAAGCAGTCTCAAACGCAATTGCGCGTCCAAAGTGCTGTCGTTGTTGTGGCAGTGGCTCTGCCACTGTTTCCGCAGTGCTTGCATGCTGGAGACTGGGTTGTCGATTCGGCACTGGGTATCACTCGGGTTGCGTTGTGCTCATGTGGGCGCTGGATGCCATGTTATCTCTTTTCCAGCTACCTAAGCTAACCTCAAATCTATACCGGGCCCTCCGCAACCTCCCCCACCTCCACTATTCCACCAGCACCCGCGGCCTCGTCCCAGTCACCAACCGCACGCGCCCAAACTCTCCATCTCCAACGCACATCGCACATCGCACATTGCACGCACAGCGCCCACTCCGTCGTGACTCGTGATAACCCAACAGCACCAGACGTCTGCTTCATACCCTCCCGTTCGCTAGACGACAGTTCGACGGCCTGCGTCAGATTCACGCACTTCGCCGATGATCGCCGCAACGCTCACAATGCTGCTGCTGCTGTTGTTGTTGATGATGATGATGATGAGGATGACGATGATGATGATGATGATGATGACGATGATGATGGACCATGGACGTGTTTGTTGCGTCCAAGCAAGCTTCTTTCGTGGACTTCGTCTGGAGCTGCAGTGCTGGAGCTGCAGTGCACGCTGGGATCGCCGGGCAGGGTTCCACTTGGTACAAGCTATCCCATAGACCGCCATTTTCTATCAAAGTTGCTGCCGCCTTGAAATGGTAATAAATAGTGTGAGGACTACTCACTTTTCCTGTCAGGGTAAGAAGCCACCATCTAGCCAAGATTACACATCTAGACAGCCACTCACAGCGAAGTTGATTGGTCGGTGAAACAGGGGAGGCAGTCAAAGCGTACTCTATTATTTCCAAATCTAGCCGGCAGAAACTTTGATAGAAAATGGCAGTCGATGGGATAGGGGTTAAGTGATGGAATGCATAAGCCACAGATCGATCTGCATGCCGTTGCTCTCACACAAACCCTCACCAACAATTACCGTTGGTGGCTTTTCATGGTAGCGTATGTTCCATCACCATACCCCCAAACCTGGAATCTGGGGACGTGGAGCACTGGCCGGGTGTTGTGGGAACAATTGCAAGTGTGTCCAGCAGCATCTCTTGGCATTTTTCTGGGAGGGCGGGAAAATGGCGTATCGTAACAGCGCAGCCCTGCATTAAAGACGTGCTCGTACACGCAGCTCGGACGCTGTGGCGGATGTGGTCATGTGATCGGAAAAAGAAAAGGAAAAAGAAAAGGAAAAGGAAAAGGAAAACTGTGATGACTTGATGTTTGGTAGTGTGCCAAGATGGACGAATAATGAAAGAATACTGGAGTACAGTAGAGTAGTACAGTGAGCTACTACACAGACCCGTGGTTTATAAAGCCATTGTGCATGTCCGAGTTGGCATCGTAGAACTGAATCTCAAAGTTTACGTGTGAGGTGATCAGTTTACCCAGCTTTTGTTGTGTTTTTTGAATACAGCATGAACAAAAGAGAGACGACTGTGTTGGGAGTAGGGTGCGAAAAATACAGTACGGTACATGTAGAGTACATGTACCTGTATGTATCGTTCTTAGGATACATACACTAGCCGTCAACCGCAGTGGCGACCGCACATTTGCTATTAGTCAACTATCATCGAAGTATATGATTATCTAAGATTCCTTTAGGTAAGTCATCATTAAACTAACATTTTGTCTCGCGACGTAGAGTGAGTAACAACGCTGTATAGAAGGTGTTTTCACGCGCAACGGAAGGGCAGAGGGCCAGAAGGGGAGCAGGCAGGAAGGATAGGGGGTCAGAAGGGTAATATGAACTTTTTTTGGACTCTTGAAGCTTTGAAATTTGTCGCGCAACGCAGCACGAGTTCTGCGTAACAACGCTGAGTATATTACGATGTATGCTACGTATTTTACAAGTTTCGCCACTGTTTTGCCACTGTACCCTACATCGATGTACCGTACCTCTTCGCACCCTAGTTGGGAGACACGTCGTGAATCTTTGGGCACCTACCACTCATCTCGAGAGCCAGTTGAACAGTATCTGGCCGTCCACCGTTCGTTTCGCACTCGCGCCTCATACTCATGCTCGTACTCGTAAATATCCAGCCCGTTTCAACACCAGTCTGTTGGACATCACACTTGCTCCGCGTTCAAAAAAAAAGGACTTTTTATATACCTTTGCCACAATCTACCAACCTACGTACACCAGTATGCACCGCCCCTAGCGCCCCTCATCCCCGTGCCCTGTCACCGTACCCTCTCCTCGGCCCGTCCTCGTCGACCATGCCCAATCTCTCCCTGTCCCCGCCATCTCGCCGAATGAAAAAAACAATATAAAAGGAAAAATACAACACAACATAACACACATCAACAGTCACGGACCCAACGCAACACCACATGTATGGACAAGAGCGTGACATTCTTTATCTAACCCGGCGCAGCACGCGACAAGACCATCACTATCATCACTATCATCAACAACATCAACAACATCAACAATAACGAACTGTACCAACACTGCCCTAAATCCCACGAGAACGACGAAAAAAGCCCACAAAATAGCAACGGTCTATATTACCCCCAAAGCAGAGCGCGCCTCACAGACAGACAGACAGACAGAGAAACACAGCTACAAATCCTCCCCCACATTACCGCCATCTGGCTTCCTAAGCCATCTCCTCGTCCTCGTCGTCGACCATCGCGCCGGCATCGTCCATCTTCCCCGCGTCCCCGCCAGCGACACTCGGGCTCGGCGCGCCGCCGTCCGCGACGCCGAGCCCGCCCAGCTCCTCGCCGCCCATCACGCGGCCCTCCTCGTCAACCTCCTCGCACAGCTCCATGAGCGAGCGGCGCGAGAGCTTGCGGAAGCCGTGGGTGCGCACGACGCGGCCCCAGTAGGTGAGCACGAACTGCGCGGCCTTGCGGCGCAGCACCTCCTCGCCCGCGACGCCGGCGCGCTCCCACACGACTGCGGCGGAATCGACGTCGAGCTCGGCGTGCAGCCGGTGCAGGCACAGCGTGCGTAGGCGTGGCATGTCGTAGAGGTTAGCCATGACGAGGAGGCCGGCGACGGTTGAGAGCGTGGGGCAGTATGGGCTGGGCGCGAGGGAGTCGGTGTAGAGGTAGTACAGGAAGCCGCGCACGACGGTGTATGGCTCGGGGAGGTAGAGGCGTTGGTTGTGGAATTCGCGCATGCGGGAGTTGTAGAGGGTTGAGAAGTGGCGCCAGCGGGAGAGGAGGATGAGCTTGTGTACGCGGATGGGAGGGGCGAGGACATTGGCGGGGGGGAGGTCTTCGTCGTCCGTAGGAGCACCGTTAGTGTTGGTCGGAGAGAGGGCCTGATTGTTGATATCGGGGGTGTGGACGCTGCGGCCCCAGACACCGCTGATGTCGTACTCGTCGCCTTCTGCTGCTTCGTCTTTGATGGTGCGGACCACAAAATCGGAGCCGGAGTCTTCACGATCGAAAATCTTGCCCAGGTCGAATCCGAGCATGCCGTCGCCAGGCTTGTCTCCGGGGGCGATGTCGACATTGACGCCGAACCGAGTGAGATCAATTGGGAGGACGTCGGACAGAAACTCTTCGCCCTCTCCAACCTCATCCTCCACAGAGCAGCCTAGAAGGTACGCCTTGGTAGAGTTTGGAGCTATGGCGAGGTAGTGCCAGCGCCAGTTGTTTCCTCCCAGCAAATCTATTCCATCGGAAATCTTCTTCCAGCTCAGATCCTTGATATCGAGTGCAGATAAACCAGTGTCCGGCGCGCGGATTGTATTGGCAGCGACTGTGACAAAGTCGAGAAGAGTGGTGCCGCAAAGGTGATGAAAATGCGTCCCATGTGCTTCGGAAGGAATGTCTTTGCCCCAGAGGAATCGTATCGATGTTGAAGCAGCAGGCACCATATTCGGCTTGGGCGGAGGGGTGTTGCGCCGGCCACCGAATAGGGATCGCGGGGAGTTGGGGCCGTATGATCGATGAGACCTGAGGACTCGTCCTTGACCGGTAGTAGCAGTGTCGGAGGGCGCCCTCGGTTGTCTCGTCGTATATCCAGAAGCCTTGTTTTCAGACCGGGCAAAGACAGGGTGTGTCAGGTCCAACGTGACGAGTTCTCCAGTCTTGTCCATTTCTTTCCCCATTCCACCAAAGATGTAGAGCTTCTCCTCGCGCACCCACGCCTGGTGATCAAACCGAGCTACCCATTTCCAACAGCGACTCCATGTCATTGTCTTCAAATCAAGGTAGCAGATGTCATCCAGAATCTCTTGTGGGTTGTAGTCGTTCTCCTCCTCGAATTCAGCTGGCTGGGCGACAGGGTTATTATGTATGCCACCGAGAATAAACAGCTTGTCATCGTGTAGTACAACGGCATGTCGCGAGCGACCGGATGGAGGATGGCCAGAGATGACTGGTTGTGACCATGTTGCTGTAGCGATATCAAAAATGTAAATGTCTGAAAGAAAAACGCGTTGCTCATTCTCTCCACCGAAGATGATCAGCTTGTCGTCCTTCCAGTACGTTGTAGTATGGCCTGCCACAAGCGCATACGCGTGTTAGTCTTCAATTTAAGGCATTGAAGAAATCCTCACCCATTCGCACGCTGGGAATGTCTCCATAGTTGTCGACCAATGTCCAGGTAAATGTGTTCAAGTTGAGCTTTAGCACGTGATTGAACACTGATTGACTCCAGTTAGCACACACATATCGCTCATCTCATCTGTGCCACCATCGCCCCAACATCCAGGGAACAACACACCTTCATCGGTATACTGATCGAATCCTCCAAACGCGTAGATCGAGTCCTCTCCACACACTGTGACCGAAGCATTGACAAGGCAAGCCAATCGTGCACCTGCGCAGAAACACCTGTCAGAACAATCTCCCTTGTTACCCTGGCCACCGGGCCATCCATGGCATATATGCTGTGCTAGGCGGGGGCAGTCTTAACTCTGCTCACCTTCAGTCCTGTAGGCTACTGGCCGGTACGTGCCGTCGTCGATCACGTCACCACCCAACAGCGTCCGCCTCCTCGCGTTCTTGTCCGGAGAGAGATCCATTTCGCTGCGCGGGGTCTGGAAGTCGTGGGTAGCACCACCGGATGAAAAGATGCTGTTGGCATTCGGATTGATCAACGCTGGGGCTGCAGACAGCGGGGTGGCGGGGGGCTGGGGGGGAAGTAGTGACATGCGGCTCAAAAAAAAGAAGCTTGTCGGTGTCCCGTCTCCCTCAACCTTAGCGACGCTTGGATTGCGAACTGGTGGGAGCTCTTCGACAACTCAACGCCGGCGACAGAACAACAGCGATGGGCGACCCGGGATCAAAGTCGGCGAGGACAACGAAGCTCGCAGTAGAAAGGAGGTCGCTGGGGGAGACTTGGTGTTGAGGCTCTCGCTAAGCCGTTGGACAGGGGCACTGGCAAAACTGCTGTTCACTGAAGCACTAAAGATGAAACCTGCAGATATCTATCGGAACCAGGAAGAAGAAAGAGAGTTGTCCCACAAGCGATCGCGATGTTGACAAAGAGCGGAGGGTTCACGATACCGGAAACGAAGGAATGGATGCGATGGAAGAATGCTGGAGGAGTCAAGAGGGGAAACGTGCATTTGTTCCATTCTTGCTCGTTCAGGAGATCGCTTGCCACAGTCAGCCCGCCATTCAGCCAGTTGCAGCATTGATTTTTCCCCCTCCCCTTTGTGCGTCTGTGGCTTGAAAGCTGCAAGTCGTGGGTTAGGGCTGTTGCAGGTTTGCTGCCTTACCAAGCAACAAACCATGATAAAAAATGAAGCAACTCAAACGATTGGAGGAATTAAAACGTTTGTTTGAGGTTTGGATCCTTTAGTTTGAGGCTTCATGCATTTTCGGATGAGAGTCTTCGATAATCACCCAGTCAGACAAAAATTTCCATTCCTCTTGTTCCTGATTTACGACATGATTTCTCCTATAACAGAAAACACCAAACAAAACACATGGGTATACCCGCCAAAGTACAAGACCGTATCCTTTACCGTAACAAACAAACAAAATTGCAGACAAACTTAACCCTTCTTGGTCTCCTTGAGATTGAGTTTTTTTCCTTTCACCTGTTCCCACATCCTTGCGTATAGTATAGAGGAGAGTACGTTGAGTACTTGCCCTCAGTTCATCGAGCCTGTTGCTGTGGCTCATCCTGTATACCCCCCGGCCAGATCGTATCACTTACGATGCCAACTGCACCCCGCGACTCCGTATGGGCTCCGTTCTGCGTTCTTCTCTTCTACACCCGTTTCTCTCATTATATCTACTTCTCGAACATCCCCTGCACTACTTTGAATAGCACGGCATCTTCGACCCTGCAGCCCTCCCCATCTTCTTCGCCTTCGGGGGGGTCTCCGAAGCCCTGCCATAGCTCGACCACAATCTCGAACATGTCTCTTTCTTTTTCTCGCCGCTGGTTTAACCCTTTAAGCAGCTTATAGGCCACCGTACACGGCGTGCTTGTCTCCTTGGGTACAGTCCGCGCAGGCACCGACATGGGTGGACAGATCCCAAGGGGCCCACATGTAGCCGGTGTAGAGGGGCAGCATGAGCCAGGTTTGGTCTTCTGCGGTATAACTGTCGGTTGGTGTGGCAAAAACGGCGACTGGTGCAACGGAGGTGAGACTATCGAATGAATATCCGCAGGCGCTGGAGGTATGGCCAGTGGCGGAGGATAGGTAGCTTCGATCGACGCAGGCATCGCCGGGCTCGCAAAAGCGTCTAACGAAAATGGCGTCGGCGGATTAGTCTGTGGCGTTCCCATGACCATGGGGCCATCACCGCAGCCCCCAGCGCCACCGCAACACTCATCGTCGTCACCACCCCCGCCCCCAAACATGCCCATATCCATCCAATCGTCGCCCGCCGCCGTTGCCGGCAGCTCAAAGATCGTATCTAGGGCCTCGCTCTCTCCCTCCCCGCCGGCATCGTCCGCCGTCGTCTCCGCACTCTTACTCGCCCGGAGCTCTGCGAGCCTTGAATCGATGTACGCGGCATCGGCGCCGTTCTCCTCGAGCATGATGCGCAGCAGACGGTTATCCTCAACGACCCTCCGTGCGGCCTTCTGCAGCTCGACATTCGCCTGCACGCCCTCCTCCTGGCAGCGCTTCAGGCGGGATTCGAGCGACTGCAGGTACTCGCGCTTGCGGGCTCGCGAGCGGCGCTGGTTGTCGCGGATGCGTGCGGCGCGCCGGTCGTGGCTGTGGCCGGGGCCTGGCGTGCTGGTGGACGGCGAGGACGACATGGTGTTGCGTGGTGGCGAGGGAGGAGGAGGAGGAGTTTGCGTGCGTAAGGCTGATGATGATGAGGGCGCCAGGTCGACCCAGGTGGAGGCGGCCGCCGACAGGGGTTCCGGAGCGGAGCCGAAGGGCGCCAGCCTTGCAGCTTAGGTAAGCGCACCACGTGGGGTGTTGATTTGATGCCTGTACCCCACGATATGTATCGCAGGGCCGGCGCCGGAGCCAGTAGCAGTGTTTGTGGCTTGGTTGCGGTCTGTCATCAGCAGCGGTGGAAAGGGGGGTTCAGAAGGGTGCGTTGAAAATATTTTCACTCGGCTGGCAAGGGCCGGGTTGGTTGGTCACATATCATTCGACGGACGTGGTTTGCATCGGCGGCCGTACTAATTGATGGAAATACCGTTTCGAGGGCGCAAAGCGGCTATGGCGGGAGTGGCTAGCTAATACAGACCAACGGCCCCACATATGTAGTGTTGAATAATGGGAATTCTCGGCCGGCAGATAGTTGAGCTTTTAGTTGCGTTCGTTAAAGCCTGCGCCAGCCTGAACCTCAGAAGAAGCTCATTTACCAGCAAGTCTGGTGTGCGAGCATCGACCCGAGTTCATCACACATGTCAGACGGAGACGCAGGCCGAACAAGTTTTACCACAGTGGAGAATCTAGTGTCTGTACGACATCTCGAATCGAACCCAACATGTGGATGCAAATTCTGAGCCTACACGCATTCGCATTGGTAGATTATGCGGATTCTGCATTCCCAAGAATACTGCCGCTGTCGGACACTAGCTTCCCTCCCGGTTTCGTGAAGACTAGAGAAAACGCGTTGCTGAGGTGGCGAGCACAAACAGAATGATAAGCCTACTTTGTTTCTGTAGATAACTACTATCCAACGAACGGCGAGAGAAACGTCGCAACTACTTTGTGATCGAATGCCAACCCGGAAATGACTCACCACGAACGGTAGCAGTCAGCAAGTGGCGGAAGCTCTTGATAAGGCATAGTATTAGATTGTTCTTTCCTACCAGCCAACGAGGTATGTACAGGCGATTTCATGAGCTGGAATGTTTTTTGCGCCCTCTTTTCTCAAACAACTTGGACAGCACTCGCCAGCGTAAACGCCTAACCAAGCAAGCGTTATAGATCTCTTTGCCTGTGCATTCCATGAAAGTATACTGCAATTTACATCTACGGTCCAGCCGTCGATGCGTCGCCAGAATACAACAGAACAGACAGTCCATCTCATCAAAAAATTCAAAATCACCCCTGGCTCAAATGCGAAAGAAGGTTCACACAATGTGTGTCGACCCTCCGAGCTTCATCGGCTCTCTGAGGGAGATATCAATCAACCACAAGCCCCCTGAGGATCACTTCGAAACACTGAAAACATCGCGGTGAAAGTCTCGTTCCTGAGTATGCATTTTGCCACCACCGCCCATGAGCAACACGATAAATACTTGCTACCGGCTTGTCTCTTGTCCAGACCACTCGCCATCTAATCCGATCCGACCTGATTTCTCGAGATGGATTGAGGATATCGTTCGATCCACCGCGGACATGAGACGTTGCTGTATCTTGCGAAAACATATCCGGACGATCGAATACGAGACATATCACGAGCTGCTAGATAATGCTGGAACGCAAATATGTTTGTCTCGTAACCAGCCCATTAGTCCTCGCTAAACCACATTACCTCATACTTCGGCTGTTTGTGTTATCATATCAGCCGCCGAGAAACGAAGTGTGAGTGGCTTGACAGGTAGATACAAGTCTGGGCACGAGAAAACAAATATGTACTTTTAAGTCGTAGCTAGGAACACTGCTTAAAGATAAAATGCAAATAGTGATCGTGAATCACGAAGAATACGAAGACTGAGTACGAAGGACGATCCCGAGAGGGAAGAAGGCTCCAGCTTATGAATTTATTCGTAAGATTCATGACGCGTCTCCCAAAGCAGTAGTCTATCCCATCTTTACGCCATATTCCAATAAATAATAATAGCCAGTGTAACTGGCGGTCATTCGGCTTTGTGACTCTTACGTCATTTTTAAAGTGTCCGCAGAACTTATGATTTTCTGCTTGCTGTGAAGATAGCATCTTTCATAGAACCGGCGCAACATTTACTTATCAGCTCTACTCGACGGCATTCATTGTGGGCACCAACACTGCGAGCTTCTTAACACACTTTTCAGCTTCTACACAATCTTCTAGATAAAATATCAAGCAGTTTAATTTTAATTTAGCTCTTCTTTTATAAAGTCAAAGTTGGTCTCGTCGCTTTGTGAAGACAGTTTACTGCTTGATTGTATATTCTGGTCACTAGCCGCTAAAAATACAACAGTGAGTACGCCTTCACACCTTCTTTCATCATCACGATAGCCTAGTGTAATCCAACAGTAGGTTTTCCGAAAAAATGTAGGTTGTGCATCTGCAATGCATATTAATGAGGTGTCTAACGATTGGTTGTCACCCTCATCCAATAAACCGATGACCCCTCACAACTACAGCTAAATGTGCCACGACACCACGACACATGAATTTCCGGAAACTGAACTTCATGAGATCTATGTTCAATAATGGCATCCTGGCAAGTCCACTTCTTTGCAATTCCACTTCTTTTGATTGCACTGGGTATCTCGATATACTATGCGACTGCCCACCAACTTCTGTTGATTTCACTCGGCATCTCGGTAGGCCATGCGGCCGCTCGCTTCTCGGATCACGATGTTTCTCAGAAAAGAGGAGCCACGGCCGACTCGGATGATACCAATTCTCCGGTGGATACTGCGACTCAACAAACATCTAAAGCCCCGGAGTCGAAAAAAGATCTTCCGGAAATAGAGCACACAGCTACAGGGAATCGCACATCTGCCGCTGCGTCTGATTCGGCGCAACATTTAATAGCTACATCCCCACCTAATAAATCACAGTGCTTCCGCATTAGCGCTATCCCAGGGAGTTGGAGCAAAAAAGACCTATGGAATGGACTTTGCAGCTTTGACTCCGAGTTGTCTGTCCTCAAGTCCCAGGTGTCACTGGACACTTACGAAGCATGTTGTGGCACGGGGCAAACAGCTCTATTAAAATTCAATCCCGGAGCATCTTGTACTAATATATTCGAAAAACTCCGTCGAACTTCAAATAATTATGAACTCGTACAGGAAATTACACCAAAGAAAGATGACGCGTGTCAGCAGGATGCTGATCCAAAGTCGGTGGAACTGGTTATTGACCACCACTTTCTCCACCTGACACCCCTGTACACACCCCCCAGCGAAGAAGTGCTTGCAGAGTGAGTTATGCTATTCATTTCCCCATTCATGCCCGCAATCATTAATAGTTTTGTCTAGCATTGTAGCAGTAACAGGCCTTGCCGGCAAGTTGGAATACCGACCACTACCGCCACATCATGTCTGAAAACTAACCATATGTAGGTCATGCCTATGGTTCATGGCGAGATAGAAAAACGGGCAATATGTGGCTACATGATTTTCTGCACAAGGACATCAAGAACGTCCGCATAATGACCTACGGGTACGACAGTCGCCTCGACACAATCGAAGACAAGAAGCACACCATCACGGAATTTGTGAGGAAGTTTATCCCTACGTTGCACGCCGCAAGAAACTCAGCAAAGGTAGATTCTGGTTGGAAAGTTCTTAAGAAGAAATTGCTGATCGAGATATGAAATTTGAACAGAATCGCCCAATCATATTCATCGCGCATAGCATGGGAGGGCTTCTTGTACTTAAGGCACGTAATGAAATTTCCGAATGACGTGTTAACAGACTAATCGGGCGTGACAGTCCTTGGTTGAATGCTCCAGGAAATCCGCCAAAGTACATGGCCACACGGATATATTAAAATCCACCCGAAGCCTGATATTCTTTGGATCTCCCCAACGAGGGCTAAGAACCGAGGAATTGAAGGAGATGGTTAATTCATCTGCTAGCCATGCTGCAAAAGATCTCCTCAGTGACCTCACACCAGGCTCAGACTTCTTGGAGCAGCTTAAGAATGACGTGGGTGAAACTTTAGATTCTTTCCCCGGACACATCGTCACATTGTACGAGACGCGAACAACCGCGTCGGTACAGGAAGTCGGTACGACGGGAAAATTCGCGCGGTGTGGTCCAAAGGTCAAGATGGTCGAAAATTATCACGCCGAGCTAGGGCACGAGCGCGAACTAAGAATCCCAGTTGACAAAGACCATTCGGAGCTCACCAAGTTCTCGTCATCAGCGGACACAACATATGAAATTCTCCGTCGTCTCTTGGAAGACTACAGCTGTACGTCCTTTTATTAATGTCCCAAAAATAGAATATGCTAATGCGTGACTTGCACAATAGCCAATTCAGCTTCCGCCGTCGACCAAACCCTAGAGCTAGTACGCGCTGGAAAAATTGATGCCATACAAACCTTGAATTATCTGTCCCCGGTCCAAAGACCTCAGATTGCTTTGCTAGAGGCGCACCGCGATGTCTTGTATCAATGGGTAACCCAATCACCATGCTTCCAGGATTGGGATGTTTTTACGGGTCCACGATACCTATGTGTACATTACGAAGAAAAATCGGTGCTGGAAAATACCGCTCGGCTAATCTTAGATTCGCTAGAAACGACGAGAAAATCTGTGGTTTATTTCTCCTGTAAGAGCGCTGCTTCTCGGGCGAAATGTCCCATTGCCCTCGCCCACACTTTACTATACTCGATTGCGAGCAATATAGATGATCAAGGCGGGCTTCTCAAACGCAAAGAGTTTCTATATGCTTTTCTGGAAGGTATTAGTGGAGGAAAACAATTTTTACCATCCGTGAATTCATCAGGCCCGGAGGAAACTCTCCGCCAGCTTCTAGCTATATCCCACAAATGTCTAAAAGCGATCGGAGATGCTCTTTTAAAATGGACTGACGGTGGAAGACGAAAGCTGGTATTGGTTGTCGATTCTGTTGAAGAAAAGTACAAGGACTTTGTGGAAGGTATCGTGAAGTACATCGGGATTAATCCTGATGCCTGGATCCTTTTCGTAGGCCGCACAAATCAGCTTTTGTGCACCCCCGATATTGTCACTACAGTGGCGCATATTGATTATGAACAAGAATTGCATGGTTTGAATCTCCAAAGCTGGTCGGTTGAATATTCTCACTGAAAACATAAATAGGTTGTCGTGCTTCGCTGAAAATTGCGAATCATCGCTTGCACGACGTCTCCCTAGAAAATATCAGCTCTTTTGAGTGGCTATGGGACTGTGCAGAATTCAAAAAATGGTCGGATTCTTTGGTCCCTAGTCTCCTGATAGTCAAAGGGAAGCCTGGTAGCGGCAAAAGTACACTGTGCAAGTTTGTTCTCGAGAAAATGCCTGCTAGAATAAAACTTGAAAGGCGAAAAATACATTCACTGAAGGTGAATCCTCCAAGCATACATCTATCATGATAGGTGAATTTTAATGGCATTAATTTTGCGAACAGAATTCTCGGCATATATTCGCACCGTTCTTCTACAGCTCAAACATGGGAGAAACCAACCACATCGATATGCTCCGTACCCTGCTTTACCATATTCTAAAGCAAAGCCCGGATGTCTTGTATCATTTCAAATATGGATCCAAACTCCGAAGCAATAAAATATGCGCCTGGAACTACGAGTTGCTAGTGGAGGTTTTGTTGTCAATTCGTAACCACCCGTCAGTGATATACATATACGCCATCATTGACGCCTTCGATGAATCGGATACTGACGGCAGACAAAATCTGGTAAAAACGCTTAATAATTTGTGCAACATAAATAAAAAAGGACCCGAGCCTCTTCCTCGTCCTAGTTGTGTTATAAAGGTCCTACTTGCGAGTTGTCCCCTCAACGACCTCCCCAATATTGATCCTTTGACTGCGGTTCACACTTTTAATATTCACCAGCAAAATCATTCAGACATCATCCAATACACGGAGGCCATTGCCGTAAAACTCGAACTCACCACTGATGGTATACAGACATTCAAAGACGTCATATGTCAGAATTCGGATGGTGTTTTTGCCTGGGTTCGTCTCGTAGAAGAGAGAATACTTGAACTCCAGAAAAATGGCCGATCGGAGGACGACATATTGAGCGAGCTCAGACACGTTCCAAAGACCCTAGAGAAAATGTATAAGCGAATAATCAACAATATCGCAAACGATGACGCAGAATTCGATCAGGTGGACCGTCGACATTCTTTGCTAATTTTTCGGTTTGTCTTGACGGCGAAGAGGCCATTGACGATTGGCGAACTTCAACATGTCATCGCAGACGACGACGAATATGAAAGGACGAAGGAACCAGATCCCGAGATCCCAGTATTTAGAAGGAATTCTTTCACACGAATGACTCCGATCTCCAAAATTGAAAATCGTGTGATTCATTGTGGGGGAAATCTCATTGCGATTGGCCGGGAGTCTCTTTCTGCATACGGAGATGACGTAATTGATGTTCCTTCTAGTAGGAGCATGGAAACCAGATCGGTTCAGGTGACCCATCAAACCGTTCAAGATTTTCTTCTGCGGGTTCCTCACGAGAAATTTGTCCTGGACAAGAGAACATGCCACAGAATAGTTGCAGCAGCGAGCTTGAGGTGTCTTTTAAAATTCCTCGATGATTGGAGTCCTGATTGGCCGGTGAATCTAGAGGTTCAATGGACCCTAGAGCACGTTGTCGGGTTGAGCACAATCATCAAAAAAAGAGGCTGGATGAATTACATATTAAATTATTTATCATTCCACCTCAGTTGCTGCGACGTTCCCAATGATCCAGAACTCCAGGAACTAATAAAGGTTCTTGACTCTAAACTTGCGGAAAACATCGTTGCGAAATACCTTCTTGTAGACGTTGCCGGATTGGTCTATGAGTCTGGTATGGAGGCAAAGGATTCTCGAACCACAATTCTTCTCGCGCCAGAAACTTTTAAAAAGTTCCAAGCGGTTGAAATTTTGGGTCACTCGATTGGCGATGATGCCGCTCCCGACGGGGAAAATCGCTTGATCAGTAAGATCCGCCGCATCACTAACGACTCAAGTCTTAGCCCTAGAGATATAAATGCAAAGAAATTAAGCTGGCGAACTGGATTACACCATGCTATAATGGCTGGAAATGTGGATGCAGTCAGACGAATCTTAGGCTACAACGTACCTATAAACACACGAGATAAAGATGGTTGGACACCTTTACATTTGGCTGCGGAACAGGGTCAGCTCGAAATAGTCAAAGTATTATTAGAGAGCGGCCACACGACCTTGGAGGGGGAAACATACTTGCCAGAGGGGTACAGAGCCGAGGCAGACCCTAAAGACATCAAGAATAGGACGCCTTTATCCCTGGCTGCCTGCAATGGACATCAGATGGTGACACGGCTACTCGCCAAACGAAGTGACGTGGAGGCCGATTTCCGGGACAGTGAAGGTCGGACACCGCTATCTTGGGCAGCCTATAAAGGTCAAAACGAAGTTTTGAAAGCACTACTTGAACGGGATGATGTTGACGCTGATTCAAGGGACAATTTTGGTCGAACCCCGCTTTCATGGGCTGCAGGCCGAGGAAATGAAGATGTGGTCCAGTTTCTCATGGAACGGAGCGATGTGGATGTAGACTCTACCGATGTTACAGGTCGGACACCTTTGGCGTGGGCTACTTATCACAGACAGCAAGCAGTGGTGTTGTTGCTCAAGGGGAAGGTGAATGATTGTCGGCTGCTCGATAACTTGCATCTGGACTTTCCATCTTCAGAGAATGGAATCGAACACGTTGGCAATACTGGGAAACCGAATCACATAAACATCGACGAATTTGGACTACGTGCTCCAATCTTGGTGCCGTTGGAAGCTGGTACTGACGCGCACGAAAATGAAGATGGAGATCTGAGCCGGATTTCTAAAACACTTAAAGCTGCTCAACATGACACGGAACTTTTAAGCTTAGAATCTCAGTACGCCAGAGCTAAAGAACAGCTTCCTCAGCTAGTGAAAGAACACATAGATACAGAACTGCAGACCACCCTCGACAAGGTCCCAGACAAAGACACCAATTTACCCATTATTCGGAGCGAACTCGAGAGGGCACGCGAAGAAGTTAGATTGCTCCAGAGTAGACTTAACTACCAGAACGACCTGTATTGTGATAATAAGGACGACGAGTACTTCATGGAATCCGCAACCCGTCTCTTCCAATCTGTGCAAGATTGTTGTGTGCGTTTCTCCTCTTATTCGGCAGACCGTAAATGGGAGATTTTACACAATTTGATTGCACATGTCATGCTTGTCGACCAGGAAGTTCGCACGATGCTCATGAACGAAACTAACAGATCAATGGTCTTTACTGCGATTTTGATGCGGCTCATATGGGAAAGGATCTTCGACCAATATCTCTTCGGCCTGGAGAACAGCGAGAGCCAAAAACTGTTCTCAATTGAAAAAAATCTCGCTGAAGTCGGGAATCCCGCTACTGTCCAACAATGGCGAGCAACAACACTCAATATCCTCTCTAGACGGCCGAGCTTCCGCTCCCAAGTAACACAAAAGATAGTCCCAGCCGTGGAGGATATCATGGGCAAACTCAAGGGCCTCCTTCGCCCACCAGAAAATGACATTCTTCAAATCAAAAAATCCCTCCAGCCTATCCTTACCCATGCCGTGGATCTCGCCATCGAGATGCGAACCCACCGGGCAGAGTATTTAATGATCAAACCCCCCTGCGCCGTACGCGATACACAGGGGAAGGTGATCTCAAACACTATCGGGTTCAGCTCGATACGCATGCAAGCAGTTAATGCACCAACCTTCACCGGCGCAGATCTTGAGCGCGAAGGCGCGTCCATCGCCATCGTCCTTTTCCCCTTGGTCATACGCCGTGGAAATGAGTTTGGAGAGGATTATGATAGCGAGACCATCATCAAGCACATGCAGGTATTCGTCAACATACCGCAACGCCCACCTACACCCGTTTTGCGCAACAAAAAATATAGGAAGAGCAAGCGTTGACATGTTGGTTTTTTTCTGTTGCGATTGAAAATTAATGCATCCATGCATATCGTGTCATGTCACACACGAATGGGCATATAGCGCATATTTATTACGTTTGATTTTACAGGCTGTGTTTGTTTGGTCGAGATCATACCGTCGTAGTTAGATATGGAGCAAGTTCCTGGACTTCACTCCGTAGAATCAAAAAATTTCATTTTTGAGCGTTGATTGTTCTTGATGAGGTGCGAGCCAAGCCTGAACCAACTGAATTCCGTCTACTGCGAAAAACGGGAACGGGCCATAGTGCGTTCCTAATCTGTCGGTGAGGTTCTAGATCTGCAAGAAAAATCTAGACCGAACCATAATTTCCTGTTTGTTCTCGAATCTCAATCGCGATGCGCGGTGGTATCTTCATATAGCTAGAATAAGTTGCGAGAAACCTATTGGACAACAGCGCTAGCAATGATGTATGTATGTACTCGTACGAATACGTAATCAATGTAGAGCAACACATAATTACTCGAGTAGCTGTCGCATGATTGCTCACATTCGTCAACTGTCAATTTACATAAGACAAGTGATTCTACAGATTATGTGATGAATATATGAGCCCAGTTGTTGCCAAGAACCATACAAGTGGTCATAGTATAGTGGTAAGTACGAGTCGTTGTGGTGTACCTCCGGGTAGCAGCTCCGACTAGACCCAGGTCCGATTCCTGGTGACCACACACTTTTTTTTGATTTTCGAATGCTGGATCTGCAACTTACACGCTGGCTTGATTCTGAGAAGGGCATCTCTTTAAAATTTAATCAATATGTTTCATTGACAGCTCCTAAGGATGCTTCACCCCATCAAACTCTTATTACCTTGTCGTCTTGTAGTCAGCTCGCTACGGCCAGTAGTGGTCGTTGCTCGTAACTACTGGTGAACGAATAACAAAGAAAAGGGCTGGGCACGGTAAGATGGAGATCTTTTGCTACGCTGTGACTGTAACTTAAAAGAGGCATATCGGAGATGAAAGGCAAATTAGTAGTTAAATGTGAGGGATTCAATCCTGGACTACGCTGAGAGGTCGCAGAAGGAGACATCCAGGCTTCTCGTCAACGAAAAACTAGCGCATGCCTGGCAGTGTTCTCGAGGAAGAAGTTATTTATGGATGATGAATATTGGTTACTTGAACAGAGCCAGAATCATATTTGTACAAAGTTGGAGAAGTTCTGCTACAGAAATAGTGCGCAATGATAATTTAAACCGGATACAAGTAAAACCGAGTGATCGATCATACTAAATCAACCAAAGTGAAATGTCATCCACTCCGAGCAGATTTTGCTCCGTTGCTCCATCTTCTTTACACACCACTCTCATAGAAGTCAGTACCTCAAGCGAGATTTACTCCCCTTCTTTCAACCTACATTGAATTCTTATCAAACGAAACTAGTACCCTCTAAAACACGCTCCGAGGTTATGTGGTGGCTCAACAGGCGAGACTGGGGCTTGTACAGAGTTTAACAGGCGAGTTTTGGGCTTATCCAGAGCAAGCATTGTGAAGGCGTTCCCCACATTTTAGTTCCAATGACAAGCGTCACATATGTTTCCCCACACCAAGCACAGGTGGAGATGTACTCTACAGTACTCTACGGTCTGCTTGGGGGGCACAGTCCGTTTGCCCAAGACAGGCTTTACCGACGACATGCCTACGGTTTGCGCCAAGTTGTGAGTTTGGTGAGCACAGAAGTAGCCTGTAAGATGCGAGTCACGACGGATCTACGATTACACGACGTCCGCTATCGACATACAGCTCGGGAGTTACCGTCCTACGCCAGCTCGAATGCAGAAGGCGTTCCACTCCTGTCCTCAGTTTGTCCTCCAATCATGAAGCGTTCCAGGCTCGGGACCTGCCAGAGCTCTGGGGTTCTGTACGCTCGGAGGGTATGCTGCCGCTCTCGCTGCCGTGGGTAAATATCTCGAGCGTCGCTTGGATCCACTCATTGGGACTAAAGCGATCTGGGTGTCGTTTGTCAGTTAATGGTAAGGCATTCCATTCAATCGGAATGTGCCTGGTCCAAGTGTAACAATTATTAGGCGTCGGATGTGTGGAAACCTTGAGCCAAGAAGCTGGATCCGGGGTAATAAGCTTAGTACTCAGTCTAGTTCGGAGGGAGGCTTGAGAACATCACGATGTCGTCAGCAGCTCAGTGTTGTTACTTCGTTTGATGCTGCCAAATCTAGAAAGTCAGTTGGATAAGACTTTAAGCGCAGATTAATTAGCGATTGGGATAAGAGAGATAGGACCCGTACATTTGGGACGAAACCCTGGCTATCACATTCAAATTCTACGAGACGACACGACATGAAATTAAACTTCCAAATTAAAGAGGCGGACGTTGATATGTTGTGTTAAGAAAAACACGGATATACGATTCACGTCAATTCCGCATTCTGCCGTACTTAAACATCGTTTTCCTGCATCTTCGTGTCGTCCAAATTCACAGTTGACGGTTTCTCCAACTAAAAGCGGGCTGCGCTAGACATGGGCAACGCAATTATTAGGCTAATATATCGATTGATCTGCGACAACGCCGACGCAGATGCCGATTAGTAGCTGACTGTTCATTACAAATCCGGGGGTTCCCTCGTTACCCCACATAGTGTGTGAGCAGCTTACGGATAGATTAGGTTTGTTTAAACATACCATGGACGGGAGGATACATATCGATCCGGGGTCTGCACCTGACACAGATCAGATACCTCAGACGTGCTCTTTTGTCGGAGCGAAGTCCAGATGGTTTGCATCGGTATCAAACGAAAGAGCGCACCGCTAAACGCTGGAATAAACAAATGAACTCAGACAGAGGAAAGCAATATATTCTTTCTCTGTATCTTATCTCGCGTCGCGAGATAGTCGTTGAGATTGGCATGCGCACAGACAGGTACACAAGCTCCACCCGTTTCCCCGCAACGCCTCGCCGCACAGAGCCCCGGTAAAGGCTTGTCCAAAAAGAAAAAAACACGGGGTAATCAAAGTTTCGCTTTGTACCACCACCACCAGGCCGCCGCCCCAGTCCTCATCTTCGGATATCCACCGCCTCAATAGTTATTGACCATAACCGGAGCCGATGATTCAGGGATACTGATGTGAAGGCACGCAGAGAGTGGTGGAAAAACGTCGGTGTTTGGAACCGCTGTGCTTCCTTGTTCCTACGGGCACCTGCTCTGTGGGGATGCGTGCTCCGTGGATAAGAAGGCCGCATTGGGCAGAAATTTCGATGGGCCATCAGTGTTCACGTCCAGCATCTTCAACAGAGCGAAGCGACGCGACCTGACCATCCACGCTACAACTACTCTGCGCCCGCACAGCCTCACGATTGTCGACGAGAGAAAACATTTTCATCGTGCCGCTATTTCAAAGGGTGACTGCGTTTTCAATTGACCCGTACCTTCGGCGCCATCCGCCTTCTACATAAGGCTTGGCCTCCATCTGGCCGGTGTTTACAGCGAGCGACAACTGGTCCTGCGAATTGCGACCTTCACATCCACCCTCACGACGCAGTTTGCTTTCCGCCCACAATGCAAGCCGAGAAGCTCAAACACCCCGAGCTTGAGAGCGCGATGCCAGAAATTAAATCTTCCGAATCGTCGACAGGAACTGAGCCCGACTGGACAGAGGAAGAGGAAAAGGTTATCCGCAATCGCATCGATTGGTACATCATTCCGGTGGTGACCGTGCTGTATCTTCTGTGTTTTCTCGACCGGTAGGCGTCTTCTGAATATTTCTGCGGAACAACGTTAATCCGAGACATCTAGGGCCAACATCGGGTACGATCGCCAACTCCCCACATACTGTTGGGCCCCCACACTGACGGTGTCGCAGAAACGCGCGTATCCAGGGCATGCAAGAGGAGCTTCACCTGGTCGGCTTCCGCTTCAACTGGGCCCTCACGATTTTCTACATCCCCTATCTTCTGTATGCGTCTCCTGCGCCGTCCTGCCCAGCGCCGTTTCTAACCGTCTCCCAGAATCGAGATCCCTAGTAATGTCCTCCTCAAGAAGATTGGCGCCAAAGTGTACATTCCGTTCCTGGTCCTGGGCTTCGGGCTCTGCAGCATGTGCTGTGCGTTCGTGACCGACTACAAGGGCCTGTACATCGCGCGCGCCTTCCTGGGCGTGTTCGAGGGCGGCACCATGCCCGGCATCGCCTTCTTCCTGTCGTGCTTCTACAAGCGCAAAGAGCTGCTCTTCCGCGTCGGCATCTTCATCAGCGCGTCGTCGATGGCGGGCGCGTTCGGCGGGCTCTTCGCCACCGCCCTCGCGCGCATCCCGCACTGGGGCGTCGCCGGCATGCAGATGCACACGTGGCGCAACATCTTCTTCTTTGAGGGCATCATGACGATGGTCATCGCGATCGGCGGCTACTTCCTGATGCCGTCGGCGCCGACGTCGTGCACCTTCCTGACGCCGCGCCAGCAGTACATCGCCACCGAGCGCATCCTGCGCGAGCACAAGGAGGCGGCGCACGAGAAGACCGAGCTGCGCCACCTGAAGCGCGCCGTGTTCAACATCAACAACATCATCTGCGCCATGGGCTTCTTCTTCATCAACGTCACCGTGCAGTCGTTCTCGCTGTTCCTGCCCACCATCCTCAAGGCGCTCGGCTGGACGTCGACGCGCGCCCAGCTACTCACCGTGCCGCCCTACGTCATCGCATGCATGTGGTCCATCTTCGTGTCGTGGCTCTCCGACCGCTGGCAGCGCCGCGGCTACATCATCTTCGCGCACACACTCCTCGCGCTCCTGGGCTACGTCCTCCTCATCACCGTCGACTCGCCAAACATCAAGTACCTCGCCGTCTACTTCGCCGCAGCCGGCGCCTACCCCCTCGGCCCGTTCTTCCTCTCCTGGGGCCTCAACAACGCCGCGGGCCCGACGGTGCGCGCGGTCTCGGGCGGCTACATCGTCGCCGTCGGCACCTGCGGCGCCATCCTCGCCACCTGGACCTACGTCCCCAAAGACGCCCCCAACTACATCACCGGCCACTCCATCAACCTCGGCGCCCAGGCCGGCGCCGGCGCCGTCGCGCTTCTCGGCGTCGCGTACTGCAAGTGGGAGAACCGCATGCGTGCGCACGGCAAGCGGGACTTCAGGCTCGAGGGGCTGTCGATGGAGGAGCAGCGGCAGTTGGGGTATCGGCACCCGGATTTCAAGTATATGCAGTAGGTGTGTGCGGATGGTAGGATGGTAGATATTGGGGAATGCGCAGGAGGGCGGGATCGGGTTTAATGATTGTTATGATTTGATGCGATGAGAGGATCAGCAAGATAGGAGTCGGTGCCCAGCGATTGTTTAACACTGCGCGCAGTTATTACTTCAACATGTAATGTAGAATGAGCGGACTTGAGCCGCGTGAGATATCACACCGCCTGTGCTTTGTGACGCCACTTGTGGCTTGGTGAAGTGTGTGCGTCGACATGTCACTTGGGCCTGTTCCCCTCACCCGTCCGCACCCCTGCCTTTTCTCCCGCCAACCCGTAATCGTGTAAACCTTCTTCACATCCTCCCTAATACTGCCGATAACTCTTTGATTCGTACGTCTGCTGCGGGCTGTTGCAAGAGATATATGGTCTCTGATTCATCTTGAGCGCTCTGGATTTGGCATTTGTGCGTCCGGGCCGCGATGGTTGAGTGGATGCGCTTCGAGTCGCTTTCGGCGCGGCTGGCACAGAGATTTGGCGTTTGAATTGCAGTTTAACGCAGGACTAGAACTTACTAGGAGGCGGTATTGGGGATTGGACCTGGGCTGCTGCGGATGTGGAAGCATGATATTCTTGTGGGCACCTTTTCTAGCACTTTGCAAAAGCATGTATCGGAAGGATCGGTCTACAGCACATTTCGAACTAACATTGAACTCCGCTGCGTTGATGTGTGCTGGAAGTAACACTCCTCCGTGCGTCGGAATGGCTGCAGTAATAAATGGATGTCGGCGGAGAAGCACCTACCATGTGAGTCGCGTTGCCTGATCACCAGCGCATCCACTTCGACACGGTGTGAAGCCGGAGGAACGAGTGATAGTCAGCACTGCGGAAAAGACAATGCGGGACAGCTATAGCACCTGGATTTCAATTATCTCTGGCAGGAACAGCAGCGCTGGTTGTTATTTCAACAAAACACTTGACACTTGGCGCCCTCCCCCAAACCGTCCAGCCCAAACATCTACTATCCCCTCCTCCTTCTATATCCCCCGCTCCCTTACTTCCCAAAACCCCCCCTCCACGCGTACCCCAAAATGTCGACCACACACCGACCCCTCGAGAAAACAATGTTCCTCCGCCACGCCAACATAACCCCCTACCAGCCGAACTACGCGCGCACCGCCGCCGAGCAGCAGATGAGAAAACAGCAATTTGAGAGTGTACTGAATCTGAAGCTGCGCGCTGATATGCTGGAGGAGAAGAAGATCAAGTTAAGGTGAGTACGCCGGAGTTTGGAGGGGATAGAGGGGATGAAGAGGGCTGATGAGGTGGTTTGGGAGATAGGCAGGATATCGTGGCGTTGACGGAGAAGGTGGAGAGGTTGATTTCGGAGGCTAGACGTTAGGAGTGGGTGACGAATCTTAGTGAATCCTGTCGTACTACGGTAGTTTGGAGCTGTGATCCGTAATACACAACACAAGCCTTTGTGCAGTAATGCTTCAAAGATACTAAGAATCGTGGACACATGGAGTTGTTTATCAGGCTTCAAATATATAGCGTAAAATGCACGTAACGGATTGGAAAGACCTCGAGGATGTCGACACGTTGTCCCTGCACGATTGCGTTGTAGTCAATGAGTGACTTACAAGCCAAGATCGGCAGTGCTATTGATAGCGTTGCGAATTCCCGCGCCGGCGACTCCTAGCTTTTGCAAACACCAGGTCTCGAAACACTACACAAAACCGAGTGTCTAGGGAGGCGCGAAAATTGGTTTATCTTGACTTCTCGTTTGACCGACTGACCAAGATAGTTGACTGATTGAGAAACCGGTCTACCGTTCAATGAAGTAACATGTGGAATTGATCACTCGGTCGACACCACAGAAATGGAGTGACCTAGTGTGAATGATGAAAGAAACAATTGTTATCCGTAAAGACCATTAAAACACAAACTCCATGACATGATGTGCTCGCTAAAAATAAATAATGACAATGATAGCAAGAATAATGGAAAATTTCGAAGAAGTACTTCTAATTTACTGATGGACGAGCCTCTAATTGAGCAAGAACGAACCGCAGCTACCGAACCTGCAGAAGCCGAAGAAAACATTCCGATCGATGTATTTGCTACACAAATACCGTATTGAGATGCAGTTTCCGAGCATGAAGACGCACCTAAGACGACGTGTCAATACCGTCGGCCCCATACAACTCATACTCGTCTAGCATCTCTTCGCTCTCCCTGAGCATTTTCTCAATGTTCCTATCACCCCATTATCCATGTTAGTCTCTCTCCAGTCTGCACCCGCTGAGCGTGGTGTGTACATACGCTTGTCGCATTTTTAAATCCTCTTGCTGTTCAATCAGTTCCCACTGCTGTTTGAATAGTCCCGTCAGCTTTGACTTTAGCTCTTGCAAGCCGCGCTTCAGTTCCATTTCTTGAACGGCGCGCTTCTTTTCCAGGCTGCGGGTAGGGCTGCGGGGGCGACATATGTTGATGTTGGGAAGGAGGGTGGGAGGCTTGGTCGGGGGGGTGGGGTTGAGAAAATCTTTCCAGTCGGCGGTGGCTTTGGGGGGGCTAAGAAGAAGGAATTCGTCGGAGTCGCTGGCTGTAGACATGTTGATGGTGGAAAGTTGTAGCTGGCGTTTCCCGGGTCGGGTGTTGGGGTTCTAGTGTGTGAAGCGTATGGATGGGGGCTGGTGAGGTGAAAGATAGAGGTGTTTGCTGCTTGGCTGAAAGTTTTTGCAAATGGAGGGCTAAAGAAAATCTGGTTCATTCGAGCCGTTCTATTTTGCATAGAAAAACACAACTTTATGTCTTCGTCTGAGCGTTGCGATTATGTGCGATCGTGTTATAAAGCACTCCGAAACGTGATGGTGGTGCCGTGTCAACTTGAAGTCAACTCCGTAGACAGGCGGCGTATGAATAGTATTATAGCATAGTACTCGTACTATGGGTTACCAAGTCCTAAAATTGGATGGCGCTTCCAGATCTCGAATTAACCTCTGCGACACTTGTTGGAAGGCACACATTTTTAGGCGCGTAGAAGCCGCCGGTAGAAACCGTTGTCGCATCAAAACACGCGCCATTAAACGAGTGCACAAAACTAAATTTCTTCCACTCCAAGTCAACCTGAACTGATTCGAACTATGCTGGAGACCGGTAATTACTGAGAATTCCGTTTGAAAAAGTACGCTCAGTCTGGCGATACCGTGTAAAAATATTTCGGTCCGTGTTGGTGTTGAAGGTGATATCGTGGTCAAGTGCATAGGAGAGAAAGAGAGGGGCGGAACAAAGAGCGAGGAGACTCCAGAAGACCCGAGTCCACATGAATAAACCCGAATCATCGATTATGCAGAATTGAAAAATTCGAATCCGGTATCGTTAAGTTGAGGTAGCCTGGTCGTGACTTAGAAAACGCGAAATCATGCCGGTGTGACTCCCAACCACCCCACCGACCCGCATCTTTCCTCAGCCCTTCGACAAGTACGTCCAAGGAACCAATGAAACAACTCTTCCCGCACAGCAGGAACAACATCAAAAATTTCGGAACGCCATATACACAGATGCGCCTGCCACCCGCCTTCCGTCGCCGAAACAAATCAATGACGAAAGGCGATTGCCAGAAACACCCGGCACATGTGCACCAACCGTCAGAGTCGGCTGGGACAGTGGTGCTTCGGGAGCCACCAAAGCTTCCTTTAGGTAGTGCGTGAGAGCGGGAAAATGGATGCGGATGAAGCTGGGTATTTATAGCCGTGCGAAAGAATGCGCTGGGCTGCTGTTTGGCTGCTGTTTAGTAGGGGATTGGGATTCCGGCCAAGTGCGGCTCACTACTACACAACTTGTGGACAATCGCAATGATTACGGTTGGTCACTTTCTGGCACCAGTGCCACATCTGTTGCGACTACGATCATCAAGCCCAACCCGCCGCGGCGCCCGAATTACTGGAGCTAAAATTCCTACCAGGGCCCGCTCATAATAAATCAGCGCACGCTCATACTGTTCTCCAAAGGGCGCGGAACGATGCGTGCCAACGTTGACTCCGGCGACAAGAGTGCAGTGGATGCGTCTGCACTGTGCAGTCGTGAGCGGCCACAATGATGAGAATAACAACGACAACGAGTTGAATATCCTTCCAACCGGGGGCGACGCCTAAAAGACGACGATAAACAGCGCTCGGTTTGCTGCACCCCCGGCCGACCTCGCGCCGGCCGACATTGCTGTAGTAACAAACGCCCGGCGTACCTAGCGGACGAAGCTCTTGATATTGCAGCCGGACAGGGCGAGTAGAAGGGCAGGTTAAGACACGAACTGTAAAAAGTCTGATGCCTGGATGAACGAGAGGGCTCGGACTGGTGAGGGCAATCGGGATGTCGTGTGGCTGCGTATATAGTGGAAAAAACATCTGCTCAGGTGACGGATTGCGTTGGTCGGGACTAGATAAGCTATGTTGACAAATCAGGATATTGTCGTCCAGAAATTATCAGGGCGAATCTTTGCTCTCTTTGTAATGTTCGTGTCTAACTGTTCCTATGTTAACCCTAAACCGCAGGGGATTTTTCATCGGTTCTACCGGCTACACAACTGCGCCCATTTTTCTTCCTATATGATATGAAATGCGCGAAAAGTTTCTATCATCATTCCAGCGAGGCTGAGGATTCGAGAACCGCCATGCAGCCCTAAAACATCGCGGCACCAGTCAGCACTCGCGGAGCCTTTGGTCCCCGCCGCTTGGCTACCGCACACCTGTTCCGGACAAAAACATTCTAGATAACTTCATCACAGTACCAACCAATGAACGACCCCAGGTATCCACAAACCATGCACGACGACCCGTCCCGCGTGGTCACCTTCGACCCCACCACTGTCAACGACGGCAATGAGTCGGCCATGAATACATCCGATGCACTGCCGGACACGCGCATATCGGGGCCGACAAGTGGTATAGCAGCTGCGGGTGGCATGTCATTTCTTCCCCCTGCCGCTGAGCCGACCACCACAGATCCGAGTCCGCCAAATACCGTCGCCACCACAAGCTCCACCAACACCTCGCCCACCAATGTCGCCGACACCACACTCGGGCAAGATACCACCACTGCGACCGTATCCTCCCTCGTCCCCACGCGCTACTGCAGCCGCTGCCGCCGCACCGACCACAACGTACGCACCTGCCCGCTCCCCGCACCCGGTCGGATCCAGCCCCCCGCCCTCGTCGTGCAAGCCCTTGAGCGCGCATTAGCCCGCGGCGCGCTCTCTAGTGCTCAAGGCGTGCTGACAACCGCGATCGTGGTGGACAAGGAAGGCGAGCTTGGCTTTGCCACGCGCAAGTTGTCGGAGTGGGATGGCAGACCCCAGGGCAGGGAGAGACAGACGAAGGAGAAGTGGCGGTGCAAGTATTGTAAAGAGATGGGACATACGCATAGAGGCTGTCCAGTCAGGAAGAGAGAGGAGGGGGGTGTTTTGAGGGGTGGTGGGGGAAGTGATGCTGCTGAGCGTGATGAAGGAAACGTGGAGGCAGTGGAAGATGCGGACGAAGACGGAAGTGGACATTCCGATAGCGGCAGCAGCGAGGACGTTGTCACTGCAAATTGCGCGCAACCTAAGCACCGCCAACCATGGAATCCCTACAGCCTTCCTTCTACCGGCCCAAATGCACAAATACCAGCCACCGATTCTACACTGAACACAGAGATCCCTGAACCAGCATCCGAAGACGCCGAGTCTGAGCCCGTTGTCACGGAGCCAGTCCGCACCCGTAGCCGCCGCCTCGCCGCCAGCCAAATACAAGCCTGTCTACGCCCGACCGTCTCAGAAGCAACTGAAACCCGCCGCTCCCCGCGCCGTCTCGCCGCCCAAGCCATCACCAGCTGTCCACGCCCCGTTGCCAAAGAGCCCACCACTACAGCAGCACCTGCAGAAGAAGCCGTTGCCCACACTCGCCGCTGCACCCGCTGCCGTGGCATAGGCCACTATGCATGCAACTGTCCGGAACGCACCACAGACGAGATTGATGAGGCGAACGTGCCCCAGATACGAAGATGTGGGCGCTGTAACCAGATTGGGCATAATGTACGCACGTGTCCGCATGTTCTGGGTCAAGATCACTTCAATGAGGAGGATGAGGAGGAGGAAGATGACGGGGAAGACGCGCAGGACAAGCGGTACTACAAATCCGACATAGCGATGGATTCTGACGACTCCGACGACTCCGGCAGGGACGAAGACATCGACTCAGACGAGGATTCCTGGACCTCTACAAGCACCGATTCATCATCCGAATGGAACACGCAAACAGACCGGACGCACTGCTCGTGGTGCGGCGCCGTCGGCCACACCTTCGCGACCTGCTCAGCACCGGCACCGGCTGGAGGGCGTGTAAATCGCTTAGAGGAGGGACAGTGTGGAGGCTGTGGCGGGTTCGGTTGTAGTGGGTTGCTATGTGGAAGGCTTCAGTCGGGGGAGGTTGGACCGGAGTTCAGCATAATAGAACTGTAGAGTACTGCCAGTAATGCGGTAAATATGACTCCACACCTTGAGTGAGATAAGATCGGATAGCTTGATACTTGCGCAGGTAGTATAGTAGTATCTGTGCATTTCCAAGTTAGGAACTAAACAAGGTTATTCATTAAACTTAATCAAAGTAGTGTTAAGTTACTTTTCAAAGGCGTTTTTGTAGTTGCCCTAGAGCTTTGGCTGCGATGGAGGTCTAGATAGTTCATCTATCGCAATGATCACGATATATGGAAGTGGTGGATGGAGTGGACGGGACGACGCACGCCATCTTCCAACGCGTTGGTTTTACATAGTGCAGTTAGGCAGTGAAGGTACTTTATGGGAGAACTGCGAAACGAGGAGAGGTTCACGTGAGACCCCAGAAAAAACAGCGGCCCGAAATCTTCCTTTCGGCGAACTGCTTCCCCTTCCACCGTGGCTCCGTCTTGAGATCATCAACCGGCAGACACTGATGCGATAAGATCATTTGACGGAGGGCCGCTCATTATAATGCGTACGCACAATGAAGACCCTGTTAGAACTGTCAATTCTGGGACGTGTATCGAGCGGATTTAGATCATGGGCGGCCAGGTCCTGGATTCTTATCTTACTTATCTTATTCTCATCTAGTACACGTATTTAACCTGATAACAAACCGGATCATTCTCATATCCATCGAGGCTACTGGCACCTCCGCTTTCCTTGTACGACAATCTCTCCGCGTGAGCTCTGACATTTTCAGTGAGCAGAGGTTTAAATATCGTGAACACAACGATCGCACAAGCAAGCTCCACAACGGTTGAGCTGAATGGGCCTGTGGATAGGGTGAAAGACTTTTTGAGCTTTCCAAACACAAAACAGACGTAATTTTGGGATCCTTACCAGCGGTGGGTGCGGCAAGCAGAATGAAAAGCATGAACGGTAACCAGTGAGGTCTTTCCGTGGTGCAAACTGGGTTATATCAGCTATAATATCCAAATACATATAGCTTATCAAAAAATAACAGCGATGAACAAAAGGTTAGGGATTTTGAGAACCGAAACTTGGAATAATCGACGCACATAGCGGGAAGACGAAAGGCAGCGCCCAGCAGAAGTGGTTGTTTGCATTACTCAGTATCGGTCTACCAGCTCGTTCTACAAACCCTCTGACGGAAATCCAGTTGCAATACGTTTCGTGAACATACGCGTTGAATTTCGCCCTTGAAGCTTTAACTTGATACGCAACCAGCGGCGTCTCTGCTCCAGTAGAAACAATACTAACCCCAACAGCGCCAGTACGCGGTCTTGAAAAGGGCCCAGTACTTTAGAGAAGTAACCGGGCAAATAGTGTCCTAAATTGAAGCAGCCGCCACGTTGGGAGCGTCAAACGTTTCAAAGATACGGCGACCGCGACGGCGGTAAACGTACAAGCCACGTCGTATTGCTACCATCCAGGGTTCATGTGAAGATAACCGCTGGGTTGACTTGTGTCAGGTTGCCAAACAGTGAGAAATTACGACTGTGGCAGGAAGCAGAGATACCCAACGCATGTTCTGCCCGTGGGCATGTTCAGAGGTACACCCGTCGCTCGGTTGGCGTCCGAGATATGAGAATGTCACCGGGTGGAAACGCTTGCGCAGAAAGTGAATGCTATGTAGCTTGCGTAGTACTGGTTGTTTATTGAAACGGCTTGATGAATGCCAGAAACCTCTACAAACTAGTGCTGTGCTGAAGAGGCAGTCAATCATTGCACCTTTGTGGTAGAGGGGTTGCGTGGTCGCGCGAAGCGTTCGCGTCAACCGATGACACAATCGATCGTGTTCTCGTTGAGGAAGTGTCGAAGAGGCCAAAATATCGTGGTAGATAAAGATCGTACTTGCTTCTGCCGACCATCACCTTACGGAGAGTCTTGAGTCCACCACGGCGACACTCGCAGAATGCACTCAATGAGCCCTGTGTATTACTTGTTACACCTGCGGAAGGTCCCACGCAAAAGTACAGTCTGATTAAAGCCTATAAGCTAAACGCGTCGTGGCACAACTCCCATAGATGCCACGAGATATTTCTTGATCAAGCTTTGCAGCGACACAAAAAATCATCGCTAGCAAGCCCGTGGCCATATCTCTGCCTATCCACGGCGTTCGCTGGTCAGCATAATTCATCGCGATGGGCGCTTGGTACCGATTCTGGTAGAATATTTGTTGTATTTAAGATAGAATGGCGCCGAAGTTCCACGCGTACAATTCAACGTTCGACGATTTCTATACCCCCCCAGCCTATTTCCGCATCGCGGCCAATCAACTACGCTTCACACACAAGCATCACAAAAATAAGCCACGAAGCTACTGTTACTTTCAAAGCGGGTCGACTCCTCGGGATACGTTGGACGTTTTGGAACACTAGGCCAGGAGATCGACGGGAAGTACGGCGCCACGTGCTGACGGTTATGACGGTTCCGATACTGAAGAGGATGTCTCCGACATCCGCATCTCAAGCTAAGATGGGGAAGACGGCGAGAGCAGTGTGGAAGGAAGTGACGATGTCACCACCCTCTAGCGTCGCAACACCCATGCAAACGTCGGTTGATACTGCAAGTTCTAGCACTAGCGAACACGGCACCCCTCCGGAAATTCATCCTACCAGGAAATTGCGGTCCAAGACGGCTAGGCTGGTCCAAGGTTGTCGTTTTTCAGAAGAAATAAAGCGGTTCATCTTGGCCCTTCCGCAGAACCGATCACGGTTCAGCTCCAGAATAAGGCATTGAAATCTTACAGCGTGTTAAGCACTCTCTGTTTAGTTGTAAAGAAATTTGACACGATCTCCTCAGATTGATTGCGTCAACAACACTTGGAATGAAGACGTCATACAGCGGGTCATCATAAAGTTCATTGATTGAATGTGACCGGTTATGTTTGAAACATGCCGATAACATTGCTGAATTACGCAGTAGACTTTCGAATAATTTGCGACACCTGTCCGGAACAATGCAGTGGGAGCAGGACTGAGCATAGCTGGGAGAATTCCTGGAGGATATCCGATCCAGTTACCCTTTGGGTGCAGGTTAGACCAGGGTTCAAGAAAGCAGAAGTATCCATCAGGAAAAAATCCGTCTCCTTATTAGTCGTCCGGACGACTTAGGCGACTTAGGCGACTTAGGTGACTGCGGAGCATATCGAACAAAAATGCCCGCGTCGCGAAGTGGGTTGCAGTGCAAACGCTCCCGTGAACTGGCCTGCACGCCGTTGTGTGCCGTCAAACCCCTTTAACTCACCGTAGTGCCGGTGAAATACACCGCATGTGGGTCGCTTACAGGGAGCAACCCGTAATACCGGTAGCTTCATGGATAGCGCCGCACCGGCCTTGCGCTCCCCTGAACAACGCCGCATGCGAGTAGCTTCGACGGACTACCTCGCCTGCAGGTCTGTGCCGTCAATCCAATTTAACGCACCGTAATTTCCGTGAGATTCACCGCCATACCTGTAGTTTCACGGACAGCGCTGCACAGCTCGGCAACTCCCCCTCTTTGGCCTGCCTGACGCGACAGTTCATGGCAGTTAACCGGAAAGACGGCGAATATCACCGGAACATCGGTTCGTGCGGGTTATATCGTTGAAGCTACGATACATGCGGGTTCTATCGTTGAAGTTGCAATACATGCGGGTTCTATCGTTGAAGTTGCAATACATGCGGGTTCTATCGTTGAAATTGCGATACATGCGGGTTCTATCGTTGAAATCGCGATACATGCGGGTTCTTTCATTGAACTTGCGATACACGTCGTTGTCACTTAATCAAGCATTTCCATATTTGCAGTAGTAAAATCCTGTATTACTATTACTATCCACCGAATTTAACTTCTATATGACAACATCGCGGCTGAACAGCGCCGTAATTCCCGTAAAAAACACCAGAACGCCCGTATAAAACACCGGAACTACCGTAAAAAACACCAGAACGCCCGTATGAAACTTCCACCCATCTAAATAACCGCCATCTAAAACAATCTAGAACGCCTCAACAAAAAAGAAACAGGAAAAGAAAACAAAACACCGTCTACAGTAGTTGCACCTGGCTCGGTTCGCTCGGGTCTTGACTGCCAGAGTCTTCAATTAGACTGGAGTCCCGGTGATTTTCACCGGGACCTCGTCGCCGACTCGGGGGCACAACTGGGTCATCGTCATCGTCAATCTCTGTAGCAGTACCGTCAAAACTCAGACCTAAGTTGGGAAGTGGTGGTGGGTCATCTTCAGGGTTTTCACTGTGATCATCACCGTCTTCACCGTTGGAATCACCGCCATATTCATTGTCTTCTTCGTCTTCATCGTCGATCTCGTCGTCTTGTAACGCATTGACGCCTCGCGCAACCCGCTTCACCTCATCCTGTACTATCAAATGCTGATCATGATCGCGCATATGCTTGGTAGACGGAATGACGAGAGCCCTCATGTCGGCCTCATCCTCAGGTGTAGCTTTGTAAGGCGCGGCAGTCTTCAACACTTTGGTCTTTGGTTGAAGCATTGTGGTAAGTTGTGCCCTGACGTTCTCGATGATCTTGTCTTTGTACCACTGCTGCAAACCGCTATAGGTTGCACAGAAACGGTGCATGTGTGCTTCTCAAATATCAGACATTTCCCGTGAAATTGACCGTCAGATAGGTGAATAATACGTACGCATGATAGATTTGCGGGTGAACTTCGGGACTTTGCCACTCTCGGTTGTTTCAATCTTTGTATACAGCGCCCAAAATAAGGCACTCGAGATGAAGCATACAAAATTCCCGCTGATATTCTTCAAGATCAGATCGGGGTCGTTGTAACCCCTCTGGCGGCTTGTCATGCAAAAATGAATGTGAATCAGATTGGCGATTGCGGAGTTCGTGAACCGCATTGTCGCCGTCTAAACCAGTAATTACAACCACATTCACAGTGAAAAACACGGTAATTAGCAATGTACACACCTCGTACTTCGTTTCATGACAGGTGAAACGATCATTCTCCAACAAGTATTGGATCCTGGCTCGGAGAGGTTCCGCCTCCAAACCGTGTAATCCGTACAGATCATTAAGGTTCGCCCTTGCTCTGTGAAGCACGTGAGAGCGCGCACTCGCCTGCGTTTGTTTCATC